>CM022403.1:2412210-3618315 GCA_011833715.1 Carcinoscorpius rotundicauda | reverse complement strand
GTGGTGTCGTCAGCACCTTTACGTCAGCTGATACACAGCTGTACAGCTAAGAAGCTTTGTCCATTAAAGGAGGTCCTCGTCTTCCTCTGAAGGTCTACAGAGGTGTTCATCTTTACAAATACAGCATCATCGAGGCAAAGTCATAGTGAGATAACCTTGCATGTTTGGAACAGTTTGAAATTACATCCTAAATTGCTCTTGGTTATCATATGAGGTCTCAAAGCTGAAGATTTAGAGACACACTCATTTATAGAAATAGATCACCTTTGGGCTAAGGTCACATTGGGATGACTTGGCTTGCAGTAATACATGCTATTGTTGGCATTAAGATAATGTAGTGCGTGACACCACAAATGTATTTTTGTCATATTCTCAACCATTGGACGTCTTTTTGGAGAAGTTTCAATTTGCTTCTCCAATTTGACAAACTCTTAACCAACTGGATTGTTGCAAGGTATCACCTGATTTGACTGATGATGATGGGATAAAGTGCACCGATCTTCTTTCAGTGTGTCCATCTCACTAATCTTCTCAGACAAGACTTGAGTGGGCGTCTTGCACTTTCCAGGCTCACTACCTTGGTATCCCATTGAAAACGTTGTAGCAGTAGACTAGAGGGAAGGCAGACAGTCAACACATTGTCTTAGACCACTCTTGTTAGGCCAAATAGTGGGATTTTACAGTCATTCTTATAAACCACCTACTATCCAAAAGTCATAGTGTTATTTGGGGGAGGGGAAACGGATAAAACCATGTAGCCTCAGATCCACAATCTTGCATGCTAACCACTTAGCTATGTCCACCTCAACAGAAAAAGAAACACATACTAATAATAAATCATTTGGTCACTACATTAAAATGCTATTTTTAAAACTTATATGTTGGATATCAGAAGACGTGACGTAAATAGACGACTTTGGTGTGTTCAAATTCACGTATTTCTTCCAGAATGAACCATAGGATAATTGGAGACTTTCCAGGACTTCAGCTGAGTTGACTTAAAACAAGAAAGTGACAACAGTGTACACAGTAAAACAGTTTTTACTCAAATCATCCAGATATTAATTTAATAGAGTGTGAGACACTTTTATAGTGGAAGATATGTGAAGTTAATTAAAAACTCTTAAAAGTAAGGTTAAAAGAAGTTCTCCTTGATTGGTAAAACATCACATATGTATATAATCAATTCTTCTCAGGCCACAAGCGCTACCCACTTGACTGACAATAATTCCCACTGCAAAAAAAAGGTTATGACAAAGTTGGGACATCACCAACCTTGCCAGTGGAAAGATCATTGTCATTTTCTATATCACAGCAATTTTTCTTACTGGAGAGTACAAGTGACGCCTTTGTTGACTGACCTAGTTCTATGAATAACTAGGACGAGAGGAGCTTAACTTGGGTGATATTCCGTTAGAACAAACTCCTCGATATATACATAGGAATTCTGATTTATTTAATACACAACCAAGCCCTTAGGAAACGCATGATACTCCTTCGTAACACACCACCATTAACTAAAAAAATCTGCAAGTAAACAAGAAAAGTATTGTTAGCTGGCTATACTTTTAAAACTGACAACTTCATTATTTTGTTAATGTTGACATTTCATTACAAGTATTTGTTGACACACAGTCAAAAATGTAATATTATTTGTCTTTATAGACGTCTTATGAGATTCAGCTGAGTAAAATTTATCCAGTTTTCTAAAAAGGCACTTCTGTAATCCCGAAATTTAAGTCTATGAATAATATCACGATGACTAGCTATATTATGGTGAAGGTCAGGCTAACAGTACAGTAATAGAATTGAGTTATTACACTACAAGAATAGTTATTTTATCTTTAGTTACCAGAAAATGCCAACCTTTTCATATAAGTGCAAAGTTCTTCTATAACCTATTTACATTTAACTAAAAAGAAACTACAGATAAGACTGAAATATCTGTCACACTGCTAAGAGAAACAGTTGATCATCAGCTTAAAAACCTTGTCCAACCTATATTTTAAACAATATTTTTTTTAAAATTACAAACAAAATATTTATCTGATTGGTTTTTTTTAAATCTATGAAACACAGTCAATTCGTTGTAATCATAAAATGCTTTAGGCATACAGCTAAAAGGAATGAAAGACTGTCAGTAAGTTGTTGTTTTGAATTAAGCACAAAGCTACACAATGGGCTATCTGTGCTCTGCCCACCACAGGTATCAAAACCCAGATTTTAGCGCGTAAGTCCGCAGACATACCGCTGAGCCACTGGGGGCCCTGGCAGTAAGGCATCTGCAGATTGGTTCTTAATCTTTGGACTCAGGCCATGAATATTTGTTTGCTTGTTTTTGAATTTCGCATGAAGCTACTCGAGGGCTATCTGTGCAAGCCGTCCTAAATTTAGCAGTGTAAAACTAGAGGGAAGGCAGCTAGTCATCACCACTCATCACCAACTCTTGGGCTACTCTTTTACCAACGAATAGTGGGATTGACCGTCACATTATAACACCACCACGGCTGAAAGGGCAAGCATGTTTGGCGCGACGGGGATGCGAACCTGCGACTCCCAGATTACGAGTCGCAAGCCTTAACACGCTTGGCCATGTCGGGCCAGGCCATGAATATGAAACAGTAACAAAAGTGAGAATGAAAGGTTCAAATAAATGTTAGTTACTGAAGGCAGAGCAAGAAAAGATAAAGAGAGAGTTTATTCGTGTGTTTATTTAGTTTCGCGTAAAGCTACACGAGGGCTATCTGCGCTGGTCGTCCCTATTTAGCAGTGTGAGACTAAAGGGAAGACAGTTAGTCATCACCAGTCACCGCCATCTATTGAGCTATTCTTTTACGAATGAATAGTGGGATTGAGCAAACATAATAACGCCCTCGTGGCTAAAAGGGCAAGCATGTTTGGTATGCCAAGGATTCGAACCAGCGACCCTCATATGACGACTAGAGTGCCCCAATCACCTAGAATGTCCGGGCCAGAAAGAGAAAAAAAAAGTTGTGTTCGAGAAGTTTGAAATTTTTTATAGGTAATACATGAACGCACGCTGTACTTAGTAAGCTTAAGAAATCTAATACTGACTAAAGGTAAGACACTTGTATGATGTTGGTTTCTGCTATTTTTGTGCACGAAAGGAAAAAAAAAAAGAGGACGCTTTTATAGTTGTACTACTTTTTCTGAACAGTCCGAGTCATTCACCCCTGTTAGTGAACTTGGTCATGTATTCTACATTTACTTTGCCATCTGTATTTAGAATCTGTTAGCTGCTCGTATTGTGTCTGACGTTTTGCAAATTAGTTAATTCCTTTATCGAGAATAGAATTGTAGTACTTGGCTGAAATTTAGCTCGGCTCGGTAGTCAGGTTGAACATTTATATAAACTCTTGTGGAGTAGAGGTTTATGGTGCATTGTTTCCTGATGTGAGGTTGTGGGATCACGTAGAACAGTTATAAATAAATAATAGCTTAAGCTATGAAATAATTTTTTTCTAGGTAAATGAACTATCATCATAATTTCTTTATTTGTTTTGGATTAGTAAATCTTGAATTTAATCAGACACTGAATCTATATAAATATAATAGTGTTGCCTATTTTATATGCAAAAACGGCTCGTTTTGGGTTCAGAAAATATTTTAAATAGAAGAGCGAACAACGTTTCGACCTTCTTCGGTGAACCTGACGAGAAATTTGATGAAGATGACCGAAGAAGGTCGAAACGTTGTTCGCTCTTCTATTTAAAATATTTTCTGAACCCAAAACGAGCCGTTTTTGCATATAAAATTCTCAACAAGTGGGTTTCTCGACATCACTGAGTGTTGCCTATTGTCTGCTCATGTAGCTACTTCCCACGGTGTGGATGAATCTTTACAAAAATTGGTATAGAGATTAATTAGGTCCGTGAGGGGGGTGGGGGTGGATACACAAACTTTCAGTTTTACATTTTACGTTTCACGGTGTTTATGGGCGTGTCCTACTAGTACATCCCCTCCTGTGGGCGGATCTTCATCAAATTTCTCGTGAAGGTTAGTTGGACCCATGCAGCGACACGTGACGTCTTTTGAGATTGAACATAAGAAATATTTTTATACGCAGTGATCGTGTTTCAAGAAACAAATATTTAACAGCTTTTATCGACTTCTCTTTCTATGCACTGTTTATCTGCATGAAAATATACTCCCTTGTTTCTATATAACAATATTCTCACAATTACGGCGCAATAACTTTAACAGTTGAGGTAAATAAACATATCCACACATCTCTGGGGTAAACCTAAGTCACATAACCTTATTCTAAATGTCATGATCCGTTCATTCTAGTTGCCTTAATGTGTTTTTTCTTGTAGCAAAACCACATCGGGCTATTTGGTGAGTCAACCGAGGGGAATCCAATCCCTGATTTTAGAGTTGTAAATCCATAGACTTACTGCTGTCCCAGTTGGGAACAGTTGTTTTAGTTGTTCATGTGCATGACGACAATATTGAACCTTATGACAGACACGTTCGATTAATTTCCAAAACTAGCACGACCTTAGGGCTCTCAGCATGGCAAGGTGGGTTAAGGCGTTCGACCCGTAATCTGAGGGTTGCGGGTTCGAACCCCAGTCGCACCAAATATGCTTGTCCTTTCAGCCGTGTGGGCGTTATAATGTTACGGTAAATCGCACTTTTCGTTGGTAAAAGAGTAGCCCAAGAGTTGGCGGTGGGTGGTGAGGACTAGCTGGCTTCCCTCTAGTCTTACACTGCTGAATTAGGGACAGCTAGCGATGATAGCCCTCGTGTAGCTTTGCGCGAAATTAAAAACAAATAAACTGACTAAAACTTATTATGCTTCCCGAAGAAATTCACGTGCTGAACTTTATTTGGGCAGTTTTAAAGTTTAAGAAAGTAACTGGATTGTGTTTGCATATTTATCTTCGAAACTCGTCACAACATACTTTGTAAAGTGCAATTAAGTAAGGAAAACATCACAGCTAATGGAACTAATTGCACTTAGTAAGTGCAACCAGTCTTTGACATTTCTTTAAGTTGGTCAAGAAGGGAATTCAGAAAGATTTCACGTTAAAGAAACTCGTTTACTCTGAATCGTTCACGAAATTTACTTCTGTGATACGTAACGTAAAAAGACATAAATTAAGTTTTGCGTTTCGTTTCTTAAGAACAACAAAATAAGAGATGTAATTATGTTTAGAAAATAATATCTACTTGATGTACATGATTTACCTTTTTTGCAGTTCTGGTCTGATTCATTTACACTCATTTTCAAGCGGGCAGATAGAAGCTTAACGTGTTTGCATATAAATAAATAATTTAATGACACATTTTAAAACAAGTTATGTCGTATACATTTTATTCATAACAAGAAAATTACTAAAACACTTATCAGAATAATAATTACACACGTACGTTGGAAGAAAAAGAAAACAAAGAAATCGATTACTTCAAAAATGCCATTTTCTCCTCCTCCCCTTTCCAAGGAGTGACGTTCAGCCACGCCTACTGGGAGTTTTTTTCTTGCACGGGTATTAAATGGCAGCGAAAATATTGGCACACTTACCGCCAAAAGAGAAAGTAGTGGAAAAAAGTAAACTAATTTTAAAGTAAGAAATCCAATAACCAAAAAATCTCGGTTTGTCATATTTCTTATTTTGTGATACGTCTAAGTTATTTAGTTAGTATGTCAAGCTTAAATAACTTTTAACTTTTAATGTCTCAGTGCTAAGGTAAGTTAATGGGTTTTGATACCTGCAGTAGTCTGAGCACATATAGACCATTGTGTATCTTTGTGCTCTACAACAAAGTAACTTTTAAGGCAGCGGGTATATTTATGTTGAATTTGAATACCTAAACCAAAAGCGCTTCTGTTTTGATATTCGAATAGCAACTGAAATAAATACCTGTTGTTTTAAATAGTTTCTGTCTTTATTTTTTCTTTCTAAATCTTTCGCAAAGCTATAAAATGGTTACACGTCCAACAGCCATCACGGATATTGAAACCTGGTTTTTAGCATCATATGCCTTCAGACTTAGTGCTGAGTCACTGGGGATGGGGTATGCACGTAACCGTTTCTGATATTAGACCATTAGACGAGATTAAAAGTAGATAGCCATTAGAACCAACCACTAGAGCACACTAATCTGATCGAATAATGAGATTTAACCGCCACGTTTCTGTAATACATTTATCGCCCCACAGGGTAGAGCGTGTTTTTCAGACAACAGTTTGGAAACTCTGATACCTTGGATTACGTTAACCACGGAAAACGGCCATTCTATGTTTTCTTTAAATAGAGACTGTGCAATTATTTTATATTATAGTGGTTTATTTCAAACAGGTAAGAATAATTACTTACTAAAAAATAAAATTATTTAAGAAAACAATTATTTTTAATTTTCTCAAAATTATAATTATTTATTATTTGCCAATAATATATTAAATAAATATATTTAATATATTTAAATATATATTAAATATATACTGCTTCAGGTGACTACTTATATAAGATATATATATGTGTGTGTATACATATATATACTTTGGTAAACAATGCTTTTCTGCGTTATCAGCAATGCAGAGATTTCTAGGCCACACATACATCACAGTACTCTAGTACGGACGTAAGGCCTCATGATAGTTTTAACTACAAAGGACGGTAGAAAATAAATCCTTCTTCCTTATCCTCATCATTATTATTGAAAAAATCTGAAAAGTTCAGTTGTACGGGTTTGAAAAGTTCTTGGTCATCTTCAATGATTCCTCGGGTGTCAAGTGTATCATCTTGTTCGTACACACCACCATGAAAGATGAGAAATCTATTTCGAGGAATGTTTTCAGGATCCAACGAGTCACCCTTTTCCAAGTTTTCAATTAGTCCATTTTTCTTATCGCGGTCGAACTCCACGATGTTTATTCGTTTTTCATTAAACTTGAAGACCTTTGGGTATTCATCAACGTTTTCAATACTACCGAAGATGTTGGACGTTGTAAGATACTCCAGAAGTGGAGAAGACAGTCCTTGGCTTTGTTTACCATTATTTTGTTGAAAGCTAGGTGAAAGCGGTGCCTTCTGTCTGAATGAGTCAGTTTGTTTAGATGGAGATTTATTTGCGTGTCTTCGAGGAATGTGATAAATCGGTATTACAGAAGGCTCATATAGGTTTTGTGGATCTTCCCTGACATCCAAATGTTTCCTAAGATAAGGGCTGTTATCGCTATGCGCAGAGTTTCTATTTTGTATTAACCAGTTTTTATTGTTTTGGTTAGGAGTTTGGAGTCCGTATTCTAGTCCGCTGCTTTTGAACCTATTATTCTTATTTTCATATCTTTCACGGCTGTTTGCATACTGTGGTAAATTGTACACAAGAGGGCGACGTATGGCTGTTGAAGGGTTAAATTTGTATGAGCGTGGAGTTGAACTGGGCCTAACAGGTTGAGACGGTTGAAATTTAAATATTTCTTCAAAGCTGGAGTGTTTGGGAAAATCTGAAAAATCTTTTAAAAAAGATGAGAATCCTTTGCCCGGTTTCGCTAAGTATTTCCTTGGTTCAAACGTCCTACGATACTGAAATCTATTTGGACTCGGGTTAGTTAGAAACAAAATTCCCTTATTTCTGTTACTAGCCTGCGGTTTCTCTTGTTGACTGATATGGTCATCGTCCGCTTTGGTTTGAGTTTCACTAGGCTTTGGATTCGAAGTTTCAGACAGACCTTTGCTTAACACAGTTAGTATTACCAGAAACGATACCTGCAACGAGGGAAATAAAATCATAAATTAAAGTTAAAGACCCGTGTTTGTCCAAGAATAAGTCAATTAAATTTAAATTATTGAAGATAATTTCAATTTATTTTTTAATTTTTAGGCAAGTACAATTTATGTAAAATCGTGAAATAATTGTAATACATCTGAAATATATGTTAATATATGGCCCGGCGTGGCCAGGTGAGATAAGGCATTCAACTCTTAATCCGACGGTCGCGGGTTCGAATCCTCATCGCACCAAACATGCTCGTTCTTTCAGCGGTGGCGCGTTATAACGTTTAGTCAATCCCACTATTCGTTGGTAAAAGAGTAGTTCCAGAGATATCGGTGGGTGGTGATGACTAGCTGCCTTCCCTCAAGTCTCACACAAGTAAATTAGGTACGGTTAGTGCAGATAAACCTCGAGTAGCTTTGGGCGAAATTCAAAACAAACCAAAACCTTATGGCCCTCACGAAAATGTTCGCGCACTTTACTATCTAAATGTGCAAGCGCAAGCATTTTATTTCACTTTTGTACAAACGACAGATGTAGGTATAATTTTGTAAATACTTTATACAACATATAAGTTTATCAAAGTTTGTAAAAGGTGTAACGTTAGGCCATACAATAGCATTATAAGTTCATTTATTACTAATATTAAGTATGGTAAAGTTTAGTCCAAAGTAACTAATTAAAAAAACGTACACAAGTTAGTGTTAATTTATCTCTATATCGAATATAAGCTGTACTACTTAACAAAGCTTTACTAACGTTAGGCCTTAGGCAAGTGTACTTACAGATTTCAGTATCTTCAATTTTAAGTATTTTCAGGCTTAAAACAAGTGTGCTTATACATTTCGGTATCTGCAGTTAGAATTGTTTTGTATTATTCAACAAATCCTATATTTAAAGAAGCATTGTTGCAGTAGACATACTAATTTGACCGCAAATGTTTTACAGGACTTTGCTAGTACATAAATACAATTATTCTTCCATTATAGTAAGATATTGACAAAAAACAGACAGTAAACGCATTACAGTGTCTTCTATTATAGTGAATATGTATTTTATTTACTTCTCATATATAGTTATGTGTTAATTTCAAGAACTACATGTTCTGTGGCAAAAGTCATCCTTCAGAAGGTATTTTAACAGCAAAACGTACTGTAAATGGTACATATACGTAGTACTAGAATGGCCATGTTAAGCTGTTAAATGTCTAACATAAACGAAGCTTCTTAGACGTCATAAATTTATTGAAATATGACGCAGAATTGCAGATATAATTAATTCTAGAAGGGAGTTGTTCGATTGTTTTCTAATTCCATCGTCTCTACCAACATATTGGGAAGTTTACCTGTTTCATTCAAATACACTGTGGAAACCTATAGGGAAAAACAAAAACACCTCAATTAAGACTGGAATATTCTTAATCCCCTCCTCATTGTAAAGAGGGGGATGAGGTCCTATTGTTATGAAAATGTTTTACCTTTGATGAAACACAAACGGACTTCCTTGCCATTTCTATTGTAGTATTAACATTAGAGCACCGTCTGGAACAACTAGGAAGTCTGTATTAACATATGGGCACCATCTGGGATTATTAGAAAGTCTGTATTAACATATGGGCACCATCTGGGATGATTAGAAACTCTGTATTAACATATGGGCACCATCTGGGATGATTAGAAAGTCTGTATTAACAAGAAATTGTAGATCTTTTACGTTAATGTCTGTTGAGAGATTGAAGCTCAAATGTCATTTAAAGTTGGAAATATCTTGTTTCAATGTTCCAGCTAAGAGGGACATGACCTATGTTGTAAAAGTTTTGTTTTGTTTTGAATTAAGCACAAAGCTACACAATGGGCTATCTGTGCTCTGCTCACCACGGGTATCGAAACCCGGATTTTAGCGTGTAAGTCCGCAGACATACCGCTGAGCCACTGGAGAGCCCTATGTTGTAAAAATGAGATACTTTATTAGATATTATAATGAGAAGACAGACAAATAGTGTACAGCAACAATAAACGTCTTCTCTATAGGGAGTGAGTGAGATGATACAATTAAGGCTATGTGTTTGAAAGGAAAGGTTTTTATTTTTCACCAGTTTTTGAGCTGTTATATCCTGCCATTAATTACAGTAAATAAGGTATTTGTTTCATGTTTTTTTTAAACCAAAGCATTGAACTGTCAATCTGAAGGTCGTGGGCTCGAATCCACATCAAGCTAAACTTGCTCGCCCTTTCAGCCGTGATGACGTTCTAAAGTTACTATCAATCCCACTATTCATTGGTAAAGAGTATCCAGAGTTGACAGTGGATAGTGATGACTAGCTGCCTTCCCTCTAGTCTTATACTGGTAAATTAGGGAAAGCTAGTGCAGATAGCTCTTGTGTAGCTTTACACGAAATTCAAAAACCAAACCACACTATGTGTTACTGAGTAATGCCGCGAAATCTCCCTTACAAAATGTTTATATAACTCATAGCTGGCCAGGACTTAAATATTTTCTGATGCGAAATAAGGCTGCTTCAGTTTTCTTACGTCAGCCTTCCTGTTTTAGTTTTTACTAAATTAACCTCTGTATAGTTTATATTTTCTAGTTAAGTGAAGCCTCCAGCAATAGACCATCAGTAAGAAAATATTTAAAGCTGTATTTGTGCGCACTCTTTATTTCGAAGTTTATTTTGTGTGTTCTCATTTTAGTTTATACTTTCCTGGAATATAATAATAAAAAAACAAAATAGAAATAAATCCTCTTTTCTTCGTCTCTGTTTCCTCCTCGTATTTAATAAAAGAGCACAATATAGGACAATGTGTTTTTATTGTATCTGTTTCCTCTTCGTATTTAATAAAAGAGCACAATATAGGACAATGTGTTTTTATTGTATCTGTTTCCTCTTCGTATTTAATAAAAGAGCACAATATAGGACAATGTGTTTTTATTGTATCTGACAAACAGGAACCACCGATAAATTACAATGTGATTATTCTAAGTTGAATATTCACGTTCGTCCGAATAGGATAATCAGCGATGGAACAATTCCAGCTAATTTTTTATTAATTAGTGTTGTAACTTCGACATTGCATCGTGATTTTAGAACGACATAATAATCTGTTGTTATTCATGTTTGATTCAAACAAGATGGTAACAATCTCTTTTTATTAATTTTTTTTAATTTTTGTCGAGGAAAGAGATTCTCGATTTTTCTAACCAATAATCACTTTAAACTAGCAATAATTAAGTTGTTTGTTAATTTTGTTTTCATCATAAGCCTATTTAAAATGTTTGATTAAGTGAATCCGTTTAAGTCAAATATTGATTGAGAAACTATTCATTAAACATCCAAATAATTACCGCTATACATCATTTCAGCCCATTCGTCATGAATTTCGAGCAACATCCCATGGTAGTTGAGCGACCCCTACAATTAAAAACCTGCTTCTACTCACTCATTAACCTTTCTCATTCTTGGAAGTTTTACGTATGGAGACATACGATTTGAATTGTTTAGAAATTACTTCCACTTCTCTGCTCATGCCGTTTTACACTGCACGGTTTAATAGTATAAATTATAGCTCATAATAACCAAAAGTGGCGTTCTAACTTAGTATTCCAGTACTTATCAAAAGACTTCAGAGAAAGATAACTTCGAGGAAATCTACTTTTAAATATATGCACTATCTACACGCTCTGGTTCATCTGAGACAAAGCTTTTCCTCTAAGCTGGCATTCTTGTAGTATATTGTCTTTATGTTTTTATAACTAAGAAAAAGAAAAGGCAGCAACCTCGTTATTAAAAACCAGTTTTCCCACGTTTGTTTTGTTCCACTGGAAATTCAGTTATCTTAGTACAGTATTATACAGATCTGCTATTCGACTTAGAATCGTTCAATACTTTTCACAACGATAGGCATCTTTCATTCTTGGGTGTATTAAGTCTTATCTGGAAAATATAATTTTTCTAACGTAAAGTGAGAAAAGTGGGATTTACGTTGTCCAAATAAGTTCTAGCACATCCAGTAATCTGCCTCTTCATGGTAATGAGGAAGATATAATTGGTGATTTCAAAACGATAGCAGTTAATGTTTGCCTTCCTACACAATCTGAACTGGTATTTAATCGAAGTGAAATAAAAGTTGAACTTGTTAATCGAGGAAGTTAAATACACATATGGCTTGTTAGTTGAAGAAGTGAAAACAAAGAATTGTCAGTTGAGAAATTTAATTAAGACTTGTTAAATCCGTCTGTTGGGCCTTCAAAAAGTAAAATTTTACGCATAAAGAATATTATGTAATTGTTTATTTTGAATTTTGCGCAAAGCTACACGAGGGCCATTTGCGCTAGCTCTCCATAATTTATCAGTGAAAGGCCAGAGGGAAGGCAGCTAGTCATCACTACCCACCGCCAACTCTTGGGCTATTCTTTTACTGACGAAAAGTGGGATTGACCATCATATAGTAACGTCTCTTCGGCTAAAAGATTAAACACGTTTGATGTGACGGGGATTCGTATCGGCAACCCTCAAAATACAAGTAGGATGCCCTACCCACCTGGCCATGAGAGGCCATGTTGAGTAATGTCAGGTGGTTTTATTGTACATTGTATGTACTTTACTTCCTGAAATAATTTTGACAAATCCAGAAAAAAAGAAGATATTATATATAATTTTATCATGTTTAGTTTTTACAAAATACAACAAATTTTGTAACAATCAGAAACAAAAGTAGACAGTGAAATTCTATACCCTCGCCCAGTTGCACTTTTCCCTGATTGCACACATTTATATTGGGTAACGTAAAATTTCATCTTCGACAACTCGGAAAATCTTTCTCATATCCAGAATAATTAACAATCCAAATTATATTTGTCCTATGAGGTGGAGTCTTAACTTTAACGTGTCCATAAAATTTGGTACACATCTGATTACACTTTACAATTATTAACCGAAAACCATAAAAAGTGTTCCAAAGTAGTCCAGAATCCAGGTTCGGACCAAGTTTGGTGAGGACAAAATGTTATTTAAAATATCATTGAAAAGAACGTAAAGGACGCGTATGAAATGAGAAAAACTTAGCATTCAATTATACTAGAAAATGTACCAAAAAAAAGAAAAGTTTGAATTTCGCGCAAAGCTACACGAAAGCTATCTGCACTATCCGTCCCTAATTTAGCAGTGTAAGACTAGAAGGTAGCAGCTAATCATCACCAACTCTTGGGCTACTCTTTTACCAATGAACAGTGGGATTAGTCGTCACGTTATAACACTTCCCCAGTGAAAGGATAGGCATGTTTAGTGCGATGGAGATTCGAACCCGTGACTCTCAATGTGTTAGAAAAGTGATTTTTTAATATAGGTGACCACATTTTGTGGGAGAAAATTGTGTTTTATCTTATACAAACTATACTGTTATTCTAATGGTCATTACTGTCCTAGCGCATACGGTAAATCATAAGGTAGACACACCACCATTGTGAAATACAATGAGTGAAGGTCACAGAATAGTTAATAGTTGTTCTAATGCTGTAACGCAAAAGACCTGATCAAGGTAGCAGTTCTTCTAATGTTCTAACCAAAAAGGCCTGACAAAAATAACGGTTGTTCTAATGTTATAACCAAAAACATCTGACCAAGGTAGCAGTTTTTCTAATGCTATAACCTAAAATGCCTGATCAAGGTAGCTTTTGTTCTAATACTAACTTAAAAACTTGATCACGGTAGCTGTTGCTGTAATACTATAATTTAAAAAACTGATGAAGCGACATCTTGTTGTTCTCATGTTATAGCCACAAAGATCTGATCAAGGTAGCACTTGTTCTAACACTAACTTCAAAATTTGATCACGGTAGCAGTTGTTCTAATACTATAACATAAAAACCTGATCAAGGTAGCAGTTATTCTAATGCTATATTCAAAAAGACCCGACCAAGGTAGCAGTTGTTCTAATACTATTACTTAAATAACCTGATCAAGGTAGCAGTTGCTCTAATGCAATAACCAAAAAGACTTGATCAAGATAGCAGTTGTCCTAATACTATAAGCTAAAAGGCATGATCAAAGTAGCAGTTATTATAATGCTATAACCAAAATGATGTGAAGAATGTAGCAGCTGTTCTCGTGCTATAAACAAAAAGGCGTGATCAAGGTAGTTGCTGTTCTAATGCTATAAACAAAAAGGTCTGATCAAGGTAGCAGTTGTTCTAATATCATTTTAAAAGACTTAATCAAGGTAACAGTTGTTCTAATATTATTTTAAAAGAGCTGATCACGGTTGCAATTGTTCTAATGCTATAATCCGAAAATAAATCTATATATATTTAAACATCTTCTAGTCCTTAAAAACACGAATCTTATCTTTATTAAAAAACTTCGTTATCATATAAAATATTCAATGAAATATCCTTCTTTCACACCAGCAGCACAAGAGAGTTTGATTCAAAATTTCTCGGTGAAACGCACAGCATGTTGTGTTCACTGCGTGAAGAGATTTACTTTATTTAAATAAGCAGAACTTGTGATCATGCATTCGGTGCACCTCGAACATTTGTCTCTTAGAACAGCGATAAACAACAATGTAGTGTTTATTCTATGTGTTGGCAGTAAAGCTGTTTTTCTTAGCCACGTATAAACCCGTAGAACCAGTGCAATGAGAGAAAAATGAGTGTATTATCTACCGATAGGGGTCTCTTTTTGTTCCTGCACCCGTTATGCTTTCATTAACCTCATAATGCAAGTATTTCTTAAGTTCACCTACTTTGCAATGTCATTGGAAGGTTAAAAATAATTCTTAATACAGACATATTGGTCTATAGAACACGCATGTACGCATGCCCCTGTTTCTATAAACCTATACAGTTTACAAAATATCAAAGTTTTTCTATTGAACAGTTAATTCAGGAAGTTTTCATTGCATCACATTCGTAACATAATTATTGAATGTTGGACTAAGTGAAAAATATTATCTGCTTCAATATTACGTGTACTAAACGCTTCGAGCAAAAAGTACAACTTGTAACTACAACGTTTCAGAATTCTATTTATCTTTCGGTTTGTACCTAACTTGGCCTTTAATACTTTATATATCTTCCTTCGTACGTTTCTGTCATTGTATATGTGCATCCATCTGGTTTGTCCCTATAACGTGTTTTTCAACAAGTTTTGAAACATTAATTTTAACAAGAAACAAAGTTGGTCACTTAAAGAAGGATATTTGCGAGGCAAAAACCATTCGCAATTCGAAATACATTTAAATCGCACATGGACCACACTAAACCTTTTTTTGTTCTGTTTTTTAGAGAGAGTAAACAATACATTTCTATTAATATAAGTATCAGGCTCGAGATTACAGGTACGACACCTTCACTTACCACGTAATGTGCTCCTGCCATGTTTTTTCTCCACCTAAAAGAACCACATGTGTCGAAAGAGAAGATTATAACACAGCAGTGTGTGATTTGTACTGTTTAATTCTCCGGTAGACTTTACATCAAGAATATCCACATTGTGCGCTACCACAGACATGGTACGAGTCTCAGGAAAAGAGTTTCCATGGTATTTTAATTTTACAAGTAACTCATAGCGGCGTAATTGGACTGGTCTTTATCGACGTGATGTTTCCACAACACTACAGTAATACTCATAACTCCGTGTGAGTCTCGCAACATGTGCTGTGTCCTGGTGTTGACGTGATATATATATATATATATAGTTGTTGTTTTTTTTCCTCTTCACTGTAAGGGACTAACAATACTAATTTTAGTGGTGCTCACGAGACTTCCATTGTGCCTCGTGCTACTTGTTTGGTAAATTTACAACACGTCCGTGGCAGGCAGTCTGGTCTTTAAACTACCTGTCTAGTTATTGGTTCAAAGCCAGCCGAATATCCTACTTCATTGGCTGGAAAGAAAAAAACAACCGAAGAAACCTGGTTTTACTTATATAGGTTAGTGGCTATTAACGTTTTGTAATCTATGCGTCACGATAAAAACCAAAGAGTGAACGACGGGAGAAAATTGAAATTGTAGCTAGAAGGTAATGGTTTCAGTCTGAAATACATTTTGTATATAAGATGAAAACACGCTTTTCTTAACGAAGATATTACCTTAGTAATAAAACACACCTATTTCCTTTGTTGCTGACAATAAAAATAGTTTAATTTTAATTTTAAAAATACTTATACCTCTTGCTGCTGACAACAGAAGTAGTAAAGCCATAATGAAACACACCTTCATCTCTTGTTGCTGACAACAGAAGTAGTAAAGCCATAATGAAACACACCTTCATCTCTTGTTGCTGACAACAGAAGTAGTAAAGCCATAATGAAACACACCTTCATCTCTTGCTGCTGACAACAGAATAAGTAAAGCCATAATGAAACACACCTTCATCTCTTGTTGCTGACAACAGAATAAGTAAAGCCATAATGAAACACACCTTCATCTCTTGTTGCTGACAACAGAAGTAGTAAAGCCATAATGAAACACACCTTCATCTCTTGCTGCTGACAACAGAAGTAGTAAAGCCATAATGAAACACACCTTCATCTCTTGCTGCTGACAACAGAAGTAGTAAAGCCATAATGAAACACATCTTCATCTCTTGCTGCTGACAACAGAAGTAGTAAAGCCATAATGAAACACACCTTCATCTCTTGCTGCTGACAACAGAAGTAGTAAAGCCATAATGAAACACACCTTCATCTCTTGCTGCTGACAACAGAAGTAGTAAAGCCATAATGAAACACACCTTCATCTCTTGTTGCTGACAACAGAAGTAGTAAAGCCATAATGAAACACACCTTCATCTCTTGCTGCTGACAACAGAAGTAGTAAAGCCATAATGAAACACACCTTCATCTCTTGCTGCTGACAACAGAATAAGTAAAGCCATAATGAAACACACCTTCATCTCTTGTTGCTGACAACAGAATAAGTAAAGCCATAATGAAACACACCTTCATCTCTTGTTGCTGACAACAGAAGTAGTAAAGCCATAATGAAACACACCTTCATCTCTTGCTGCTGACAACAGAAGTAGTAAAGCCATAATGAAACACACCATCTCTTGCTGCTGACAACAGAAGTAGTAAAGCCATAATGAAACACATCTTCATCTCTTGCTGCTGACAACAGAAGTAGTAAAGCCATAATGAAACACATCTTCATCTCTTGCTGCCGACAACAGAAGTAGTAAAGCCATAATGAAACACACCTTCATCTCTTGTTGCTGACAACAGAGTCACTACAGTCATAATAAAACACTTATAACCCTTAATCCTCGCAGATACCGTAGACTTCTATTAACAACTGTGATGGGTTGCAGGCCATCGGTAAAAGAACACAAGCCTGGCGCTCCTTGTATGCAGTGGAAGTGTGGGCCTTCATCCCGAACTCACTTAAAGTTCTGGGTGATAGATTTAATGTCTGAGGTGTATTTTGTTTCCAAAGATGTTTCAAAATTCGCAACTTTTCAGTCACGTCACTGGGTCCTTTAACCCAGTGACGTGACTGAAAAGTTCCTAAGACTAATTAGAGTTATGCTTTCATTCTTTTCAATTGTTATGGTATGAACTACTTTCACAAGCTGGCAAATCCTTATTATAATTAATTATACTTGACATAAGTTATTATGCTAGGTTTTTAGGGATTTTCGAGAATTAGAAAAGTGTACAGTAATAGGTTTTCAATCGCACTATATTCACCATATTCATATAAATTATTGTTCTAACAAATGGCCTATATAGATAGCGTTCCAACGACTAGTGACCTTAATCTCAGAATAGTCTGAGGTCGGCCGGTATTTTTATAAACCAATTATTTTTTTCTCCTAGGTGGCTGACCCAGTCAGCAATCATGAGGGATAAGTATGTTCGGCGAAGGAAATTCTAATTTCCGATTATCAGATTGCGACACGAAAGTCCCAACCATCAGGTCACGCGGGATCCGAGAGTAAGAACGAGAATATTAAATCAGCTGAAAAAATATGTTTTCTATTCTGACGTATCATGAAAAGTACACTCCTTACACGGCCCAGCATGGGTTAAGGCGTGCGACTCGTAATCTGAGGTTCGCGGGTTCGGATCCCCGTCGCACCAAACATGCTCGCCCTTTCAGCCGTGGGGGCGTTATAATGTTAACGGTTAATCCCACTATTCTTTGGTAAAATAGTAGTCCAAGAGTTGGCGGTGGGTGGTGATGACTAGCTGCCTTCCCTCTAGTCTTACACTGCTAAATTAGGGACGGCTAGCGCAGATAGCCCTTGTGTAGCTTTGAGCGAAATTCAAAAAACAAACAAACACTCCTCACATTTCGAGTTTCTGTTCTGAAGCTATGATGTCACCAGTTCACTGTTGGCAGGGGTGTCGCTAGTAGTCTGCACCCTCAATGCTCAACTTGGTACAATCTTGTGAAAACACTGTTAATTCCCCCCTTCCCCAATGATATAGCGGTATGTCTGCAGACTTATAACGTTGGAAACCAGATTTCAATAATCGTGGTGGGTAAAGCACAGATAACTCATTGTGTAACTTTGTGCTTGGTTAAAAATAAACATTTGTTTTCGTATTTTCTGATCCTTACGAAGTCATAGCCACATTTATACGTCAGAGTTATTTGCACATATGAAAATGGTCGATTTGTATTCTTGGGGTGTCTCTTTACTTATTTGAAAGCTACATATATATTGGTTTGTTTGAATTTCGTGCAAAGCTACACGAGGGCTATCTGCGCTAGCCATCCGTAATTTAGCAGTGTAAGACTGGAGGGAAGGCAGCTAATCATCACCACCCACATCCAACTCTTGGGCTACTCTTTTACCAATGAATAATGGGATTGAGCGTCACATTATAACGTACTCACGGCTGAAAGGGCGAGCATTTTTGGAGTTATGGGGATTCGAACCCAGATACACACACATGGTTATGATAACCATAAAACTTCATACCTGGTTCTTCTTCCTTCAATGCCACCCATTGGAAGGGGCCATCCAATAATAACAATACAAACTAACCTATACTGGGTTTCAACTTCCTTCAGGTTGTCTTTCTAGTTTATATTTTATTTAATCATTTACAATTTTGTTATTGATTATCTTGTTTTCCACCCACAACCTCGGTACATCGTCCCTCTACATCGTTTCGAGGGTACAAAGAAGTTTCACTCCTGGCCTTCTTTTGACATAGTTTCGATGATACCGAGGAATGTCGCTCATGGACATCTTTTGTCCAAATACAGGTCATTTGCTATAATAATTATAGTAATAAATATTTACAGTTTATAAAAGTAAGTACTTTTATTAATATGTTCACTATCTTCAGGAACAAACAAAAAAGTTACATTTTATGAAACAGTTCTGACACTGCATTTAATTTCTATCATTAAAATTGTGTAAATAAAAAACAAAACAGTACATTGTACATCAGATAAACATACAGTTTCAAGCTAATATCAACAGTGAAACTGAATTCTTTGTTTCTGATCCTGAGTCCGTGCTGTCACGCATGGAACGCACAGCTGATCTCACGAGGCCTATATTTGAGTCGCTTATTTGTTGTTTTTAAAATTGGGGTTAATCGAACATTAACAGCTATATATATATATATATATATATATTTATTATTGTCTTAATGGTTTGATAGTCAAAGTAAATGGATTGATATTGTTTACATAATTAAAAAATGATATATTTCATACTTAAGATATTTTGCTACGTTTTATATAATTACGTTCAACAATTATTTGACTTAAATACTGCAAGCAATGCAAAGCAGTAACGTATTCTTACTCTCGTATTCAATGTAAATACAAGGAAACGGGTCAGGTTAACTAAGAAACTAACACACACACAAAACACCATTCCTTTATTTTCAGATCCATGTTATGGGTGTTGTTTGCAGCTATGTTTAAGACAAAAGAATGAAGGGTGTGATACCGAATGAGGGAAAATGAGTGCAACGTGCAAAAAAAAAAGAACAAAACAAGAGTGCGCGCAAAAGTGCACGCGCAATCAGCTTGAACTGTTTTGACGGAGTAAGAGATCGCAAACTGAGGTCATATAGTTAATGTAATTGTTGATAACAAGGGCTATACGAATGGTTTAAATATTATAAAAATAGAAATTAATGTATTAACACAAAACGTGGTGATCAATGGATGTAAATGTAAACGAGAAGAAGAAACGAACATGAGTTCAAATAAAGCGTTTTTGTGTGAAGCCATATAATGGGCTAGGCATGCGGAAATCGTACCCCAGATTTTAGCGTTTAAAATTTATAAACCTGCCGCTGACTCCCCAGATGACTACGACAGGAAAGTTTTTTTTGCATATATTCACATTGTTTGTCTTTCCGGATTCCTAGACTTAGGTATACGAAACAAGTTAAACTTGGCATCTAGTTTTAATAAAAATTGAACATGGTGAAGCGTTAAACAGGTACACATTAGACACATATTTATCAAAGTTTTACATTATTTGAACTTTTCAAGAAACAATATTCGGTGAGGTTTAATTTACATTGCATGGTAGCTGACTAGTACAACTGACGAGTACAAATGGAAACTTTTGCAGAGCTCAAGGTATTAACAAAAGAAAGACTCTATTAAGTTTAACACTTATCACATTGTTGAAGTTAGACGATTTTTGTTCACTTTTTACTGGGTTGCGGTTGTTATTTCTGAGGCTTTGTACCGATAAATTAAATAAGAACTATATTATTTAGATTTTGATCTATATTTATGTTTGATAAACGAAGGACGTTTTACAAGCTCGAGCTATGACGCGCTGGTCAACATTTTTGAGAAACGTGTGAGAATGTTTCTACCCTAAAGATAATAACATGTAATTGAGTCGAGTGCGAGTTTTAAATACGACCAAATATTTCACCTGTTTCTAGGAAATTAGAACACAGTATTTTATTCACTATTCTGCTGATTTTCAGTCAGCCTGTTTACTATTTATAATGGTCACGCTATTTTGCCTCACTTGCCACTTTAGAGCTAGCCACAGAGATAAAACTACTACAAGTTGTTCAAAAACTGGGATTAGGCCTCAAATAAGACATTCGAACATTTAACGTAGGCTCAGAGTCATGGGAAGAATGGAAGCCGACCAATCACAGCTTGGCTATAACTGACTCTCGAGTGCCATTATTTGAATGTGGAACTGCTTTGAAACCAAGTTAATTAACAATGTATTTGTGATTTTAAAAAATTGTATACTTTTCGTGTTTGTTTTTCGTATATCTCTTTCCATTTTCTTCGAGGTTTTATTTGTTTATTTATTTGTAGTTAAGCCCTAAGTTGCACAATGGGATATCTGTACTCTGCCAACCACGGGTATCGAAACCCGGTTTCTAGCGTTGTAAGACTGCAGTCATACCGCTGTGTCACTAGGAGGCTCTTCAGGATTTAAAGTTGGTTATTCTTTTAAAGTAAATTACTTTATTAGTTTATTATTTATTCCACGACAGAAATGAATTCGCGATTTGCATTTACAGTAATTGTCTGAGTTATAAGAGTGGCAGTCAAATTTTACTATTCGAACACACCGGGCCAAAACTCGGCCGTGAGGGCTGTTTATTAGCCACTTTCCTTCTAGTGTATCAACTCCTTTCTGTAGTATCCAAAAAAACAAACCTATTCGGTATCATCTAAGAAGTCAGAGTACCACATGAGCATCCTCTGTTAAATCACGCGCTCTGACGTTTGGAAGGGTAATCCGTTAGGCTAAATACCACACGTTTTTGTCGTTGAATACCTGTCTTACATTTAAATAAGTCTAATTAGATCTGCCATGGTCTGTTCACAGGAGCATTATAATGTCACAGCCAATTCCACTATTCCTTTGGTAAGTAGTCCAAAAGGTTGGTGGCGGGTGTTGTCTTAGTTACATTTCTTCTAGTCTTTTACTCCTTATTTAAAAGCAGCTATCTGGAGAGGATGTGGGCTCCACCAGTTGGCCTCGGCACTAAATATATATATATATGTGTGTGTGTGTGTGTGTGTGTGGTCTAGATCTTTAAAACTATATTAATTTTCGAGAGTGTTTTTTAAGAGCATTAGAAAGCAAGCCGAAATTTAATGATCCACTCACAGTTTTATTTTGGCCAGCAACGAACCAGATGTATGGAATGATTTTGTTAAGTTATTACAGCTAATTAGTTGATTCGAAATAAGAACGAATGGTCTCAAATCGGTTTAATTTTGCTTAACTAAGCGATAAGTCTTAGAGCTTATAACGCTAAAATGGGATTTCGATACTCATTTTGAGCATAGTACATATAACCCCAATAAACAAACACAAGTTTCTGCGTGTCTTTATATCTGATGACATATTATGTTTGTTAAACCAACATATTAACATTAATTCTGAAGTAGAGGCAACTGTACGCATTTTCACTTTATTTACGTTAAACTTCGATTGTTAACTTTCTCAATACTTCAGTTAATCCAAGAACTCAGAATTATTTCACGTTACTTATCTTTTCGAACCTTCCGTTATTCACGGACCTCTCTTGTCACTTTGAGTGGAATCAATCTTACTTAAAAGTACCACACGTACACCATCTTCTTTTTTTTTATCTCCATTTAATGTATGTGTCCATCCGTAATTTAAAACATAACCAAGGAAAAAACAAATTGATTCTCAATGTTTTCTAATTGTTTTCAAAAAGAAGTGTTCAGCAAAATAAGAGATGGTAGTTTGATACAAGTAGCAAAATGAGCGCGGAAAGAGATATTCAGAATATTTTTACAAGGACTGTACCATTCTGTCAAAAGAAAGATTGTAAATACTGCACTGTTCCATTAAGGTATTGTAATAAACAGAAACAAAGACCACTGATAACAATAAACTGATTTCGCCAAATCTTTGTGTTGGTTTGAATAGCTATAAGAAACTGGGTTTTCAGGTTAGACTTGTTGTTCTAGTTGGCTGTGAGTCAGTGCCGTTTTTGTGATAAGTTTACTGTCTTGTAAATACAAGAAAACAACTTGTATGGAAATTTTCCTTCAAGTACAATAAACCAATAACCTCATACATGGTTACATCTTTCCAAACTTGTTCATCAGCTCTTTCTGTGAGTTTTCCTTTTATTTTTTTTTGCTAGCATATGTTTGTATTATCATTTTTTTACCCATTTCAGAGATTCAGTATGTGTTTCTAAGTTTATGATCAGTGCGTGAATAGTATCAACCTTTCTAACGATTGGGGGGAATAATTGTTGGTGGTGTTTGTTGTACATCGCAAAGTGCTCTACTTGCTGCGGGTATCGAAATCCAATTTTTAATGTCGTAAAATCATTGAAATTACCACTAACAAACGGGTCGGGGGTAGAAATTTGGGGGAAAAGTTTGCTTTCATCTTGAAGTTAATGTATGCTCTATTATGATTCAGTTGAAAGCCTCATCACAAAACACTCCTCATTCCGGACACAAAACCAGTGCAGGAATAGTAATTCGTGTATTTGTGTTTTTCTTAGTTCTATTTTTGGAAATTTTTGAAATAATAAAAATAAAAAGTAGGTTGAAGGAAGGTGAAATATGTGTGTGTGTACTACAATCGTTTTCAGGAAACCTACAAACATTGAGAAACAAAATAATTGAAATAAAAGATTGACAACATCAAAGACGACGTTGTTTGTCGGTAAGTTTGTGGATGTCAAGCTTTGTCTTGTCTGTTTCTGAAGATATACCACTTGAACTTAGCAGATTTCCGGACAGACTGAGATGCTTGAAAAGTAATTCGTAGCACGGGCCGGGCATGGCCAGGTGGTTAAGGCACTCTAATCATAATCTGAGGGTCGCTGATTCGAATCCTCATCACACCAAACATGCTCGTCCTTTCAGCCGTGGGAGCGTTGTAATGTGACCGTCATTTCCATCATTCATTACTAAAAAGAGTAGCCCAAGAGTTAGCGGTGTGTGGTGGTAACTGGCTGCCTTCTTCCTAGTCTTACACTGCTAAATTAGGGACGGCTGGCAAAGAAAGTCCTCGTGTGGCTTTGCTCGAAATTCAAAACAAGCAAGTCGCAGCACACATAACTTTCAACCGCAGAAGCACCAGCAACTAGGTCTATCACTTTGGTTTCACATAATGCAATATGAAGTATAGAAGTACAAGGACAAGAGTAGTGTTTAAAGTGACAACAGTGGTCTGTTGTATGACACAAACACAACACGGTTTTACCAATTAGTTCTAAACCTGCTACTGTGGTCAACAACCTTTTCCATATGGGCCTTTCAAAGCAAGTTCACTATGTTTCAGAATAAGTTCTTTCAAGTTCCAATCCAACTCAAACATTTTTTTATTATTATATGTGCTAAAATCAAGTGTATTGGTGATTCAAAACTACATTTTGGTATTACTGAGGATCGTTTAGTTCCAAGTTTCACTGTGTCGGTATTTGGGTATTGATATTAAATACCCAGGAGGGTCAGGTACATTTGACCTCTTCCTCCCTCCCGAACGATTATAGCGTCTTCCTTTAGGTGTTTTTTTTAAGCTTTGGGCCAGAGTAAAAGTATAACGTTGAGAAGCTTTTGCTTGTTTGTTTTGAATTTTGCACACAGCTACACAAGAGTTATCAGTGTTAGTCGTTCCTAATTTAGCAGTGTAAGACTAGATGGAAGGCAGCTAGCTATCACCACCTACCGTCAACTCTTGGGCTACTCTATAACCAACGAATAGTGGCATTGACCGTTAAATTATAACGCCCCCACGGACGAAAGGGACAACATGTCATGTTTAGTGTAAAGGAGGCTCAAACCTGGACCCTCAGATCCGTTTAGAAACAACAATTCTAAAATAATAATAATAGCATGCTTAGAAGGCAATACGTATATGCATGAATCAATATATAAAATATTAGAGTGTGGGAAAGTATAGATAAAGTTCTGAATCAACTATGTTAGAAATAAAGTCACAACAAATATTACAGAATAACTATGAAAATCAAATGCAAAAACTAGCTTAACGGTTTGCGTGTTGTTGAGCACAGAGCAACACAAAGTGCTATTTCTGCTCTGCACACCACGAGTATCGACACCCAGTAAGAGTCTGCAGACGCAACTCCTGTGCCACTCAGCGATAAAAATAAAATCTACTTAAGAAGAATGGATGTGTAGAAACACGTGGATTTAAACAATGGTGCGAGAAGTACAGCATGTTAAAGGTTAACAACTTATACATAAAAAATAAAGAACATTAGAACACTCTTAAGAGTTAACAGATGACTCTGAGACAATACTGAGAGGAATTAGAACAGAATAACAAGTCAATGAGCAGCTCTGAAACGATACTGGGAGATGACAAAACACTGTAACAGTTAACAGGTATTCGTGAAACGATACTGGGAGATGACAGAACACTGTAACAGTTAACAGGTATTCGTGAAACGATACTGGGAGATGACAGAACACTGTAACAGTTAACAGGTATTCGTGAAACAGTACTGGGAGATGACAGAACACTGTAACAGTTAACAGGTATTCGTGAAACGATACTGGGAGATGACAGAACACTGTAACAGTTAACAGGTATTCGTGAAACGATACTGGGAGATGACAGAACACTGTAACAGTTAACAGGTATTCGTGAAACAGTACTGGGAGATGACAGAACACTGTAACAGTTAACAGGTATTCGTGAAACGATACTGGGAGATGACAGAACACTGTAACAGTTAACAGGTATTCGTGAAACAGTACTGGGAGATGACAGAACACTGTAACAGTTAACAGGTATTCGTGAAACGATACTGGGAGATGACAGAACACTGTAACAGTTAACAGGTATTCGTGAAACAGTACTGGGAGATGACAGAACACTGTAACAGTTAACAGGTATTCGTGAAACAGTACTGGGAGATGACAGAACTGGAAACGTCAGCAGAAAGTTTCGATGAAGCACACTGTGTAATTAGAACACTGTAAAAGTTTACAGGTAATTCTGAAGCAATGATAGAATAAATAGAACACTAAAAATAAAGTGGTTGTTGAGAAACATTGATATGAAAAAGTAGAAAAATTGAAGACCGAGTTCAAATGGGTGATCTCTTGGATTTAGAGATTAGTTTCACAGCCATTTTATTTTTCATTATATTAGGTCGATTTCAAACGGAAATGACACTTGATGCCACGCGCAGCACTTTGATTGTGTGATAGAACCATCATATTTTTGCTATTTTGTTACAGCCTACTTCCCAAACTCTGACCGCTCTTATTAAGTAGTCCTATGTGACGAATGACAAACTCACACACTGTCCATGACGAAATACACACGTATATATTAAAATTAACTAATTAATAATGATCAGCTCCTTTTTCAACAATACATTGAGTTGCATTGGAGGAAAACGTACTAACAGAGACATTATAAGATATTTTAGTTTTCAGAAGCGTAATCAATAGGCCCTCTAGTGCTGTGCTTCCCAAAGAGATTTGCAGCGGAATTTTTGCAAATATTAAGAGCGTAGCATGGCAAGGTGGTTAAGGCGCTCACTGGTAATCTAAAGGTCGTGGGTTCGTATCCTCATCGCACCAAACGCCGTGTGGGCATTATTATGTGACTATCAATTCCACTATTTGTTAGTAAAAGAGTAGCCTAAGAGTTGGTGGTGATGACTAGCTGCCTTCCCTTTTGTCTTATATTGCTAATTAGAGACGACTAATTTTATATTACTTAATAATTATTATTATTAATATTATTAAGTAATATAAATTTATTATTAGTTCAATATCTTTTAAGATTACAAATTTGTTTTATTTTTCTCCCTTGTACATAGTATAACAATAATTTCTGCCTATTTTAGTCAGAGGTGGGGGATCCCTCTAGGACTACCGTAAGGACTAATTTACAGGGAATGCCTCTAGGCCTGCCATAAGGACTAATTTACATGCGCCGTATAAAATTTGGGACAATAAAAGTGTGCCGCGAGATGAAAAACGTTTGAGAATTACTGGCATAATGATTTATCATTAAGTATGTTTTGTCTCGAAACAAAAGCCACAGTGAGCTAGCTGTTGTGTCCGTGTCCACCACGGCGAATCAAACCTCGGATTTTAGCATTGCAAAACCAAAAGCTTACCGCTGTCCCCCAGGAGGATTCTCGCAGGTACGTCTGAAGACTTACAATGCTAAAAACCAGATTTTGTTACCCCTGGTGGGCACAGCACTGATATTCCTCTGTGTCGTTTTGTGCTTTATTACAAAGTCAAGCAATGTAACATACCAGATTTAGAAATCATGTTTAAAAAAGACATTTAACAGAGAGACTCTGGCCTATCGTTCCATTCATAACAGAAAGCGTATTATAGACAGACACTGTATACCTTCAAGACAAACTCTGTGAAAATAAGTTGTTCTGGGTTATTAAAAAAAGTTCTTTCTCTGTCCTAAATGGAAGTTGTTTTATTTTTAAAAAATTAAAGCTCTTTTATCGCGTGTCATCATGTTTAGCACAGTAAGTTTACACGCTAAGTGGTTTTCAGGGTTAGAGTCGTATTTACAATGGTGGATCCTGTAAACAGTTCAGCAGAGTTCGAACCACCCATTCTGAAAGCAGCGCCCTCTTTTTAAATGCATTTAAGAACATAATGACGACCTTAATCATTGTGAAATATATTCATCAAATGTTTGTTTGGAATTAAGCACAAAACTATACAATAGGATATCAATACTCTGAGCACTGCTGGTAATGAAACCCGGTTTCAAGCAATGTGAATTCACAGACACACTGCTGTGCCGATGTCGGGTGTCGTCAAATGATAAACGTGCCCTCTTTCTCGAAATCCTAGATCTGTCACCCTTAGATGTAATTTACTAATATTTTCAGAATTTGAAGTTTGTTACAGGAGGTATTTAAGCAGCGTACTGTGAGAATATCATGGCCGATAAGACATTCTCAGTTACCTGTGACGTCTACATGCACGTGCCATATTCACACGTGTGAGGTCAGTGCTCTACTCTTCTTCGAATGTTAACTCACCGTATGCGAGCCATTACTCGCGTTCCTTTAAACGGAAAAAAAACCCCCCTGAAAAATCACGGTTATCTGTGAATAGAATAAATAATAATAATTGTATAAATAGGAAGACATCTTAGAAAAACACCAGGTTGTGCTACAACAAGCATAAAGTAGGTTTTAACATTGGAGACTTGATGGATTTGATGTATGGTTTACATACCAAAATGTAATGAACAAAAACTTGTGTTCCACAGTTAATACAAATCAAGATATGTCCTTTTATTTTTGTTAAGAAACGGCTGAATATATTTTGAATTCCACATGGTGGGTCAGCGGCGAGTTTCGGACTTCCATCGTTAATATCCGTAATTTGTTTGTTATTAAGCTCAAAGCTACGCAGAGGATTCTTCCTGTTCTGCTCACCACGGGTATCGAAATTCGATTTCTGCAGATATACCATTGTGCCACAAGGCGACCGCCCGAATATCCGTAAGGGGCATAGCACGGATACTACTGACATAGTTTTGCACTATAAAACAACTTAAAAAATAAATTCATTTCTCATACCGAAATAATAGCAGTAAGTCGTACTGTAAATATTTTGTACAAACAAGGAATGTTGAAACTTAATTAAAACAGTATAAGCAATCACATATTTCAAAGTAATAACTTGAACGTAAACTTTTTGTCAATTATTTAAAATTATAATAAAGCTACTTCACAAATAACATTTACAGTTTATTTTCCATCCACTAAAAATCACAAATTTTGGTTGATCCCACCCTTGGAGGTGACCATGACCTCAGTGACCATGAGAAAAGCATGGTTATTCCATAAACAGTCCAGGAACCTTTATACTTTGAACTTGATTTCCTGTAGAATATTCACCTTTGTCTAAAGCTAACCTTACAAGATTGTTTGAGGTTGACTTAATAGGCTGGGAATAGTAACAGGTCATAGTTCATAAGGTTTACATACAAATTTTGGTTGAGATTGACGTTCGGAGGAATTAGCGTTTAAACAAACGCACACACACATACATTGAATGTGACGAACTATTTAAAACCTTCAACTAAGAAATGGATTTATTTATAGCCAGTAACCACGTGTGTTTCTGGGATGGTAATAGCTACAAAGCTACACTAGGGCTGTCTACGTTAGCCACCCACCCACCGCCAACTCTTGGGCTACTCTATTACCTGAGAATAGTGGGTTTGTTTGTTTTTGGAATTTCGCACAAAGCATAGTGGGAGTGGCCTTCATATTATAACATACCCATGGTTGAAAAGGCAATCATGTTTGATGTGACGGGAATTCTAACCCGTGACCCGTGGATTGCGAGTCGGGCGCCCTCTAACCACCAGGCAACTCTTGTTTTTTATTCTTACTTGTTTACACTTGCTTACAGACACAGACAGGCTGAGTGTAACCAAGTGGTTATCATGCACAGACTAAAATCGAGGATTTAAGGTTCATGCCACATACTTTAAAGTCGTGGGTGCGTTATAAGAGTGATGGTCAAAACTCAATATTAGACCAAAGAAGTCAAGCTCAAGAGAGGGCGTTGCGCAAGATTAAATGACTTTCTGTCTAGTCTGTTAAATAGAAATTATGGATAGCAAGGAGTTCGTAACCGTTGGTCTGAGAATAACCAAAATAACCGTCTTTTAGTTCTGCACTCTTTATGATAAACACGAATACAATTTTTTAATGTTCTGCGTTCAAGGTTTTATGTACAATAAAATATTTCAAATTACTATTTATCGAGAAAAAACTGTATTCACACAAAGATTGTTTTTTTAACGCTCCATCTAATTAACTTAAATGGATATGTGCAAATACTTTCCCTTTTAAAATTTATACAATAAATCAATGTTTCAGTTAATTTGGAAAGTAGAAAAAACATTTATTAATATTTTATTTGTCTGATTTATCACAAATTAAACTATATGTGCTTTACTCACCCTAAGGAATCGAAATTTGGATTTTAGTGTCGTAATTCATAAACTTATGGTTGATCCACTGGGGTTGGTGTACTAAGCCACAGTAACATAAAGATAAAGATAATTTTTTATGCATGCAAATCTTTAACATTATCAGTTGTGTAAGTAGTCATGGTAAAAAGAAAGATACCTTGTTATTGAGCCACGTTGCAAATAAAATGCTGCACAAAACAAATGACTGTTCTTTGAGATATTTTGGGATATGATAGAAGTCGTAAAACACTGCCATCTAGTATACGTTACAGAAAGCTAAAATTAATATATATATATATATATATATATTAAATTATGATACTAATGTCGGCATTTTCATTATTTACTGATATAACAATACTAGAAACAATATAACTGTGTTGAATTAGGTCTTCCGGGTAATATTAATAAATCCATCTGGACCTTTGAAACCTACCTGTGTTAATAACAATGTGTTCCCGTATTTAGCATTTCCGAAACAATCCAATCTTTTTTCTTTAATATCTTATGACTGAATTATTTCCATTTACAACGCGTTTACTTCAAGGCTGGATTAAGGTGTAGAGGGCGCCTAGGTCAAAGTAATATTTGGGAATAGTTTGGTTTGAATTTCGCGCAAAACTACATGAGGGCTATCTACGCTAACCGTCCCTAATTTAGCAGTGTAAGACTAGAGGAAAGGCAGCTAGTCATCACCACCAACCCCAACTATAGGGCTACCCTTTTACCAACGAATAGTGGGAGTAATCGTAACTTTATAACGCTGAAAGGACAGGCATGTTTAATGCGACGGGGATTCAACCCACGGCTCTCGGATTATGATACGAGTGCCGTAACCACCTGGTCATGCTGAGCCAGTTGGGAATAATAACTGTTTGTTTGTTTGTAGTTAACCACAAAATTCTGCCCTTGACGGGTCTCGAAGCCCGGTTTCTAGCAGCATGATTCCGCAGAGAAATAGGAATTAAAAAGTGCTATATATATAGAAAACTCTGACTACCTGGAAACAGCGACTTGATGAAGAGGGTTCCCGGTGCCCCCCTCTCCAATATTCTATTTTTCAGTAGAAATCTAATTTTTCTCTGAGATATGTCGACAAACATATTTATGTTTTCCTTTGATATATACGGGGAAAAGTTTCTTTATGCCACAAATTTATATGAAACATAAAAAATGACAAAAAAATTCGGTAAAAGGAGAAAAAAATTCCTTAATGGATTATTTGAATTTAATATGTAAATATAGCTAACGATAAGAGAAACATTACAAAAAGCGAAAAACTATTAAAAGATGCATAATTAATAGCTTTTCGCACGTCATAATTTCTGAAGGTCATTTGAACAAAACTATTTTCTCAGCACATGCATCCAAACATCACCGTATGGCCTACGTTCTCTAAAGAATTTCTCCTTCTTATTAAATTGCCGAAACTCACATTGGGATTTTTGAGTCAAACTTCAAGAAGTGCGGATTGGTTTTAACCAACATACATAGTATTGAGTCCAAATCTCTAAACAAAGTTAATTTTTCTAATACAATATTTTGTTACTAGATGGTAGCACATTATTTATGATCAGTGTTTATGGTGATTTAGAAAATATACACGATATTCTGGGATGATTTTACTATATTCGCTCAAAAATAGTTAATCATTTTTTTAGTTTTAAGTTCTCTAAGGGAATAATTTCAAATTGTTATGTTATCAATAAAGTATTTGTACTATTGTTTAGCTCTTAATAAAATTGTCGTCAACTAACTTCAGCGGATACCCAAAAAAGCATATATTCAAAGTAATAGAAAATAATATTTATTAGCGTTCATTTTAGAAAACGTATTTTATCAGAATCTTCAAACGTAAGGTTCACTTTGTATGCTTGTTTTGTTGTTTTTTTACGTTGTATTTGATAAGCATTGTTTTCCAGGCAAGTGGAACAGTCAAAAGTTCAATAAATGAACTGAGTACTAAAATCAGAAGGGAGCATTTCCAGATGTTCCACAGAAGAGTGCACCAAGTGATCCAGGTTTCCGACTTGATTGTTTTCTTGGAATAGTAAGGCCGCCAAATTATCCAGATTCCAGTATAATTACTTTCTTGGATTAATGAGTCCTTAAGATAAGCTGTAGTTTACAGTGTGAATATTTTATTTTAACAGAATATTATTGCCGGTAAAATGGCGTTTTCTATCAGATCATTCAGCTAGGCCTACTTACTGGAGGTTTGAAGAATACCAACCTACAAAAGGATAGGCCCGGCATAGCCAGATGGTTAAGGCTCTCGACTCGTAACCTGAGGGTCGCGGGTTCGAATTACCGTTACACCAAACATAGTCAGCTTATAATGAGGCGGTCAATCCATTATTCGTTGGTAAAAGTGTAGCCCAAGAGTTGGCGGTGGGTGATGATGACTAGCTGCCTTCTCTATAGTCTTACACTGCTAAATTAAGGACGGCTAGCACAGATAGCTCTCATGTAACTTTGCGCAAAATTCAAAACAAACTGTGCCCACTTTATTTAAGTTCTAGGACGCAGTTGCTCATGATCCTTACTCGATTCGTTGCTAAGATATACATCTTTTTATTTCTGGACGTCACTTGATATTTTCCCCGTTGTCAATTAGCGAACGTACATTTTGCATGCTTTAAAAACAACAACAAAAAATACTACTTGATCGAAATCCAGCGTTCAATCTGAGAACACTGAAAAGCATTTAACAGTTTTGAGAGAAATGATTACGTATTAACAAAGGGGACAAGAGACACGTAGTTTCATCCTATACTACAATACAAAATGATCCAGAATTTTTGATGCAAGTTTGCATGTGATTCTTGTTTTTTTTTGTTTTGTTTTTTTTAGTAGGGGAGAGTCACCACATGATCCAGATTCTTGGATTAGTGAGGCCATGAAATTATTGAATGTTCTAGTGTGATTCTTTTCTTTTAATGTTCTGAACACTTACAATGCTATAAACAGGGTTTCGATACCCGCAGTGGGCAGAGTACAGATAATCTATTATATATGTTTGTGCTTAACTTCAAACATTGTTAATGTACCTTGTCTGAAGAAGACTTGTCTAACAACCCCTTGTTTCAAGGATGTTTAATGCTGTGTAGATAAACAGTTAATACAGTTAATAATATGGTGTGTTAAAATTTGCTTATCTATCACAACATGTGATTATTAAGTGAGATGGAACTAATTTTTTATTGTAAAGTTCTTTTGATTTCTGTAACCACAAAGCTACACAACGAACTATTGTGCTGTTTCCATAGCAACTATTGAAAACCCGTATTTTAGAGCTCTAAGCTTTCAGACTTACAATAACCTACATATTTGCCATTTAGTTCAACAGGATTACTACAGAAAAAGTGAAATCTATATCAACTTTGTCAGCCAATGCCACTTGAACAAATAGTTATATATTTATGGTTGTTCCTTTCCAATATCATAGTTCTTTATAATACCGAGATAAATACCTGCACATGGGCAAGTTCAGAGTACAATTTATCTCAGTGACGTATAAAAAAAAAACTGGTATACGAAATAACAGATAATTTATATCAAGATTTTCTAACAAGTTTACAAGAAAAATAATTACAAAGTTTCTGTAGATAAGTAAACGTCTCGAACATTTCTTAGTGGCTCAGCATTAAACTTTAAGGTTTATAATGCTAAAATTCTGAGTTTGATCCTGTTTAAGTTTGAATTAGCAACAAAGATTAAACGCGTCAAAAACTGACGGTATAAAGATACTATCGTATTTTTAAAATATATTATATTGTTATTTTTATTGCAAAATAAATACGCCATGAAAATAGCGCATATCTTGAATTTACATTTCTTACACATACAAAAGGTATTTTAGTAAAATAACTATATTAGTAGAAAATTTAGGGTGGAAGAAAAATATGCCATCCGGTTCTGGTGCTTTCTGAAACAGAAGTTATTTTTCTAATGTTATTCGATGGGATATATTATATATACGTTATATCTAATATAAAGAACATTAGAGAGATATCTCGTGAATATGAACACTAGTATTCTCATGTAAGTATGATTAATTAGAACATAATAATAAATGAGAATGATGTAGCTTTAACCTGTAACATTTTTTAAACGTTTAAAGAATGAACATACAGATACAATGGATTTCAAAATATATACTGAGTACATTATGTTACGTATTACGATTTCTAGTATCTGAATTCAAAAGTTAAGTGAATGTTAATATGTATCAGATTTATGATAGCAGCCAACAATATTGATAAACACAATTATCTGTCTTAACACTACTATATATTTTCTGTCTTAACACTACAATATATTTTATGTCTTAACACTACTATATATTTTAATATTTAAATAAAATGCAATCAATAATAACGGTTATTACAAATAATGATTTAAAGCTTTACAAACTTACAAACAGTTTTAGTGAGTATTCTATCTGGTCTGGAAGCTGTATTCTTGACTGACCTCACGCCGTTTACAAGCTGATTTTTCACCGCGGAAGATATCTGATGTTCTCTAATATCCTGTAATAGATATCTAATTTCTAAATATTATATATATTAAACTGAAACAAACATAGGTATTAAAATAAATACATAATAGAAAATCCATTATAACTAACAGTATAAAGAGCATTAATTTTTTTTTTGTCTAGTCATAGGGTTCATATCTTTCCATTTACTGTGTTCTAAACACTTTAGTTATTGTGTTTCATTCAATCATAGGGTTTGTCCTTAAAATGTTTAGTGAGTTCAACACACTTTATATTTGTTTTATGATAAGAACTTTATCATAGCTCTACAACACTGTGTATCTACACAATAATGTATAGTTTTTTTTCTGGAAGTCAAAATTCAGCGAAAGAATTACGCTTATGATGCGAAATAATTGTTTACTTATAATGAAAACAAAAATGCTTTGGCCTTATCTAAGGTACTGCTAGCCCTGTAACACACACAGTCATCAAACACTGGATTTCACTCTTTCTTAAACTTCGCTGTTACCGCAAATACACTCCTTTGTTCTTATTTTATATTTAACAAGAAAACGAAAATAGTGTTAGATTGCCCTGTTTAAGCCTCATTGTGATATCTGGCTAAAATGATCAACCTTAGACCCTAGTTAATAGTGCATTTAGAGCCTCTATGTACAGAAGCAATTAAGAACCACACACGCAGCAATGTGAGAAAGGAAGGGAGAGGTGATACTGATTGTTAAATCAAACTTTTTCGTTCGTATTCTGATTGAACTAAAGGAAGGCTAGTATGGCCTGTTGCACGTTGCACAACGATCATGCCAGTGACCCGCCTGGCGGTCATTAGAATAAAAATACTGTATGGTATGTACACACGTTCAGCTCTTGCTAGGTAAAACAAAAGAATGTGTTTCATGTGTTATTGAAAGAATTTTTCACGCGCGGTGAAATGAGGTCTGAAGAATCACTGCTAAATTTGTGCCTGAACTTACGTCACGGTTCACGAACCCTTGTGGACTCGAATAAGTCACGCTTTTTTTAAATATGCATAATTTATAATAAAGAACGCTAAACTATATGTATTTTACTCATTCAATTTTAAACATTAATTTCGCTAGAGGGACTGAAGTTTCATCAAAAAAACAGTCGGAGATTTACAGTAGACCGTTCTAATTCAGTCAACATTTAGACGGTTCAATGCAATAAATTCTAGTGCGTTAAACGACTTAACCAATTAGTATAGACTACGCCATTATCATTTTTGTTATCAGAATATGACTGCATTATTTTCTTTATGTGTTATTATGACTACATTACCTTCTCTTTTATAAATTATGATTACATTACTTCAACTTTTGTTGTTAGTACTAGATTACTTTGTGTTATCTTGACTGGATTAATTTCCTGTGTGTTGTAAGGGTTGCATTACTTCACTTTGTGTTATCAGAATTGTATTACTGTCCTTTCGAGTTCTTGTTACAACACTGCGTTGTTTTGGTGTTATGATGACTCTTATTTCGCTTTGTGTTACATTTCAACTTTCCCTTTTGTATTGTTTTAGTGTTATCGCAATTCAGTTAATATCTTTGGTGTTAGAATGACTGAATGAAGTATTGTGTTTCCAAGCCTATATTAATTAACTATGTAACAATTTTTTTTTCTTGTTCCTGGGTAGAAAGTGTTATTTCCCAGTTGCTTATGCCTAAAGTAAATGGAAAAGACATGTTTTTCTCTTCATACTTTGCTTTTGTGATCTGGGAGCGTATAACGAAAATATGATGGGAGACTATATTTGGGGGCTGATACGTAAAAGTGATTTATATTACAGTCGCAAATCTCGAAAATCTATTCACTTCTAAACATTTTTGTATAACTTTAGTATAAATACATGTAAAACTTGATTTATTTGTTGTTTTATTCAGACCTTATGTAAATGAAAATTTGCCCATTTTTACATAGAAAATAGATTAATTTCTAAATTTTATTATTTAGGTCACTAAAGCAAAGTTTGAAGGGAATAATGGCCATTTTCTGTACTTTTACAGCATTAGCAATTAAGAAATAACACATACTATCCAGGAACAAAATTTGTTTCATAGTGTTATCTTTGTATTATAGTAACTGCATTTTTTATTTTGTATAAACTATACCTAGTTATTGTATTTTCTTATCCAGTGAAGTATTTATGAGAAAAATATGGAAAATTAATAAATATACTATATCTGCGAAATTCAAACAAACAAAGCATATCTCATAGGATGTGTTAACCGTTATTCCAGAGAAATAGTGATAATTACTGCTAGTTAATCGATATTAGCCTGTAACTTATGTTAAAATATTCCAAATAATAGAGCTTATTTTTTGTTCATCATAAGAATTATTCTTATGTATAATAATTGCTTTTTCTCATCTGCAGCAATCGTTTCCCGTGCATTCAAAGATCTCTTTGACGCACGCACATTTCAAGGAGTCCACCTAGCTACAGCGTCTATGACGTCACAGATGCAGCAGCCTACTGGCACCACCTGTTGAGCACTAGTGATGTGAAGTGTATACGAATCGAACTCGTGTGCCCTGAAAGTTTGTTGACTGTTAACGTAGCGAATTCGTCTTTCGGTAGTTTGATTCTAACTATTTTACATCGAAACGTATCACATTGTGGCGCACGAATTTCAGCACGATTTCTTTATTATTGGTTTTTTTCTGATCTGTATTAAAGTGCGGATATTCATGGAAACTTTGTCAAGAAAAACTGGTTCGAAATTTGTCCTCTGAAAACAAGGTGAGTAAAAACGACTCATTAAAATCTTGAGCTTAAATTAAACTAGGGTGAATCTTCCTCTTATGATGAAGATACAGAAGTACTTCAGGTTTTTATGTTTTCCTACCAGTTTTCCTAAAATACCCTAAAATTAAATATCAAGTATCTATATTGCTAACAGACCCTATCCTTAAATACCAAGTATCTATACCCACCCACTGACCCTCCCCGTAAAAACAAATACACAAGGAAATAATTCGCATAACACACAGTTTACGAATCAAACAGTTGTATTACAAACAATGTGTTGATCTTCGTTATAACAAAAACAATAAGGAAATTCCAATTTAGTATACGCAAGAGTTGTAATTATTAAAAAAAACACATCTGATCCTCTTTAGCGGCCCCCAGTAGCACAGCAACAATTCTAAGGACTTGTAACACTAAAAATTGGGTTTAGACACCTGTGGTATCTAAAAAAAACCTTTTTGACGTAACTTGTAAGTTGTGACGTATATCTTTGTGTTTTTATACTACATTATAAAACAGTGAATTATATTTTTAATGCATTAGTGTTACGTTACCGATATTTTAATGTTATAATACCCATACGTTGTGTAAAAATAGTTAATATTTATTTAACCCTTTCAGGACTGCCTGTTAAACTATTAATTATACTTCATCACAGAATTTGGATTTTGTGTGTAAAAGACATGTAATGCTCACTAAAGTCCACCAGATTTTTTGTTTTTACTTAATATACTAAAAGTTAGTAGTATGTAAACCGTAACGAGTACACATGATTACGACGTTGGTCAAACTGACCTAGACAGTGCTCAAAAGGTTAATCAGCTCATTGTATGCGTAGCTATTTCATATTTCCCTGTACTATATAATTCATGCGTATATGGAGTCGTGAAATTGGCAAACAGTAAAATAAGAATCAACCAAAAAACAAGCAAACCAGACGAACACGTTATCATTACAATTAAAATTTATTTATCGCCATGATTTATATTTCTGAAAATTACCACGAATTCTATTAAAGCCAAGTTTGAGTTGTGTTTCCCATGTCTAATCAACATGATTTACAATATTATGCACACATTGCGTTTTTATTATTATTTTCACTACTGTTTGCTTTGTTATTTGAATTATCCATTCAATCTAGTAATGCATATATTTTTTTCTTTATCTCAAGTAGTTTGTTTTTTAATTTTGCGGAAAAACCACATAAATGCTATCTACGCTAGTCGTCCATAATTTAGCGGTAAAAGACTAGAGGGAGGGTAACTAGAAATTACCAAAGACCGCCAACTCTTGGGCTACTCTCTTACTAAAAAATAGTAGGATTGATTGTGACATTATAATGCCCTCACGACTGAAATGGCGAGCATGTTTGGTATGGTTTGTTTAGAATTTCGCGCAGTTACACAGTTATAATGTGATGGTCAATCTCACTATTCATTGGTAAAAGAGTAGCCCAAGAGTTGGCGGTGGGTGGTGATAACAAGCTGCCTTCCCTCTAGTCTTACACTGCTAAATTACGGACGGTTAGCGCAGATAGCCCTCATGTAGCTTTGCGCGAAATTCAAACCAAACCAATGGATATATATGCACTAAAAACGCTCCCGCTTGAACAGCAGTAAGCCTACGGATTTAAAACACTAAAATCAAGGGTTCGATTCTCGTCGGTGGGATCAGCAGATAGCCGGATGTGGTTTTGCTAAAAGGTAAACACACAAACACTAAACTAAAAATAGGATTGAAGTACTTTCATTGAATTTAAATTAGTTTTATGTGTAAATAGCATACAGATTTTATCAAACATTCTGAAACAATAACTATGATACATATAACGTAATTGATAAATAAAGATCGACATTTTTCCTTTTTTAACATTAAGAAAAATTAATATTTACTTGTCAGATTTTTTTCTTTCATATCTTTCTCAGCAACAAATAACAAGAGCACTTGTATTAAACTCCACTGAATTTCACGTTTAAAAGGCTTCCGGCTAAAATGACTGTTACTTTTTTATTGTGCGAGTTATTTTAGTACTTATACATGAAATTACTTTTATTAAATTATGTGACCTACTTCGTGTTAAAATATTAGTTTTTAAAATATCCCCTGAGGTCGCTTTCTCCTCTCAGTTTGTGGTGAATTTCTATTGATTCTTGTATGGTTGTGTACTTTATTTTTTTAGATCTTGAATTATACTTTGCATAGTATTTTCAGTTTTTTTATATTATTAATAGTTTACATAAAAATACACCTAAATAATTCAAATATTTTAAAAATTTGACTAAATTTTCTCCTAAGCTTAAAAATTCTACTGAAACTACTAGGCTTAAAAGGGATGTTACAGGTCGACGAACTTGTGTTCCTCATGGCTCATTTGGCCGGTATCGTAATGGTTTATTGCTGCGAATATTTGAACTTAATTGAGTCTATGCATCCCAGCTTAAATATCAAGTAATCTCTGAAAAATGGCATCCGTTCGTAACCTCGATCATGAACCCCATAGAAAAACTTCAAAATGAGATAAATTTTAGCGAGTTTTCACAGGATGATAGAAGTCTTACTGGTAAGCAAAGTCCTTACAATCGGCTACAGATGTTTAGCTGTATTTCTGAGGTCATTGCGCGTTTTTCAAACCACACAGGAAGAACTAGGGCTTCACGCATGCTCATGTACACGTTTCCATTTTCTGCAACGTAGAGTTTGTATAACGTAATTTACCTACAGATTTTCGACAGTTTTCATAACTTTCACGAACAGTATTGAAATACTGCAGACTTAATGAGTATTTTTATTTCTAGTTGTAAGAGATGGATTTATGCTCATTCGTACGATCAATATACATTCGTTTTTATAAACTCCAGATCCTTATAAATTAAATGCATGTAAACGTTAGGTTTGGTCAAGTAAATCAACTGACTTCTTGAATAGTGTAATATATGTAATTGCTTTTTAACTGTACTTTATATACTGTGTATTAGTATTACGTATTAATAAATTTTGTTGTAGAAAGTAATATATAATAAAGTAATATTTTCGAGAGGAGTATTAAATCTAATAAAAAACGTCAGAAGAGAGTTGTAATTAATATAAATTTGTTTTTGTACATAGCGTAAAATAATTTATGATTTAGGCTACTGTAAGCTTCACATACTTATAAGGGTAGTTATAACCAAGAGATCGTTTATCATAATATAGTCAGAAGTTCCATTATAGTGGAACAAATTACCTATGTTAATAGCCGGGACTTTAACAAGTTATTCTACTAAATGGTCGAATATAAATTGAGTGATGTATATCAATCATAGTTGATGGTACTTCTATAACAAACAAATATTTATTCTTTATTAAGTTAGCGATTTCTCTGCTCATCCCGCCTGTAATAACATATAATTGTTACATTGGAGGTATACGTAATCACAGCATCGAGTTTAAAACTGATAATGATCGAATGCAGACGATTTTAATTTATTTATTTTTATGGTTAACACTTCTAATATTTCGATGCTTGAAGATGTTACAAAGTAATTAAGTATTTATAAAAGTTGACAACAAAATAGTTGAAATATTTACACGTGCTGAATGGTAACAAGTATAATTATTTTATTTTATAAATAATGTTATTTAGATACGACATATTAAATTATCAACACAATCTGGTGTTATTATTAATTCGAAAAAAATAACATATCTGCGTTCCACCATTACCCAACACGTGGTGGCTAGCACTGGTATTTAAAAGTCGCTTCGCTTGTGAGGACAGTAATAAATTCATTCACTTTAATTAAATAAAACTCAGTTTCTGAAAGCTGTAATCCATATAAAAAACAAAACTAGATAATGGTTGTAAACCTTTCAACCACGGGAATTAATTAATTAATTACATCCTAATAGGTCCCACCATGTATTTGAGTCATATTAAACGTCCTACAATTACTAAATAATTTATAATATAAATAATGTGTAATTACAGAAAACGACACGAGCACACTATTGTTCTGAAAACGTGTTAATGTATTTAGAAAAATATTTGGATACTTTAAGTGTAGGTTTCTTTCATTGTTTGGGTAGATTAGATTTATACGTTCAGACTATCAACGCGTTTCAGCAAAATAAATTCATGGACTTACAACGCTGTAAACGCGGGTTCGATTCCCCGAGGTGGACAAATCAGATATTCCAACGAGTACCTCTGCGCTAAAACGAATGACCGTTTCACTTGACCCATATAACCCTGTTGCTGAAGCCGTCGTTTCAGTCGATCATCGACTAATTCTGTTGTCATAACCTCGTTCCCTAATTGGCTGATGGGTGAACTGAAAAGTCGGATGAATATAGTACCAACTGTGTGTGTGTAAGTCCTTTTCGTTGTACGGGAGTGCTCACATATCTAACATTCTCCGTGGTGCACGAAAAGTTTTGGGGACCAAAAGGTATATAGCATCCTTAGTTAACAAACTGTGGCCCTACAAGCCATCTTGAAGCCCCAGAATTACTCCAGTATAAAAGTTATAGAAACACGTCACGAGACTGATATTATCCACACAGCTAACGCCCCTACAGTAATACCGATATAAAAGTTATACAACCATCCCACAATACACTGACAATATCAGCCCGTTTGCGCCCCTGTAATATCATCGATATGATATTTTTTGGTACGATTGCCTATTCTTATCTTTCTCATTCACTCATCACACGAATGCAATCACGCGCATTTAGACATCTGAAGGGGGTGAATAATGGCTATTATCACGTTTAAGAAAATAGTTCCAGCCATCGGTCATGTATAATCAAGTATTTATGTACCGTGTCCTAAATGTACGTGGTCCTCCGAAATTTCTAGTACTACTGTTTCAGATGTTTTTTCTATCTCACGACACGTACCTCGTTTTCGATTGATCTCGCATAAATGGAATATGCAATACATTAATATTTATAACGATTCTCCAGTTTTCAATAGTCTAGTGCTTTAAAGTTCGAATTAAAATGCTCCACATAAAACAATTCAGAAGTGGTAGTTAGTTGCTGCAGATAAACAGTACGTGGTTTTAATTAACTTTAACAGCGATATTCTCGCTTGTTGCTTGATCACGCGGTAGGGGTATTTCCAACATTTCCACACGCCACGCAACATGCGTCGTAATGTTAGATAGTGACTGCTTACGTATTAGTTCCTAGTGAGTGTTTCGAAATGAGTTAATTCGTGATGAATTTATTGTTGTTGTTTTGAATTAAGCACAAAGCTGCACACCACGGGTATCGAAACCCGGATTTAGCGTGTGAGTCCGCAGACATACCGCTGAGCCACTGGGGGGCCGTGATGAATTTAAATTTTGATATTTCCAGGAACTGTTAAAAATGAATAACAAATAAATACAAGCAACAGGACGAACCTTATGAATATTGTTAACCCTGACAGTATGAAATATGAGTTAACGATGTTGTTTTGTTTTTGAACAATACCACAGGCTGTCTACTCTGCCTACCGCGGGGAATCGAACCACGGATTTTAACATTGCAAGTTCGTAAACTTACCGCTGTTCAGCAGAGGTATCGATGGCGCACTTCGATTCTATGTATATTTAATATAATTAATCCAAGGTTCATGAGAGGGGAGGTAAATGTCGGCAGTTGCTCCAGGTCCCGGCAGTGGGATATCACAAAGTTCACTAAAAATGCATACTATTTAATGAGCTAAAATGGCTACTGCTTTTTCGTGAATTAATGAAGAAATTTATTTTTATGAAAAATCGGCAAAAGTTAAATATAATGAAAGAGAGGCTCAATGATACTACTGACCTCAAGATCCAGACTGGGTCTCGACGCCTCTGCGTTAATCACATACGCTCTCCTCCCCCCTGTCTTGTCGACCACTTTTGGAATTTCGTCGGAGGACAATACGTTTAAATGACGAGACCGAATACAATTTGCGCACGTGATCGTTGTAAATGTCTCAATTACTCTCTATGAACAACTACATCAAGCAGTATTATACATGTATATTAGAAAATAAATAATCTCTGTAACGTGACAAAAATAAAAGGTCACAGAAGCACCATGGGTCAAATAAATAAGCTTAAGGTAATATTTTTACAGTGTATCGTAATGTTATTTGTATTATATTTATTATTTTAACTTTTCATGATTTAGTGTTTAATTTATTCGTTACTTACAATAAGTCCGAAAATACTGTTTGTAACGCTTCTTGGTTTGGTTTGTTTTGATTTTCGCGCATAGCCACTCAAGGGCTATCTGCGCTAGCCGTTCCTAATTTAGCAGTGTGAGACAAGAGGGAAGGCAACTAGTCATCACCACACACCACTAAATCGCGGGTTACTCTTTTACCAACGAATAGTGGGATTGACCACGGATTTATAACGCCCCCACGGCTGAAAGGGCGAGCATGTTTTGTGCGACGGGGATTCGAACCCGCGACCCTCAATGACGAGTCGAACGCCTTAACCTACCTGGCGATGCCCGGCCGTAACGCTTCTTACTCGATTGTTAAATTTTAGCTGTTTTATTCTACTAATATGTTCAAATCCTTGCCATGAACACACCCTTTCAGCATTACGAGCGTTATAACTGTATAGTTAATCTCACTATTCGTTGTTAAAAGAGAAGCCTAACAGTTGGCGGCGGGTGACCTTGACTAGCTGCCTTCTCTCTCGTCTATCGCTACTAAATTAGGGACGGCTAGCGCAGATAGTCCTAGTATAGCTTTGAGCGAAATTCAAAACAAACGAAACCAACTTACTCTTGCAATCATCAAACGTCCTTGTGACGTACATAATGTTGATAGTAGCAAATGGTTTTATTTACTTTTGAAACAGAACACTTTCGGGGACCCTGCGAAAGTACGTTTATTATATATAAAAAATGAAAAAAGAAGTTTTGAAAAATTGCACTCGTTTATGTAATCACTCTAGAAACTCGATAATACTCGTATACGAACTTAATAAAGTTGAGATGTATTATCTTAAGGACAAACAAATTAGTCTCGCTAGGTGAAGAGAATCTATATGATGGTAATCCAAAGAGGCAGCAACAAATTACGGTTTCAGTTATGACAGTAACCTTATCCCTCATCTCATCTTGAAGAATGTACAGACACCAGGTTTGACACTGAATGGACAACAAAGGTTTGAAAAGCATTCTGTCACGTTTGAGTTGAATAATTTAGGCCTATCAACCGAAGTCTTGGTATCCACAAAGAGCTGTCTGTGGTGTGCGAAAACCTTACTGTTCAATTTGCTCGCTCACCCTTAAAATTATGTTCAGTGACCATTTTTATACAAGTTTAAGTAGAAATGTTCATCTGACATCCCGGTAACTGCTTACCGAGAGCTTGGCAGTTGCTGTTTGTTTGTTTTTTTAACTAAATCGATTTGTTCATTCGTTGCTCATGGGTTGGGTCACATGAAATATGTCCAATCGCTTTTGGTGGTACAAATTTCGGTTGACAAACGCGACTGTAACAGCTCTTTGCATTCGCTTATAGCTCTTACGTCCAACAAGCGTCAAAAACAGAATATAAGCTGTTGGAACTATAGCAGTTTCTAATTTAGTTACTTATTCTGTTTTGATATCACATTGTGATAGTATGAAGTTACTTTAACGTAAAATAGGGTCAGCTAAATCCCCGAGTTTCCACGTGCGCTGCTCAACCACATATATTTATGATCAAATTGTAATTCTTAGAAAAATTACATATTGACAGATATAATGTTTAAAAAGTTTATATATGATTCGCTGTCCGTTGTTGCTAAAAAAAACAAAAAACGTTTTATACTTAGAGGTAGTGGGTTGAGTTAGAAAGGTGACAGCCAGAACCCACTTTTCGTCAGACAAAAGTAACTCAACAGTTGGCGGTGACTGGTGTTGAATGGCTATCTTCTTTCTTGAGTACCATTTCAAAGATTAGGTACGGATAGGCGCAGATAGCCCTTTCCGGAGCTTTCCGCAAAACGTCTGAAGGTTGTTGTTGTTGTTTTGAATTAAGCACAAAGCTACACAATGAGCTATCTGTGCTCTGCCCACCACGGGTATCGAAACCCGGTTTTTAGCGTTGAAAGTCCGCAGACATACTACTGAACCACTGGTGGGCCACGTCTGAAGGAAATATACAAAAATGTATTATAATTTATACTGACATCGTATAATAGTCACTGAAAACGTAATTAAATTTTTAGGGATAGAAGCTGATTAAATAATTACACGGAAGAAAATATATGATAACTTTAAAATACAAATAATCGGGTTTCGATACTCGTTGTGAACAGAGCACAAGTAGCTCAAATTAATGAGAGTGAATGTATAACTTGCTCTTAAGTTATGTCAATATTTTCTTCATAGGAACCACTTTGGTCGACAGTAAATATAATATCATTTAAATGTATGTTGTTATCTTTTAATTTCCTTTTTTATATCGTAAATTGAGAGAAAGTCATGTTACTCCCTTCCACTAACGTGGACAGGCGCTGTCATCTGTTGACCAATTTTAAAATATTATTTATTGTATTCTATGCGTGTTCCACTCAACAAACCACAAAGGAAATGTTTATGTCAAGAATGGGAATGTAAGGCAAACAGTTAGTCATTTTGTTGAATTAAAGGGCAAACATTTGTGGTTAAAAATACAGTAGTCCCCCCTGTAGATCTGCAGTAACTTTGTGGATATAAAATGCTGAAGCCTGAGGGACGATACAGTGGTCTCCCGCCGCAAGTATCGAAACCCGTATTATAGCGTTGTAAGTATGCAGACATGCCGCCGTGCTATGGGAGACAAACTCGTGTAGTGGGAATTAGGTTACGTTAGCGAATAGTCATTTGTATTTTCTTAAAATACGCTTGTCACAAAAGCCACTTATGCTAATGTTAGTTAATTGAATGTCGCGCAAATCTATCCGAGAACTACCTGTCATTAACTTAGAGGTTATAAACTAGAATGAAAGCAGCTAATCAACACCGCCAACCCTTTTGCTGTTTTAATTTAATAGTGGTATTGACCATCACAATATAACGTTTCCATGACTAAAATGACGAACACGATTGGTGACGAGATTTGTACCAGAGATTCGAGCGCCATAATAACCAAGCCATGCCAGGGTGATCGTTGATCAAATGACAATGTTCAAAAACGCAATGGACACGGTATGTTGTAAAAATTAGGTATGTAGACCACATATTTGAAAGATAACGTATACATAACCATTGCCTCTCGGTGTGGATTCCTGCACGTGGTGAGGGGACTTCCCAGGGAACGTTCAGTTCTTTCAGTTAACCTCCTCTGGGCTGCTGTGCATGATGACCCATGAAGGTGAGGAGAGGATCCTTTGGTCTTGAATTCCTATAGACGGGCGGCCTTGAGGTAGCCCCCTAAGGTCAATCGGCTGGTACACTTAGGCTAGGGTCAACCACGCACCAGTATTGGATACTCTCAACAGGTGTTGTGGACATTGTATTTGATGCTGGTGTTTGGGTATAGTGCTCACGAAATTCTGGCATTTCTGCAGTGTCCTTGTTTGGCACTGTAGTACGTTCTAATGGTGGATGACGTCAGTGGGTGCCCAAACATTCTTTTTTTTAATATGGATTTCCCAAATAGAAACTTAAAAAAATGGTAAAAACAGTCCATAAGTAAACGGCCATGTCTTGAAGATATTGAGCAGCAATGTTCAACATCTGTAAAGCCTGTACCTAATTTTCTTATATTACATTCTCTTTCAGACAAATCTTTAGGACAGATGTCTCTCTTTTTTATTCAGAAGTGACTAGAAGGACTTGCTGGCTCTCGAATGTCAGTCAGAAACAATCGCTTTGGTGACATATTGGTAGAAACATCCACATCTAAACACAGTTAATGTGGATTACATTCTAAGGCGATTGGGAACATGCCCATTCAGGCTACAACCCATGCTACTTTGAATTCGTCACGTGAAGTTATTGTTGAGAGGGATTTGAAGAACATCACCGAGTCGAAGATTTTCCCTGGTTTCTCCTTCCAAGGAGTTTCTGCAGTGAGGCGTACCTCCACTCGTAAAGATGAAATTATGATGCAGACCAGTGTCCTCATTTTGACATGTACATCACCGCGTTCACCTGTCACTATCAAGGTAGGTTATCTTAATTGTAAGGTTCGGCCATACATTTCAATCCCTATCAGATGTTTCCTGTCTCAGTGGTTCAGTTACTCGAAGACATCATGTCATGGGTCTTTCACGTGTGCTTGTTGCGGTGGCAAAGACCACGATGCCTATGAGTGTGAAACGGTTTCTCATTGCGTTAATTGCGATGGCTCTCACCCATTCTACTTTCGTTTATGCCTTAAGTGGTTATAAGAAAAAGAGGTGCAGCGTTTGAAGACGATTCAAAACATTTCTTACCCTGAGACTCGAAAGTAACTGTCCACCACTTCATCTCAGACATATGCTGCTGCACTTCCTTCCATTACTACAGTGGAAGTGCAGATGGATCTTTCAATGCCTCAAAAAGAATCATTCTCAAACCATATGAAAAGTATTTTGACCTCCATGGTAAAAAAAGTTGATGAATCAACATGCACACCCATCTCTGTCCCTAACATTCATTCCAGCAAGTTCCAAAATCCACTTCCTTTGATTCCGGATCTAAGCATTTCCTCGTGTACCTATTTTTCTGGCACCCGAAGAGGAGAACTATCATTCGTTCACGTCCTCAGTCGCTGGAGTTCTCTTCCAACGACAAAGACCTGTTGCCTAATTGACACAGGGCAGGATTCATGGAGGTCGACAGATACAATGAAATTGTCGAGGTTTACGTTCTGTTCTGGATGACAAAACACTGATTGCTTCCTTCCATCCTGTATGTCTTTCCTTACAGGAAAGATTTCTGAAACCTGCCGATACAGTCACCTTTCAGAAATGACAAGTTGTGTGATGGACGAGTGCCTTGAGCGGTTGCACTGTTGGTTGATCAGCAAGTGCCAACCCTGTCTTTGCCACTCAACACACCCTTGGAGCTTATAGCCATCCGTGTTACCTTTGGTCGTACCACCACTCTTTGTTCTCTCTACCTTCTCCTAAAGACACCTATGATCAATGAGACTGTTGCTGTCGTTGAACAGTTACTATCTTTTTAATCCTGGGGGACTTTAATGGACATAATCTCCTCTAGGGAGGTAATTATATTGATGGGAGGGGTCCCTTTGTAAAGCGTATGCTTTCAAATTACAACATTTCTCTTTTCAGTACTGGTTTTTACACTTATTTTCATGCACCTGGTCTGTCCTGTTCTCTCAGTTTTCTCCCCTTAACTGTTCTCCCACTTTTCATGGTGAGTTGACAATAACCCACGAGGCGGTGATAATTTTCCTGTAATTTTGAGAAAGACTGGCCATGGTCGATGCCACCCGACCCGCATGCCCCGATGGAAGTTGGATCAAGCCAACTGGCCCTCTCATCGCTCTCGCAGAACTTGATCTTGCCAACGTCTGTAAGCCATCAATAGACAACTCTGTATCAGCAATGACTGACTGTATCATACAGTTTTCCACGATATCCTCGTCTATGGTAGAATCTTGCCTGCCACATGACACGGAAGGCTCAGAAACAGACCTGGTATACTTTTTGCAGGTATCCCATACTCTCGAACCACACCGCTTTCCAGCAGGCCCGTGCACATGCTCAGCGGGTAAGACGTCAACACCAGAAGGAAACATGGATTAAGTTCACAATCAGCATTTCTTTTACCACTAGTTCCAAAGTCACATGGGATAGATTTGAAAGGTCATTGGGCAATATAATTCTGTCTCCCTCTTGATCTTGCTCTCTAATGGCCACGAAGTAGCTGTGACCCGGAGCATCACTCTAGGTGAAAGTTTTGCCACGTATCTAGCATTTCTGCTTGTTCCTCCACCTTCTTGGCCATCAAGACTCAGGTAGAGTGATCACCTCATGCCTTTTAAGCTGATTATATCTATGACTATAATCTCCCCTTTATACTGTTGAAACTCAAAGTTGCCCTTCATCAGTCTGGCAGTACATACATTGGACCTGATGATATACACTACGAGATGCTGCGCCATCTATCTCCTGCTTCTCTTGCTATTCTTCTGATTGTCTTTAACCGGATCTGGCAGGAGAATATTTTTCCTGATACCTGGCGCCAGGCTATTGTCCAACCTTTCTTTAAACCTGGAAAGGATACCAAGATTCCTTCAAGCTGCCGTCCAGTTGCTTTCACGAGCTGTCTCTGTGAGACCATAAAGAGGATGGTTAATGCTCATCTTATTTGGTTCCTCGAATCAAAAAATGTGGGTTCCGACGACAGTGCTCCACCATGGATCACCTGATTCGACTTGAAACGTCGATCATAGAAGCTTTTCTCAAATGACAACATCTTGTATTAATATTCTATGACGTTGAGAAGGCTTATGATACATACATTGAGGTATGGCATATTGCGAAAACTCCTTTTATATGGGTTGCGTGGTCATTTGCCTATTTTTTATTAAACATTTTCAATGGACAGGCGATTCCAAGACCGTGTGGGTTCGACACTTTTCAGTGTAAAGATTAATACTATCACTGGATAACTCCCTTTTACTATTGCAAATAGGCTCTATGTCGATGAATCTCACATCTCATGTCAGTCGTCGAACATGAGGTTTATTGAGCGGCAACTACAGACTGCCCTCAATCGTTTACTGAAATGGACCACTGCAAACGGTTTTAACTTCTCTCTCTGTAAAACCGTTTGAATGCACTTTTGCCGCCAATGGGGTATTCACCCTGATTCTGAACTCCATATCGGTGAAGTTGTGCTGCCTGTGGTCCCTGAGACAAAGTTCTTGGGACTTATCTTTGATCGTAAGCTGACCTTCATACCACACATATCAAGCAGCTACGAGTCAAATGTACAATAGCACTTGAACATCCTCTATATCCTTTCTTCCACCACTTGAGGAGTGGATTGATGTTCTATGTTAAGGATATAGACTATGGGTCATGCCAGGACATCGGCCTGGAATATAGTGGACCCCATTCATCATCAGGGGCTTTCTGTACTTACCCAGTCCAGATCTTTTACACAGAGTCTCATGAACCTCATGTACATCTTCACCTTTTGCAGCTGTATATTTCGAAACTTCGATCCTTACCACAGCATCCCACCTGGAGTTATGTTTTCCTTCCTCAGCAAGCCATACTTTTTCAGAACAAACGATCTGCCATTGTTCGTTTTAGCCTTCCTATCCATACATGGTTGGATGAATTGGGTCTTTCTTCGGATAACATTGCTGTATCCACTGGTAAGCTCAGCCTACCCTGGCTTATTACAATCCCCAAATGTGACCTTTTTTAAGTCATCTGAGAAAAGCTGATACTCCCAATTGGAAGTTCTGTCTTTTATTTGCTGAATATCTTTCGAACCATTTTTCGTTGCGCACAAGATATTTTCTATATTTTCCGTGTTCATTGCTGAGCTGTACGCCATTTCTCTTGCCCTGGATTACGTCGAAACTTAGCAGTACTCAATTTTCATTATTTATACTAACTCGCTTAGTTCTCTACTGGCCCTGGAATCGCTTCACGTTAGGTCACATCCTGTTATCGCCGATATTCATAATCGAATGGTCCATTTCTCTTTAACATCTACTTCTATCCAGTTTTCTGGATACCGGGCCACGTTTGTATTCGCGAAAACGAGCTCACCGACACCGCAGCTAAATTTGTCTACTCTGGCACTATCACTCCTGTGTGTGTTCCATACATGGACTATGATCCTGTATTAAAGGCTCAGCTCCTTGCCAGTTGACAGTCGACTTGGAGTGAGCAACGTAAAAACAAGCTTTTCCAAATAAAATATTTTATTGGACTTTGGCCGTCTTGCTTGCGTAAGGATCAGAAAAAGGAATTTGTCCTAACTAGACTACACATTGGTCACAGCTTTTAACTCATCGTGTTTATTTATTTTCATACACCAGTGTGTTGTCTGTGTAACACTCAGATCACAATAAGCCACATTTTACTGTCTTACCATCGTTACGACTATCAACGACGGTACCATTCTAAACATGTTCTGTTCTGAGGTTTGTCCACAACGTTAGACAGTGTTATTGGCGATGGTGACACTGTCTAATTAGAAATGTTTTTAGTTTTCAAAGGCAATTAATCAAACACTGCCATTTAAGTTTTTGATTTATAAATTATACCTTTTTTTAAATTTGATTCTTTAAGAATTAAAGTACATCTAGTTCGATTTGAAATTAGAAAATGGCCGTAATGTTAAATAACTCGAAACCAGGACTAGAAAGGCCAAGTTCAATTGTCTGACGCTTATATTTGAACTTACCCGTTAGGCATCCAAGTGAGTTATGATAATTAAAAGTATGCTACAGAAAAGTCCTTTACAACTTGTATTACTGTAGTTTCTCTCTTACTGCTATAAACTAGATATAAAAATTAGATTTAACGCTATTTATGTTTTTATTTTAAAAATTAAACTTTGTTTCGTTTTACCTTGATTTCTTTTTTAATTTTTATAATTTTACTTTAATTTTAGGTTTTTACCGGATATTTGGCGTAGATAGCCTAGTTGCTTTGTGCCATAAAACGCCAAACCAGCCAACCAACATAACCATTTGTTACGTTTTTATGTGCGGACTGAACGCAACAGAAAGACACAGATAGCAGCTTGTATAATTTATTATAATTATCTACTTATGTGATAGACACAAAATATATTATCTAATGGCAATAACAGATATCCAGTTTCAACCATCAAAACAACTTACAATACAAAAAAGTACTGGCCTGTGCTTAATAATATGATCCAGGATAAGTGTCCAAATCCGAAATCCAAAGTTCTAATCTAGGCGTTGAATTCAGTCCCACGGAGAAATTTTCGAAGTTTGAATGGGTAATTTCAAACAAAAGTTCACAGTCCAATTCCTATTGACTTTCGATATAATCCGTAATCCGACTGAATTGTAAAGGTTGACGGAATAAAATTTTTCACCGCTTTAGTCGATCTAGCTCTATTCACAAATTCAGTTTAAATTTTCTCAAACAAGACAAAGTTCTTGATCCGAATAAAATGGATGACTTACTTCTTGACCCGAGTAAAAGTGGATGACTTCTTCTCTCGCATCGCCATCTGTTTATATACTATATCGCGTGACCTCCCAGAATTCCACAGCACAAACACCAGGCCAATACAAGTGATCAATCTATTTAGTTTTAAAATTTTCTAAATGAATTTTAATTAATTCTAAAATGTTATTTTAAATTTCCCCGATTTAAACCTCGAAACAATAATATAAATATAGAATTATAAATAATATATATGGGAATTCAAATACGACGTTATATGATATTTACATGACATTTACATAACACTCGACATGGTCGTCGTTTACATAACATTTACATAATACTCTCGACAACATTTACATGATATTTACATAACACCATTGTAAAAATATTATAAAACAAACTATGTTTGATAACCATAACAAAGGAATGTGGATTAATTTGGGGTAACTAGGGCCATCCAAAAAAAGAAATTTCTAACAAGTCATACTTCAGGCATATTAAGTAAAAAGTGCAGCGTCTTGTAATACTCAAGAATCCTCGAACACAAATGTAAGTGGCAAAAGCAGTTTAAGTTGTCCAGGCAACAGGACGTAATGTAATTAACAATAATCTCCATTTAGAAAGCCACGTGCTACGTGTTGCTTTCTATACGTCGCTGCTCAACTGTCTTTTAATAATGGAAACTATGCTTAGAGCTGTCGTCAAAATGCATATACGTCAGATAGAGCATGACTGGACAGGGCGACACGTACTATAACGCCGTGGTAAGGTTCCAAGACAGTTTTAATAGATCTTACTCAGCCTCTATATATCTATGTGTGCACTAAATAAACACAAAGTAGTAAACAGAATTTTGAACCTGTACTATTTTAGGGTTAACATTGAAAGGTACTGGCGTTGACCATCTTATGAAAGCGTATAAAACAAGTTGACAAATATTAAACAAGTTATGGTTTTCATTAACGTATCCAATTGTCTTATCCTAAGTTTAAGCCCTATCCTTACCCAGCTATTTGTTCTATCAGCATTAAAATGCAAAGAGAAGAGTAACAGGTTCGTCCAATCAGTTGAAAGTTTTCCTGGCTTGGTTTTTCTTGCAAAAGTTATTTTTCAGCTTAGGATTAGTTTGGCCTCTTTAGAAATTCGCTCAAAGCTGCAGGAGAGCTATTTAGGTTAACCGCCCCTAATTTAGCAATGAAAGACTAGAAGGCACCAAATCAACACCACACACCGTCAACTTTTGAATTACTTTTTTGCCAACGAATACTGCACCTGTGTAACTTTCATTTATATCAAAGGATCCTTGAAGCTGCAAGAGAGAGGCTTTAAAAGCAGTTTCCATAATGTTTCTTGTCTCATAGTGGTTTAGCAGTAAGTCTATGAGTTTATAATGCTATAATGTGGGTACTGATACTTTTGGTGGGCACAGCACAGTTAGCCCCTTGTCTAGCATGGCCTAGTGGTTAGGACTCCCGACTCATAATTTGTAGGTTGCTAGTTCGAATTGTCGTTACGGAACTGTTTGTCCTATCAGCCATGGGAACGTTATACAACGAAAAGATTCATCACCTACAAATTGTTGGTAAAAGAGTAGCCCAAGAGTTGGCGGTGGGTTCTGATGACTAGCTGCTTTCCTCTAGTCTATTATTGATCTATTATGGACGGCTAGAGCAGATACCTATCGAGTAGTTTTGCGTGAACTTCAAAACAAACAAACCCACTGTGCCAAGTAACAAAGAAAAACCCATAATGCCATAAACATTTTCCACGGCCCTCAGCTTATATTTCTTTGCCACTATGTTTCATAGACAAAGGCACAAACAAAAATAATACATATTAGATAATGGCTGTAATATATTTTCTGCAGGATAAGTAGACATTTTTTTTTTTAATTTATGATCTTCAGAATTTTTTCCTAATAACATGAGGCGATGTGGTCACAAAGTGAATGTTGTCCACATCTCATTCCAAGTATTTTATTCTTAAATTATACAAATAACACGAGGTTAAGACTGCCACGGGAGCATGAAAATTCTAAACTTTTAGTTACTTTCGCTCTCGCCTCATTCAGTGGACTTATGACGCTAAAATTCCGGTTTCGATACCCTCGATGAGCACAACGCAAATTCCCCGTTTTATAGCTTTGTGCTCAACAACAACACAGGTTAACAGTCGGTACTTTCAGGGATGTTTTGATACATTCGTTCCTCGTGTTTATATTTTGATTGTTTCGATGTTGTTGCAAAAACCACATCGATTTAAAGCTTATTTAACTGAAAGAAGCGTTTTACTAGCTTGTCCTACCATTCCAGTTAACAATCGTAACCATTACAGTTAACAAAGCACACAAAATATATACTACCAATTTTATTTATTGCCATCGAACCTCAAGTGGCTTGTTAAGAGTCAAACTTCACTGTGGATCATGGAGAAAAGTAAGAACAAGGACTAATAAATGGAAGCAAAGGTGACTGACTGTGTTATAAATAGTCAACAACATTGTACCTGCCATATCCAGTGCCGACGAGGCCTTTCTTTTAACACCAGGGTTCATTAGGCTGGCTGAGGCACAACAGGCATAGTAGTAGTGTAGACGCCATATATGGTGTGAACCGGATAAGACGAGTGAATTGTAATAAATAAAACTAATAATAAAGGCATTTACAAATGATATTTTAGAGTAAAAAAGTGGTAAAACTTTATTATCTGTATATTGTATATTAATATGTGTGGGTAATATGTTTTTTCTTTTGTTTTTTCATTTCTAAACATAAAATTTTTCTTTCAACCTTTACGTGTGTCATTACCTTGTTCTTTAACAAAGACTTTTCTCACCACACGTACCCAGTGGTTCAATGGTAAGTCTGCAAGTTTACGATGCAAACAAATTGGGTTTCGATCCCGGGGTGGGTAAATCACAGATAGCCTATTGTGTATCTTTACACTAAACAGCATCGAAAATCAAACCAAATATTTAAAGCAGTGTTTGTAAACTGTTGTTTATTGTTGTTTTTCATTTCATTTTATGTGTCCAGAAAAAGACATTTGTGTGCGTTTAATATGACTGTTGGTCGCCAATTTTATGGTTAGTTCGAAACAAAATATGGTCAGTATAATGTGTGACATTTATTGACGCCAAACTAGAGAGTTTCAAAAGTTCTGTAATGTTCGCATGCAGTTCATAGTAATGTTCCAGCAGAGCACGTTCCGTGACACTTGATGTACACCCTTGTGACGCTATACATTTAATGAGTAAAAACTCTTTGTTTACAGGAATGCTGGCGCCACGTGCGACATTAAACCCTGTGTATTTTATCAAGTGCTATAAACCTGTGCGAGGTCAGTAGAAATAAATATCTACTTGTCATAAAAGGTCATGTTTTAGGAGTGATGTGCAATGTGATTAGTTTGTGTTTGCATTTTAACGTGATGAAGAAAGTGATAAACAAGTATTTATAACTTAGAAAAATGAAATCTCTTTATTTAGCTATACTCATATCAATTTTACAAAATTTCACAGCAAGTTAGCTGTGCTTTGTTCAACAGTTACATGAACGGTTGTGAACGAGGCTTATCTCGTCCTCAGAACTTCACACAGCGTCTGTAAGTGGCCAAGCACTAATGCATTTTTCACGATTTTTAACGTCATTCAGATGTGCGTAATGAGATATAGAAGAAAACTGTCATTTTTAATAATACAACTATCTCTTGATGTATGCTCACGGCGAGTTGGTTTTTTTCTTCTTAAATTTAGCTAATAAAATATAATCTTTTATTTGGTGCGAATCACTTTTTTATTATTGTCCAGGTTAGAATTTTCGTTGTTTACTTCGAGTTGAGTAAGAACCAAGAGATAAATTTAATAACAGTGATAAAAAACAAAAGTGAATTAAAAGGTGATACAACATAACAAGAAAACAGTGCAAATAAAATAATCCCTTAAAATAATACGCAAACCGAGACAACAAAATGTAATATACAAGGCTCATTTCCGTCTCAAAATACATTAATATCATTTTAAATATATATTGTTTAGTAACTTTATCAGGGCAATTGGCCCAGCAGGGCCATGTGATTAAAGCACTCGACTCGTAATCTGAAGGTCACGGGTTCGAATCCCCATCACACCAAACATGCCCTTTCAACCGTTGGGGCGTTATAATATGACGGTCAATCCTACTATTTGTTGGAAAAGAGTATCCTAAGAGCTGGTGGTAGGTGGTGATGACAAGCTGCCTTCCCTCTAGTCTTTCACTCTTGAATTATGGAAGGCTAGCGCAGATAACCGTCGCGTAGCTTTGCACGAAATTCAAAAACAAACAAACTCTTTCTTCATATTACTACACCAAACGGATACTAACGACTTTATCCACACTTTGAGAGGAGGGGGCAAACCTTCCTATATGTATAAACATGTCTGTAACTAGACGATGTTTAGAATATTTGTTATCAACAGTTGTACTAAACATGTGAGGCTACTTTGTTAATCTATTATTCAGGTATGTTTCAGCTGATAATAAAGACGTTTTAAGACGTGAGATTATTGCCAGCTGCTGGTGGATGGTGATGACTAGCTTCCTTCCCTCTAGTCTTATACTGTTAAATTAGGGACGGCTAGCGCAAGTAGCCTTTGTGTAGCTTTGCGCGAAATTCAAAACAGACTAAACAAACAAACCAGGGCAATCCACAGTAAAATAATGAAGGCGTGAATATTGGAAACTGATCAATAGCACGCATGTACCAACCCACACATGCCTACATATACATATATACACACACATATACATACATGCGTATACTGCTGGCCAAAATCTTACGGCCAATGAACATAAAGAAAAATACGCATTTTGCGTTGTTAGACTCAACAACTTATTTGAGTAGAGCTTCGAAAGATGACAATAAGAAAAGGGATACTAAAAAAATAGCATTCAATAGAGAAAATGTGAACACTATGAAATTAGCCTAAATACTAGCTGGTCAAAAAGTTTAAGACTATACTGAAACGAAACGTTAATCGGTAAACACATAACGAAATTTAGTGAGATTGGGCGTAGTAAAACTGCTGTTGCAAATTTCTTAAAAGACCCTGTTGGACACGGAAGGAGAATTTTAAGTGGTCGACCCAAGAAAATTTCACCAGCGTTGCGCAGGAGGATTCGACGGGTTGTCCGGCAAGACATCTGCCGATCGTCGAACCAGATTCAGGCCCTTACGGATGCAGAATGCAGCTCAAGAACAATAAGATGGCATCTACGAGAGAAAGGTTTTAAAAAACTAAACGTCTTCAAAGGCTTCTTCTCATTGTACACCATGAAACAGCTCGGTTAAACTTTGCTGAGAAGCACCAAACATGGGACGTAGAAAAGTGGAAGAAGGTTTTTGTTCTCTGATAAGAAAAAAAATTAATCTGGATTGTATAGATGGCTTTCAACGTTACTGGTACGATAAGGATATCCAATCGGAGACATTTTCTACGCGACACAGTGGAGGAGGTTCCATCATGATCTGGGGTGCTTTCACCTTCCATGGAACAATGGAACTTCAGGTTATACATGGGCGACAAACAGCAGCTGACTACATTGGCATGTTGGAGAGAGCATCCTTATTGACTGAAGGTCCTGTGTGGAAATGACTGGATCTTTCAGCAGGACAATGCCCGCAGAACAAAGGACTTTTTCAGGGCGAATGACGCGATTCTTTTGGACCATCCAACGTGTTCGCCCGAACTGAACCCCATTGACAATGTTTGGGAGTGGGTGGCAAGGGAAGTCTATAGAAATGGATGTCATTTCGAAACAGTACATGATTTACGTGAAGCCACCTTCACCACTTGCAATAACATTCCAGCCAGCCTTCTGCACACGCTTATATCGACCATGGCGAAGCGAATGTTTGCAGTTATTCACATGAGACCTGTTGCTGGGTATTTCCTACCCTGTTTAGGACTCTTTTTTGGTATGGCCTTAAACATTTCACCAGCTAGTATTTAGGCCAATTTCATAGTGTATACATTTTTCCTATTAAATGCAAAAAGTTTTTTTTTATTTTCCCTTTTCTTATTTTCATCTTTTGAAGCTCTACTCAAATAAGTGGTTGAGTCTAACAAAGCTAAATGCGTATTTTTCCTTATGTTCATTAGCCTTAAGATTTTGGCCAGCAGTGTATATACATGCGTATGTACAACAGACGATCAAAATTTTCAAGAAAGTGAAAACATCTACATTTGTAATACCCTGATAATCTTGGCAAAATTGTCTTCATTAACTCACGTTTGATTTTTGAATCCCTGTGGACCGACTTTTGATACAGATGGTGTAGATTATATCTCTTTATGAAGACGGTGGTTATGGACCATTAGACTAAACAAGCAATGGTTCACAAAGTTACCTTTCAACTTGACCTTGAGTGTCAAACAGATGAACAAAACATAGTTATGCCTTGTATCTGTGTGATGTCAACATGTGACAATGGCCACGTGAAAAGGGACCACCTACAGCTCGTAGCCATGAGCTTTTGTTACACCACACTTACTTTGTGTCATACATTATCAGCTATGCTGAATCCTGATATGGTTAGCAGCTTCATAACAAAAATATTTACTGCACCCTCCCCATGCAGGTATAAAGGTAGTCCGAGTTTAGTCTGTGTTTTATCGCTTTATCATTCGTACAAATACAGGATGGTAAAAAGGGGAAAATAGTGTTATATACAATACTTTACTGACACGTTATGATGCACACAAACCAAGAAAATTACAAGGATTTGTCTATAACAAAACTTATTCTTGAAATAACCAAAAACCTTACAGTTTGTAACTTTGACATAACCTGATCTGGAGGTTGGAGTGCTTAATTCGCAAGGTTATATGAATAAAGAAAAGGTAATTTTTCCGCTTGCTGAGGCTAGTCAGAACTCAAAGTTACCAAAAGGTCAACAAGATAAATCGATAGTAGTCGTACTAGTACATATCGCCAGGACCGGTATTAAATACAGTAGTTTAAACTACATTAGAGAATGTTCTAACCAATTCATTGCTGGTAAGTTTTAAAATCGGTTTAAGCGTAAACAGTTTTAAGTTTTTTGCTTCAGTTATCAGATGCGGGAGTGCTGTAATGTTTAAGTAACTGATGGCGGGAGTGTTTATTAACAAGTAAAGCTTAATTTGTGTCAAGTTTTCAAAATTACTACTGATAATTGCATTTAGGTTAGGCCTAAATTATTATATTGTACACCAACGAAAAACTGGCCAACTTACAATTCTTTTTACAAGTGATATAGATTTATAAAAAACAACACACATCTATTGCAATCATTCACGTGGAAACAATGTGTTTAAATCTGTGGTTTTGCAATGCAGGTAATAAAATGGTAAAATTATTATCTAACTTAGCGAAATCAAGTTTCATAGGCCTTCATGTCACCCCGCTCTTAAATAAATGTAAACACAAGTCCTCACCTTTATATTCGCTACAACGTGGCCTTTATTTTATTTACTGTAATCGAACTCAGCTAGAGACCAGGTAACTGTAAATCTCTGCACTTTTGTAAGTTCTCAACTCCTCTAGCGTATGAGAAATTGCAGAATATATATCAGATATGTAATGAAATCGGTGGGTCTTATATCTGGTGATAGTTTTACATCACTACTCCATCCGTTTAGCAGTTAGAAGAGTGCATATCTCCGCCAAGCAGCGTTAATCATATTTGTCTTTAAAAAAACAACAACACGAAAATGTGTCCGTAGTTATCAGCGGATACGTACCACTTTTGGCAGGATGTATATGCACCAAAGTTTCATCAAAATCAGATAATTTTTTTTCACTCGGTTATAGAGCAAAAATAGTGTAAAAATTGGTCCCTATGTTAGCAGATAAGAATTTTTTTAACCTTGTAACCTTTATTCTCCAAAATAATCAGTTCTAAGTTAGGTCAAAATCCAAACGTATACCAACTCTCGTCCAAATATATTCAACCGTTTCTGAGAAATCTTGCTGTCAAAGACACGCATACAAGGATAAAGACATAATTCTTGTCACTTTCGGTGGCGCAAGTGACAAAGGGGTCAACGAACTTTTTTTGAAAGGAAAAGTAACCAACTTCTGATCGATTAAACGAAAGAGGGGACAACACTAACCTTCACATAAACATCTTATTGACAAGGCAATACTGGATAAAACCAGATCTGTTAACTGAATAAAATATGATTATAATAAACTTTAACTTAAATAATTCACAGATAATCTTTGTTATCGTCATGATCGTCATCATGCTGGGCCTCAGAAAACGGATCTATCACTCAACATGCTCACAGAATGAAACTCCATAGCGTATTTCGAAATTCAGACCTACCGTAAAACAGTCCGAGACGTTAACCATTATTCACGCTTGGTCGATGATTTTAAAATAATATTTATATAAAATTTACAGTGCAAAAAGAAAACGCTCTTCTGCGCTTCTCCTCTTTAGAGGTGGCAGCGACATCTGAAAGAAATATGGTTCCAATTTGTTATGTACCTACCAAACTCATACCAATTTTGATTACGATTTTTTTTATTTCCCACATACGACCGACCTGAAGAATGTTTTTAGTAAAGCAGCTGAATTATTAACAAAATTATTTATAAGTTTTACTCAATCAATTCACAGAACTTTGTATGGTAATAGCTCGTTTTAAATTTTATGAAATTAATTTATTAGAATTATTTGAACGTTACGGAATTTTAGCACAAAGTTACACGAAGGTTATCTGCGCTTATTCATCCCTAAATTTCAAGTGATAATCTGGAAGGAAGGAAACTAGTCAGCAGCACCCATGCTAACTTGTCCAATACAATAGTGGGGTTTAACCACTAGTCTTATAGTATACTCGCAGCCTCAAAGTGCGGAGCGTGTTTTTACGGCAATGCGTCGCTAACCACTGTTGTAGATTTATTCTCTTATCAGAAGTTATTTTTTTGAATTTCGTGCAAAGCTACACAAGGGCTACCTGCGCTAGCCGTCCGTAATTTAGCAGTGTAAGTCACTTACTGCCATCTTTTGGGCTACTCTTTTACCAACGAATAGTGAGACTGATTACACTTCATAACGCCCCAACGGCTGAAAGGGCGAGTGTATTTGATAGGACGGGGATTCGAACCCGTAGACTGCGAGTCGAGTGCCCTAACCACGAGGCAATGGCGGGCCTTATCAGACGATTATTTTTCATGGTTTTCAAATATTTGAAATTAACGATTACCAACTCATGATGTTACACCTTTTTTATAGTCTGATGCGCGTTACGCAAACAACGCTATATACAGGGTGGTCGCTAGAAAAGCGAAAAATTTGAGGGTCAGATGAGATCATGAATAAAATGCGTGCTTACTCATTTCTATTTTGATTTCTTTACATCATGAATAAAATGCATGATTTTAATATCATTTTGAGCATCTATGAGTGTAATATAACATATGCGTTTAAAAAACTTTGTAAAAGTTATTCTTTGTAAAAATAAATAGCTGTTTGACAAATTTTCCGCTTTTCTAGCGACCACCCTGTATATCGTTTAGTTCTGACTGACTCGTTGATAAAACATGTAAAAAAATACTGAATTATGATGAAAATAAATGTAAAAGTAGTTGTTGGAGTATAACATTCGATTTCCATATTAAAAACCAAACCAGCTGCCATTACAATAGTTTTAAATCTCTGTAGCTCTTAAAATATGACATCTCTATTTACTTACTAAAGACGTATATATTTAATCGGAATTGTAGTTATAACCAGAAGCAAATCAGGGTATTTGACTTAGAAAAATACGTTATTGATTACTACTGGAACGTCAATATATTTTTAAAAAATCGCGTGTGTGTATAATAAAACAACAAACCACCTTTCAATTCTGTGTCTTTGCTAGGAAAACAAACAATTGTGAATTACAATAATTCTCTCCAGATGATTAACGTTTTGGCTGGAATTACAGTTTACTAATGTCTTATTAGCAAGTCTACGTGTTTAGAATACTACATATAAGGTTTCGATACCCGTTGTGGGCAGAGCACAGATCTCCCACTGTCTATAGCTTTGCGCTTAACAAGAATTCAACCAAACAAGTCAATTGATAGTTGAATTTTGTTTGATTACTGGGAGATAATTTGAGAACCCATGCAAAAAAACATGGAACAGTCTTGTGTGAAAAGTAGGTTAATCTATTAATTTCACTTCGTACTGCTATCGCTGAGGGCTAAAACGTGTTTCCAAACTTTATCAGATCAGTAGAACCGAGTTTTACTTTGATTTTGTCGAGTAACTCTAGCTATATTTATAGCAACCGAAAATACAATACCGCTCACGACGTGTCCTACTTGGGCATTCTAAAGAAAGCGACATAGCAGTACACCTGTAGAAAGTGTGTGACATGACCACGTGTTTTGAAATTGACAACAAGCTTTAGAGTAAAAAATTAGACCAACGTCCGCAAGTACTTCTCCCAAAGGCTAAAAGCGCGTGAGACTCCTTCGCCTTCCCTCCGTTTCATTCGCCATGTTCGCACAGAATTATCATAAATTGGGTTTAATATAAATTCGCGTGTTGTGTGAGCCGACAGAATATTGTTTCAAGTGTTTGTAGCATGTAATATCCTTTTCGTACGTCAGTAACTAAATCAAAACAAGTTTGTTTGTTTGTTTTTTTAATTTCGCACAAAGCTACTCGAGGGTCATCTGCGCTAGCTGTCCCTAATTTAGCAGTGTAAGACTAGAGGGAAGACAGCTAGTCATCACCACCCACCACAAACTCTTGGGCTACTCTTTTACCAACGAATAGTGGGATTGACCGTCACATTATAAGAACAAATACAGCCTCGAGAAACGTATAGTTCGAACTTCTGGTAATTTATTTAATGTTTATGGAAAAAAAATACACATCCGGCATTCTACAAAAATCGGGAGTTTTTACATTACAAATTCTCAACAAACTTTTTACTTGTAAGATCAGAATATAAGAGTTAACTGTATCTTAATTAACTATTTTAAACTGGATTTTTCTTTTACGTATAAAATACGTTGACGGTTAAAATTGTTCAAATTTCTTACGTAATTAACGTAACAAATACAAGATAATAAACGCATCTTGATTGCTGAACGATATTTTACTATTTTTGGGCGATTTAAGCCCCTCAGTGGCATAGCAGCATGTTTACAAGATACCCATGGTGGGCAGAGCATAGGTAGCCCTTTGTGTGTAGCTTTGTACTTAATAACGAACAACAACTACACGGTATGCCAAAGTCCAGGTTAAAGATCAACTGTCCTATTTTTGTAATGTAGTTTTTCTTTTAAAAAAGTTACTTACAATGCTGCATAAGTTTACTTTCCATTTCACACAATTGAAAAAAAATCAAACACATAGGGCTAGAAGCGTAACGAACCAATAACAAACAGTTTAGACATAGGGTTAATTAATGTGTTTTCTTGAAAGGCGTGTTGGTTCATTGTATTGGAATTATTATTATTCATACATGTTACACATAAAATAATACTCATGTATTAAAATTATTGTAAATCTAATTTTTAGGAGCCAGTGATCATGTTTTAAATATTATGAACTAGAACTGTTGATAGTGGACACTTCAACACGAACACATTGAATAGCTGTTTAAACTCGCACTAATATTAAATATTTCTTGATGTTAATACTACTCCGCCTTATTTCCTATACACTTTTCTTGTTATTACTGACTCCCATTCAGCTGACCAATTCTGATAATAGTTAACACAGAATTAATCTCCAAAAATACATAACTTCTGGAAATTGCAATTTTATTTCAAAGACAGTTTTCTCTCGAAATAACAAAAAGGAAGCAAAACACTGAGTAACTAAAATATTAGTTTGTAACAGTTTTTCTCACCTTTGCCTATCTTGTAACTTACTCACATTGGTCTAATGTCCAACGATTTCAGAAGAAGTGTTTAAAAGGGTCCACTTACATCAGATTAGAAGGACTAACAAAAGGAAATTTTTAATTTGCTAACAGTTTAAATAATGGCCTTTCATGTGCACAAATTTTAATTACAATATATCATTTTTAATATTAATTAAACCGTAATTAGTAGTGCTATTATAACAATATTTCTAAGCTATAATTATTTGTTGAATTATCACACAGACTCAAACACAATTTTCTGAAAATATTATATATTGATGTATCTTCTATTTATAGGGAGAAGAGTTCATAACAAAGTAAATAAGGTACTAAATAATTAATTCTTTCCTAATTTCAGGTAAAATTATTGTGATCGGGAGTACATATTGTGTAAGATACCAGATTTTTTTACTTCTGAATAACCATTATTATCGTTTTATTGTTATTAATTGTAATAATGTGTTTGCAATCATTCTTCCAATTTATAAATAGTTTTTCTTGATAATAATTAGCAACCAACTGCAAACAAACAATTATGATAGCCCCGAGGTATTTTGTTGGTTTAAGGACCTCACGACTGGTTTCACTTGTTCTCGATGGAGTAGCTGAAAAACAAATTTGTTTGAGGGACATCGCGCAAAGCTCCACTCGGACTGTATGCGCTCGCTGTCCCAAATTTTTAAATGATAGATTAGATGAACATCAGTCAGTCGACGCCACCCGCCAACAACTCTTGCCAATTGAGTAGTGGGATATAACCGTCGCGACCCCAAAGTTTGTAATGCTATTTGGCGGTAGAAGTAGATCGCGAACCCCGGAATGTGGGATCAACAGTGCAATCGAAACATACGTAACTGCAATGAAGATATACAAGTCTATACTCAACTCACAGTTTTAACTTTTACACTACTCTTAATTATTTATAATACTACTAGATGTACTTCTGCTGGATCCCCGAAAGTGTTATGCTTCACGAGTAAATAAAACCAAAAGCATAACACTTTCGGGGATCCTGAAAAAGTACATTTAGTAGTATTCTTCTCGTGATCCATGGCATGCGCAGGTTTAACTGATGTCACGGTAGTAGAAATCGCAAAATTAAGTATTCCTTATGTGATGTCATTTTAATGTCTAATGACTGAAGGACAACACAATACTGTATAATGATGCGAGTGGTTGAAACAGGTGGCCTACAACTTATTACCTTAAACATTATTCAACATACGATATTTGTTTTCCCAGTGTTTCTATTTTATCGGTATTTAGATCCTTTGAATTTACCTGAGAGGGTCAAGTACAATCTTGACCTATTTCTTCCACATTTATGGTGTTATTAATAACTTTATGGTGGGCATCTGTTAAATGTAAAAGCGGGTATTGCGTTAACAAATTCTCATTTATGTCAATACAAAAACCCAGCCCGGAATGCTCAGGTAGTTAAGGCGCTCGACTCATAATCTTACGGTTGCGGCTTCAAATTCCCATCATACCAAACATGTTCGCCCCTTTCAACTGCTGGGGGGGAGCATTATTATGTTACGGTCAGTCCCACTTTTCATTGGAGAAATAGTAGCCTAAGAGTTTGGCGGTGGGTGGTGATGACTGCCTTTCCTCTAGTCTTACACTGCTAAATTAGGGACGACTAGCGCAGATAGCCATGTAGCTTCGCAAGAAATTCAATAAAACAAACAAATAATACAAAACCCCTATCAAGGCCACACCATTTATGCTCTGACATTCATCATTCACCCTGGAACACACTCGCTACATGAAGTCTATACAATATTTTTTCATATTATTGGCTTATTCTAAGTGTATTTACATAAATGCTCTTTTATGTAAGCTTATGATTTATGTAGCTCTAACAACAGGTGGCATATACTTATAGTATAGTGTATATACACATGTAAGGGTGAGAGGTAATTAGGTCTATTTTCATCATGTATGACAAAGGGAGCTAATGTACATAACATTTCATTTTTATGAAAGTTTGTCTTAAAGTGTGTGAATGATCTGCTTAGAAGTCTATCATGGAGTGAGGTTGTATGTTTGCACACATATGTGGGAAGTACAAGTTTGTTGAGTGGAAACTCTATATGCAATAGTGGGTATTGCATTTTGTTGGTTTTGTAGATGAATTTTAATTTTCTTGAATGCAGCACTGATCCAGGCTGGACAGCTTGTTCAGTTATATAATTGGTTGTTTTTATTGCTCGTATATTTTTAAAATATTAGTTGCAGTTGTTCCTGTACTGTTTACTGACAGACTTCTAATTTGATTTATACTTTGCCAGATTTTGTTTGTAATTTCATATATATATTTTTTGCCAGGTTAATTTTGTGTTGAAGTTCAGACCAAGAAATTTTGCTGATGTAGCTAGTTGTTTGGAGAGGTTTTTCATAACAACATAGTTTGTGGGTGGTTGATTTTCTTTAGTTTTGCCAGTACTGAGGTTTGTGATTTTGGTATATTAAATTTTATTCGTTATTTAACAAAGGCTATAAATGCGTGGCTGCTGTTGATGATGTTTCAAAACTCTTCTTGATAGCTTCCTCATCTGCAAGTTGTGAAGTGAAGCAGAAATTTTGGTCATTTAATGGCATGATGAAGAGTATGGGGCTAACTAGCCCTCCTTGAGGTAACCCAGCCTCAAAAATAGAATACTTCCAGTAGGTGCCCACAATATTTACACATCATTTTTGATTTGCTAGAAAGTTTGATAAGCAGTGAATAAATCCTCACGGTAGTTCCATCACTAACATACTGACCCTTAGGTCTTTAAATCAGGAAGACAATAACTGTACACTCCCTCTTGTTAATGCAATGTATTATGATTTCAGTCAATCTAACTAAATGATCTGTTGTTTACCAAAATTTTCTGAAACCAATTTTGTATTTCCAGTAATTTTGAATTGTGTTCTAAGTAATGATTTAATCTTTCACTTATTATTCTCTCTAAAAATGTTTATGAGGCTGGTCAAGCTGATTGGTCTGTAGCTTATTTGCTGGTTTTTCTTCCTTTAAAAATGTGAGAATATTTACCTGCTTCTATTTGATTTTTACACAGTTGATCAACTGATTATTTAGAATTAAGCACATGGCTACATAATGGGCTATCTGCCTTCTGCCTGCTACAGATATCAAAACCCAGTTTCTAGCACTGTGACAATGGGGAGCAAGTCAGTTTGGTTTGATTTTCACATAAAGTTACATGAGGGTTATCATCATTAGCCATCCCTAATTTAGTACTGTTTGACTAGAGGGATGGCAAGTAGTCTACACCATCCATCACCAACTCTTGTGATACTCTTTAAGCAACAAATACCAAGTTTAACTACGACATTATAACACTCCTATGGGAAAGCCAAAAGGGTGTGTTTAGTGACAGGGACTTAAACATGTAAGTAGAAAAAACTAAACATCAAATCATGAAAGGTAAAACAAATAAAACAGATTTTGGATTTACATGTAAAAAGTCACAGGTTTGAATTCATCTAATTAATATGTTTAAAGCATTTAAAAAGTACATTAAATTTGTAACAAATGAAATGGAGTCTTTTATTCTACACATTTATCTTTTTTTGTACACAATTTTAAAATTATATATAAACCTATATGAAGTTTAGACTTATTCTTATTTCACAAGGGATTATGCAATAAAATTTTTTGTTATAAAAATATAACCCAAATTAAAACTGAAGTCAGAGAGCACATACAAAATAAGTATGCTCAAATGGTATTTCAGGAAATATGTAGGTGGTAGGTGACATTTGTATTGATGTGTCACTGATCTCTACTTGATGTGTTACATACCAATTTCTGCTTTAATTGTAACTTTTCAAATCATTACAGTTAACTTGGTTTAAAATTTTTTGGATATATTTTATTTCTACTTGTACCTTGTTAACCATGTTATTATGCTGTTCTTAGTTTGTGAGGTCTATCCAGATTGTTATATTATTGTATATATGGAGGATTACATTTTGATGCCTGAAAGTCATTTAAATTGCCTTATACAAAGGAATGTTGCACATGAATAATTTACAGTTTAATTACTTTCTGTATGGAAAAAATTCTTGTTATGAACAAAAATCGTTCAAAATCCAACAGTGTTAAAAACTGGAAGAATTGCAAGTCAGTAAAAAAGGAATTTGAATATACATAGAGGGGATCTCAAAAGTTTTAGAAATCCCTGATCCTCATCAAAGTTTATCCACCCCTATCTCTAGTTATGTATGAGTCTCATAAAAGTATTAAGAAATATATATATCTGTACTGAACAGATTTAATCTCTTTAATTACTGCAGGGTTTGAGTTTCAGATTTTGGGTTTTATGTAGAAAGGATGCAATTCCCCATATCTGTCTGTGTTCAGTTCTTTTACAAGTAAGAAAAGTATACAAATATTCCTCAGTATGTAGACCTTAATGGTATTTAACACCATTAAAACAGTTTTGTAATAAACAGGTTAATGTAAGTGGATAAAATTAAAAATGTCAACAATGACAGAGTTTATCAATAATAACTAGATAAACTTCTGCAGGGTCCTCAGCAGGGTTCTGCTTCTAGCATAAATAAAACCAAAAATTAAGAGTTGGAAATATTCTTATTCTTTGCTCTTGTAATTCATGTGTCAAGTTCTGTTGTAGCTTACAGAGTACATAATTCTTCTCATGATTCATAGCATGCACACTTTTACTGATATCATGAAGTACAAACTACAATATTAAGCACCACTTATGTGGCATCACTTTAATATCTACTGACTGTGACTGACTAATAATACATTACTATATAGTGGTATGATTAGTTAAAACAGGTGATCTTTCCAGGGAACCTTTGACTCCTTTTTAGGGAAGGTTAGTATTCCTATATTACACCTTTAGTTTTTTTAAATGAACAATGTTTCTAAAATTAATATATTTTAGGTTTTATCAAGATTTAGTAATTGTGAAATTATACTTTTCATCACATCTCAAAGCTTAATATTTTGGTATCTTGGTTTATCTGAACTTAAAATTTAATCAGAAACCCATAAAATGTTTTATAGCTTACAACCAAAATTTTTTTCTTAAACAAGTTGTTCATAAATAAGCATTTTAGTAAGTATCTTTCACATATACGGGGTCTTTCTTGGGGTTTCATTTATAGCTACTGTTGAAAATTCAGAAATGCATAAATATATAGGTAAATTGTTACTAACATATGGACTAATCGGTCCCAATTTTTCATATTTTTAATAAAGCTTCAGGTTTAATATTTATTCATAGATAATTTTATATAATGAATCTATAAGCAGTAAAAAAAATATATCTTTATTTAAATTTAATTAATTACTTTACCCCTTTTCACTTAAAACATTATACAGTCCTTATTTATGGAAAAAGAAATACATTACTTAATACAAAACATAAATCATGTTGGTCATACATGCTTCTTTGATATGTTGGCAAGTTAAATAATTTCAACACTTAACTATCTTTAGGATTAAATACATTTTAATGAAAAGAATCATATAGTTTTAATGTTCTTTTACTAATAACTTACCTACAGATGAAACACAAGATGTCAACACAAAACTCTTCTATCCTGACATGAAAGATTAATTGTATTCTTTTTCCAAGTTTTAAATTTCAAGGGAAAACCTTATCTATAGAAACTGGTTTACTTTCTTTCATTCTGTGAATTTGAAATAATATAAATGATTAATTTATAAGTTCGACAGATTATGAATCTTATATTTTTTTGAAACAACAATAGACTCAAAATTCATGCTGAAGAAATATGTTAATGCCAGTGAGTAAATCACGTTACAGGTTTTCAACAGCTCTCCCCTTCCAAATCAGATCCAAGAGTGTGTGTTTACTTTTCCAAGTAAAGGGAAATCATGATACTGGAAGGTTATGACATCATAGCTAAAAACTGTTCAAAGAGGTGGATTTCTAAACTGCACTTGTGCTACATCCACTGGAACATCACTTATTTATTCATACTCGTGAGCATTATTATTGATGGTTACTATCACATTATTCTGTTATGAAGTTATGCTTTTAAAGTCTGGGTGAAGCTATACAACCACTTTTGAAACAAGGACAGTGCTTGGATTTCATTAAAAATATTCATTACTTTATTTCTGTTGAATTATATGTTATTAACTAGATATTTTTTCATGGAAAAATTTCTATTTTAGTGGTTTTTATTTTACCAAATAATTAGCAAACCCCTGAAGCAATTATTTTTATGGGAATCTAGTTGTTTTTTTCTGTTTTACTAAACAGCATTGTTTGATGCTCTTTTTAACAATAAACTTTAAAATTTTTGGGTATTCAAAAACCCAGGCTTCTGCTATGCCTAATGTAGTTTCTGAGCTGAATATGGTATACCCAAAACACAAACCTGCTCCACATGCTGAAAAATAATAGTTAAAACTGAAAAAATAATTTTAAGTTTGTCATTAGAATAGATAACGTATGAAACTGTATTGTGCCTATGTCTTTAACATCCCTTTGTAAGTGTGTTTATATCCACCCAGCAGTATTTCTAGCCTGTTTAACTAGGAGTTAAGAATGAACATGGTTAATAGTCATCTTCGGCAAAGTCCACTATTTAACATTTTTTTGTGATTCATTGATCAGAAAATTGAGAGCTTTGGCTCAAAAGTCCAAAAGTTAACTGATAAACTAGAAAGTTCAAATAATCAAATACAATTACATTGATTAATAAAGACCAAAATTTCAATTGTGTGCAAAGTTACATGGAGTTGCAACATAAATCTGTGATATGTAATGTATTATAATAAAACAATTTTTTTCATGAAAACTTGTATAAACAGCATGTCTGTCACACCTCATAATAATCCCGGGTATTGAGGGAAGACCTCAGCACTGGATACAGGACATGCAGCGCAGTTGACACTGCAACATATTTTTCTGTATTTTTGTTCTAGAGTCCTTAGAACTGGTTATTAAAACACTTATGTCTTCAAACATAAAATTTCAACCATTAAACGTTTCCATCACTTATTCATCAGAAATAAACTTAACCTTTAATGTCATATCCTCTCATCACAGTTTCCACCTTACTCATACGACCTGGAAGAAAACAGTTGTGTTCTGTCAAATTGGCTATATATTTAGGCAATTGACAACAAAGACCTCTTAACACTTGAAAAAAAGTACTTGAACTTGTGAATTTGAAGCTGTGTCACTGAAAGTTTTACCATTTCTACAGAAGTGGTTCGTTTTCAAATTATTGTTATTCTACCTCAAATAAGGCTTTCCTACTCTGACTGTTCTTCAACTTTTATCAACATCCATTTTGTTTCCAGTTTGCTACTTTATCGATGAACTTTCTTCTCTTAACCCTCAGTAAATGGCTTTACATAACATAGTTCTATCATGACTTTCAACCATGGTATGTAATGCTAGTAGAGTCTTTAATTTATTATACAGTAAACAATGACAACAGAGGTTCTTTGTTGACTTATGTTGTCTTTCAGACTACTCCAAGATATTCTGGATCTAAAGTGGTAAACTTTCTTACATATGTTAAGGACGTTATTGCATCACGTTTAAAACAAGAAGGAATGTAACTTTTACATGGGCTGAATAACAGAACAAAGGGTCGCATTAACAAGCAAGGAACACTTTGGCTTAACCTGTGCTTAGTAAGATAGATATGAAATACAGTTGTGTCAAAGGAAAGTTAAATTCTAATAAAGTTACATTTGTGTGTGTAGAAAACCCCTTTCTTTCTTCTGTTGCTCTTGGAGTTAGTTCTCCTGAAATAATGCTAAATGGCAGTGATTTGAAGTAGGAATATAGTTTAGTATATTGTTCAATGGAAGTTATTGGTATTTTTGTGGTGGGTATAAAAGTAGTTCTTTAGCTGCTAATATTGGTACTTATCTTTCATTAGTCCAATACCTTGACCACAATTTCCATGGATTAGAAACTGTGCTAATAGTACAGTACAAATTAATAATAGTACACCATCACTTAACTCATCCTTATTTAACACCTTCTTACCATCTATATTGTTTCTAAAATTATCTTGTATCTGAATGCTCACGACATAGTCATAAAAGCATATAGCTAAATGGAGTCAATTCTGAACTAGTTAAGAATAAAACTGAGTTACAAGCACTCTGAGAAAAATATTCATTAGCAAATGAATAAACAGTGAACTCCAAGAAGCTAAAATATTAAGAGAAGTGGAAATGAAAATCAGAAAAATTTTGTTGTTGTATTTTTTGGAACTTAAACAAAAGGACATGATAAAAGACATAATGATAAAACATATAGAACTAATAAAATTATGAACCACAAACATAAAATTATCAGATGCTTGCCTCTTAAAACAAAATCTTATTGAAGAGGAACAGAGACAGTGTTTCAACAGGCCTTTCTCGTTCTTTTAGTTTTAGTACAGTTGTCAACTTTAAAAATTAAACAGGATTAATAAAAAGATGTTAAATAAGTAAGATACTAAATTTTCCAACAGATACATTATCTGATAACCCATAAAAAACATTCAAAAAATACAGAAAATAGTTAGTTATGGGAAGAAGACCAAATGTCAAAACATTGAAGCTAACTAGTAAGTGTTCCTTGTACGTAAGGAAGAGAAGAGAGAAGTTAAAATTTTAAAAATAAAAACAAGCTTTACTCCAATTAGGTTTTATTTTACTAACAAGGTGATTGGATAGTAAAATAAGTTTCTGTCAGTAGTTTTGTGAAACACGTTTTAAAAGAATTTAAGGAAGGGAAGAGGGAGCTGAAGAGTTTCTAAAAATTAAAAGTCAGTTTTAAATCTTATCTCAGAGGTGGGAGGGTCTGCAAGCTACTTGTTAAGATTATTTAGGGAACAAAACAAATAAATATAGACTATATATGATTATACAAAGGAAAAACAAACATCTCATTAATACAAAAATACTGTATTTGAAAAACAACATACAGTTTGTTTTAGGTTTTACACAAATGTTACCTGCACCAGTTATCTCTCTGTAGTAGTGATAGACTAGAGGAAAAGAAGCTAGTCAACACTACTAACTACTGAACTAATTTTTAATGACTAATAGTGAAACTAACCATCACATTATAACACTCCTATAGTTGAGCATGTTTGGCAATGAGGATTTGAATCTGCAACCCAAAGACTGAGAATCAAACATCCTAACCACTAAGCTTCAGAAAACACATAATCACTTTTACAGAATGTTTAATACTGTTTGTATATGCTTCATTTTGCCCAATACTTTCTCAATTGAAAACAATGATCTCTTATGAAAAATTTTTTGGTTACAAAGAAATGCAACAATGAATAGAAATTAAAGCAGGTTAAATACACACACCAGTTCTTGCTGTTTAAATTAAAGGATGCTTCACTAATATATTTATTTTGTAAAACAGAGTTCCTCACTGTCCAATGCCCCATTATTAGTCAGTAGTAAACTTACAGGACTAAAATAAACTGAAATAACTTAGGTTAAACGGAAAGTATCAGACACTGAGAGATTTAGTTTTTGTTTATTTCTCAAACTCAAAAGTAAGACTAGGATAAATATAAATACTTGAATGCTTCAATAAATTTTACTTAAAATAGGGAACAATTAAAAAATGTACAGAAAAACCCATATTTTGGATTTATATAACCTGTTTGTGGATGGTCTACACCCAATGTACTTAAAACAGAAAAAAACAATAACTTCATGTTATTAAGTATGGTTCTACTTAATAGTAAGAAAAAAGGTTTCTATGCATCAACAAACCTACTTGTTGTATTTCTAAGCAAAAAAACTTATCATTCAATGTATTAGTTACCCGACATTAAGTACATATATACTAAAAAGGTCTTTAACATTTCAGATATAAATATTTATAAATTTCTAAAACAGCAACTTCTTCGTCTTGTATCTAACTACCTGATCATGTCAGGGTGACTAGCACTTAGATGGCTTTGACCATTATTACAAGATTTCTATAGCTCATGTGACTGGTTTGTGGCTGGCTATCTGCTTTCGATATTCCAATAAATATATATAGAGTTTTTAATATATAGTGAACCTGTCAGCCACATAATATCTTTTCAACCAGATGGCTCTACGTACCAATGGATACACACCTAACAGTTTTTAAAGTTAAAGTATATACCTTATAGTGGTGTAAACATAAAAAGTAGCCAAGAGTATTAAACAGTATTATTTTTTAAAATAAAGTAGGATCCTGCTGCAAGAAGTAATGAAACAAGAATTAAAACCATAATAACAAATTTACAAAATATAATCCACACTTTGGTAGCTTTATACATTTCCTGTAGACCAAAGTAAGAGTTGCATTACATAAATTTGTAATTGTGTTTCTAATTCTTGTAAAATTTATAGTTATCAAAGATACAGTTATACTAAAAGTTCATAAATGTTGTGTCCTTTCCATGGACATAACAAAACCGAATGAGTAAATAGAAAACAAAATTAAGGCTCCTTAGTTATTTGTCGAATTGCTATGAGAAGTATCCAAAATAAATGCTGCAATAAAAAGTTCACAAATAAATAAGGTGATAGGTAGTTTGATAGATTTTTAAATGATTTTGAATCCTGAATTTGGTTAGCAAATGTAGACAGCATTATTTAGCTACGTGAATAACCAACGTTTTCCGTGAAACTGTTTTTTCATTTACAAAAATGGAAGTATACAGATCAAAACTAAAAAGTAACTTTGCAATAAAGTAAGAAAGCCAGTTCAACATTAAAATACTCACTAGAAATACTTTAACCTATCAACTCAATGTTCAAGGAAATTACAACATATAATTTATAATTATATGACAGTTACAATACACTGATTCATATGGACGTTAATATAAAGTATCTGGTGAAAGAAATTCAACCTATGTTTCATCGTAATTTTATTTTCTCTTTAAAATTTAAACGTTTTCAGAAACTCAAATGCTGTACTTACCTGTAAGCTACTTTTGCAAATAATTGTAATTGAATTACGCTAACGTAAAACAGATCAACTTACTTGTACAAAGTAACCCATTAACTGAATAAAACAACATCTAACACTCTTACTAATGCACTTTCTAAACCTTATATTTGTAATCTACCTACGAACTAGAAGCTACTAGAAAAAACATTAAATCAATAATTCTTTCTAAGCCTTTGTCAGAGATAATAACTGTTTCAAATGACTGAGCGTAATGATTTGTAGACAGAGCCCTTTATAATTTACGGCTACTTGGCCTGACCAATGTCTCTAGGCTGTTTATTAATATATTATTATTATAACTATTATTATTTATTACTGTTATAGATGGCTAATTTATGACTGGATACAGTTTTGAGTCATCCATGTATGTGGATCCATCTGTAGCTAAACTGTAAATACTGTTAGTAAGTAGGCCCGGCATGGCTCGTAATCTGAGGGTCGCGGGTTCGCCTCCCCGTTGCGCCGAACATGCTCGCCCTTTCAGCCGTGGGGTCGTTATAATTTACGGTCAATCCCACTATTCGTTGGTAAAAGAGTAGCCCAAGAGTTGGCGCTGGGTAGTGATGACTAGCTGTCTTCTCTCTAGTCTTACACTAATAAATTAGGGACGGCTAGCACAGATAGCCCTCGAGTAGCTTTGAGCGGAATTCAAAAACAAACAAACTGTTAGTAAGTATGCTTGAAATAATTTTGTCATCTTCACAATCCAACATTTGTACAATGGCTGTAGTTTTGGTTCTAGCACAGTCATATTTTTTCGCTATATCAGTCTGGGAACATTTTTTTGAATAGATGTCCTGCATGATCTGCCACAGCTAGGGGTAAATTATGAGCAGTGACGAATTGCATAAACATCACTTCTGCATTTTTTTTTCATATTCCGAATTCTTTCTCATAAATGTCGTTATCTGCATCGTTTTTGTCTTCGTCTCAGCCTTTTGTTGGTGAGATGCCGATTTTGTATATCTGGAACAATCGTTTATCCCGCCATGCGCCACAGAAAAATCGACATGGCAAACTGTACAAAACGCATGACTGTCACTGACTTTTGATGCAATGAGCGGATATTTTGTACCATATTCTTTCCTAAATTTTTGATGCACAGTTTTAGTCCTTTTAGATTTGCCAGAAACAAGACAATTTGGTGAACGAGTCCTCTTTTTTTCTAATTGTGAACAATTGCATTGGTGTTTCTATGCCGCTTAGAAAACGAGAAATACCCATCTAAGCGATCGCTGATTGGCTGACAAGCACTGATAACGTAACTATGGATTCCCCCACATACCCAGTATGGAGAAGCACTGCATTCAAACTATTGGTAGACGTCGGAGATACAAATATTTTTTTATTATTTCAAGCACAAACATGATTATCGCAAGTAGCCATTTGGACTATGTCTTTTATTTATTATCAAAATTTATTTGTATCTCACTAGAAATTTTCTTTTCACCCCCCTTCAAGCCTTGGGGGAACAACTTATCACTTTATTGTATAGGCCTATATAATAATATATAATAATTTGGGAGTTGCAACAAGTTGTAATGTTTGTCTGTATGACCGTAAAGTTGTAACGTATACACCAAAACCGTAATGGTTGGCATCTTTGCATTGCTATTAAGGCCTGGCATGGCCGAGCGCGTTAAGGCGTGCACTCGTAATCCGAGGGTCGCGGGTTCGCGCCCGAGTCGCGCTAAACATGCTCGCCCTCCCAGCCATGGGGGTGTATAATGTGACGGTCAATCCCACTATTCGTTTGTAAAAGAGTAGCCCAAGAGTTGGCGGTGAGTGGTGATGACTAGCTGCCTTCCCTCTAGTCTTACACTGCTAAATTAGGGACGGCTAGCACAGATAGCCCTCGAGTAGCTTTGTGCGAAATTCGAAAAAAACAAACAAAACAAACAAGCATTGCTATTAAATTTTCTAACCCCAATATTGTCTTTATGGTTCCGTAACGCCCTCTAGTGAACATTAAAACTTACAACACTAAAAATGCAACTGACAACAACATTAAAACTAATAATGAAGCTATAGAGCATAATTCCAGTATTATCTCACAAGATTCAGTCAGCGCAGAAAATTTACGTTTGTCCCAAATCGATTAGAAAGTTAAATTACTTCAAATAAACAATATAGTCATGATAAACTTACTACTACATTGTTACAAAAGAAAATTAACTGTGGTGGCGTTATAAATAATGGTGACTTCCACTTTTCGATGGTCAAAGGATAGCCTAAAAGTTGGAGATGAATGATGTGACTACTAGCCTTCCACTTAATCCAGAACTTCCAAATTAAGGACGACTAGCGCTGACAGCCCTCGAGTATCTTTACGTAGAATTCCAAAACAAACGAGCAAATTAATATAAAGAAATATAGTCTTAAAAATACATATAAACACCAATCGTTTGTTCTCAAGAACCGCTCAGTTTTATATTCATAATATACAAAACCTAAACATACCTGGAAGTAGTATTCATGCGTTTTCAGTAACATACATCCAACAGGAAATCCTGGTAGTAGAAACTAGGTACTATTCAGAAAATTAAGTCAATGTTCTCTCAGTAACCGCTATATAAAAAAAGTGTATTTGGGGAAGAAAATAAAAGTAAGCTTGCTTATTTATTGTTCAGCACAAAATATATACAAAGGGTTATCTTTATTTCTCCCACCGCAGGTATCAAAACCCGAATATTTCAAGGTTACAAGCCTACAGATTTACCGCTGAGTAACCAGAATGAATGAGAGGGTGGGAGTAAATATCTAAAACACCTCATGCGAAAAGAGAGTTGAGCTACTATTTCTTAAAAAGAGGAAAGATAAGTCATCTTATCACGAAGAACACACATGTGAATTATTATTATTTCTAATTTTGTAAAATGTTAGGAGTGGTTAAGGCGCTCGACTCGTAATCCGAGGGTCGCGAGTTCGAATCCCCATTACACCAAACATGCAAGCCGTTTCTGCCGTGGGGGCGTTATAACCTTCGGTCAATCTCACTATTCGTTGTTTTAAGAGTAGCTCAAGAGTTGGCGGTGGGTGGTGATAACTAGCTTCCTTCTCTCTTGTCTTACACTGCAAAATTAGGGACGGCTAATGCAGCTTTGGGCGAAACTCAAAAAACGAAAACAGACAATAAAATATAGAATAATACCTGCAGTTTTATGATAATTAAAATCGAGATTTAGAAAGAAAGCCATTCAATACATGGCTTTTATGGATCATTGATGTAAGTAAGATAATTGAGAAGAAACTAATTCTAGTTTTAGAATAGATGAATTGGTTTTAGTAGTTTATTTTCTAACTTTATCAAGTAGTTAAATTTAAAACTCTGAACATTTAATAGTAAAAATCTACATACGTATCATAACTGCTGTATTTCCCTTTTCTTCTTAAATTTGGTGTATAAGTGTCTCAGTATTATCATTTAACCAAATATTTCGAAAAAGTTCTGTCAAGTTTTACCGTAGCAACAGCTTATTTAAACTTTAGTTTTCTGTTAAGTAACATGACTTTACAATCAAACAAGCCATGATTTTTTTTTGTAAGATATCAAATAGACCAATCAAGAAACACTTTCCGCTCAACCTTTTTTTTTTTTTTACTGTCTTTAAACTTCTACAGTTTTTGTGAGGCTGTGAAACTTTAATAATGAAATAGTACACATATGTATACAAGTTGGTTGTTGGGTAGGAACGAGTAATTATTACTTACGAAGGCTATAAATAATGTGTATTATTGTACAGGACAGATCAGCTAGCTAACGATGGTTAATTGTTTGTTGTACATGTATTCTCGTTTGTTTTTCTTTATACAATGTGAAATTAGTAGCTTTTATGACGCCCATGCGCAAAAGCGGAGAATATGGGGTCAAACCCACCTCCTAAATAGCACCCGTTTAAGTACAAAATATTCAGTGTCTTACAACAAACAGTTAAGATCAAAATGCACCACTTTGAGTGAAATTTAAAATTTTGATTTCAAAGAGGCAATACCCCCGGAACATGCACTATAACTTAACACGTTTTCTTTACTTCAAAACAAGCACTTTCCACCCAATTCATACTATATTTCTTCCTAAGCCTCTGAACTTTAATATTTTTATTTAACTTTGATGTAAAATAATATGGTTTAATGTCTACACGAGTTTATTTAGTTTATGGTTGTTATTACTTTCGTGTGTGGCCCGGTAGTTAAGGCACTCGACTCCTTATATTAGGGTCGTAGGTTTGAATCCCCGTCACACCAAACATGCTCGTCCTTTTAGCCGTTGGTAAAAGAGTAACCCAAGAGTTGGCGGTGGGTAATGATGACTAGCTGCCTTCCCTCTAGTCTTACACTGCTACATTAGGGACAGCTAACGCAGACAGTCTTTGTGTAGCTTTGCGTGGAATTCAAAAGAAACCAAAGCGAAACTAATTTGTATTAGTTAATTAAATCTCAACTAATTTCCCTAGATATGATGTCAATATTTGATATAAGCTCTTATCATAAGATTAGTTATTTTTAAACTGGATGAATATTATATAGAGGTTTCTCTGTCAGTTTTATGGATGATCACTAATTACTTGAGTTTATTTTACTAGCTATAACAAATGTTATCTGTATAATGAATAAATAATTGTTTGGAATGTAATTCATAAAAACCAGTGTAACGATACAATATCTGAAAGCTCTAATTAGAAGGATATGTTCAATTATTCAACATGGTGGGAAAACATCCTTCTAATTAGAGCCCACAAATAAGGTAGTTTTCCCACCATGTTGAATAATTGAACATATCCTTCTAATTAGATCCCACAAATAAGGCAATGTTCAATTATTCAACATGATGGGAAAACTGCCTTATTTGTGGGCTCTAATTAGAAGGACATGTTCAATTATTCAACATGGTGGGAAAACTGCCTTACTTGTGGGCTGTAAATAGTGATTTTCATTACTAAGAGCTCACATTGTCGGATCTCGGATTTAATTATAAAATAGGTATTAAACCAGCGCAAATATAAGAAGTTACTTTAACGTAGTACTGGACGTGTTTATTTGTTTAAAAAGGAAAGGGGTACAAATATTTAAATATAAAATTAAGCACAAACTTACGATAAATTGAGAAGCTACTTATATAAGAAAATTTCGCTTAGAAGTTTCAACGTTAGGGTATATGCGCTAAGATAGTCTACTATTACATAGAATTTATGTATCAACCACGTAGCTCAAGTGATAGATGCTGATTGATTTAACGAGAGCCTGCTTCGTCATCTATACCGTCGAGGACTTACTCTGTTATCGTGTTATAGCTATCTCTTGATGTCTAGCGGAAGGCTAGTCTGGCAACGTTGCATTAGGAGCCTTCGTGAAGCTGATTTTACACAGCCTCACGAGATAAATTACATGTACACTCGCTTTTCAAGGTCGGGTAGAATGGGATAGAAGTGTTTAAGTATTCACAAGTGAAAGATACAATATCAGTCAGCACTGTATTGAAGGAAATTTAAAGAACGGATAATAAATCCAAAGTAAGCCTAGACTGTAAGATTTCATTCTGTGAAAAATGTTTTATTTCTGTGAGATTTATTAACGTGCTTTAGTATTGTATGTACATAATACTTTGCAAATGTTACCTTCGCCTCACGTGACGCGTAGATGCGGAAGTGTGTCTGCTTCCTTGGTTTTGGTGTCTTGTACGTAAAGGGTTAGGCCTAGTGTATGATTGCTTTGCGAAAGAGCCTGAACAAAACGAAGTTAAACTTCAATTTAAAAGCAAGCGTAGGCGAGAAAAATGACGAAATAAAAAAGTTTTGTTTATTTATTAAAATTTTATAAAGTACTTTATTTATTATTTTTCTATATGCCTAGCAAAGAGAAAATAATACATGTAACTAATATCATAAATCGTATAGTATTTATGTTTTTATATGTACATTAATTGAGTCAGTAATACTTTTGTCTGTATATTTATTAGCAGTTGTATCTGTATGATACTTGATGTTTTAAGGTCGCCTGTTTGTTTATTTTTGTTCTATTCTCTAAAGCATTTTTTCTATACCTCTCTCTATCCTTCAACTTTTTTCTTAAAGCTCACTTCGTATTTGTAGTAACCTTTTGTTAACTACACTCTACGTTCTCATTTATTATTAAACTCAGGACTAAGTTACACCGCGAATATCGGTAACCAATTTATAACTTTACAAGCACATTAACTTATCACGGTGCCACCGAGAAAGGATGTTGTGACAGGGTTTCCATTAGCCATATTTTAAAATGCAACGACCTCTTTGACGTGCTTTATTTTTTTTGACAAACTTTAAAACTCGTTAATATTTTTAATGCTCTGTTAAAGTTGCACTTGACTATTGAAGTCTTCATGTTTGCTGAACTGTTTTTAATTTTTTCCCTGTGGAAAAAAATCAAATGTTACCTTCTATAATAAAATGTTTGTTTGTTTTTTTGGAAATTCGCACAAAGCTACTCGAGGGCTATCTGTGCTAGCCGTCCCTAATTTAGCAGTGTAAGACTAGAGGGAAGGCAGCTAGTCATCACCACCCACCGCTAACTCTTGGGCTACTCTTTTACCAACGAATAGTGAGATTGACCGTCACATTATACACCCCCACGGCTAGGAGGGCGAGCATGTTTAGCGCGACGCGGGCGCGAACCCGCGACCCTCGGATTACGAGTGCACGCCTTAACACGCTCGGCCATTCTATAATAAAAATATTAGAGGTTGTTTTGGTTCTATAAACATAAAAGATATTCTTGTGACCGTTTCGTTTGTTGGAGGGCCTGGCATAGCCAGATGGTTAAGGCACTCGACGGCGTGTCATAGTCAGGTGGTTAAGGCACTGGACTTGTAATCTTAGGGTCGCGAGTTCGAATCCCCATAACTCCAAACATGCTCGTCATTTCAGCCGTGGGGGGGGGCGTTATAATTGCGGTCAGTCCTACTATTTGTTGGTAAAAGAGTAGCCCAATAATTGGTGGTGGGAGGTGATGACTAGCTGCCTTCCCTCTAGTCTTACACTGCTAAATTAGGGATGGCTAGCGCAGATAGCCTTCGTGTAGCTTTACGCGAAATTCAAAACAAGCAAGATCGTTTTTTTGAGCATGTTCTGTTAGATTATTTCGTGTTGGTAGTATAAAGTCAAGGCCAGTTAATCGTAATGGAAGCCTTTATAGAAATTATATTTGTTTAGTACACGCGGTACTTCTAATTCCATAATTACTTCGTTGTTGTTTTTTATTTTATCGGCACGCAGTTACAATATGAGCCATCTGCACTCTATCTACTGCGAAAAATCAAACTCCGAATTTCAGCATTGTAAGATCGTAAACGTGAGGCTGAACTTCCTTGTGAACAAAATCAAAGTTTAGGGATCTGAACTAACTAACTGGTTGATTCAGTAATTAATTAACAGTCTAATTTAGTCTCAGTTAACATGCATTGTATATATTTTAAATCGTTTCTAATTTTCCAAGAAAGTTCTGATTCCTAAGTCATGCACTGATCACGTGACGTAAAACTAACTGTTGCCAACAACGATACAAACGTCTAAATTTAGAATATAAATCTTAAAACACTACCTCTTCATGAATTGTGCTCCGCACCCCCTCAGCGCTAAAATTTGGGTTTTGTTACCTGTGGTGGGTAGAGTTTATTCTGTAATTTTGTGCTTAACCACAAATGAACAATCCTAAATTGTGAAACCTATTACAAGAAGAAAACAAATAGTATATCAGGCAATAGCAAAAAACAAAACTATTTACAATAAACTATATTAATATTCACAAAAACAGGCATTGAAATTATTCCATATTTAATTGTTGAAACACTATACAATATTAAGAAATGAGCAATAAAACAGCCTTTTTTTCTTTGGGGAATTATTCTTTGATGCTCCCCAGTTAACCATTCTTCCGACTGACGTGCTTCTTAAGACGATCACTATGGAAGTCTTGGAGTTGAACCACTTTTCTTTCAGGACTTTGTTGTCTTTGAGGTTGGTTGTCTTTCACTATCGTGAACTTTCATCCTTGTTATTAGTGAAATATAAATTTCAAAGTCCCGTATTTCTCATGTTTTGGGGCCCCCTCAGTGGCTCAGCGGTATGTCTGCGGACTTACACGCTAAAATCCGGGTTTCGATACCCGTGGTGGGCAGAGCACAGATAGTTCATGTTTTGGTAAGGATTATATTGGTTTTAGTTTGTGAAACTATCTGGAGGGATTATATCTTTACATCTGTGTTTCTGTCTGAAGTCAATTTCAATATGCACGTTTTCTCAAAGCCATCTATCCACACATTGTGTAACGTGTAGAAGCTTCCTGCATTGACAGGGAATTCAAACTTTCCTCTAGTTGGAAAGTTTGTTTATCTTTTGATCATTCAACTCATCTTTATGAAGACAAACTTACATTACGTGATCAAGGCTTCCCATGAGTTAGCCCATTTATTCCATTGGTATTTGTCACTAATGCATTTTGTATATCTTCAATGGAACAGATGTAGTATTCTACTATTCCTGGTGTAATCACCTGGACTTATTATGTATATCTTCAATGGAACAGATGTAGTATTCTACTATTCCTGGTATAATCACCTGGACGTATTATGCATATCTTCAATGGAACAGATGTAGTATTCTACTATTCCTGGTATAATCACCTGGACTTATTATGCATATCTTCAATGGAACAGATGTAGTATTTTACTATTCCTGGTGTAATCACCTGGACTTATTATGATTTTAAATTCTCAAATGTAATAATGTTCACTTTTCTACACTGATAGCAGTATTATTTTTCTATTATCTTTTGGGGGGAAAGCGTTTTCTAAATGCTTTCGTCTTCAGTTCTTTGCAGTAAGTCCCTTTAAGTTGCATTTGAAATGCCTTTCAGTAGCATAGCGATAACTCTTAAGAATTATAACGCAAAAAATCGTTTTTAGATACCCGTAGTGGGTAAAACGCAGATTACCGATTGTGTATCTTTACTACAACAAACAAACAGACAAAATATATTTGAAACCTTCTGTGTTACGATTTCCTTCTTAAGTAATTATTTGTTTGTTTGTTTTAGAATTTTGCGCTAAGCTACACGAGGGCTATCTGCGCTAACCGTCCCTAATTTAGCAGTGTAAGACAAGAGGAAATGCAGCTAGTTATCACCATCGAGGTAATTAAAACTGTCCCTTTTAAATCGGAGCTGGATGAACAACTTGTTATCCACTTCTCAACTCAACCATTTTTTTGTAAATGATTTCAAACTTATGCCTTCTGTGTTACTTGTTATATAATCTGTGGTTTCTCAACTGGATGATGTTATTGAACTGACCTTCTAAATTCCTTTACTTGATGAATTAGTGGTGGAGCTGTAACGTGCTGGTCTTTAACTGCTCTAACCTGTATATTTCAAGAACACGTATATACTTGTGTTGACTTCATTTTATCAATTACTTTGAGTTTTATTGTTTTGAGAAACATCAACGGTGTCGTTAGGTATGGCAGCGTGTAGAAAATAGTGGCTATTCAGTGTTTATCGGATATGGCAATGTGTAAGTAATGATGACTGTTCGTTAGGGATGGTTATTGGTGACAACGATCTGGACAAACAACAAATTCAAAGCAATCTGGACAAACAATACTGTCTACTCAGTACGATGCTGAATGCTGTTTGCATAGACATTAGAAATACAAAGATTAGAACTGGTGATTATTGTCTAGTAATAACTTTTAAATCTAGGTTTAGGATTTGGTCAAACAACGTGGGGCCACACCCTAAAGTAGGTTTTGGTCTAGAAGACTAATTCATATCATATTTGACAGAATAACTTTCTCTTCAAAAATGAAAAAGTATAGAGAAAAAGTTATTTTCCTGGAATGTCTTTAACCAAGCAGACGAATATTCAGAAGAACTGTTATATAGTCTGTTGTATTATTAATTGTATTTACACTGCTAAATTAGGGACGGCTAGCGCATATAACCCTCGTGTAGTTTTGCGCGAATTTCAAAACAGACCAAACCATTGATATCTTGAATAAAGTTTACCACTGAAGGTGTTCAATTAACAACACTAATAGTATTTTTAATGCTTTTTGGTGAGTCTTAAAATATTTTTCATCAACCGGATATTACTTTTTCTTCTTGACATCATAACTTTAGCGTCGATTATGGTTGAGAATCTCAGGTAAACATCACTGTCAAAGGTAGTGGTGCCCAATTTTGTTACCAAGTGTGGGTGGAGGACACGTTTGGAAATTCCATTTTGGATCACATGTAATAATTCTGACAACTAAAAAAGTTGAAAATCAGAAACATCTAATAGAATAAAATGTTATCATGATGTAAATAAATTATTATCGCTTGAAATTCGTGGAAAGTCTGTGTTGATGGGCGAAACAGCACTGATATGAAAGCGAATACAATTGTTTTTGATAAATAAAGTTGTTATGAAAGAAACACGAAACACTCGTCGCTCATAATTGAGCTGTGAACGACCTAGGTAGGCCTAAAGTGAAAGGGGAATGAGAACTTATCTTTAATATTTTGAGAACTACTCTTTTGAGGAAACCAAATACCTCCTAATCTAACTAGCAATTCGCATGAATGGATTAACGAGATTCCCCTGTGTGCTACTTAGCGAACCACAGCCAAGGCTTGTGTATTTAAAGAGAGTTTGAATCATTCTACGTTTTTTCAGGTGTCTGTGAATTATGATACTAGGTCTCAGTGATGTCGAGAAAACCCACTTGTAAAGAAATATATATGTAAAAACTCGTTCATTGTTTAAAAATTATCAAAGATTGTGTCCATGATGCGTCTCGACCTTTGACGTCACATGTGAGATATTATATGCGTGTGTACGTTCGTTCCCCAGTCTTTCAGACGGAAGCTACGAATAAGAATGTTAACATTCATTTTATTAAAAAAAAAAAAAATCAACACACGTGGCGCCCCCTGGTGATTTGGCGATAAGTGAGAGGTCTGTTTAGAATAAAGAAAATATTTCAAATGTAGTAGTTTTATGGTAAAAAACAACAACAACAAAAATAATACAATTTTCTATATATACACACATGTTTTATGGAATCGTATTCACTAATTAACCGTGAATTTTGTCAAACGTTCGGATTATTTTTTTCATACTCTGAACTTGAGCCCGGCATGGCCAGGTGGTTAAGGCACTGAACTCCTAATATGATGGTCGTGTGTTCGAATCTCCGTCACACCAAACATGCTCACCCTTTCAGGCGTGGGGGCGTGATAATGTGACGGTCAATCCCATTCTTCGTTGGTAAAAGAGTAACCCAAGATTTGGCGGTGATGATTAGTTGTGGTTCGAATTCAATTGCTGAATATACTCGCCTTTTCAACCGTGAGCAACTTATAATGTGACGGTCAAACCAACTCTTCGTTGATAAAACTATAGCCCAAGAGTTGGCGGTGGGTGGTGATGACTAGCTGCCTTCTCTCCAGTCTTACACTGCTAAATTAGGGACGGCTAGCACAGATAGACTTCGAGTAGGTTTGTGCGAAATTCAAAACAAAAACTCTGAACTTGATGATTTGACATTTCTGTTAATATTACAGCTTTTTTCGTGCTGCCATCGAAAATTCTGTAATCCGTAAACTGTATAAACTACAGAACACAAGGAATTAAGGTAGAGGGGGAAATATAATGCATTACTTTTTCTTCAACTTTATTATTATACAAATAATGGCGGCTTTGTATTTTCGCAAACTTATTAAGGAAAGCAAGTTGAAGGTCGATTAAAAATACTTCGTTTCATGTTTGTAATCTCATTCATCCTGAAATGATTCAGGATTAGAGCATATTATAGTGAGCGTCTGCGCATGTTATGAAGATGACGTTATATTTGTTTAAAACCATCGCAGCGCATGTTTGTTTATAAATACTAAACTGCACTCGGCAGAAATCAGTATATATGATATGTTTGGCGCCATCTGTTACCAAACTCAGTCAACGGAATGATCGTTTGGTTTCGATTAAACAATATAACGGTGATAACTGAAAAATATCTCACTAGTCGGAGGGAAACAACCAAAATATTTAGGTACAGAGTTTCGAGACCATTAAATGTTTGTTTTTGTTTAGAATTTATGAGTAAATCTCTAAATGTATGTGTATGTTTCAATTTAATTGATTTATGCTATTTATACATATCATTCATAAAAAAATGAACACATGTAATACTTTGTTGTTCGATGTTTCTTTTTAAATAAGTAAGTGGGTCGGTAAATGTAGGATACAGCAAGACGTATTATTTGCTGAAACAGGTCAGACTTAGTGACTTATCTGGTTTATATATTTATATACAAGTCAGGTTGAGTGACTTATCCAGTGTATATACCTATATACAACTCGGATCGAGTGACTTATCCAGTGTATATACCTATATACGACTCAGGTCGAGTGACTTGTCCAGTGTATATACCTATATACAACTCAGGTCGAGTGACTTATCCAGTGTATATATCTATTAACAAGTCAGGCTGAGCGGCTTACAGTATGCAATGTATATATTTATATTTAAGGTTTCATTCACTAACGTGACTTATTAAAATCATTGATCAAAATTCAATATCAGAATTAGTATTCAAGTGTCATCTGCTTTATTTTCGCTTATTTTTAATGTTTTTTTTATGGATAATAATAATGTTAATGAACTATTTTTTATATTTTTTAGCATAAGTAAGTCCAATAGGTATAATTATTTATATTATTTACAATCATGGAAAGCATAAAACCTTTATTTCTCAAGTCTCATAAAACCTGGATTTGAATAGTTTAGACTCGAATTAAGTCTGATTCTCGAGGGTACTAGGAAATTTAACTATTGCGAAAATGAAAGTAAATATTTCAGTATCATGTTATCAAAAATGGGAATTCAATAAGCATGTTTGTAGTCTTGTTTACAGATATGGTTATCGTAAATTTCGTGGTTTTGCTGGTGCAGGTCAACCATTCATAAAGGTAACTTCTTCTGATGGTAACTCGTGATTAGGCTGGTGCAGGTCAACATTTCGCAAAGACAATTTAAATAATAAAAGGTGACTAATTAATACAAAAGAAGTTTCAAGTGACGTATATATTTTTATAATTTAGTGAAGCTCAGGGCTGAAAGACACTAGTAGTAAGGATATTGAGTTTTAAGGAACTTTTTCTCCCACTTTTTCATGAGAATTAGTACACGTTTCAGGCTTTATATTTATGTGAGTTTATGTATTTATGTGTATTATATGTCTACATGTCTCGAGTATATTGATGAATAACGCTTACTTAGAAGAACCGTTTTTACTTCCTCATCGGTAATCGGTCTATGTTCTTGACCGTTGACCTCGTCCCCCTTGTCTGGAATCGTTAGTTTGGTTATACTGTTACTGAACCCTAGGTAACAACTTTTGTTAAATTGTGTCAGTAGTTTTAATTTACGGAATAATATTAACCAGTGTATTTACACTAGCTTCACTTATGTATGATTTCTCTATTAGTCCGTGTTCACAATACAATTCCGTTTAGCAGTTGTATAGAAACACAAACGTAACCTCATTTTTACATACCAAACCCCTTTTAAATTAGAGCTACGTTTGTGTAAAGGATTTAGTTGTGGCGGGAGAGAGATTGTGTAAATTATGTGTGAAACATTGTAATCTACCTGATAAACAAGTTAGTTCTAACGAGAGAGAGATGGTGTAAATTATGTGTGAAACATTGTAATCTACCTGATAAGCATGTAAGTTCTAACGGGAGAGTGGTTGTGTAAATAAAACTTTGCTTTTCCAAATCTCCACAAGAAACGAAGGAAACTTACAAAATGCGATTTTTTTCTACGTAGTATTTTTGACCTGGTATATTTGGAGTAATAGGAAAAATCTGATGGTCATGAGTGACCTCTTTTACATGTTAACTATACTATAAAAAAAAACAACCTGAAATTAAGTGGACGCATATCTCCGTTTTTGTAACATACACATTCCAGTTATACTACTACATACAATTACATTATTGACACAAAGAGTAAAGCTCTGGCATGGCCTGGTGGTTATGGTGCTCGACTGATAATACCCGGTCACTGGTTTGAATCCATATTCAACCAAACGTAGCATCAGGGCATTATAATGTGACGGTCGAACTTAGTATTCGACAGTGAAAGAATAGTCCAAGAGTTGGCGGTGGGTGGTGTTGACTAGCAGCCTTCCTTCTAGTCTACCTCTGCTAAATTATTAACGGCTAGCGAAGGTAGCACTCTTGTAAACCAAACAGATGTTTACATATAGGCCCATCGAAAAGGCGGAAGAGCTTTGGAGACACGCCTGCGTCCTGAGGGACCTGTAATGGTAGTAGGGTAGCTATGTAATAATTAGTGAATTTACACGAACAATCTGTGTTGTATTGTTGATTTTTATTTTCTATTGAGGGTTGTACCTCTGGTCCCATCCAAGCTTTCAATGATGCTCTTTACATTGGGATAAAACAACAACTAGCAAACAGCTATTCTACACAAATGTATGCAGTATCACAATGTTTGTTATAAATGTATGTTCCTGCTTGTGTTTTAAACAGGTCTGTTGGTGCATACATATGTATACTGATGCAATGTTGTTATGGTTACTGTCACAGATTAAAGGAAGCCAGACGTTGGTCCAGAGATGCCTTTCGTCGATATTGATCTGTTTTGGTGTGCGGACGTCGATGGAAGAATGGTGGACCTTTCATGCTTGGTAACTTTTTTATTATTATTATTGCTTACGAACTTGATCAAACTCTTTATAGTATATATAACATATTATGACTGAATTCTAAATAGACTTGCTTTTTGTACGTATTATCCAGTACTTTCTGTTGTCTCTCTCTCAGGGTTTGTGTTCGTACCCTGGAGGGTCAGGTTCTCTTTGACCACTTCCTCCTTCTCGTATTTATGTGGTCTTGCAGTATTTCATATTGATAGTTTCTTCATTTTTGGGTCAGGCCTAATTGAATTTTTTTCCGACCCTTTTCATGGCAATGTCCTTGTATTTTACATATATGGATATTATTTTGCCCTATTAGCAAGATGTCAAAGTAGGACTTTTTTAAATTCATTATATGTGTATATATATATATATATATATATATCATTTATTTACTTTTTCATTTCTATTTATATTTATTATTATTTATTATTTTTTTATGTTTAAAATATGAATTGACCCGGGAGAGATATTTAGGAGTAACTTTATCATGTATGAGTCACTTATCTAGTTCACATAGTAATTTGTTTTTCATCCAATTTTCATCCAATATATGTCTTGTAAATTTTTAATGTGTTATCTGCAGATGCTTCACTGTTCTTGCTAGTTAGACTCCTAGCATAGTTGGTTCTTCGTCAGACTTTGTTTTTAATTTCATTAACATAGTTAATCTAAGTTAATTTTGAATCATAAGTTAGGCCTAACAATTTTGCCGCTGTGACAATCTGAAGTAGCGTGCCATTTATATATATGTCTGGCTGTAGTTTTTTGTGTTTTGTCAATTTCGTAAAGACTATGAGTTGTGTTTTTGCTGTATTTATTTTTATTCTATATATTTTTGACAGTATTCACTTATTCTGTTTAGTTTCGGTTGTATGTTAGTGGCTGCTATCGTGGGTGTTGCGGCACTTTTCCAGACTGCCACATCATCTGCGAACTATGAAGAGAATCTATGATTAGGATCCTTCAGTGACATATTGTTTACATACATGATGAAGAGTATAGGGCTAACCACTCCTCCCTGAGAGACACCAGCTTCTGGAGTAAAGTACTCAGAAAAGGTATCCTCAAAATTCACTTTACATTTTCTATTTTCCAAAAAGTTAGGTAGCTAGCGAATAATTCCACGCAGTAGTCCCATTTCATTTATTTGGAACCTTAGACCATCTTGCCATACAGTGTCGAATGCTTTCTCGATATCAAGTGATAGAACATTCTTTTTTATTGAAGCTATCTATTATGGTTTTGGTTAGTCTGTGTAAGTGGTCTGTCGTTTGTCTAAATTTCCTGAATCCATTTTGTTCTTCTGGTAACTTTGATGTTATCTCCAAGAATGTGGAGAGTCTATTACTGATTATTCTTTCAGGAATTTTGCCTACACAGGCCTACACTGGTCAGGCTGATTGGTCTGTAGCTATTAAGTTTGTTCGCTGGCTTTCCTTCCTTATGGAACATTAATATATTAGTGAGTTTTCAAGAAACTGGGATGTATCCTGAGGATAGGGAAAGATTAAAAAGTGTTTTTAGGTGGTCAAACAATTTCGGAGTGCTTGTTTTTAGAAGGATGGCTTGATTTCATATTCACCTGGTGCTTTGTTTTTTGTGTTTTTTATTGCTACAAAAAGTTCTTGTAGGGATATTTCATTCGTTGGTATCGTGTCTTCGTAATTTTCATGGTTTGTTATGTGTCTTGTGTTTGTCTCAGATATGCTTATGGTTCAAATTGTTTTTTATTGTTTAGATAATATTGGTGACTTTATTGTAGAAATATGTGATCAGAGTGAGTTTTAAATGTATTTTGAAGTTGAGCTTTGAAAGATTCGGCTTTTTCTTTATTTGTGTGTGCTATAGTATTATTATGTTTAGTAGTATCTATTGTCGTTGTGTGCGTTTGTTCGTTTGAAATTAAGCACAAAGCTATGCAATGTGCTATGTTCCCTCCCACGAGGGCCTAAATCCGGTTTGTAACGTTGTAAGTCTGTAGACATGCCGCGGTGCCACGGGGGGCGGCGTTGTGTTAGTTACTCATTTTTGTTCTCCAGTGGCACGAGGGAATATCTGCGGACTTACAGTACAAAAAACCGGTTTTCGATACTTGTGGTTGGTAGAGCACAGATAGCTAATTGTGTATCTTTGTGCTTACGTACAAACAAATACACGAATATAATCAATATGTTATTAATTTAAAAAAGATTAGATTTAAACCGATCCTTTGGTTTTTAGTGCGCATCTCCACAGTGGCAAAGCGGAACGTTTGAAGGCTTGTAGCGCTGAAAACTGGATTTCAATACCCGTGGTGGGCACAGCAGAGATAGTTCATTGTATAGCTTTGCGCTTAACACACAAACACATAAAACAACAGAAAACGATCTTTATTGTGCTCAGAAATTTTGTTCGCTTCACAACCAAATACTTTTAGGTATCAACCTTTTTTATTTCCTTATTCCTTGCAGGACAGTGGACCAAACGTCATTGTCCAGCGACAACAGGAAGACCTTCAAGATTTATCCAGTTCTAATCTTCAAACTGTAGAACCAAGGCTGGAGGAAGAGGATCAAGAAGCGATTTTGCGCCAACTTTCTGATCCAGGATTAGATCTGGATCACATTTTCGGAAATATTGACATTAAAGTTGAACCTTTCGGTAATTCGTACAAGTATTCAAGCACTGTGTGCGAAGTCACCTCTTCCAACAAGAAAAGAAAGCGACAACAAAACGACGACGATAACTTTGTTCCATCCCATTATCCTTTATCTCCACCTGGGTTTTCAGAAACTTCTTACTTAGCAGTAACCAATTCTACAGAAGGATTTCCGATGGCACCTTCTAATCAGTCTGGCTCTTCTTTCGCTCTTGATACATCAACCAATCAGCTTCGTCCATTGCAAATAGTAACTACTCTCTCAACGTCTGAGTCCGACATAGTAACGAAAAATTGCCAAGAAGGTTCAGGATGTAACGATATAAAATATGGTAAGTCCTAAAATCGTGTTCCGTTCCGTAATTCGTTGTTTGTTGAACTGTTGTCATCAAATAACGGATTATAGCCAAAATTAACGTGACTTCTATGACAATCAGTGTTACTCCATTCTGTAGAAATGTACTTGATTTACTCATTCATTCGTTACAACAAGTTACGGATGAGCCATTTAAAATTTTATGATAATTTTTCAATTACGCATTTGATGTCAAGACCAGAAAACTATTAATCTGAGTAATATAAAATGAAAGAAAAATTCTTTCAAATTATTGGCTTAAATGAACTTACTTTAATATACTAGCAATATATTTCAGGATATCTACAGAAATAAGGTTATGTAATAATTATAAAGTCTATATTATAAAACACACTGTGGATCTATGAGCTCCGTACAAATGTGTATTCGCACTAAACTCCATAGAACGATATAGTGTAGAAGTTATAGATAGCTGAGATATAGCAATTAAACAGATTTTTGTGAAAATAATGTTCATATAAAATTTGTAATTAATGAAAAATTTTGGAATATATTTAATTTTAAAACAAGATGTCTGTGTTGCCATCTGTCCTTCAGATTAAATATTACAATTAAATTATCTAGTTTCTCTAATGATCGCTAGATGGCAAACGCTATGCGAAGGGCATTATTTTTGATTAAACTATATTTCAAGACGTTCACCTAAATATAATTTTAAGAAATAAAAACTTTAGACTAAAAACAACTCCTAATCGTATTAGGTGCATTTATTTGTAAATTGTGGAAAATGTAACGATTATATGTTAGATTGATTATCTGGAATTAAATAAGGTGCATTTTATTTGTGGGGGATAGTGGTGGTGGTGTTCGTTTTGAATTGTCACGCGAAGTTACACGAGGGCTATCTGCACTAGTCTTCACAAATTTAGTGGTGTAGAGAGACTAGAAGGGAAGCAGCTAGTCATCACCACCCATCGTCAACTCTTGGGTTGTCTTTTTTTATCAACGAATCGTGGGAGTGACCGTCGCATTATAATTCCCCCATGGCTGAAAGAGCGATCATGTTTGATGTGATTAGTACTCGAATTTTTGACCCTCAGATTATGAGTTGAGCGCCCTAACCACCTGACCACGCCGGACTTTGGGGAATTCAAGTTTTTGCTGAAGATGACTTTTTGATTACTCATATCCTGATTTATTTGTCAACACGATAAGAATAAATAATAATAATAATAAGGCATTTTCTTGGGTAAGGTAAACATGACTTGATGCACTGATGGACAGTAGCCATCTTGAACTTCTTTGGGGAAAGGTTTATGCGAACGTTCCTGGTAGTCATCGTTTCATACGATGTTTTTCTCAACTAACAAGTTGAATAAGAGCCACAGTACAGATTTAGTGAAGTTGCTTGTAATGTAGACAACCTGTATATAAGTATATATTTCTTTGCAGTTAGTTTTATTTATAAGCGCATATATATTACCACCTGACCACGGCAACTGTACTCACTTTATATATAAATGTATAAATCCAAGTGGTTAGAGCGCTTTGCTCATAATCTTAAGGTTGCGCGTTCGAATCCCTGTCATATCAAGCATGATAACCCTTTCGTTACTAAACAAGTAGCCCAAGAGTTAGCAGTGGGTGGTAATGCTTGTTTTTGTTTTCGAATTTCAACCAAAGCTACACGAGGACTATCTGCGTTAGCTATCCCTAATTTAGCAGCGTAAGACTTAGAGTGAAGATAGCTTCATCATCACCCTCCGCCAACTCTTAGGCTACTCTTTTTACCAACGAGTAGTGAGATTGACTGTCACTTTATAACGCCCACACGGCTGAAAGGGCGAGCATGTATAGTGCAACGGGAATTCGAACCCGTGACCCTCAGATTACGAGTCGAACGCCTTAACTCACCTGGCCATTTTGGGCCAGGGTGGTGATGATTAGCTGCCTTCCCTCTAGCCTTACACTGCTAAATTAGGAACGGCTAGCGTAGCCCTCGGGTAGCTTTGCTTGAAATAAAAAAAAACCCAGTGAAACAAACAACATTTAACCATCATGTGTTACTAATGTGGATACTTGTTGAATTTCAGATTTATTCTGTTGAAGTTAAAAAACCTGAACTCAATACCCTTGATAAATACGAAGACAAACAGTTGTAGTTATTACTTTCATATAGTTGAGCTAAATGTGTCACACTGCGTTACGTACTGTGTCCACTGTGGGTTCGGATTTTACTGGTGACAGTCGAAGCAAAGAACATGTAGCGAATGGTACTGTTTGAATATAGTTTTTAATAATGACAGAAAAATGGTCCGTCAGAGCTGAGAAGTGTGTATGCATTAAAAAAGATTCACACATAACCGTATTCGTCTTAATTAACTCAAAATTATTACGTTTTATTCTATTTTTTTTATAGTTAGACAATACAATATCGAAAGAATTACTTCTTGAAAATTCAATAACGTTCAAAGAAGCCTGACATGTCCTGACGGTTTGGGGGCGCTCGATTCGCAGTCTACGAGTGTGCTAGCGTAATTTGAGGGTCACGGGTTCGAATTCCTGTCACACCAAACATGCTTACCCTTTTAGCCGTGGGGACGTTATAATGTGACGATCAATCCCATTATTCATTGGTTGTGGTTCAGTTGGCAGTGGTTGTTGATGACTAGCTCCCTTTTCGCTAATCTTACATTGCTAAATTATGGATGGCTAGCGCAGATAGTCCTGGTGTACGTAACTTTGTGCGAAAGTGTAAAAGCAAAACTCACCTTTCAGCCACGGGGATGTTATAATGTTGCAGTCAAAATCAAAACAAACAAACAAGTGTACAAAAATTATTTTAGAGTTAAAGAAGATCACAAAATGGTCAAATTTTAGGCTGACCACACGCTTCATTGGTTATTCAGATATAAAATAGTTAATTACTCATAAGAACACGTATAACACAAAATATGTAATAAACAGAAATAACATCAGATTCAGATATTATTTACTGCTGGGGTATTTTCAACCCTGATCGACACCGTCGTAGATACAGGTGTCAAAACGACCAAATCGGAAACGCAAAAGTTCAAGCACAGCTATCACTAATTTCGAATTGCTGACCAGAGAAAGAAAGAAAAGAGAAGGTAACTAATCAGTGGCATCCGTGTTGCTTATGTTTCTATTCTTAACAATATGAATATTGAGATCGACTCTTACTGTTGTAGCGCTATCACACCCGAAAGGTTTCAACCTTGGCCTTTTGAATACGTAGGTCGAAATTATTACGAACTCTGTATCTCAAAACAATCTTAGGTCGAAACATTGTTCTCCACTTTATTTTAGTAAAAGTTTTAATACCCATACAAACGATTTTGAGACATATTTTTACTTCAAGTTAGTTTATCGTCATCGCGTATTACGAACTCTTAGTAGTACTATTCGATGATAGATGGCAGGCCTATAGTGTTATTTAAACCTTAAAGCACATTGCTCTGTTACAGCATGAGGTAAACCACTGTAGTTACGGTTTGCCATAATTCATGGCAATGTGCAATAAAGTTGTATTGGTGATACATATTTTAAGTAAGAATATAATAGTGATATACAATTTTTAACAAATATATACTGCTGATATAATCATTACACAAAGATATACTGTGATATACCTTTATATACCATGAGCAAAAAGACAAATTTCTAATATGGGGTTGTCAAAAAGGAATTTATGGATTCTTCTCGGTGAGATATCCACCAAAAACATTCCTTTAATGCAACTTTCCTCAGTTAATTTACTCTGAATGGTTGAGAAAAGACAACTTATTCCAGGATAGGTTAGATTATGTTATTCTTTTCTCTTAGTCTTTCTTTTGGCCCATTATGACTCGGTAGATGATTAGGGCGCTTCACTCGCCATCTGAGAACCGTGGATTCGATTCCCTGTTCCGCCAAACGTTCTCGCTCTTTCAGCCGTGGGGGCGTTACAATATGTCGCTCAATCCCACCATTCGTTGGTAAAAGAGTAGTCCAAAAGTTAGCGGTGGGTGTTGATGACTAGCTGCCTTCCCTCTAGTCTTTCATTCTTGAATTAGGGACGGCTAGCGCAGATAACAGTCGCGTAGCTTTGCACGAAATTCAAAAACAAACAAACTCTTTCTTTATATTCGTACATCAAACGGATACTAACGACTCCATCCACACTTTGAGATGATGGGGGGGGAGGAACCTTCCTGTATACATGTCTGTAACTATACGATGTTTAGAAAATTTGTTATCAACATTTGTACTAAACATGTGAGGCTACTTTGTTACTCTGTTCTTCAGGTATGTTTCAGCTGATAATTAAGACGTTTTAAGACGTGAGATTATTGCTAATTGATCCTGCAATGGTTATAGTTAAAATACAGTTGTTATGTGAAGATTATTACCCTCTTTCCCTCCCTCCGGGTCCATGTGTGTGTGCGTGTGTCTCTGTCTGTCTTTGTATGTTTGCGAACGCGCGTATTCTAAAAACGAATGCACCGGTGTACACGAAAGTTTTATACAAGGTGGGATGTCAGTATGGGACAGTCCCTCTCAGACTTGGTTAGGATCTAATTCCGGATCTCTATGAAGCATTTTGTTTTCAGTTTTTGGTTCATAAATCCTTACTAAACTGTAATGAGATTTGCACCAAATTTCATGGACACGATAGGTTTTGACAAACTCACAACAAAAATGATCCGGATCGTTGATCATTCCAGATCTGAGAAGGATTTTCTGAGTTATCTAAGATGACATTTTACGTTATCCAATGTAAAACTCTTATAGTCTGGAAAGAGAGTGTCGGCGCGAGGTATGGAATCTCTCTGGTCGTTTTTCTTTGTAATATATTTAAACTCTTTAGAAACCAGCACTAAATTCTCTGACTAAAAGACGCAACTCAGTGATAAAAACTATTAAAGTAATACCTCCCTTTCCGGATGGAAACCATTTCATCGCAGTGACTATGCCATGCGGGACTATGCCATAAATAGGACATGGACCCCTTACAAAGAAACTCTGCTAGGGGTTTTGTGGTTTTTCACATCTACAGTGGTGTATTAACCGAAAACACGAATGTTTCTTACATAAAAACCACACCCAGATCTTATCTTCTAGCTTCATGTATTTTGATACTTCATAATGAACTACGACTAAACACGAACTTTCAATTCAATGAAACTTGTCTGTCGATGAGGTAGAGAAAAATGTATTTTGTTTTTCCAGTGATTCAGAGTCAAGGTGGTGACACTTATTCCATGTCAGTTATTGTTCTCAAGTTATCAGCCGAATGGGTGTAGTGGATATTTATAGGCTGTGAAAAATGGTGAGCAGTTTGTCCATCACATGCATACGACTCTTTCAGTCCGACGGGACACAACTCTTACAATTTGATGGAACGCGAGTCTTACGGTCTGTTAATCAAGTGGCTGTATTTTTCATTACCTAGATGTTGTTATTAACATAATAGGATTTCTTATTTTAGGTGTTTTCTTTAAGAAACGAAAAGCGGATTGTTCCAATATCTCATAACACCTGCTACAGTCCCAGCAATGTTTTTACGCGAATTCTCCTAAAATATTGTAACACCTCCTGCAGTCCCATAATGTTTACAAGCGGATTGTCCCAATATCGTGTTGCACCTGCTTCAGTCTTAGCACTATTTACTTCTCTTTGTATTCTTTATGCTTACCTTTCTTCAAATATTAATTTGGAAAAGTCCCAAATGTTACCACAGTTTCTCCAACCACGACATTTATGGAATTCAAACCTTCAAAGTGAACGTGTGTTTCTATTTCTTTGTTTCCTCTTGTATTAATAGTTTTATTTAAACACATTTTATACCGCTTCATCTTCAAACAGCTCTAATAAAGTGTCGAAGTTCATTCTCGACAGTGACTTAAAGTCTCTAAAACACATGAGTTAATACATTCTAGAGGCAGCTAGATCTATGTTTTGACACTAAGTTTCATCAATGATAGACAGTAACAACCATTTTCAAGGATAGTTTAAATAAACAGATGTTGATAGGTCTCAAGAGTGAGGGCCATATGGAAACTTTACGAAACACTTGCCCCCCAGTGGCACAGTGGTATGTCTGCGGACTTACACACTAAAAACCGGGTTTCGATACCCGTGGTAGGCAGAGCACAGATAGCCCATTGTGCAGCTTTGTGCTTAATTCTAAACAAACAAACAAAATGAAACACTTTGCATCACGCCCATGTAATTAAAAACAATGCAGATGTGGAATGTCTTCTGTGTGTATTTTACATGTTTTTAATTAATTAAGAACGTCAGTAGTTCGAGAAAAAAATGGTGGCGTGCTAACTGTATAAACAAATTTATATATTGAAATATCACTAAATTATGATTTTTAATCATTATTTTTTCCATAATAAATTTATTGGAACCATAACAATTCATTGCTCCCAGAAATCAGCATAAAAATAGCAGGTCATTCACCTTTAACAAATTGTGAATAAACATTTGACTGTCGATTTCTTTATTATTTTTTTTGGCGTTTAAAAATATTTGTCTGTGCGAGAGGGAAAAACCATCTTTTTGTATTCCTTTGTGTCGCAAACACAGTCATCTGAAAGCAATTGCACGCTTGGCATTTACGTCACACGTGCAGTTGCAGGATCACGTTTCTCTGCTATATGTGTGGTGATTCAGATAGAAGAACCCCAAGTCCACACCAACCTAGTGTCACCTGAAACCATGAGAAAGAACCACGTCGAGACAGTTTTTATAACCCACTCCCATTATCCCCAAAGGTGTGGGTGCCTGATCTCTTGCTGGCAAGGGTAGGTCTCCGAACAAAGTTTTTATACAAATGTGATAACGAACTCTGGTACTTACCTCCTGTGAAGGTAATGTTTTGTTTTTTTTAATAATTCTATCTTTGGGATGAATACGCATTCGGCTGCTAAGCCTTTTAAACTTGATGGTTAGAGAAACCTGGCCTATAACATCATTAACCCTTGTTACAAGACCTAGTCCATCAGGATTTTGTATTCTCCTTGAGTACATACGTTTAACTTCTGTTTTCCGGAATTAACACAAAAATACAAAGTTTTAGAAGTTTGAACCACCACAATAAATGTAATTTTAGTTTTATTTTTAACACCAAACATAACCCCCATGTAACTAAAATTAGTTAATTATTTGTGTATTTAAATATTTCTTATATTCTCGCCTAATTAGAATGGTGTCAGTCGAAATAAATGTATGGCACGGTACAATACCTCGTAAAAATATGTCATTAAAACAAAAGGAAACGGAGAGCTTGTCCTTAGGGAATCGCCATCTTCGTGTTTCTTCTTCAGATCAGTGTGGTTTGTTTGTTTGTTTGTTTTAAATTTTCGCGCAAAGCTACACGAAGACTATTTGCGCTAGGCGTATCTAATTTAGCAGTGTAAGACTAGAGGGAAGGCAGCTAGTCATCAACACCCACAGTCAACTCTTGGGCTACTCTTTTTGCTAACGAATAGTGGGATTGATCGAAACATATAACGCTCCCATGGCTGAAATGGTGAGCATGTTTGATGTGGCGGGGACTCAAACCCGCGATCGTCGGATTACGAGTCGAGTGCCTTAACCACCTGGCCATGCTGGGGCACACATCAGTTTGATTGGGCACCCCTTCGAAATAAGAGACCAACTGATCAATATGGATTTTGGAATTCAGGACATAATTTTCCAATTTAACTCTCCCTCTAGTCTTACACTGCTAAATTAGGGACGGCTAGCACAGATAGCCCTCGAGTTGCTTTGTGCGAAATTAAAAAAAACAACAAAAAAAACAATTTTACTCCATGTAGTAATGAAATCGCTTAAAAAACAACTGCCAGTTCATAAACACAGTAAAATGACTTGAAAACCTTATCAAAAGAACCAAACTAATTTCATTTTGGACCCATTGAAGCTAAATACCAAATTTGGTTAAGATCATCCATGGCTATGTAAATTGTAAAGTGATTCTTAATCAAAGCAACCTTGTAAACTGCAAAAGCAAAACTGAAAGTTTGTGTGTACCCCGTATGGACATAATACATTTCCATACCAATTTGATTCACACACACACTCTGAAGTAATCGTATGAACATAGAACAGACAGTACAGTTATATTTATATAGATTGAACTTTTGCGCGTGTGATCATTTACTTCTTATATTCTACCATTGTATATGTGTGATCATTGTATTTTTTAATTATACCCTTGTTTGTGCGGTCATTGTATTTCATATATTGTGCTTTTGTTTGGATGTGATCATTGTATTTCTTATATTGTACCCTTGTTTGTGCGATCATTGTATATCTTGTATTGTACCCTTGTTTGTGTGCGATCAATGTATTTGTTATATTGTACTCTTGTTTGTGTGGTCTTTTATCTTCAGTCTTTGGAGCGAACAATTAAAATGAACTTATTATTGGATAAAATGAGAAAACGTCTCCATAGAATGTGCTTCTCAGAATTTTATGGAGAAATGTGTTGAAAGCTGTTATTTTCTGTCATGAAAAATGGTTCAGTTTGGAAAAGGGTAATTTTTGGGCTTTATCTAATTTTCGGACTTTATCTAATTGCTAAAATATACCATGTCAATAAATTGGTGATTAGAAATTTGTTATAACAGAATTGTTTCATTCATTTCAAAGCCGGTAATTATCTGGATATCTGGTCGATAACACCCAGTTCTTGAATTTGAGATTCGATTAAAATGAGTGACTATTGAGATGGGGCGGGATTCGAAACCGTGATTATATTTCTAATCATCAGAAGTAAGCTCTATAGATAACTAAGCTACAACAACTGAAATTCCGCTGTTCTAAGTTTTCTGTTCATTGGACGGAATTTGTCGGATTGGACTCGGATGTCTTGCCGATATCTAACCTTTGAACTAATATAAATTTGACATAGGAGTCACCATAACAGTTTGTTATATCATTTATGTGTTGGGAAAAGTCTTGGGTTCGAATTTTGTTTGATTTTCAGTTTTTAATACCACCATGAATAACCTAACACACGCTTTCTCCAAACAATATATAATAGGGTTATACAACACACAAACACAATTTAATTTCATTTCTCCAAACCTCATGTTCGAAACAGTTAATAATAGTAATGTTAGGCGTAACAAAAATGGCGTTTATTAATGTATTAATGCCTCGTTCATCCTCAAGTGTAACACTTCTTGCTTCGCGAATAAGTTCATTTTTGCGAGAAAAACACGACTTCCTTCTTAGTTCGTATTATTATAACATTTCCAGAATCTTCAGCCTTAAGAAACAAAAGAGGTTTGTGTAAATGTTTGTGCTTAGTTGAAATAAGTTCGATTTTGGTGAGAATCGGGTGAACTACTAAATCAAACATTCATGGCTTGCAACCCGTTGCCTAAACAACGAGCTCCGACGTAAGACGTCCGTTACGACGTTATAACATGCGAAGTCCGACTGTTAATTCTGATAGGAGTTGGCAGTGGGCACTATAAAATTGTTACCTTCCTTTTATTTTCTCGGTTAAGAATTCGAGACGGCTCTGTGTTGTTAGCCGTTTGTGTAGCTTTGGTGAGATATCTTTGAAGTAAAACAATTTTTGAAGTAGACAAATTATATCATATACATAACTAAAATTATTTTTGGTTTAAAGATAATGCGACGTGTCAAAATATACATAAAAATTGTTTTCAGTTATTCATTATTTTCATCTGAATTCAATTATTAATAACTCTGATATATTAGACTTTCGATTCATAGTTTCATGAGTAAAATATAAAGAAATAAGCAAAACTATCCGTCTCCAGTAGCGGGAAACGTTTAAGTTAGTATATATCAAATGAAGTTATTTTATGGCCTTCAAAAAGGTCAGCTGTATTGCACTGTATTGTTTCAGATACAACCAAATTCTTTGAGCTACTCAGACTGCTCGTGGTGAAAGTAATTGTTGAACATTTCAGTTTTGTTAAGAACCACTCGACAATAACATACGGTAGCTCAACATTTCTATTGCTTGAGTTGCGTCATAATTTGAAATGTGAACAATAGTATAAGTAATTCGTAACAGTTAAGTGTAGAATATCCTGGTGGCGAAATAAAATTTGCCGGCAGCATTATTGGACAGACACCAGGGTTCGCTGAATATAAGATAACAGAAAATATGCTTCGAAGAAAAGATGAGAAACGTCACAATCTTAAGATTGAGAGTAAAACATCGTTCGTTGATGAAAATAATGTCAGTGAAAAGTACAAAAAGTACGTAGCACTTTAGTCGGAAATAAAACAAATTAGTTAAACGTAATCAGGATTAATTTTAAGATTAATCGGAAAAAGGTACGATTTCAGTCCCTGAAAACTGGCACATGTGAAGAAAAACAGCATAAAAACTGTTGAAATTAATCTAATTTTCTTTTATGAAGTTATGATAAAATTTTGAGAATTAGCGTTGACATTTTGTGTATAAATAATGTAAGAAATATATACGTGTGTGTATGCGCGCCTAGGTTTAAAATCAATAGGAGACACAAATCATTGAATGGCTATGGAAACATTGCTAATTAGACTTATTTTTCATTATTAAAAAATCTGAAAGCAAATTGTAGCTGTTTCAATACATTTTTAAGCCGTAAATAGTTTTACCTTATATGTATATATATATATATGTGTGTGTACGAAAATATAACTGGCACAAGTAACAGTCGAGATAGAAATGAATAAAAACAGTTGAACTGGATAAGTGAATGTTTGAATGATTCAGAAATAAAAATAGATATTTTAAGATATATATGTGATTACAGAAAACTATTTGATTTGCTCTAAAAGTAATTGATTCCTTCTAAGATTCGAGATTTTTCATATTCAGTCTATTATAAATAGTTGTTTGGTTTGTTTTTGAATTTTGCACATAGCTACGCGAGACCTATATGCACTAGCCATCCCTAATTTAGCAGTATAAGATTAGAGAAAAGGTAGCTAGTTATCACCACCCACTGCCAACTCTTTGGATACTCCATTACCAACAAATGGTGGGATTGACTGACACATTATAACGTTCCCACAACTGAAAGAGCGAGCATATTGAGTGTGACGGAGATTCGAACCAAAGACTCTCAGAGTGCGAATCGAGTGCCCTAACCACCTGGCCATGCTGGGCCACATTATAAAAGTCCGTCAGAAGAAGGTGGGAAACCAAAGTTTTCTAAACTGGAATTCTTCAGTAATAGATCTGCACGTTTGACACTCGTAAATTTAAATAACGAAAAGGTTCTTCTAGGTTCGGGAAACCAAAATCTGTCATTAGCAATATGATCAAGTATTTATAAGAAATGTGGTTTTAATAGATCTGTTGTGGTTTTAATAGAACTGTTGCAATAATTTAATTGATGTGACAGTAAATTAACTGTAATCAATGTTCAATAATTTCTGTTCACAACAAACAAGAAATTAATTTCATCCGATGTTAAATAAATAAATAAATCTTTTGTACGAAAAATCATTCCTCAGTAGGTTTTTATATAGCAGAAAAAAGTGTCAACATTTAGGGCTATTTATACCCATGTTATTGGTTGCATTAAACTAAAATAGAAAGTATTATAGGTTAAAAATGTGGAGTTTCGCTTATGTAACTCATAAAATTCGGAGAAATCGAGCGTGACCTACTAACTGAGCTATCGACACTTGACTCTTAGGTTCGTACCCAAACTAAACCTGTAGTATGGTTAGTATATTTCATGTTGATTTTACAGTAACCTGCCTTTTGTTCGTAGATTTTGACCTGTGGATATTTTGAAGGGCTTGTGGAACATTACCTTTACAAACTACGTCTTTATAACTGAAATATATATATCCTGAAAATCGTTATTTGGTTGGCCGTATAGTGGAGCTGTGTAATCTGGTTCGAATATGTGCTACATTAAAATATATTCCTCGCACTTTAAAGTTGATATTATAGTCTTGTGGTGAGGGCGCTTGACGTGCAACCTGCGAATCGTAGTTTCGAATCCTCGTTACCAAACAGTCTTGCCCTTTCAGCCTTAAGGGCGTTATAATGTTAATACAACTATTTGTTTTTAAAGTAGTTGTCCAAGATTTGGCGATGAGCTGTGTTGCCTAGCTGCTTTCCCTCTAGAGTCTAGTAGTGTTTGGTTTGCTTTGAATTAAGCACAAAGCTATACAATGGGCTATCTGTGCTTTGCCCACCACGGGTATCGAAACCCGGTTGTTAGCGGTGTGAGTCCGCAGAAATATCGCTGTGCAACTGGGGGTCAGTCTAATCTATAGTTTCTAAAATAGGTACAGCCGGTGCTTTCATTGTGCCCAAAATCATTGGATATTGTTTTTTTCTCTTCGTAGCCACACACGTACATAAATTATATAAACTTTATGAATTTTTAAGAGATTTTTCAGTTAAAATAAATAGCTAAGATGGTTGTACTCGATTCTATTTCTTCACTTTATTCTCTATTCATCTCAGTGCCGTGATCACTGAACAGACGTGATTTGTTCATCTTATGTATTAATTTTACAGTTTCACATTTTTCTAATTTGCGGGTCGAGGGTTAGAATCTCCACTACCAAACGTGCTCACCCTTTTAGCCATCAGGGCGTTATAATGTAACAGTCAATCCAGCTATTCGTTGGTAATTGCTTGTTTGTAGTTAAACCCAAAGCTACATAAATAACTTTCTGTGCTCTGCCCACCACGGATATCGAAACTCGTTTTCTAGTATTTAAGTTCGCAGACATTCCATTGTGCCACAGCTGGTAAAAGAGTAGCCCAAGAGTTGGTGGTGGGCTGTGTTGACTGGCTACTTTCTTTCTCGAATCTAGTGTATATTTTCTAAATTAGAGACAACCCACGCAGATAGCCCTCGAATAGCTTCCCAAGAAATTTGATAAACAAAGTATCACATTTATTTTTTTGTAGTTACAGCAACAAGTAATACGTAGAAACTGACGTGCAACTGTGGTAACAACTGAACCATAATATCTTAGCATCCATCTGTCATGAACAAATACATTTTTTACCTTCTGTAGTGTTCCATCAGCTCTACATCAGTGAATCCACTTTGCAACAAATATTTGATAAGTATTGCACTTATTGCCCATGGGAGTCTAGGCACCACTACGCTTAATGGGGGGAGAGAACCCCACGCATTCGGTGCCTATGAACTAATAAATATATTTTCAGAAATACGCTTGGTTATGTTAAGATGAAAGGTTTTAAAGCCACGTCTATAATTGGATATTTTTAGTTATTTTTAAAGCGCTTTTACCTAATGGATTTTTTTTGTAATTTCGCACACACGTCAGGAACTCAAAAGAATAGGTTCCAAAGATACGATATTTATAACTACTCTTAACTTCACTTTCGTACATCATTTTAACAACTGTTCGTAATTTACTTAAGAAGCAATACACCGTTAAGTAGTAACATAATTAAGCAGCAAGACTTAACCATGTCTTCAGCTAAGTATGGTAATTATGATTTCAGTTTACTACGTCGTCAACTAACATTGTTCGTTGAAAAATAATTGCATTTCAAAGGTCACCTTTCTATCATAATACGCAAGAGCTTTATTGGCGCCAGTCCAACTTTCTTTTCTTTTTTCATTTCTCTCATCTGTTGTTAATCTTCTAGCTGTCATTACTCTAGACTAAGGTCATTCGAGCTCTCTTGATTGCTGGAAAATCAGTAGCCTTGGCAAGCCCGCTCACCATGTCCTCCTACATTGTCTGGGCAAGCACCCATATCTGCCCAATGCTGTGTTAATGTACCTGGTAGCTAAAGGGTTAATAACATTCCTGACAGCGCGTGCTGGGTGGAGTTCTGTACACTCGCAGCGCCCTCTCATCCGTTGTGACATATGGCTAATCCAATTTTCTTTTATATATATATGGTAAAACATGTACTAGAAGAGACGTCACAACAACTATAGAGCATTAAAAGAAGGTTTACTGGGAAATTCACAAAACGCGTTTGTAACGCAAACTTCGTTCATCTATAGCTATGTCTGACAACTGGAACAAGTATTTGTTTTACAACTCTTTGTTGCGTACTTTAATTTTAACAGCCATTTAGATTCAACCGAATCAAGTACTAGAAATCAGAAATTGATGTGGGACAGAGGGGACTGGTTTCCCTTCATAATAGAAAATGGGAAAAATTATTCCTTTTGATATACACATAGTTACTGAATTTCGATTCAAAAGGGAAGTGAATACATTTAAGTTTCCCTTGTTAACTTTAACTGTTTCAGCTATAACGGATTCTGTTAAAAAGCAAACGAACGTAATGGTATTTTACTAGGAAATTTTAAACCGTTTAACCAGTTTTTACGCCACGTTTCGTCACACTTGCCACGCAGGAACCAGTAATACACTGTATACTTTGATATTATCTATATACTCCAAACTTTTTTGTATATACATATGAATAATTTATATCTTTCTTACCTTTCTACAAATTTGTTACTAAAATTCAGATTTGTTTATTTTTTATCGAGTTCTGTTTCGGGAAAGACCGGTTTAACTTATTCCACATCACTGACAGAAAAAGAGTTTCACACTTCTGTAGTTACTATCAGTGTTGGGGCCCAGCATGGCCAGGTGGTTAGGACGCTCGACTCGCAATTTCAGGGTCGCGGGTTCGAATCTCAATCACACTAAATCACACTCGCTCTTTCAGCCGTGGCTGAGGGCGTTATAATGTGACGGTCCATCCCACTATTTGTTGGAAAAATTGGCTGTGGGTGGTGATGGCTAGCTGCCTTTCTTCTAGTCTTACACTGCTAAATCAAGAGACAACTAGCGCAGATAGCCCTCTTCCAGCTTTGTGCGAAGTTAACAAAAACAATCTCAAGTCAGTAAAGAATAATTCCAGACTAGGAGGCCCGGCACGGCCAGATGGTTAGGGCGCGTGACACAGTGTGAGGGTCGCGGGTTCGAATCTCCATCTCACCAAACATGCTCCTTCTTTCCGCCATAGGGGCATTAAATCCCAATGTTTTTTGGTAAAAAGAGTAGCCCACAAGAGTTGGGACAGCTTGCATAGATAGCCCTCGTCTAGCTATGCGCGAAAGTCAAAACAAATCAGACACAGAACTCTAGTGTCGAGTGTTCGAACTATTCATGTGTATTTGTTAGTAATTTGAAATGTTGTTTAAGCTTTAGTTCTCAAATTAAGGGCTGATTTATATTTCCTGAACAAAGAGTTGCACATGTTGCATCACACTGAGTAATGTTATAATCACAAAAGCTCCCCTTTTCACAAATTAAAAACATACACACAAGAGCTATAGCGATTCGGAATAAATCCACGTGACCTTGCAGTTTAAGGAACTTGCAACTTTTATCGCGTGGTTGATTTACCATTTGTTATCATGCTATTCTAATGACTAGTTTAACAATATTTGGTTATAGGTTTAACAATCTCACATTTATTAGGACTGCTGTGTATAATATTTCTTTAAACTTGTTTAGCAACACGCGTGTTCTTTCCTCAGATTCATCAATACACACAGCAGAGTTCATCTTACCCATGTGTATGTATGTGGTTGGCCTGGCATGGCCGAGCGCGTTAAGACGTGCACTCGTAATCCGAGGGTCGCGGGTTCGCGCCCGCGTCCCGCTAAACATGCTCGCCCTCCCAGCCGTGGGGGTGTATAATGTGACGGTCAATCCCACTTTTCGTTGGTAAAAGAGTAGCCCAAGAGTTGGCGGTGGGTGGTGATGACTAGCTGCCTTCCCTCTAGTCTTACACTGCTAAATTAGGGACGGCTAGCACAGATAGCCCTTGAGTAGCTTTGTGCGAAATTCCAAAACAAACAATGTATGTGGTTTTATTTTAGTCATGTAGAGAGTAGCGGATTTAGAGGAAGGTGGCTAGGGTGATGAGAACGTTTGCCAACATTAAGGGGGCGAGTGATAAAAGTTAAAATCCTATCATTTGAAGTTTTCTTTTATTCACTCTCTCGTGTTTCATACCTACGTCCTGCTTTAAATGTGGCAAAAACAAGCATGAAAGTAACTGAACTGAATCCTCGTCGCACCAAACAAACTCGCCCTTACAGCCATAGGGGGGTTATAATGTGAGGGTCAATCCCACTATTCGTTGGTAAAAAAGTAGCCCAAGAGTTGGCGGTGGGTGGTGATGACTAGCTGTCTTTCCTCTAGTCTTACACTGCTGAAAATATAATTTATATGTACGGCTAGCGCAGATAGCCCTCGTGTAGCTTTGCGTGAAATTCAAAAACAAAAACCAAATTGAGTTAAATATAAAATAATACTGATGTTTCACCCCTTAATCAAAGTAAGAACTTCACGTTGTCAACAGTAGTAATTCGTAAACGTGTTTTGGCCTTGTACTGTACTGTCCGTGTCGTAATGAAAAATTGAGAGATTTTATTTTAAGTTTAGCTGGGATACCAGAACAGAAGTTATGTAACTTCAGTTCAATGGAAGGCCATCTTGGAACGTGGAAAGTTGCTTCCGTTATATCTACATAATTATAAGAACCGCCAAACGCAAAATATAAACCTGCAAGTTTGTATATCTGCGCTTGGATTCAGTTAACCCTTAAACCAACTTTGGTAAAGATCCATCTACAGGCGACAAAGTAGTGGTAAAACTGCAAAATGTGAAACCGCTAATTTCTGTGTATCTCCCCATGGACCCAATGAACATTTATATAAATTTTGGCGAAGATCCATCCATACCATGCGAAGTAGTTACATAGACATATAACACACAGTACTGTTATATTTTTAGATTTTTTTCAGTATACGGTGTTGTAACTTTCTGTTTTGTGTATAACGTTATATATCCAACATAAAGTTATATTTGTGAATGTTTGCGTAAATAAACGAGGTTCGACATAGTCAGATGGCTAGATTCGTAATCTAAGGGTCGCAGTTTTGATATCCCGTCATGCCAGACGTGCTTGTCCTTTTAGTCGTGGGGGCATTATAAAGTTATGTTCAATCCCACTATTAGTTGGGGAAAAGAATTAGCAATGGGTGGTGATGACTAAATTTCTTCCCGCTAGCCTTACATTGCTAAATTATTGCAAATAACGCTCGTGTAGCTTTGCGCGAAATCATAAACAGACACATGGACATAGGAGTTTTTGTTGTTGTAGTTGTTTTAGCGCATATAGCTGCATAATGAACAATCCGCAGTTTGTTTCATCTATGGGATTCGAACCTCGAACTTAATAGGATAAAAAAGGATATTTTTAAGACAACAAAGTTATTTTGAGGCACACAAATATTTCGTCGAAAACAAAATACCCGATAAACACGGATAAACTAAGTGAAGAACGCACAGATTTTATTATATAAATAAGGCAAAATGATGAAAAACAACTGGTCGATAAAACAGGATAGAAACAAACATGTAAGAGATTTAAAGAGTTAGGAGTGTTTAAAAATAATATGAAAAAATCACAAGTTTCCGTTTCCTCGTTTGTCTCTTGGAAACCGCTAAAGCGGAACTACTAGCAATTTATTCGCCGGATTTAGCGCAATTATTCATGACAACCGTTTATCGAACAGCGAACAATATAATGTGCATATCTGGGCTACTGTACGTCTAGTGACGTCCGTCGATAACAGAGAATGAACATAGAAACTGTTGTGGCAGTCCGTGTAACAATATTAAATATTTTATTGTTTGCCAATCCAACCTCGGCTGGCTATATAACACAACAATAAAAAACTTCGCCCTTATTGATCTTTGTATTGAGTATTACAATCATTGCCCTGACCTTCAATGTGTTTTTAGAGACCCTCATAAGATGGCGTTGCGGTGTTCTTCAATAAATCACAACATAACTCCCTGCTACTTTACCTCTCTCCGTCATGTGTAGGCCTATATTATGTGACTTGTAACTTGTTAGTGCTGCATTCTACATATGAAACGTATTTCGTTTAATCACGAATTATATGCTTATAAAAACAACAAAAATACCTTGATAATCGTTTTGGCTATTTTTTGCAAGGCTAACTATAGATGGCTCTGTTTTTCTCTCAGTCTTGTCTGATAACTTATACAAATATATTGTTGTTACATCCGATCGTAACGTTTATACTTTTGTCACCATTATAAGTTAAACCAGTCTGCAGAGTTAAACAACAATATTTTTGTTTAAAATAAATGTATGTATTATTACCATTTGTTATTAACTTACGAGCAACGACTCTTCCTTACTGTTTGTTTAGAATTAAGCACAAAGCTACAGAATGGGTTATCTGTGCTCTGCCCATCGCAGGAATCGAAACCGGGTTTTAGAGGATGATAGATTGTTTTTCATAATGTAAATATTTTGGTAAAACTTATGCAAGACAGTCGTGTGAAACCAAATATTTACAGAATATATCCAAAATAGTTTATTGTTAGATCTAATATATTATTTAAATAGCAACAATGAAAAATAGATGCAAAAATATAATATATATTGTTTTAAATAAATAATAACTGCTTGAGTCTTTAAGGTGTTTTTTCTTTTAATTTAACGGCTAAAAGTTTGCACGTGTCAGAAATTTAAGGTGCCGCAAAATATATGGTAATTTAATTGACAGTTTCTGAGGAATATTTCAACTACACAGTGTTACGTCGTGACTTTAAGTTAAAGACAATCCATACTTACAAAAATCTGGGTCAGTATCGATGTGATGCAAAGTTTAATAATTCCTTAATACACAGTTACGAAGTCTCACCCTTAATTGTGTGTGTGATTTCTTATAGCAAAGCCGCATCGGGCTATCTGCTGCGTCTACCGAGGGGCCCTTAATTGCTACGTTTAATGATGGTCAGCCGACAACAGTGCTACGCTCTCTTTGTTCGTAATGGGCATGACCAGGTGATTACGGCACTCGACTCGTAATTTGAGGGTCGTGGGTTCGAATCCTCTTCGCAATAAATATGCTCGCCATTTCAACCGTGATGGCGTTATAATGTGACTGTTAATCTCACTATTCGTTGATAAAAGAATAGCCCAAGAGTTGGTGGTGGGTGATAATGATTAATCTGCCTTCTCTCTTGTATTACACTGCTAAATTAGGGACGGCTAGTGCAGATAGCCTTCTTGTAGCTTTGCGCGAAATTAAAAAATAAACTAACAATCGTTCGTAATATTTACTAAGCGTTTTTATTTCTCGCGCGTAACTTAAAATGTTCCCGGTGTCTGTCTTTGTTTTGTATGACACGTGGTAAAAACGTGCCTCTCGAAAACGACGTTTCTCTTGTATGACGTTTTTCTTATTTCGAAATATGTGAATAATTCGTTTTGGTGATAATATCCATTTGAAGGTCTAAGGGGCTTGGTCATCATAAGTATCATAACAACTACAGGTTTTTATTTGTTGGTAACTAGAAAGCTGCAGCATGGGCCACCTGTGTTCTTCTCACGGTTGGTATCGAAACTCTTATTGTAAACCTTATAAATCCTCATACTTACCACTAAACCACAGTGAGAGGAGCATTAACTGATAAATAATGTTTAAACGTTAATTATTTCTTTATTTATTTGTTGTTAAGCACGAAGTTACCCAGTGGTCTATTTTATTTGTACGGGTATCGAACCGAGATTTTTATCATTGTAGTGACGTAGTCGACATAAATGTTGTTGAAAGCCAAATATATATATATTTTTAATTCATATATATAATTATTATAAAATTCGGCAAGACACTTAAGTGTATTCCTCATTAAAATTGTTAATCCATTTTGTTTAGTCTTTATTAATTATCATCTGGCATGACCAGGCGGTTAAGGCGCTTGACTCCTAATCTTACGGTCTCTGGTTCGAATCCGCTAATGAGATGGGGTGAGAGATTTTGATCTTTTTCGGCTCAGCGGTATGTCTGCGGACTTACACGCTAAAATCTTGGTTTCGATACCTGTGGTGGGCAGAGCACAGATAGCCCATTGTGTAGCTTTGTGCTTAATTCAAAATAACAAAAACAACAATCGGATCTCAAGACCATCATCATACAGCAATCACGAAGATACACCAATAAGCATCGTTCTTACTTCTGTTGTAAGAATTTTCCAGACCTGTTCTGAATAAAAGACTAAATTTTGAAATTTTGTTCTCATTAAAACGAATGAAAGCGAGTTGCACACGAAATCGAACTTTTCTTTTTCTCGTAATTTACATCTCATGGTGCATTTCTACGCTTGAAGTACAGGACAGAAAAGAACAACAGTAGGTTATTTCTATCGGAGCTGAATAAATCAATTAACATGTGGGAATAATAATTAATAGGGACATTTCTATCGCTGGGTTACTATGTTGAGAAGTTTGTTTTTGAATTTCGCATAAAGCTACACGAGGGCCCAATTTTGCAGTTTAAAACAAGAGAGAAGGCAAATAGTCATCACCACCCACCGCCAACTCTTGGGCTACTCTTTTACCAACGACTAATGGGATTGACCGTCATATTATAACGCCCCCACCACTGAAAGGGCGAGCATGATTGGTGCGACGGGGATTCGAATAGACTGGAGGGAAAGCAGCTAGTCATCGCCAACCACTGTCAACTCTTGAGCTCCTCTTTTACCAACAAATATTTGGATTGACCGCACATTATAACGCCCTCACGGCTGAAAGGGCGAGCATGCATGGTTTGTTTTTTGTTTGTTTTGAAATTTCGCACAAAACTACTCGAGGGCTATCTGTGCTAGCCGTTTCTAATTTAGCAGTGTATGACTAGAGGGAAGGCAGCTAGTCATCACCACCCACCGTCAACTCTTGGGCTACTCTTTTACCAACGAAAAGTGGGATTGACCGTAACATTATAACGCCCCCACGGCTGGGAGGGCGAGCATGTTTGGCGCGACTCGGGCGCGAACCCGCGACCCTCAGATTACGAAGGGCACGCCATAACCCGCTAGGCCATGCCAGGCCCAGCATTCATGGTGTAACGGGGATTCAAACCCGCGACTCTCGGATTACGAGTCGAGTGCCTTAACCATCTGGCCATGCTGGGTCTCCCCAGTAGATGGATCTGTTTTGCTAAAGTTGATCATTTTTGTTCTGCCCCAAAAACGATTAAAAGGGATAATAATACCCAATTAGCTTCTTAGCTTCGGAAAACGTATGGTCTGCCGTAAGCATTCAGGCTCCTAGGAGCTTTTATTTTGTGATTCATCTCATTTTTCCCAACGTATTTCTTTCTTCTTTTCTTTTAATTACATAAGAAGCAGCGACATCTCACTTGCTACATTTGGTTATTACTTTTTATCGGTTAAAATAGGAATACTACGGTAGATATATGTATATTTAAACATGACAGTATCACATGTTTTTTAATCGCAAATCTAAAATGGAAGATTCGAATATCCGCAGTGAACAAACAAAATTTTTAGAGAAGTTTTATACTAATATAAAACAAACAATGCAAATGTGATGTTTTCGTGTTTGTCTTTTCAGAGTATATGACACTTTTCTTGTTAAAATTCACGATACAATTGTAATGTGTACCGTGCAAGATAATGAACATTACTTTATATCGCGAAGTTTACGAAAAGTGGCTTTCATCCTGCTTTTCTAGCCTTCCGTTTTTAAATAATAGCTTGTTACAGGTTTCTAACCCCACCTTCCACTCACCTCTTCCCTTGAATACTTAAATCCGTAGTCTTTTTCCCACCTCCCCGACACACCTTGGCTTGAAGACACTAACCTATAACCCGCCATTGTTTGGTTGGCCAGGAACGGGTTCAAAGACCGAAAATGGCGGGCAAGCATAAGAGGTCATCTTCACGGTCAAGTGATGCACACTCATAAACACTGAAAACTTACAAGAGTAACTCCGTTCTAGAAAAAAATATATATAAACATACAACTTTTACTCTGTCTGATCTGAATTGCATGTAGTGCCACCTGTTGTCGTTTCAGTTAAAGAGATGTAAAGTATACACACACATATACAGATGTGTGTGAAAATTCTACATATGGATAAAATTTACACATACACGCATATATATATATATATATATATTATCTGTGTATGTTTGTTTGAGTGTTAAATGTCACAAAAAGGAACACAAGGCCAGCTGTCCCTAATTTTGCAACGCCACCTATTATCAACTCTTAGGGTTATTTTTGTCCGATTTTACCATTACTCATACGAAACAAACAGTTTAGCACAATATGTTGTGGGAGGTAACTGGACTCCAATCATGGTACTTAAGTTTCAGAATTGCGGCACACTGGCTACCAGGCCACACTTAGCCAACTTATAAAATGATAAGAATATTATCAGCCATTCTTCTAAAAACGTAAGCGAAACGTAAAAAAGGCAATAGCCTTCTACATTGTGTCCCACACTTATGTGGTATTGTACCACAGAGCTGAAAAACAGCAATTGAAAAACAACAAAAATTGTACCTAGTATCCACAGGACTGAAGAATAACAATTGTAAGGCTACAGAACTGGTACGTAGTACCATAGGACTGAATAATAGCAATTATTAAGGCTACAAAACTGGTACCTTGGTCATTTTTTAATGTGTTACTGCATTTTCACCAACACATTTATCTAGCTTCGAGCTTGTGTGATCTTGACTTTCAAAACAATCCCCCTTTGATCTGTCTATAATATTTTCAGTGTTATAAGGGAAAAAATAAAAGACTAGTCCATTTATTGTTTATGAATGCTTGTTATTTATTCAAATATGGATTCTATATTCACATTGTTTCAAGAACTAACGGTAGGCTTAATTTCATAAAAACGCCGCTAGTTTTTTCGTTATTAAGATACTTTTTATTATTATTATTTCTTCGTCAAAACACAAATTAAATAGTAAAGAAATTACAGTAGCAAGAAAATCGGCTTACAAAATCGCTAGTCATGATTAATAAATCGATGTTCTGTTTTTGTTCGTTTATAATTAAGCGCAAAGCTGCACATTGGGTTATTTGCGATGGCCAGGTTTCTAGGGTGCTCGACTTACAATTTAAGGGTCGCAGGTTCGAATCGCCGTCACACCAAATATGCTCACTTTTTCAGCCATGAGGTCGTTATAATGTTATAACCAATCCCATTATGCGTTGGTAAAATAGTAGCCCAAGGGTTGGCGGTGGGTGATGATATCAAACTAGCTATCAAACTCTTGTCTTACACTGCTAAATTAGGGATTACAAGATTTGATAGCCCTCGTGTAACTTTGTGCAAAATTCAAAAATAAGAAGCAATCTGCATTATGCCCATCACGGGTATCGAAATCTAATTTCTAGCGCGTAATTCCACAGACGTACCGCTGTGCCACTGAAGGGGGCAAAAATCGATGACATAGGCATACTAATCCATAAACAATGTGTTAGTCTCACGTGCAGCTAAATCAAAGATGATTTACAATAATAGTTATTAAATAATGACTCTCTGCGGACTCATACTGCTAAAAACTGGGTTTCGATTCATGTAACGAGCAAAGCACAGATACCCCATTGTGTTGCTTTATGCTTAGTAACGAAACAAGCAACAACTCATTAAATCACACGTTTACTGCGCGAAGTTAAAGAATTCCACGAGCAATATTGATATATGTGTATCGATATACAGATCTCAAGTTAAAAAAAACACATAAAAAAATTAACCTATGAGAATACGTAATGTCACGTGTTAAGCATGGGAAGCAAAGTTGTCAAGTTAAAGTTACCGCTTAAGAAATTGAAAATTATATGATTAGAAAAAAAAAGTGCAGGTGTTTCAGTTGTTATTGACGTCCGTTTCTTAGATAGGAGGATATTCAGTTTATTAAAACACAATTTGTTTTGAGTAACATCAGAAGCGTCATTTCACAGAGGAGAGGGACGGGGGGGGTGCAAAGAAATCTGATCTCAAGTGGGCCTACCAGTTCAGCTGGGGGTCCGTGGTGTAATCTGTGTATATGGGTTAATCTAACCAGATGAGAAGTGTCTCGCAGAAACTGCCAGTTGGGCCCCCTAGAGCTTGGGGAGTGCGATTGGCACGTTTTATCTCCTCTCCTTCCCTCAAAAAAAAAAAGACCCTCCCGAACAAGATATTTGTCAGTAGGTTTTGTTAACACGTTTCATATATATAACGTTATTTTGAATGAAAGTTAATTGTCGTGTCATAATGCTCTTTATTGAAGCTAAATACCTGAACATGTAGAGATGATCCCTTGGTGTGAGTGACAATTGGCAGTGCCTTCGGATACATGTGTTTCTGACAGAATAAACTAGCTCGTTAATGCAGTAACAGAATTCCATCTGGTGTTATAATTTTAGTCGAGAAAGGAGATACAATCATTGCTAAGCGCCACGTCTGTGCCCAGCGGGTGTCGAAACCCAGTTATTAGCGTTGAAAGCATTCAGAGGTTTGTAATGATACTCACTATTCTCTTTTAGCTGTGGTGGCGTTGTTATGGTACGGTCATTCTCACTATTCTTTGGGAAAAGAATTGCCCATGAGTTGGGTGGCGATGACTAGCTGCTTTCCCTCTAGTCTTACACTGCCAAATTATGGACGGCTAGCACAGATAGCCCTCGTGTAGCTTTGCGCGAAATTCAAACAAACTCTTCTGCGAGGGTGTAAAACAAAACATGTGGATTTACAAAGCTAGAACCTTTTATGGGGACCACAGATAGCCCATTGTGTTGCTTTGTGCTAACTTAAAAAAAAAAACACGTAAGAAATTAGTTGAAAACTTTTCTTTTTTATATTTCATAATAATGCAATAAATATATTTATAATGAATCACGTAAAAATAAAACGCGATTTTGAAAAGCTGTAACGAGCCAGGCCCAGCATGAATCAGGTGGTTAAGACTCTCGACTTGAAATTTGAGGGTCGTGGGTTTGATTCCGTGTCACACCAGACTTGCTCACCTTTTCAGCCGTGGGAGCGTTACAATGTGACAGTTAATCCCATCATTCGTTAGTAAAAGAGTAGTCCAAGTGCTGGTGGTGGGTGGTGATGACTAGCTGCCTTCCCTCTGGTCTCACACTTTTAAATAAGGGGCGGCTAGCGCAGAAACCCCTCTTGTAGTTTTGTGCGAAATATAAAAAAAAAATTCAAAAAGTAGGAGAGAAAGAAATTTGTTAGAGTACTTACATTTTAAGTGCGATTTCAGCAAGTTTAAGAAATATCGATAAAACTTTCACATATGTCGGATTAATGTTAAAGTTTAATTAACAGAACTTTTTTTGGAAAACAGATAGAGGGCATTATTTCATAAAGGTTCTGAAAATTTCAAATTGTTGCTTAAGGTCAAACCTAATCGTACTTTTCACATTTTTCCTACCCACGCAAAACAACTTGTTTTATTGAAGTAAAACAAACACAGTGAAGTACTTTACTAACATATTATTTTACTTTTATTCTGTACGTTGTTGTTTGTATCACCTCTGCCCCCTGGCAGTATCTATCGGTACTTTAAACTCTTTGGCTCTATTGAACACCTGTTACTATAATTTGTTTTTTGTCTTATCTGCACTGGGAAGATAAGATGGCACTGTAAGCTTTAATTGTGTACAGACTTTGTAGTCCCTCCCGGGACTCTCTTCCCCTTTAATTGTTTCATGTACTTTCTGCCAATGTCCGCTTTCAATGCCATCAAGAACTTGTGTCAACTTTTAGATTGGTTTAATACCTTGTCCATCTGAAGTATAGTGGCGCTCTCTGTTAACATAATAAGTCATCTATTTCGACGTATTGAATAAACTTCATTAAAAAATACAATACTTGGCTTAGTTCCAGCTAAAGGTTTCGTATTTTCACTCGGTTACCATGTTTAAGTCATTGAAAACATTTTGCTTTCTTAGTTTCTTTTTGTCTAATCAAAAATCCTAAGTCGGTTTTTCATCACTATTTAAGGTCAAACGTGACTTTTGATAGTTTTCCACATTTTGTTTTTATAGATATGTATGAAGTACTAAAAATTATCATTAGATGCTTTACACCTATAATCAGTGGTGTTCTTGAAAAATACTAAACAGTCATATTTGAAGACTTGCCCCACAGTCTTCCTGAGAATCATTGATATCACTTCTTAACCCTTACTTACTCAACGATGTTCGTACATTGCGCATGTTATTTTTACCCTCAGTCAACAGTGTTCCAGAGAACTACCAGGCATACCATTTTTAAACCTTGACTTTCTGATTCCAGAGAACCACTAAGCATGTCGTTTTATTGATCGGATAATTTAATTTCTTCATTGCGGTTGCCAATTCAGTTTTTGTTTTATTGTTGAGTTGATTTTGTTTTATAGTTTATGGAATTTTCCTACAATCATCCTCATGTACAAGAATTTCAATGAAGTAGTTTACAATTTCGTTGTTATTACATTTCTATGGCTGTATAAACTCCAGTCTGGATGATTGATTCAGCCTTTTTTATCTGGTTTTTGGTTAAAATCACTTTTGTTTATATTTCTACCATGAATCTTACATCTCATTCTTGTAATTCCTTTTTAAACTTGACGCTTTTCTCTTCTCCATCTTTTAAGTTTCTGTTTCTATTTTTCCATACCACCTTTTGAATTTTTTTGTTTGTTTATTATTTATCTTTATACCGCTGTGTGTCATTATTTCCAGCGCATTTTCAGTCTCGATTCAAACACTAACACATATGCACTCCTGGCAACATCCTTGCTATATTGTTTCCTGTTATTGGGTGAGATCTCTTTGGATTATTTAGTAGAAAGAGTCATCCAAGCTCTTGTCCACTAAGTGACATTAGAGAAAGTATTTTATTTATGGAACCTCGGGCTGACATTCAGATGTACTTCAGCAAAAATAATACTCATTTTAATTACAACGAGCTATTAGTTGGCTAGTTGGAGCAGTGACGTTTTCGTGGACTGTTTACTTAGTGCAACTGTTGTATGCGGTATGTAAGACAGTTGGTGTAATAGACAATTCTGGGTAGTGATGATTTCATAAACTATTTACTTAGTGCATATATTGTGTAAGGGTAACAGGCAAAAACATACAACTATGATAAAATATTTGCAATGTGTGGCCCTTATCCTTAGTGAACGATATAAAAACAAAATTGATAACTTAAGGGTAAAATACCAAGTTAATATTTTCACCATTGTAGGTTTTAACATTTTTTTTGCATTTCTAATGTGTTTACGTTATTATTTCATTTAGATGATTAATTTTCGCCTTGGAAATTCAGTTTGTTAGGGTCTTTTTGACAGAAATAAAAATTATTTACCTGTAATACAGACAGGGCCAGCTTTAGCTTGTTGTTTAGAATTAAGCACAAAGCTGCACAAAGGGCTATCTGTGCTCTGCCCACCACGGGTATCGAAACCTGGATTTTAGCGTGTAAGTCCGCAGACATACCGCTGAGCCACTGGGGGGCCCAGCTTTAGCTCCAGAGGGAGGACCCCTGAAATAAGTCTCCCTCAAGTTAACGCCATTGGTTAACCTAATTAAATAAAAATTACTTACCTGTAATATAGACAGGACCAGCTTTAGCTCCAGAGGGAAGCCCCTGAAATTCTTCCTCAAGTTAACGCTATTCGTTAATCTAATTAAATTTAAATAAAATTTACTTACCTGTAACAAAGACAGGGCCAGCTTTAACTCCATATAAAGGCCCTCTGAAATAAGTCTCCCTCAAGTGCATTGGTTAACCTAATTAAATAAAAATTATATACCTGTAATATAGACAGGGCTGGCTGTAGCTCCAGAGGGAAGACCCCTGAAATAAGTCTCCCTCAAATTAACGCCATTGGTTAGTCTAATTAAATAAAAATTACTTATCTGTAATATTGACGAAGACCAGCTTTAGCTCCAAAGGGAGGCCCCCTGAAATGTCTCCCCCAAGTTAACGCTGTTGGTTAATCTAATTAAATAAAAATTATTTGCCTGCAATATAGACAGGGCCGGCTGTAGCTCCAGAGGGTGGACCCCTGAAATGTCTCCCCCAAGTTAACGCCATTGGTTAATCTAATATTAGAACTATTTTACATTCAGCCTTGTTATATGTGTCATTTGTGGTTCCCAGTAGTACAGTGGCAAGTCTACGAATTTACAACGCTAAAATAAGCAGTTCGATTCCCATCGGTGGACTCAGTAGGTAGCCCAATGTGGCTTTGCTATAAGAAAACACACGCACACGTGTCATTTGCAACCTTTATCATTCCCGGTTAAGAAAAGCTGGAATTGAATATTGAGTTATAATGGAAAGGGTATACACTTACGTACCTACCATGTTCTCTTTGGCCCAAAAACATGCTGTTATATAAAATGTAATAGATTGCTGGGCTTAGTTCAAAGTAATCGTGTGTATTATTTTTCAAATGTTTCATACTCTTTCAACTTACGATAGTAAACATTCTTCCTGTTATTGCACTAGCTTTATGTGTGATTTCTCAACTGTTAAGACATCGAGAACATAACGATTTCCATATTTAAAGTGCTCTCCAATTTATTTCAGCATGTAAGGGTTACTGACTGCTTGATGTGTTAGATGATTACTTGATCCGTATAAATATCTAAGCATATAATGGTTACTACAAAATAGTAAGTAAGAGTAAGGATCACACTGACTTTCAAACGTGCATGCTTACAGGTGCTCATCTGTCAAAATGATCAACAAAGGCGTTTGAAAAGGAAACTGATCGTCAACTGGTAATTACTAATCAGGGGTTAAAATTGATCCTAAGTGATAAGTTTATTCAAAATGGTCAAGATGTGTGATATGAACAGGAAAGCACGACTTCAGCGATGCCTCGAGCTGTAACTAAGAATGTTTGAACGTTTTGTTGAGTTCCGTTTAACCCTTTTCTATACGGGTAGTATAGAAGAATTAAGGAGTTTTTTGTTTTTTAATTTTGCGAAAACTACTTGAGGGCTATCTACGCTAGCCGTTCTTAATTTAGTGGTGTAAGACTAGAAGGAAGGCAGCTAGTCATCACCACCCACCTCCATTCTTGGGCTTCTCTTTTACCAACGAATAGTGGTATTGACCGTCACATTATAACGCCCCCACGGCTGAAAGGGCGAGCATGTTTGGTGTGACCGGGATTCGAACCCGCGACCTTCGGATTGCGAGTCGAACGCCTTAACACGCTTGTCCGTGTCGGGTCCAGAAATAAGGAGAATAGTGTACCTGGTCCTACATGTGACGTTATGTCAGGTAGTGTATGTGTAAGATACGCCCTCCTGATTAGGTTTTTTAGAACAGCGAATAACATCAGTAATGTAAACAGTTATCCACCATGTCCACTCTACAGTTTTAGATTTCCGCCGCGATGTACGATAATTTTTTGAAAGATGACAAATGTTATAATCCACCACATTCATTTTATTTGAAAGTAAAATAGTGTGAATTTAATTTGATGCAACATTTTTGGAACGAACTTCAACATTTATTCGCTCTTTTAATCTTCAGCTTATATTTGTGCACTGACGTCATACCATTCTCCTCAAAAAATGGTCTACAATTAAAAAGACGTTGATCTGTAACACTTTCTCTGACCCGGCATGGCCAGTTGGTTAGGGTGATCAACTCTGACCCGGCATGGCCAGTTGGTTAGTGTGATCAACTCTGACCTGGCCTGGCTAGTTGGTTAGGGTGATCAACTCTGACCCGGCATGGCCAGTTGGTTAGGGTGATCAACTCGTAATCCGAGGGTCGCGGGCTCGAATCCTTATGACACCAAACATGCTCGCTTTTACAGCCGTGGGGGCGTTATAATCAATCTCACTATTTGTTGATAAAAGAGTAGCCCAAGAGTTAATGGTTGGTCATTGTGACTAGCTACCTTTTCTTTAGTCTTACTCTGCCAAATTAGGGACGGTTAACGCTAATAGCCATCGTGTAGCTTTGTGAGAAATTTATAAACAAACACCTTCTCCAAGTCACTATCGGGTTTAATTAGGGATTGTAATAAGGATGGTTGGTTAATATACATTACACAGTAGTATGATCTCATATCTAAATGCCAAGAAGAAATAAACTATTGGAATTTGAATACTAATATTTATTTATTTTTTAATCGGAAGAATTATCAGTTTGAAGGAGTTGATACTGCTCTTCCATACGTAGCTCTGAACGTGTTTTAGGATCATTCTGGTCACCCTTCTTCAAAGACTTTACAATTGGACACATGATTCTGTTGAATTAGCAGTAGTAGCTTCAGTATTAGATAAGCCTATATGAGAGTCCACACAGTGTTCCATTAAGTTTTCTTAGCTCATTTTCAACAGTGCCCAACAGAAAACATAACAGTGTATCTCAGAACGGTTTGTATTGACACTTTCACTGATAAAGTAGAGAACAACGTTTTGACCTTCTTATGTCATCTTCAGGAACGTAGCATCCAGAGCTGTGTATTTGAGGTATCGTGGCTCGCGTTGAGTTACCGGAACAAAATTATATAATTATTAATCTTCGAACTCTGGAGGTGGTGGTGCGTTATAAGAGTGATGATCAGTTTCCACTATAAAGTCTCATAAGAGTAGTTCAACAGTTGATGGTGGTCAATGTTGACCACCTGTTTTCCTTTTAGTCTGTTACCTCAAAAGTGTAGACAGCTTGTACCATTAACCCTCATGTAGGTTTGCACAAGAACCCAAAACTTGGACAATGAATTGTTGAAACGCATCTTCCACATATTCAATGGATGTTTCGAAATCCTGTTAAAGGAATTGACTTTAAAATTTTGTCTTGAATCAAGGTTAGGCTCATCACAGTTTTCGTGTGAAGTTGTTTTTGTCACAACAAATGTGGTGTTCTTCCGGAACATTTTCCAGTGATTTCCGTTGGGTTTTTCTGTAATCTAAGGGTCGCGGATTCGAATTCTCATCACATCAAACATGTTCGCCCTTTCAGCCGTGGGGGCATTATGACGTGATGGTCAATTTCACTATTCGTTCATAAAAGAGTAGCCCAAGAGTTGGCGGTGGGTATTGATGACTAGTTGCCTCCCTCTACTCTCACACTGTTAAAATTGCCTTCTCTCTAGTCTTGCACTGCTAAATTACGGACGGTTATCACAGATAGCCCTCGTGTAGCTTTGCGCGAAATAAAAACAAACAAACAATCTGTCAATATACAGAAACAGATGAGGCGAATAAAAATTACAGATAAATGAAAATTATCTTTCAGGTATAATCTTTTACATTTACATTAAGTTTGGATATTTGAAAAAAAGTTGGTAATGCTGAATGGAGGATAAAAAATAAACCGTATTTAGAGAAGCGAATACATTAAATCTCCAAAAAATACATTTTACTCCATGGTGTTTCAGATGGCATCCTTTTCCAGAACTCGCAGCGCTTATAAGATTTGTCTTTCTGTAATTAAATACCAAGCCACACAATGGACTACCTGTGCTATGCCCACTACGGGTATCGAAACACGGTTTCTAGCGTTGTATATTCTTGAAAGCTGCTCACATCAGGAGTGAATGAGAAAAAAAATCGAGTGATAAAAATGAAACGTATGTGCTCATTCCCTTCCTCCGGTCACTCTAGTTCCCAGAGTTCTTTTCACATAGCTTACAGCTAAAAACGAGAGTATCATCCGTGTGTCACCGATGATTCTGGATTTTTCATACCTTATTAATTTTAAAGATAATTCACTTCTCAGTAACATGTGGTTGATGATGTATGTGGTATTAACAATATTTTGATGTGGGTATTACCTTCTACTATGAGGCACTTCCTTTTAAAAGCTTAGTTAAAAACTAACGATTACAGTTTATCTTAGGTTGAAATCGATCCAAACATTTTTGGACAAAGAAATCTTCTTAGTTGAAACAATAGGTAATGTCTCACAAACACAGCAAGATAAAGCGTCCTTGCACAGATTTTATTTATGTGCTGTAAAACTGGATTTACTTACATTCAGTTCAACTTGTATTAATTTATCTCAGAATCATGACTGAGTCACACTGAACAAAATGCGATGTGGTGATTTAGGAGATAAATTGAGTGTGCGGCCTCACCGGCCCATTCAGTTTTGTTTATTAAATGCGAGTTTTTCTCCGTAAAACTCGCAACCTCACGGACATGGAATCGCCAGGTGATTAGGGCAATCGACTCGTAATCTGAGCTCGGGGTTAGAATCTCCGTCACACCAAACATGTTTACCCTTTCAGTCATGAGGACGTTGTAACATCACTGTCAATCCAACTATTCGTTGGTAAAATAGTAGCCCAAGAGTTGGTTGGTGGTGGGTAATGATGTCTAGATGCCTCCTCAGAGTAATTAGATAGGTAGATAAGTTTCGATGGCTGAGGGAAGGACAAATATTAATTGAAATATGAGGATCTGGTCTAAAGGGAAGGGTTGGTTAGGTATTGATTGAATTTACTGAAAGAGGAGTGGCATTTGGTGGACTAAACGAATTAATCGATTTTGTGTTAGTCACTTAGAAATTGATTTTTTTCTTAAAGTGTAAAAAGAAATGTGTAACGCTGTACATGTTTAGGAAATGTTTATAAGGCTGACTGGTGACAATATATCATACAAATGAAAAGACTGATTACAATGATCGTATGTTAAGAGCGTAAAATAATGAAAAAATAAAGAACGGACTCAGATATGGAAGTTCATTTAAAACTAGTAGTAAACCCGAAAAAAACATCAAAAAATATAAACAAAAAAATATCAAATTTAAAATAATGGGATTATTTCACCACTTATATCATTTTTCACACTTAATTAAAATGTTTCTCACTGACAACAGCACGCTTATCAACTTCGTCCTCACCCTTCTCGAGTTCTCCTATTCACTAGAACTAAGTTTAATTAAAAAAAAAAAACTCAACGATATTACTTGTTTGTGGATGAAGAATATGACTGGCAAGAAGCCATTGAAAGTTCTTTTCGGTGGGTTAGTTTGATTAAGCATGCTATGAAAGTGGAGATTGTCTGTGTATTGAAACGTATTTCAAATAGGGATCGTTTCAGTTACCAGTAGATGTCGAAAATAGCTGACAGAGAAATCGTAAGCTTCATCTGTAGACATCTGTAGGTGAGAAGTAAAATCCAACTGATTACTCAAAGGGAAATTAAAGCAGTAATAATAGTTGTCACCTCTGGAAAATCCAAACAGGAATCACTTGTAAGTATGAAGAAACGTCGAAGCAGAATTAATGCTAGGTACCTATGGACCTCCAGAAGGGTAAAAACGGGTATCACATAGTCATTTATTGTCTTTAAGAATGATAGAAATGGGTGTTATATAGCCACCTATTGACCTCGAGAAACATAGAAACAGAAGTGACATAGTTACCTGTGGACCTTGAAAATTGTAGAAGCAGGAATATTTTGGTCATTTTTAGATATTTGTAAAAAAATAATATGTGAGAAGAAAGATCTTTAGGTTTCACATATAAATATTTTTATAGTCGCAAAGCTAACCAGATTACATCCTGGTTTTAGTGGACAGCTTTATGAATGGTTAGTTCCAAAATGCAGTAACAGTATCTTTTACTGTAAACAAGTTTAAATTTTAAGGGTAACAAAGTTTTGACCCATAGCACGTAGTCATCATTAGGTAAACATTGCTGTTGTTGTATTCAATCCAGTAGGCTCTTTGGTAAATATGAAAAATTTGAATAAATTGGCAATCGATCGTTATTTTATTCGAAACAAATGCCTGTATTGTAGTTACTTGAAACTAATCAATTAATTAGTTAAGTCTGGCATGGCATGGTGGCTAGGGCGCTGGACTAGCAGTCTTCAATCGCGGGTTTGAAACCCCGTCACTGAACATGTTCATCCTGTCAGCTTGAGGACGTTATAATATTATGGTTAATCCTACTAATCTTCTGTAAAATAGAGGCCCACAGGTTGGCGATGAGTGATGTTGACTAGCCGCATTTCCTTTAGTCTATCGCTGGTAAAGTAGGGGTGGTTATCGCTGATAGGCCCGGCATGGCCAAGCGCGTAAGGCGTGCGACTCGTAATCTGAGGGTCCTGGGTTCGCGCCCGCGTCGTGCTAAACATGCTCGCCCTCCCAGCCGTGGGGGTGTATAATGTGACGGTCAATCCCACTATTCGTTGGTAAAAGAGTAGCCCAAGAGTTGGCGGTGGGTGGTGATGACTAGCTGAGAGAACTAGAATCACAGGATTGATTCTATTCAGGTGTATTTTCGAATATACCAAAAAAGGGCGATATATCACAGGGATCCCCCTAACTTCCGGTTAGTCCCACTAACAAAACCACCACATAACTTTCAGAATTATGCAGTAAGAAATAAAAAGTAAGACCACATGACTTAGTCTTACACTGCTAAATTAGGGACGGCTAGCACAGATAGCCCTCGAGTAGCTTTGTGCGAAATTCCAAAAACAAACAGTTATCGCTGATAGCCCTCGCGTAGCTTTGTGTGAAATTAAAAACGAACCAAACCATCCTACTTTAACCCAAGTCATAAAATTTTTAGATAAAAAGCTATTTGCTAGTTATTAATGTGGTGTTTGTCTAAGTGGAGTTCGTGGGAAACGTTTAAAAGATGTACGAAGTTAAAGCTTTGTTTATTTCAGTTACAATTTTTGTTTCAGTTCTTGTTTTTATGATTGGTTTATTAGTTTTCCGACCACATGATTACATAATAAAGAGCCTTTTTACGTATAGAGTAAACCTGCTGTGGCTTTCTTGGTTATGCACAAACCCATATAATGTTCTAACTGTTCTTTGCTCTTCACGAGTACCGTTTGTTTTGTTTTTGAATTTCGTGTAAAGATACTCGAGAAGTATCTGTGCTAGTCGTCCCTAATTTAGTAGTGTAAGACTAGAGGGAAGGCAGCTAGTCATCACCACCCACTTACAACTATTGGGCTATTCTTTTACCAAAGAATAGTGGGATTGACCGTCACATTATAACGCCCCCACGGCTGAAAGGGCGAGCGTGTTTGGCGCGACCGGGATGCAAACCCGCGACCCTCAGATTACGAAGCGCACGCCTCAACACGCTTGGCCATGCCGGGCCCACGAGTTTCGAAACCTGGGCTTAGCAGTGTGAACTCTGATACCGCTGTGTATAGCACTTTTATATCACAGGGATCCCCCCCTAACTTCCGGTTAGTCCCACTCTCAAGACCACCACATAACTTTCAGAATTATGCAGTAAGAAATAAAAAGTAAATAATTTTGTCAAAGAAAGCAACAGAGTACTTGGCGAGTTTTCTCTCACATTTCAATATACATATAACCATAAGAATGAAAATGGACACTGTTTATTCTGCGATAGTGACTGTCCGTTTCTTGTGGATGTGGGGAAGCAGGAAATGGAAGACCACCGCGGCTTTCTTCCAGTCTGTTCCATCAGGGAAAACACGAAACAAAAAGAAGCCGTTTAAATTAACTTCCTGTTAAACCTTTTCTTTACATTTCAAATATTTAATTCAAGTTGCTTTTTACTGTGAGGAAATATAAAGCTCACAGCTTTGAATGTGTTAACTTGTTTTTCTCCCCGTAGTAACACAGCACACATTGTGTAGTTTCGTGCTTAACAACAAACTTGTGTCAAGTGGTTAGAAGGTATTAAGTCATAACATAATAGATTTTTTTTCTGTTCCAAGGTTTAACGTGTTAAACAGTTAACTGTCCAGTTTCCAATCCTTAATGGATAGTTATTTAGACTAGCACAGTTGGTGTTTAAACAAGTAGTTAGTCCATTTGATTCTTGTCGTTGGACATAGTTTGATTATGTTGTTTTTTGATTCATAAAAGCAATTATAGAAGAAACTAAAGTAGAACTATCATGCTCATTGATTTTTGTCGTTGGTTATTGTGTGATTATGTTGTTTTTCGAAGCACACTATCATGAACACGATACCAGGGTAGTAACAACGTGAACAGCGACTGTCGTCGTAAAACACTGTTCAACAGTTTTGTTTGTTTTTCTAAACAAACTCTGAGAGGAGGCTGGGACCCGGCATAGCCTAGCGCGTTAAGGCGTGCGCTTCGTAATGTGAGGGTCGCGGGTTCGCGCCTGAGTCGCGCCAAACATGCTCGCCCTCCCAGCCGTGGGGGCGTTATAATGTGACGGTCAATCCCACTATTCGTTGGTAAAAGAGTAGCCCAAGAGTTGGCGGTGGGTGGTGATGACTAGCTGCCTTCCCTCTTGTCTTACACTGCTAAATTAGAGACGGCTAGCTTTGTGCGAAATTCCAAACCAATTGACAGGAGGCTAAGATATTTGACTGTTGTGTATATTTAATTCTAACTTGCAACGATTGTTTTTGCTGCTTTTCTGTGACTATAACGAATTTGTGCAATGGGCTTTCCCCCCTAAAAAGGCACTGCATGGCTAGATGGTTAATACACTTGACGCGTAATCTGATGATCGCGGGTTCGAATCCCGTCACACCAAATATAGCTCGCCCTTTCAGCTGTTGGGTGTTGTAATGTGATGGTCAATACAAATATTCGTTGGTAAAAGAATAATTCAAGAGTTGGTGGTAAAGACTAGATGCCTTCCCTATAGTCTTACACTACTAAATTAGGGAAGGCTAGCGCAGATAGCCTTTATGTCGCTTTGCGTGAAATTCAAAACAAACCAAACCAATTCACCCTAAAACTTAATTTTCAGAGAATTACTACCGCGCCATCTACATATTTAAATTTGCGTAACTAGTAATTATGATCAAAAGTTAATTTGGGCTGAGCCAACATTAAGCTGATTCTGGGTCTCTTGGCACTATGAAATACATCCTTGTGCAGAAATATTACGTTTATTACCAAAATACGAAATGGAAAAAGAATGTACCAATATCCGCCTAGCTGTGCTTTCATGGGTCGGTAACAGAAAACCCGCAACAATAGAAGGGACATTTCACTCACTTTCTTTTTGTCACCTCATTGGAATTTCGCAGGGTTGAGCGAAAATTACCTGAAATGGGTTACATGATCAGCCATAAGTGAAAGTAGATGGCGAGAGGTCAAGATGTTAGGCAGGTAACTCTCGAGTACTTCCAAAGAACGCGCCTCCAACAAAAGGTTTCGTATTTTGGCCAATAGGGGCCGCTTTTTGTAGTTTAGAGAGACTGGCATTCGACGAAGACGAATACATTTAGCGTTTGGTTCGCACTGCCAGAAGCGTCGGATGTGTTTCTCGCTTCACGCGGCCCGTGCATGTTTAACTCCTTGCCTACTGACCCGGTAACGCTACTCTCCACCCACTGGTATCCAGGTTACCACTTTCAATTGTGTTCTCGTTTCCAGATATCCAGCACCATTTCTAGAACATGCACTGTCAGATAACTGGCTCAGCGGGTTGAGTATGTAATAGAATTGCACACGAACTTCAGGACTAGAACAAAGTGATTTTTTGATATAAAAAAGTTTTTGTCGTTTTAGCACTCGCGGAAATATGGTGAATCGTACGTATCCTAAAGTCAGAAGTACACGCTAAATCCTGTACGTCGTCTAATCGCAATTTGCTGCATTGTAACCAAAAATATACGGATTTCCTCCAAACTACCTGCCGCCTGAGTACTATATACCTGAAGTTTTACATCACTCACAGAAGAATCGTAAGAAAACAGACATGCAACCAGAAGTCTTCCCTAAGCCTAAACAGTATGACACCTTTAAAAAGTCTTTAATGAAACGTTACCGTAAGTACATACAACCCTGCTAAGGCTATTTCGTAGATATGGTCAAATTGTAAGAACAAATTCGATTATATAATTTTTTAATGTTAATTTTTTTTCGGGTATGGTTGATGAAAACAGTAAATAAAAACGATAGCTCTAATTATTTGTTTGTTTTGTTGTTGTTTTTGTCGGGGTACCCCATGAACTCCATGATTTAACGTTTACAATTACCACTCGCGTTTCTACAGACTCTATATTTATCTGCTTGTGTCTAACTTTTTTTATATTAATAATGCGTGTTAGCTATATAGTAGAACTATATTTTGGAGCTGGCAAGCCGTCTTCAAATGTATGCAGCGTCACAGATTACTTCCAGAATTTTAAGCTGTAGGTATGCTATAAAAGTGACAGTCAATTTCTTAACATGGATAGTGGGTGTAAACACAGACACTTGTAGATTAAAAGTTTGTGCGAGTAATAGCACTTTTGTCGACTAGCCACTTTTGACAGTAGCTTTGTGCGAAATTCCAGAACAAACAAACAAATTTGACAGTCTTTGATGTTGTGATAATATAAATTGTAAAACATAAGTTAGATTTTGGAAAGTATATATTCTTGTCTAGATCCATTTTCCTTTTTAATGGCATTATATTATATTATGTGAATGTTCCGGGTTTTATACCCTGCTTGTGGTGCTTTTTAACTTCATTACGTGATGTAATTTGGTGTTACTCCAACCGTGTAATAAAGGAAGGTGTTGTTAAAGAAATTACTTTAAGAGACCGCTTCGTGTGTTTAATGTAACTTTTTGTTAAAGCAAAATATAGATTATGGAGTTGGATTGAAAGCTTCTGTTTTCCACAAAGATTGGCTATAAGGATCTAAATGTTTCTTTTCGTTTTCAAATTACCTTAAGTGTAAGAACACGGCTGAAAATGTGTCACATGTACAAGTTTTTCTGAAATGTCGAGTGATACCTGAAAGATCGTTTCCAGGGGAAACAAATTGACAAAAGAAAAACAACGTTAAAATTAGTGGTTCGATTCCCCTCGATGGACTCAGCAAATAGCCCAATGTGGCTTTGCCGTAAGAAAACACACAAAGAGAAAAAGGGGCAGTTGTTAAGCGCCGCTGTAAACAAGTATAAGTACAGTGACTAGTAACTCCTCTGTTAGGAACGTTTATTCTAGAGGTCGGAAATGTTTTCTGATGACGTAAGTCCTATTTCATCTACAGCGACTCGCGATGTAACGTGAGCGAGTGAGAGAACATTGGGAGAAAGGTATCACATTTTGAGACGTTTAAACCAAATCAACCATTTAACGATGAGGTCCATAGTCGAAGTGGAAAACGGGGAATTCACCAGGAAATTTTAACCAAAAATCAGAAGTATAGGATTGGACATTATAAATACAACGTGAGAACAGTTCTTACGTCATCGTGGTCACACAGTGTATTTCAGTACGATAATATAAGATGTTTCTCGACTTGTGAAGTCTGACACTACAGTTATACGTTATGTTTTTAAAAGATGAGGTGTTAAGTTTCTATGTGAACATTACTTGCTCCTAGAACGACATTGTCACACTTGTACTGTTCATGTATTCATAACTGAATCTTTATAAATTTTTGAGATTCAAGCAATTGACTAAAAAAAGTTGAGTTTTATCATTCAAGATTATATTACGATAAAATTTCCAAGATGCGAGAAGTTGCTCTGTTGGATAATACTGTTATGGGGGAAAAAATCTTAATTGGGAAGTTGTTTAGCTGTTTTGGTCAAAACTCGTTTATTAGTCTCTGTTTTGTTCTAAAAACAGGTTGAGTTATGTGTAGTTATAATCAAACGATTAAGGCCTGTCTGAGTTATAAGTAGTTATAATGAGTTGAAGGTCAAACGATTAAAACCCGTTTGAGTTATGTGTAGTTATAATGTGGTGAAGGTTAAACGATTAAATCCCGTCTGAGTTGTATGTAGTTATAATGATGTGAAGGTCAAACGATTATGGCCCGTCTGAGTTATGTGTAGTTATAATGAGGTGAAGATTACACGATTAAGGACTTCAACTAGACAGTGGTTAATTTTGAGGTTTAACATTTATAGTTTGTAGATAAACTTGTGTATATATATTTATTTATTATGCTTTACAAGAAGTGTAGCACGTAAGAAATTTAGCTGATAAATGGATATCATAGTTGTTTTCACAGGATTTGTGTATTCGGAGCTAATTCTTTTCACGTTTTATTGTAAAGTTAAGTGACATATTGGCTTCCCAAAAGATAATTCCAGTGGATAACTAATCTTCAATAGCACGTTTTATGGCATTTCTTTGTTTGTCTTTGAATTTCCCGCAAAGCTGCACGAGGGCTATCTGCGTTAATCGTCCCTAATTTTGCAGCGTAAAACTAGAGCTAAGACAGCTAGTTATCACCAACCACCACCAACTGTTGGGCTACTCTTTTTGCTAGAAAATAGTGGGATTGACCGTCACATTATGACGCTCCCACGGCTGAAAGGACGAGCATGTTTTGTATAACGGGGATTCGAACTCGCGACCCTCAGATTACGAGTCGAGCGCCTTAAACACCTGGCCATGTCGGACTTTTATGGCACTTATTGTTCACCCATTATACCTAGACATCTAATACCAAGTTAAAAAAAAAAGAGTCATCATATATATATAGATCTACAGTGTATTATTAACATCAGTGTTTATCTTCAGTTTTCTATGTGTTTTACGTTTAAATGGCGTTCGTTTTCTACTTTATATTTTTACGACACACCAGTTTTCTCGAATATCTCAAAAATTACGAAATATTCACCCCTCTTTCTCTTTGCCGGAAACTGAAACAAAGCAGCTGGTATGGGTATTAACATTTTTATTGATAAGCAGAGAACAACGTTTTGACCTTCCTAATTCATCTTCAGGTTAACCAAGGGTGTTTCCTTTGTTAATCTGAAGAAAATAGGAAGGTTGAAACGTTATTTTCTGCTTATCAATAAAAGTGTTAATACCCACATTAGCTGTTCTGAGACATTTGTATTTCAAGTGGGTTTCTCGTCATCAAGGATGAAACTAAGCAATAAACGTGTTGGATAAAAAAACAAATCAGTTTCAAAAGCATCTGTGTTTCTAAACGTGAACACCAGGAGTCGTGAATGATAATATCGACTTTACATTTTGCGAACCTAACTCTCTCTTGAAGGTAAAATTAAACTGCATATATGGAACCGATGACAGCTTTCTCTCGGTCATCGGTTCAGTGGCTCAAGGTCACGTTCGCCCCCTTCCCTCCAGCTGTCTCGATTCTATGCCTCCCATCGTTTTCCCGTGATGTGCATGACTAAAATATTCACCATGGTCCACGGGCATGAAGTACGGTGGCGCTTCGAGAAGAGAATATTAACAAAGTTAGGCCTAAGACTGTGAATGTCACAGACGACACACGTGCTTGGATTTTAATATCTGTGTGGTGGTAAACTTCGACATTTGGACGGAATCCATAAATATTTTGAGAATGACGTTTTCTACAATCCCGGAAATATACGATTGTTGGTGAGCATTGATTTTATTTGTTCGTGATAATTTGTTTGTTTGCGTGTTTGAAATTTAGCACAAAACTACACTGTGTTGGGCTATTTGGGCCCTGCCCACTACTGCAAATAACTTTCCGATAAAGGTAACACAGTAACTGATATTTGTATTTGTTTTATAATAATGTAGTTACTAAAAACTACAATATTACCTGTTAAACTATACCTGTTTAGAGACAGATAATTATTTTAAGAACTTAATGAGTGAAAGAAAACGAAAGCAGACAGAGATATTCCATACCTTCACACAGCCGCACCTTTTCCAAAATGTATACGTTTTATACTGGGTAATGTAAAATTTCACCTTTCGTAAATTCAGGAAATTCTCCTCAAATCCAGAAAGATCAACAATTCAAATTATTTTTGTTCTATGATGTGGAGTGTCCATAAAATTTTGTACATATCTTATTACACTGTACAGAGTTGTTAACCGAGAGTAAAAAAAAAAGTCCGATTCTTCCCCATTATACACAACAAAATTCTGTGTACTGCTTTACTCTTCCATCTCGTGTGTGTGTGTGTGTATCTCCCCAGTGGTATGTCTGCGGACTTGCACACTAAAAACCGGGTTACGATACCCGTGGTGGGCAGAGCACAGATAGCCCATTGTGTAACTTTGTGCTTAATTCTAAACAAACAAAAATCATATAAAAATGTTCCTGTACAGCTTGTATTCGTTTTATAGAAATAGACACACGAACACGATTGTAATATCCTCGCAGGGTAATGGTAAATTTGTTATCCACCGTATAATGTTTTTAAGGACTTTAATTTTTCTTGTTGTTACAGCTTAATTTGTTGCAAATTCTCTTTTCACGATCGTGATTGGTTGAAAGGACCGTTCGGTGTACACAATGCTCAACTTTCTCAACCTGTCCTTCAACTACAATAAGACTCGAGTTCATTCCACGTGTTTAGAAGGTCGGTTGCATAATTAGGAAGGGAAGTGAGCAACTGGTTGATATGTGTAAAATAAACATCCCGCTATCTTATCGTTGTTACAATAATACTATATGAAGCGAGCCTGTATTTCCATGGACGTACACGTATTTTGTTTAATTACAATAAAATAATTGTATGACTTGTTACATTTAGGGTCCGATACTTGAAGAATTAGAATACCATTTCATTCCTGTGTCTGTCTGACTTCAATTTCTTTGTATCCTTATTGGCTGAACCTCAGTGGCACAGCGGGTTTATACCGCTAGAAACCAGATATCGATATCTGTGGTAGTTGGAGTGCAGATAAATTATTGTGAATCTTCGTGCTTAACTACAAAAAAGTCTTTCTTCGCTCGAAATGAGTTATTTGTTAGTGTTATTGTAAGTTAGACTTTTTAACAAGCAGTCAGTTCTAATCGGGGAACTTCTCATTTACTGTTTTATTATAATTAAATGTTGTACACAGTGTTGTTTATAGATCCATTTAAGATCGAACGAGCCGTACAAAAAAACCCAACAATTTGTGATTCAGTTCGTGTGATTTTTATGGCTTCATGATTTCAACAGACAAACAAGGTAAACATACAGGGTGTCCCAGAAGTCGCGCACTATATAAATTTTTATGTTAATACATATGAATAACAATTTTATTGATAATAATCATAACAGATGCTCAAACTGTTCACCCTCTGCTTTGATACATTCATCAATTCTCTTTATAAAACTGTCTTTTACTTTGTTGAGGGTTGCAGTGCTAATCCTTTGACATTATTATATGTACGTATGGTGCGCGACTTCTGGGACACCCTGTATAACATTGATCTTTGTGTTTATGAGCCAGGCTCTTTCTGAAACCACTTATTTAAATAGATACTTTTCGGTGTAACGAGCTTTCTGTTTATGTGACGTCACAGAGTGCATGCACTGAAATAGCAAACGATGTCCTAGTTGGTTGAATGAACTTGAACCAAATTGTTTAATTGTGGTGTTCGATTATCGTCTGATGTTTAGGGAGCGCTGTAATTTACAAGTGTTCAGTGCTCGTCCTTCGAATATGTGAGCTCGTGTCCCTGACTGTTATGCCGACAGTGAGCTAATAATAGATGAAACTTGTTACTTCGCCACGTGCCGAGGTTGAGCTTGTGAAAGATCGATTTATTTTGAATCGGGGTCGTCTACATTTTTGGTCTTCCTGCATTGCCAATGAGTAATTTTGCTCTCAATGAATGAATGAATGTGTGTGTGTATGTATGTATGAATATATTAAATACCACATAACAGCCCTGAATACATTTAAAGACAAATAAGAGATATAAGAAAACGAAATCCCGGTTAGTTTATATTCTAATCAAATACCCACACTTCAAAATAAGTAGCTTAGCTGTTGTAAGTGCAGTAAATAAAGCTAGTTATTTATTTGTTTCTTGGAGGGGGGTTGCTGATTATCATTCTATGTCAGAGGACGCCACTTGTGGAAAGAAATTATAAATATAATGTTAGATCCAGATGTTGGCGCTTGGAAAGAAATATAAGATATTGATAGGGAAGCTCCCATCGTCACTTGTTTGCTTTATGGTTTAACCTTTAGAACATGTTGTGGAGAGGAAGCTACTTCTAATGAACAAAATGTGAAAATAATTATTAAACCTAACCCACGTAATTATTTTAATAAGTTACTTAGAGTAGGCAGTGAATGGTAGTTTAGTTTGTCTACGAATGGAACTGTTACACTACGTCACCTTTTGCCATGTGACTCTTACACAAGAATCCGTACTGGGTCAAAGGTATGATATCCTGAAAAAAATTGAACGTAACATATAGGCTAAACTTTCATCCAGTTTGTTGTATTTCTATAAACAGTACCACATGTATAAGGGTATATTAGAGACATAAAGAGAAATATTTTAGATATATTTATAATCCATATATCTGTGTTATTGTTACCCGTAATTAAAGGTTTTTAGTATTTGGAAAAAGTTATGGTAGAATAGTAGTAATAATAATAATAAAGCGACCTCTAGTGCTAGTGGCGGGGATCTTTCGGAATATCAGGCTGTCCAATTAACATATTTTATTCTTGTGCACGGGGTTTAAGGGGAACTAGCTTTCCTCCACCCCCTATTGGGGAAGAGCAGCCAAACACAGAATTGTTATCTCTTCTTTTAAAGTAGATTATTGCAAGGTTTAGTACTTCTTTTTAAGACGGTGAGATGGTGTTCTAATTCACTTTTTATACAAATGTGCTGCGTCTTGTTTCGACGTTACTTTGTATGCGCGTACCCTGCGTTTAATTCAAATTCACTTTGTTTTGAGCAGCGCTAGCTGTTCGATTGTATCTATTCTTAAAACTACGTATGACTGACTATACACGTATCCAGTGTGCAGTTGACAAACGACTGAAAAATGCGAGAATCGAGTAATCATGTTTACACGTAAGTACACGTAAAGATAGATTTTCAGCTGTGTACGTGCAGCACCAGGACAAATATCTGCTATTTGCGATTATTACAAATACATTTGTGGATACGCAAATCATTGTAAAAGTGGCGTGACTGTATAGTTCTTTACGTACGCGAAATTCGCCGTTGAAGATAGGTTAACGAGATGTTTAGAGCATTGGAATCCAGTGGTACAATAATAAAGTTGAAATCAATGCGTCATTGTGGATTTCACACAACTGAAACTGTCTACACGTGTGTGAAGATAACAAGAGCTCCTACTGTTTATTTACTCTACAAAGCTTGTGGAATACGTTTAGCTGTTATTTTAGAGCAAACGAGTTCCATAGTTTGTGTGGTTTCAAGTCCGGTCACAGACACGAGTAGACACCAAACATTTTGTTTGAAAGGATAACTGAAATTAAATTGTTCGAACCTGAGAAAGGGGACTTTGATGAAGTGAAATGTGTTGACGAGTCTTGGTTATCTCGTCATGAAATAACGGTACTTTTGCATTAGAAGTAAAAACAAAAAAACTGATAATCTCAGTCGATTTCACTTTAGTACAAGTTTTAAATAATTTATGGATAAGAATGCTTGAATATAATTATTTTTTCGTGTTTACTTGTATTCAGGAATATAACTTTGTTTTGAATCATCAGCTGCGTCGTTTTCTTGTTAGCGGCGTTTTCGGGCATAATTCCAGTAATATCTCACAAGATATGATCAGTTTAGATGAGTCTGTGTATTAAGCTAGCAGCGCAAAATAATTTTTACAATTAAAAAAAATTATCGAGCATCATATTAAACATTCTAATCATAAAGATTTCCATAAACAAATGTAACATAGCATAATGTTCAGGGACAACAAGGGACCTGTTAGTCCATCGCGGCTGTCCTATCATTTAAGCCAAATTAAAACTATTACAATTATACACACAAAAATAATGCAAACCCTTATCATTCATATATATATCAAGCTTTCTTTTAAACTCAAATTTACTGCCTCCACAACGTATGAAGGTAACCCATTCCATAGGCCAACCACCCTATTTGAAAGTTGAAACTTATTCGTAGAAGACGGCTTTGCTTTAAATCTATACTTTCGTGTCCTCTAGTTCTATAATTCTCGCTATAAAGTATGAAAACAGAAGTGAAAAAGGTGATTACGTATAATTATTTATAAGATCACCCGAGTGAAAGTGAAGCAACGTATTATAATAATATGTATAACTCTATACCCCGAATCAAAAAACAAAAACCATTCATGTATTTATCACAACGATGCACATCTAACTGCATAAACTGATTGAAATTACAAAACAAAAGGTATAAACATAAATACTGTGGTGTTTAGGAAAAGTCGTCACGTAAATACGTCGTACGCTTGTTTACGTTTCAGAAAATAGGCCATGCTTGTTGTGAATACGTGACAGGAAGGCACTTGACACGCAAGATTTTCCCGATCTGCCGTAGGTCCATTATGTACACAATATGTCACTAATAGCGGAAAGTAGCGTATGAAATGGGTCATTGGAGTATGTGGAAGAGAGTTAAATGATTTGTTGTTATTGATTATTATTATTTTATCGGAATAGCGGGGTTCGACACTGGAAAATATCGATCGCAATTATATTGGTAGGAGGGTGGAATTGAACGAAAATCTTAATATTTTAAAGACTAAAACGTTAGACTTTCATGTAAGTCATTCAGATATATTCTGTAAAAAAAAAATATATCCACATTCTGGGGGTTGTTAGGCTTTGTAAGGCTGGCTACTCCCTTGCACGTCTATGTTAATTTATTAAACACACTAATAATTAAAGCCCGGCATGGCCAGGTGGGTTAAGGCGTTTGAGTCGTAATCTGAGGGTCGCGAGTTCGAACCTCCGTCGCACCAAACATGCTCACTCTTTCAGCTATGGGTTTGTTATAATGTTACGATCAATTCCACAAAGAGTAGCCCAAGAGTTGGCGGTGAGTGATGATGACTAGTTGCCTTCCCTCTCGCCTTAAACTGCTAAGTTAGAGACAGCAAGCGTAGATAACCCTCGTGTAGCTTTATGCGAAATTAAACAAACAAACACTAATAATTTTTAAAAGACTAAGGAAAACAAACGAGGCTGTGTAAGGTATTATTTAGAACAATGGTTCCTAAATACGTTTAGGTTTAGGCTCTCTTGATATGAATAAGAAAGGTTGTGCCTATAACTTTAGCATGGTAATTAAAATACTGTATCACTTAACTCATCATAATTTTATCGACTTACTGTGTACTTAGAATTAAAATTAATTCGACAATTTTGTTTTTCGGTCCATTTTGCCTCCTAATGGCACAGCGGTATGTTTTCACACTTACAACGCTAGAAATTGGATTTCCATCCCTGTGGTGGACAAATCTTTGTGCTTAATTACAAACAAATATTGTGAAAGTTATGTCCACCCAGTGAAACAGTAGTATGTCTACGGATGTATACCACTTGAAACACGAAAGCTATCTGCGCTAGCCATCTCAAAGTTAACAGTGTGAGATTAGAGGGAAGGCGCTAGTCATCACTGCCAACTCGTGGACTACTCTTTTACCAATGAATATTGGGATTGACTAGGACATTATAACGCCCCCACGGCTGAAAGGGCGAGCATGTTTGGTGCGACGGGGGTTACGATTCAAGCCACTTACCTGGCCATGCCGGGCCTATTCCTGAAAATTAACGGTTGGTTTAAGGACCAAATGATCCCTCGTTGTTCGCGTCTAATTTTATTAATATTAACTTCTGATCAAAGCAACCTATCTACATAAATAAGGAGTATGAGTCTAGCTAATTAAATAAATTGTTCAGATTAGCTTACTTATAATTAGTAGAATGCATTATGTCATTCGTTGGGCAGTCTTGATTTAATGATATTTTGATATTTACGTCTAAACATTTATTAGTTTGTAACCCTAGTATTTAACGGTGTGTGTGTGTGAGAATCGAACGCCTGATTTTAGCATTGTAAATCCGAAGACTTATCGCTGTTCTAGTGGAGGACCTTTAACGGTGTTCTCGTCTGTAGTTCTTGTTAGTTGAACGCTCTCGTTGTTAATGGTAGTTTCGTCTATAGTTTTATTTGTTTAGAACCCTAGCCTTTAGCGGTGTTCTCGTCCATACCAGCGCACTTCGAAGGTTTCGAAAGTAATTTCAATCAAGATAATGAAGTTGTTACACACCAATAACGTTATAAAAAGCACTTTTGATGGCTACATTACGACAACCCTGTAGTAATATTACCTTTTTTGTTTAGATTCTAAACTGTAATTACAAACTGGGTAGCCTGTGTAGAAGTATATTCTATTTGTATAATCTGTTTCATGATCAAACCATAGATTTTCATGTGAGAGAAGTGGAGAGAGGTGGTATAACAAAATGCACCTAAACCTGATGCGTTATCAACATTGGATTCATTTGAATTACAGGAATCGTATAGTGGCTTAATGGTAGGCGTATCGTACTGGGATGTGCCCACAAACAATAGAATGCATTGTGTATTTTAAATCAGCTGGGTATGCTAGCTCTTAGTAATGTTTTTGACCATAAACCCAACAATATCTTATGAATTATGGCTAGCTTAGTAGATTTAGGCTAGTCCTAATTTTGCATAATAAATCAGTGACATCTGTGATAACAATACACTTAAAAATATAATGTATAATAAGTGACATATGTAACATTTTAACAAGTATTGTTAGTGAAAGTAACATTAGAGAAAGAATAGAATATGAAATACGTAATAAACACACATAATTACTAATTATTTGGTTATAGTGCTGTTATATAGAAATCTCTAACTTGGTCGTTTAACTCATTAAGTATATAAGATGTCATTCAAGTGAACACACTTTCTACAAACAGTCCGTAGACTGACTTAGTGTTAACGTGAATAGCTACTAAGTTAGTAAAGTGCTCTAATACATCGTGTCGGTAGAGTTGCTTTACTGTTTAGGCTTAAGCCATAATTACAAGTTTAAGGTATCTCATTTAGTTAACACTACTACTCTGCGGAAGGGAAAACTTGGCATTATTTTTCAGTTTTCAAAGTGTACCATTCAATAAGCGTAAGTTTTGGTTTTATTCATATGTTTCTTTATACTTTAGTATTATTTTAAAAAGGTACGTTTCTTGCGTCAGTCGTATTTCATCTGCCTAAATACGTTTTATTTAATAGACAAAAAATATTTGTATAAATAATTTCACTATCCGGCACTGTTTTAACGGAAGAAAAATAAAATAGCGGCTGGAGATTAATTATATACGATAGTGAAAACACAGAAAAGATTATGCATTGTAAAAGTTGTGAACAAATGTGAAAAGTATTATGGCAAACAGCATGGACATATAAAAGAAACTTAAAAGGTACAAGCAGCTGTGCCCTTCACGGCACCGTTATACAATCAGGGCCTAGGACTCATTCGCAGAGGATTATAGCCTTGAATGCACTAAGCCTCTTCGATCGACCGCAGAGCCGGCCGTTCACCCTTTTCTTCCCAGCATTGCGCCATGCACGCACAATTGGTTTGGCCTTCACTGCGTGCACAGCGTTTCATTTCTTAGAATAAAAAAAAAAAAAATCGCTTATATAACTGTCGCCATCTAGCGGGACCTTTGTACAATTGTTAGAAATGTTTGTTTATGACGTATTTGAATACCTTGACCCTGGCAGTAGAAAGTGAGATAAATTATAGAAAACTTAGTTATTTGGTACAGACTTCACTTTACGTCAAGAAAACAAGGAAATGCTCTCTGGTAGCAGACCGCATGCGTTAACTTCTGTAACTTGTTTGCAAACAAGATACATATACTAAAGCAATGTGCAAAAGAAAATATTTGTTTTGTTCGTGCAACGATGGTACGTTTATAACACTATGTAACAATTTTTACTTTTTCTTGTTCCTGGTCAGAAAATGTTGTTTCCCAATTGCTTATGCCTTTTCCATTGAATTAAGGAAGACTATGTTTGGGGGCTGATACGTGAAAGTGATATTTACATTACAGAAGTAAATCTCGAAAACCTACTCACTTCTAAAATTGTTTGTATAACTTTAGTATAAACACATGTAAATCTTGATTCATATGTTGTTTCATTCAGACCTCGTGTAGATGAAAATGTGGAAAGTTTTTACATAGAAAATATGTTAATTTATAAATTTCATTATCCAGGTCATAAAACGAATAATGGCCATTTTCTGTACTTTTGCATCATAAGCAATTAAGAAATAACACATATTGCCTAGAAAAAAAAATTGTTACGTAATGTTGTAAGTTACTCAGAGGGTGGATTGAGTTGAGAGATTTTCCCAAGAATGATGCGTTGCACCGATTTTCCCATTATTATTAAAGAAGAACTATTTTACAAAGTAATAATTTGACATAAAGTAATAATTATTTCATATTTTATTAAGTTGGTTGAAAGACTAATATCAGATAATATAAACTAGAAGGAACAAGCATTTGATTCGACCATCATATGTCAGTTACAAATATTAATGCAGCGTAATAGAAATTTTGATGTTTAATACATGCTTGTTAGTATTGAGTCAACCTTGACAACGTACGTAAACCTCTTGACAAACTCGTTTTCCGTGAAACCAGATTCCAACCCCTCCTCTCTCCCTCAACGCTCGAATTCTGTTTAATGACCTGTAATTTAGCTACAGAGGGTCGAGGTCTTGCACCTAGCAGATGAACCATTAAAGAAACAAAGTGGAAATTAAAACAGGAAGACTTGTACGCCACGATGATTCTCTTCAGATGTCAGTATGGGCTGAAATGTATTAGGAAGGTAGAAACGGTCTTGAAACTGTTTTGACAACAGGTTTTGGTGGTGGTGTATTTTTAATGTCGCAGAAAGCTGCACAAAGGCTATTTGCACGATCTTTCTCAAATTTACCGGTGATGGTTTAGAGGGAAGGCAGCAAGCCAATACTGCAATACTGCCCACCGCCAACTCTTGGGCTACTCTTTTACCAACGAATAGTGAGATTGAATGTCACATTTTAATGCCTCCACAGCTGGTAATGACGATCATGTTCGATGATGAGGATTGCAATCCGCGACTATATTGGGTGTCGAGCGCCCCCTGCCATTGTATCTTAATAGATGTACGAAGTTCAGGGGAATTGTCTAACGCAAACTCTCTTTTGCTGTGCCCAATATCTTGCAATGACATTACAAAACATGGCCTTCACTTGAAGTGGATGGAGTGTTGCCAAGACGCGAGTTCAGAGACCCAGAATTCCTTGTGCCTTGCCTTACGAAATCGAGCTGCTTTTTGCTTTTGTGACCTTGTCTGTTGGAATGAAATCCGTTCTGTGCTAAATGTTGAAGTACCTTATCTTTTTTGTAAATTTCTTGAAACATGTCTGCTATTGATGGTCATTTTTTAAACAATAGGGTTCACTCTCTGTCGAAGAAATAATGATTGTGGTTATCTTGCACGTTCTAGCCAAAACGTTATGCCTGTTTAGTTAATTCAAAATTCTGCCCACGTATAAGAATATATCAATTGAAATAAAATAAAGTGCGACATATATTTTCAGAGTAATAGAAACATTTTTGTGTGTTACACGGATAACATAATGCCTAATTATGACTCTCATGTTACACGCTGCGCACAAGTTAGAATATGTTCATTCAAATGAAAACATAAAAAGGTATATTTTCGCAGTAGCAGAACCTTTTTTTTTGTTACACGGATAACATTAAGCCCTACCATGGCTTTCACATTACACGCTGCACACAAATGAAAATATGTTAATTCAAACGTAAATATAAAAAGGTATATTTTCACAATAGTAGTAGCATTTAATTTTCACAACAAGCACTGGATATAACCATATTTTTTATGTTACATGCATCATTTGCTCTTGTATTTTTCTCATGTATTTTTTACACTATTAATAATACACCTGCTATTAAATGTTAAAAAAGTTTTTATTTTCCCTTATCTTATTTTCATCTTCCGAAGCTCTGCTCAAATAAGTGGTTGATTCTAACAACGCAAAATGCATATTTTTTTGTTCATTGGCCTTAAGATTTTTGCGAGCAATGTATTATATATATGTGTGTGTATGTGTTTAAATATATCGTAAAGTTCATGACATAATATCAAAAACATGAATTTCTGTGTGAAACTGAGTGAATATATAGAAACATTAAAATGTGTAAGAATTTTGGAAAATTCTTCACCCTTCTCGGGGACGATGAGTCACGTGATTAAGCTTTTTTTAGTGTATAGGTGATATCACTGTTTGACCATACATTGGTGTATGTATGTATTGCTTAAACCTGCTTTATATATGAATTTATAAATATGCAAGGAAGAAACACGCAGTTTAAAAGGTTTTGATTGTTTTTGATAACAGAACTCAATATTTGTATTTGTATTAAAGGATTATTAATTAGCATATGAATACTTATTATTAGGTCTACAGTAGACATTGCTTTATCTCATTTGCAATTTGTTTTTGGCAGTGAACGGATGTGACAACGATAATTTGAACAACCAATCAAACCGAGAGTTGGAAACAGACGGATTATTCCACTCTAACTCTGGAACAGACACGAAAATCTTGCTTCAAAATATTCTTCAACAAGGACCTCAACAGCTTCAACTCTCCTTGTACTACAACCACCAGTCTCTTGTTTTATGTAACAGTACTCCAGGTAAGTAAAGCAGTGATGAACTTATATCAGTCTTCAACATCCAGAAAAAATTGTAAGTTCAAAAACCGTGAATTAGTTCTAAGCTTTTTGAAAAAGTATTTTAACGAGAAAAGCAGAACATGAGAATTAAACATGTTTAATATTTACATACTATGTTTTTGCTGTCGTTATGAATTTGCAAGTTATAACAAAATTACTTCGATTTACTGATGTTTGAAATTATACATTACAAGTTCGTTGTTAACACTGGTTGAGTTAGATTGTCTCTCTCTTTCTCAGGGTTAGGGTATGATATGTTCGTACCATAGAGGGTTAGGTTCTCTTTGACTTCTTTTTCCTTCCCGTACTTATGTGGTCGTACAGTATTTGATAATGGTAGTTACTACATTTTTTGGATCAGAGTGAACTGAATTTACTCCAACTCTTTTCAAGGTTAGATTGGAGCCATTATTTATTTGTTTGTTTCCAAATTACACGCAAAACTGCATGAGGGCCATCTGCACCAGCCTTCCCTAATTTAGCAGTGTAAGACAAGAGGGAAGACACCTAGTCATTAACACCCAACGTCAACTCTTGGACTACTCTTTTACCAACTAAACGACAGGGTCCAGCATGGTCAGGTGGTTAAGGCACTCGACTCCGTAATCCAGATCGCGGGTTCAAATCGCGGTCATACCAAACATCCTTGCCCTTTCAGCCGTGGAGGCGTTATAATGTTACGATTAATCCCTTTTTTCGTTGGTAAAAGAGTAGCCCAAGAGATGGCGGTGGGTTGTGATGACTAGCTGCCTTCCCTCTAGTCTGGCACTGTTAAATTAGGGACGGCTAGCGCAGATAGTCCTCGTATAGCTTTGCGCGAAATTCTAAAAGCAAAGAAACTAAACGATAGTTTTTGTTACACGTATTCTTCGACATAAAGCTTTTATCGCAAGTATTATACTTATTGGTTGTCAACAGCTCGTCAGTTTTTCTGCATTTAACAACGAAACCATAAAGCACTTTAATTGGTGGAGTGATCCTTAAAAAACAACACCTGTTATCCGCTTAAGGTTCTGTAAAGTCAACTAAGCGTTTTGGTGACTTTCTCGTTTTCTAAAGATAGATTGTTATTGTATGTAGAATTCTGAGGAAGAAAAAAACATATTACGTTCAACTTCCTGACTTCATTAAGATATATAGAAAGTTAATAGAGTAATGTCAGTTAGAGACCATTTGCCAAAATTTTCTTTATCCCGAACGGATACCGTATGCAACTTGACGATGGTAATACCGCGCATACGCACTTTGTGATCTTTGTTATTTAATTTTTATTTTGTTTAATTTCAATAACAAATTAAGTAAATACAAGACATTACTCATTATCTAGATTTTGTGCAATAAAGAAATCATGTCTAATGTTCCTGTTAATTTTGTACTTTTTCTTGTGGAAATGTAATTAAAAATGCTGGGACTATTTTATACAATTAGTGAAATTAGAAAACCAGACGCACCGAAACTTTGAATTATGTCGTGGTTAAACCACGTGGTATGCTTGAGAAACTCTGTTGGTTGCGTATGTTTTGTTTTAATTTCCCGCATAGCTGCACGATGACTAGCATATTTGGTGCGACGAGGATTCGAACCTGCGACCCTCAGATTACGAGTCGAATGTCTTAACTCATGCCAAGCCGTGTTAGTTACGTATTGCTTTCTTTGTTTTGCTGTATTTCACGCAAACCTACACAAGGATTATCTGCTCTAGTCCTTCCTAATTCTGGATAGAAGCTAGATGGAGGCAGCTAGTCAGCACAACCCATCATCAACTCGTAGGCTATTTTATTATTCTATTTAATAGTAAAATTTGACTGTCACTCTTATAACGCATCCACGGCCCCGATTTATGGACCGCGATGGTTTTGTTTTGATAACAAGTGGCGAACCACGGATCTACAGTCCAGGACGCGAGCAGCTTGGCTTTGTTCAGCCAATTGCAGTTGACATAACTCTAAGAAGTTGTCAGTGGAAGTAAAGTGAAAGGTGTTACATGGATACCACACAGATGGTAAAGCTAAAAAGTTGGGAGAATTTGATTAGGGTCATGGTAAAGCTAAAGGGTAGGGAGACTTCGTTTTGGGTCAGAGTAATGATAAACGTTTGGGTGGCTTTGATTAGGGATATGGAAAAGTTAAAAGGTTTAGAGGCTTTGATTGGTGGCTATGGTAATGACAAAAGGTTTGGGAGGCTTCGAAGTTCATGTTTCTACTTGCGTAATAAAAGTAAATAACGTTTGTTATAACTTTCATTTTGTTTATTACGGCGAGTTTTAAGTAATCGTAATGGCGTTTCCAGATTTATCTATTTAGTCTAAAAGTTATTTCTTTTGAAGAGCAATTCTACTATTTCGTAAGTAAAAAGATTATTTTTAATTACCCGTGGCGCCAGTGCATTAGATCCACGTGTGACATTCATGACATCATATTTGCACCTTGAGAATGGAGAAAAATAAAGTTCTCCGTGACGGTAAACGGAGAAGAAACGGGAAAATCTAACCTTTATTTCAAGTTCAAATGCACACAGGATAAAAAATTTCGCGAAATTAGGGGTTGTACATCACGAAATAATTTTTCTTTCCAGTTTCGTATAAGCAAAATTTTCATTATGGTATGATGATGCTAATGATAAAAGGTTGAAATTTGTCGACTAGAGCCATGATCCGTGGCAAGGTTAGAAGCTCATTTCTAAACTTAATGTCTATAATTTGATAACGAATATTTTCCAAAGCGTAATTCAAGGAAATTCAGATAATCTGTCACAAGCATCGTATAAAATAGCTTTTTTTATGTATACCTATAAATTTTTATCCCACTGTAGTCATGGTCTGAAGAGCATATAGATCACGCTGTAATAGAATTTACCACTTCCTGTCTTCTGCTTCATTCCTCATATAGATCGGTTGGGTTGGGGACAATATATATGTACATGACTGTCTTTTTTTCTTAATTTAGAGAAGACTGATTTTTCGCTTTCCTAAACAGTACTGACTGACGTTTTTAAAATTATTTTAAAATAAATTATGTATAGTCAGAACATAAATATGTTTGGCCTAACTTAAATCGCGTGCAAAAATGGGCCTTACCAACTAACATTGATCTTCAAATACACAGCATGTTTCACGTGTGATGTGTGGGGAAAGGTCTCGAGGAAAGAGGTTTTGGCTAAAAACAACATCAAACAAACTTGGTGAAGTACAAACACTTTTTTATTATCTAAACTGATCAGCCAATAAGATATTTTCCTATCAGTTATTCTTTATCTAGCGCGGTTAACTGTTTTAACAGGTAATGTTGTGGGTATAAATGATATTCTGGCCTCGAGTTTAACTGTTTTAACTTGTAATGTCACGGGTTTAATCGTATTCTGGCCTCGAGTTTATCTGTGTTTACGAGTAATCTCGTGGGTTTATTTGCATTCTCACCTCGATTCCGTCTGTTTAATTATTACCAATTGTGTAAAGCCTTCTACCTGAAAAGCTGCTAAAACATTCGATAAAAAACTAATAATTAGCCATAAATAAAAACCACTCCGTCTTAGGTAATCAGTTGAACATCATCTCTGATAGTGGTGTTTTCGGCCCTTGACTGAAGAACGAATAACCAGGTTCGGCCTTCTTAGGGGTATTGGTAAGCATCGCAACAGAATTGACACCTGTTTTAACAGATGACGTCGTGGGTGTAATGGGGGGACTTCTTAACGCTATCGCCAAATATCGAAGCAGAACTGACACGTGTGAAACTTTATTTACCAAACCTATCACATTTTGCCAAAATAGTTGCCCTCATTGGCTCACTTAAGTCTGAAGGCTTACAACGCCAAAATACAGGTTTCGATATTCATGCAGAGCAGAGCACATGTAGCCAATTGTGTAGTTTTTATAATTAACAACAACCAGATCAAAGCCAGTGCAGTTATAACCATTTAAAGGAATATTTTTAAAGTTTTATATTGAATCGTATATAATAACTCAAGTGCAAACTGAATTAAATTTAATATTGTAAATTAGGGTAAGTTACAAAAACGCATATTAATGTAAGTGACATGTTCCAGTTACATTTATACAGTACAGCCTGTACAAATATGTGACCTCTCGAGCATCTGGTCAGTGTTTCTTAAGACTTTTTGTGTAATAATGTATTAAACGAGTCACGGAACTTTTCAGTGATTGATGTTCACATTTCGAAAGTGTTGTAGTCCTATGTTACCATAGTAACTAGAACAATGAGATCTGTCGAACCACAGCTCATGTAAGGTTATAACAACCATGTTTATTTTAGGTTCTCTACCACCAAGCCCATCTGATAGTGGAGTTTCAGACGTGGACAGTAGCAGCGGTCATGTCAGTACAGACGAATCCAAAACTATCTTGCAGCCAGTCTCAGGTAATTTAGCTTATTTCTAGTTTTAATTTTCGTATTTGTATTAGTGGTTAATTTACCTTCGAGAATGTACCTTTGAAACTTTTTATACATCCTCGGAGAATAAGGAATTGCTCAATTTAAAAATAATGTTTATCTTACGTCTGTTGACATCGTGGGCTGTTTACATTGTCCCTCCTCTATAACCTGTTACATTAACTTCCTGTGTAAAAATGTAATTTGTTAAAATACTACTTCCCTCTGTATAAATATCTGTTTTATACTGTCTCTCCTTTACATACCTCCTACTTTGGTATGAAGGACATGATTTTTGTAAGTCATGCTTTCTTGTATGAAAATTTGACGGAATTTTTTACAGACCTACATTTAAAGATCGGCTCTGAACTGATAGTGGTTTTAATTATGTATTGGTAGACCTGAATTTTATGCATATCTGTTTTGCATAAATGTATAATTTCGAATTTCAGTCTCTCCAAGAATATCAAAATCACCTTCCTCTGAAAGTACACATTATTACAGCCAGGTGACACTTCAACCTTATGAGTCCCCGTACAAGTATTCCCAATCAGAATGTAAGTAGACGTAATTATTTTAGTTTTCTGTTTCATTATATTGATAAAACTGTAAATGTTTTGAAATATTGTACTTCATTTTGGGGACAGAACAGTGAATATAAAGTTTTATCTTCATCACACCACCACGCGTGAGTGAAGTTTTCAGCTCAGTAAGTAGTGTCCTCACAAGTGTTGTGATAATAAGTAATGCTGCTGGGCCACTTGGCTGTGTTAACATGCAGTGTCGTTTATTTTTGTCGGATGGAACTACATTCTTGAAAAACTTTCGTTTCTTTTACACTTTGTGTTTTAAATCGTTGTTGATTCGTTCAGCTGTAAATTTACAGACTCGCAACAATAAAACCCAGGGTTCGATTCTCCGCGAATTATCCTATTTGTTATCGCAGCCCTAAAAATACAAGGAACGACAACAAATCGTTCGAAAACCAGAAGTTATTTTAAACGAACGAACGGAACCCCAATGGCACAGCGATGTTTTTGTGGACTTGTACAGCTAGAAACCGGGTTTCGATACCTGTGGTGGACAGAGCACAGATAGCCCTTTGTGTAACTTTGTGCTTAATAATAAACAACATCTAAAAGGAATGTTTGGATTTTGAAACTGGCTCTTCTGCGCTTCTCGTGCATTTGTGCAACAAGATTGAGTGACTTGTGTGTCACATAACTCAACTTAAACAGTCAGTTGCGCCAACTTAGAAAACGAATCACCTCTGTCCTGAGGTTTTCACTAAGGTAAAACGTTTCATCCAACCTCTTTAGAAAACCAGGATATTTTGCAAAAGCACTCTTACTGAGATTTTCCGAAAACGTACCCCAAATTTGGCATTGATTTACATTAGAGCAAGTAAGTAAGTAGGCCTAATAATTACCGCTTATAACCTGGTTAAAGAAATTGATTTTTGCATTATACCGGTGATAATTATTAAGCAGTTCCGGCATTATATTTACACTGTATAGTCCTATAAATGTGGGCCATACTACCACAGATTCACTAGTACTTTTATACGTTCTTGTCGTGTTTTCAACTTCGACTACTTTGCCATCGTCATCGTGACGAAAGCACAAAGTTATTGCTCGTGGCCCATGCATGTTACGATCATTCATGAGCCCAACCACGTTTTATGTAAAATATAACAAGTAGTTTACAATCAGATCATATGTGTTATGTAACGAAAGCAATTTGAGTTCAAAGAAAATATTACTTATGAATTGCGTGAAAGACTATCGCGATATTTTTGTTGCTTGTCATATCATCCCGGAATCAACAGAAAAAATGGATTGTAATGCACTTTTTTAACTTGTACATTTACGTCAGTGGTTCGTAACGTGCTTCAGAGCGCGTGCACGGTTCTTATTATCCAGTTTTTAACTGATTTTATGTAGCCATGACCCTTTTTCTTATATATATCTTTGGCATGGTCTGGTTGACTCACAATAAACGAGTAGCAGGTTCGAATATCATCGCCCGAACTTTCTCGCCATTTAAGACATGGGAACGTTATAATGTCAAACCAATCCTACTATTCGTTAATGAAAGAGTAGCCCAAGAGTTGGCGGTGGGAGGTGTTGGCTGGATGACTTTCCTCTACTAGTCAGTCTATCGTCGCTAAATTATGGACGGCTAGCGTTGACGACAAACCTGTAGTTTTGCTCGAAATTCTTAATAAACAAAACTAACTGGAGTTTCTTGTGTACATTCTCAGTTATTTACATATTACGATAGTGAATTGAAAACTTAAAGTAGACGTTTGCGCAAACAGAAAAGTCCATAAACGACTTCAGATAAGTCGTTGTCGTTTTAATATTTCACCCGTAGGAACACAACGGTATGTTTGCGGACATTCAACACCAGTATTCGAGTTTCGATACCCGTGTTGAGTATAACACAAATAGCCCATTATGTAGTTTTTATGCTTAATTCCAAACAAGCGGTGATCTAGTGTTTGATCTCCATTAGCATAGTGCTATGTCTGTGGACTCGCCACGCATAGAACCGGGTTTCGATATCTCTGGTGGGAAGATCTCAACATCCCATTGTGTACCTTTTATGCTTCATTCCAAAAAACAAGTTTTAAGATTTCAATTTGGCGAATTTTGAATCTACGCGAGTGACAACTTCACTTTTTTTTTTATCATTAACTAGTGTTTGTAGTTCACCAGAGTGCCGTTAGAATCCGTCGCTGGCTTGACTGAACCAGTTCAGGATTACTTCTTTGCTTTCACCAACTACGTCACGACAATTCTGCATTCACCTTTAAGAGTCAGTTTAAAATTGATTTACATTTAGCATTTTACTTCAATTTTTTTCTCAGCTGGAACTTGTAGCCTAAGTTAAGAACGGAGTTCGTTTCTTTGAGATTGTCCATAAAGTGACACGGCCACCCTTTTATCCCGTGTCTACTGTTTCACCACTTTCAATCGTAAGTTTACAGACATACAGTACAAATTATCCGACTTACGTCATGCTCAAATTTACCAAAGTAGGGAGTGGATTTTATTATTTTATTTTTTGTTGTCAACAGGCCATGGACTTTCGGATCCACAGCTCGTTCACGCTAAGGATTAGGCCATACCAGCCAACGTTAACATACTTTATATCAAAAAATTAGAAAATACAAATTTGAAAGCTATAAAAAAGCTGTTTACGCTAGTGTTACGTATTTTTTTATGTTTTAAGTTCTTCGTAGATTAAACGCAACAGAAAAACACAGATAACAGCTTGTATAATTTATTACACTAAACTATTAACAAATATGACATAAATTGTATAATAACAGTGACAGATATTAAGTTACGACATTCGAAATTAATTACAAAACAAAATAATATTAGTTTCAAACTTCAAAATAAATCACAATACAAAACGGTACTGGCCTGTATCTAATGTAATGATCTAAAATTAAAGTCTCAAATTCCAGTCTAGGGTGTGAATTTGGTCCCACGAAGAGATTCCGAAACAGTTCACAGTTCAATAAATTCGCCGACTCTCAGCACAAGCAGTAATTCAGAAGTATCGTAGAGATTGACGAAATAAAATCACGGCTTCCGTAGATCTAATTTCAATCACAAATCCAAGTTGAATATTCACAGCAAACACTTAATCTTTCTCAAATAACTAACTCTCTTCTTTTGAAATGAAACTGGTGTCTGAATCTCACTCTTTGTCTTCGAATAAAACTAATGACTGAATCTCTCTCCCTCGAATAAAACTGATGACTGAATCTCTCGCTTGTCACCGTCTTTTATACCGATAGGCCTATTTCTCGAACAATCTTGCAATTTCCATACAACTCCAGAGCTATCCACGCATATCCGTTCTTGCACGAGACTACACGTCTAGACAGGAAGTCACCAGCGCTCATTTACAAACATGTGATTGGTCTACTTAATTCGAGAAAGTTCTAAAATGTTACCCTAAATAAATAACATATTTTAGTTTAAACTTCGAAACAATAATATCAATATGGAAAAAAATGAATAATACAAATGAAAATTCAAACACAATACGACATGTTGTCGTTTACAAAATATTTACACATATACATAACAGCTAGTCGTCGCAAATTTAGCAGTGTAATACTAGAGGGAACGCAACTAGTCATCACCACCCACCACCGGCTCTTGGGCTACTCTTTTACCAACGAATAGTGGAATTGACCGTAACTTGTAACACGCCCACAACTTAAAAGGCGAGCTTGTTTAGTGGGACAGAGATTCTAACCCGCCACCCTCAGATTACGAGACGAGCATGCCGGTCCGTATCCTTCTTACGATAAAAGAGCTTTTTTTCCCAATACTTAAGTGTTTGTTTGCCCGTCATTAATTTTCTGAAAGGAAAAAAAAAAATCCATCAGGTGTCATACGACCAAGTGATGTGACAGGTAACAAAAACTGTACACACAACGGTCACCTTATTATCTGATCGTTAAAACTACATTAGCCCACATTAACAGCTTAGATTGGTTCGTAATTTACGTCTAATAACTTGGAAATTATTCAGAAAGATTTCATAAATAGAAATTGTTCATTCGTGATGAACTGGTTGTGTTGAATAAAGAAGCAGTCGACCTATGCCGGACGTTTCTACGAATTATTAACTAGGTGATTGCCCGTTTTCCACGTCATGTTTTCACCAAGTTAATAAAGCTTGACGTTCATATTTTTACATACAAAACTATTTTGTTTTGTAATTAAGCTCAAAACAACACAATGGGCTGTGTGATGTGCTCATTGCGAGTATAAAATCCGATTTATTATTATTTTATTTGCGTTATGTTGTTGTCGTTTTAAATTAAGCACAAAGCTACACAATGGGCTATCTGTGCTCTGCCCACTACGGGTATCGAAACCCTGTTTTTAGCGTAGTAAGTCCACAGGCATACCGCTGAGCCATTGGGAGGCTTGCATTATGTGCATTCCCACTTCTCGCTTATCCATCAGATAAAGTAAAAGTAAAATCCATTACATCGTGTTTTTGTTATATAATTTAATCATGAATGATCATGAACCACAGTAGTGGTTCATAATAGGGATCGACTATTATGTATTATTGTTCTACCAGCCTATAGCAAAATGGCTATGATTAATGTAATAAAACCTGGATAGTATTACTAAACCATCTTTGCTCACTCTGTAGGTTAGTTTTTAAGTTTATTTGAAAACCTAACAAATAACAGTGGCTGTATAACCATTGACACCCGGTCGTTTTAATGCAGTCTGTGGTTTATAAAAAGCCTCATAATCTGCTACATGCGCACTTGTATAGCTGTGTGCAGGCCGTGGATGTAACTTAATATTTATATGGTGCATGTACAATGTCAGTTATTAATTTATAGTTGTAACTGTATTAGTATCCTGTATAATTTGTTTATGTAGATGGTTCCTGCTTTTTTGTACAGGACGCTGCTAACAGAATCACAGTCCTTTTAACCCCGTGTGTTCTTTATCGGTCATGTTACACAAACATCTAAAACATTATTGAAATGTCTAGACTGTTTCATACAGCACACATATTTAATCTATAGGTTAGTAAGTAGAACCAAGCTGAGTTTCGAGCACTAATCATGGTGATTGTAAGCTGACTATAAGGACAAAGAATGGTGATTTTGGACAAAAGTCAGGCAGAATTTAGTTACTATATATTTGATTTAGTAAAAATTTAAAGTATGTAACCGTTATGGTCCACGATAGTTTAGGGTGGTTACAGATAAAACGGTTTGTAAAAGTGTCACGACTCATAAATAGAGGGAGGGTAGGGTATATTAATATAATAAATTAATAATTGTTAATTAACACAATTTCGACCTTGTAGTGTGTGTAGGATGTTATTCTAAGAGGAAATTTGGCCAGCTGCCTTAGTATTTTCAGCGGCATGGAAATATAACAACTAAAAAAAACGTTTACAACTTAAAAAGACAAACTATAAAGTCTGGATGTATATATAAGTACTAGCCCACATGCATTTCATGTGCATACAGTTAAACAACTCAAGATGTGGTTACTACATCTAGTCCATACATCATTTCAGTATAGTTCAGTAATCCATCGAATCTAGTGTTTACATAATCCTCATATAACTACAAAGTTTAAATATAGTAGCTATGTATACTTTACAAACACATCACCATACCATGTGTTATGTATAACCATGCATCATAGTGGTCACAGGCAATACCACTCCTCATACTGATAATACATTCAGTTAATACATCTGTTAGACATAGAGTCAAAATAAGGATTTGTAGCTTGTAGAAATGAAGTCATCATATCTCAAACCTTAAACCTATTTGTTTACTCTTCTGATGATTTTATTTTCACTTTAAGCAGCCTATCTTCTTTCTGTGTGTGTGTTTTTATCTCTATTCTCCCTTTTTAACCTAGCAATTTAAAAAAACAACAACTGTGACATTCAGATTCCTATTATATCGTTATCACTTACGATAATAACCAAGTAAACTAACTACATATTGATTTAAGTAATAAAGCCACGACGACCCCAACTGATAAAGGTACAACTATCGACAAAATACAATATTTACAATTCACCGTTATTCTAACATGTTTGTGGATGACTAACCGTGTAGACTGCTGATAATTCTCTGGTACTCTGGAATACACACACGTACACAAGGAGTGAGGGTAACGTAGTGATAATTATTTATATTCATAGCTGACTTTACTCTCAATGTTTTTATTTATTTTTCAGTTTTCATTAGAGGGGGGGATAGTTTTGTGGGGATATTAAGTTTTGTCACGAGAACAGAATCTAGTCAGTCCGGAAGTCCTGCACCTGCCTTACCGATACGTCATCCCGGGGATGACTCATCAAGGTCCTCTAAAGAACCACGTGATAAAAAATCCCTTGGGTACTGCGTGCTACGTATACGTTAGTGTGCGTGTAGAGAAGGGTACGAATGAGTTGTTCAGGGTCTTGCACGTGAAACTCCTTAAACATTTTCTAGGTTAAGACAGGTGCAATTCTGTGGTACAGGTGATATGTGTTGGTTGGTTATTAAAAAGCAATTCCATTTCAAATATTTTTTGTTTTTTTACTGAAAACAACAAAGGTAGAAGCTGATTCACATTTAAAGCTGCACTGATCACTAGTTTTAAACTGGAGAAGACAACTTATCAACGAACACATACATACCGCCATCTTTGACTATCATTCTTAACCACACAAACTTTCCAAAAGTGTGAAACGCGCCTTTTTGTTTCTAATTGTACCCGAAGAGTGACCATTAGATCCAAAGTTAGGCATACCAACCTTTGAGCCACGCCTGGTATGTATTAGATAAAGTGTCAGTCATTATTTACGATAGGAATGACTAATGAAGATATTTAAAACATTTATATAAAAATACAACACGTAACAACGTTTCGACCTAATTGGGCCCGTCATGACCAGGTAGTTAGGGCGCTTTGCTCGCAATCTGAAGGTGGCGGATTCGAATCCCCGTCACATCAAACATGTTCGCCCTTTTAGCCTTGGGGACATTATAATGTACGTTCGATCCCACTATGCCTTGGTAAAAGAGTAGCCCACCAGATGGCGGTAGGTGGTGATGACTAGTTCTTTTCCCTCTAAATCTTACATTGCTAAATTAGGGACGGTTAAGGTAGATAACCCTCGTGTAACTTTGCTCGAAATTCAAAACAAACAAACGGCCCCACTAATTCATCATCAGGTTAAGATGACCTCATCCCCAGGAAGTTTCACTGTCACAGCCCTCTACTTCTCTAACTTTCTCACCAGGTCTTCATGTTTCACTATTTCAATCAGCTCTAACATTTGTTGTTCACTTTGTTATCGGTCTTCACATATGGAAGGACTCGCCGGATTTTGTCTCGTTTCAATGATGAGGCCAGATTTCTACTTCTTGATGTACAACGCATCTTTTCACATTCGCAACATCGAGAACTTCTTTGTTCGTAGCCCCCCGCTAGTAGAGCGGTATGTCTACGGATTTACAACGCTAAAATCAGGGGTTCGATTCCCCTCGGTGGGCTCAGCAGATAACCTATGTTGCTTTGCTATAAGAAAAATACACTCTTCGTTCGTTATCTTGTCTGTTTAGGATATTTTAATAATCTCTCTGTACACCCACATATCAGATGTTTCCAATTTGTTAACCAATGCTTGTGTCAAAGGTCATTTTTCACACCCAACATAAAATGACCGAAGGATATTAAAAAGTTACTTGTTTTAAATAAGTTTTTAGTATCCATGCCAACTGTTTATTCTGTATATATCTATTTACTTGAAATGGGTTACTCGCCATTATTAACATATCATTTCTTGTAATTCATTGATCTTTAACAAATACTCAAAATAATAATAAATGTAACCATGCCTAACTGTATACCTATGTTCGTATACAAGCCTTTCCCACACGCAGAACTTTATTGGTAGAAACGCACCATGTGTCGTGACGTAAGCGTTCGCTCCGTAGTGTTGCATGTAATGGTTGACTGTTCGGTTTTGACCTTCAAACACGGAGAAAAGTCACAGTGTCGTTGAACCACTACTAACTCACTGGCATTGAAATCCAGTTTCACGAACGCCGCCGGATCTTCGTTTCCTTTTACGTATTTGGTTCTCTTCAGACCACCGGGGGGCGTTCTACATGACTAAGTCTTGCGGCTGTTACATAGTGTTGGAGATTCCACTAAGTATTGTAATGTTTCTTACCTACCACGTGTTGATATTCCTCACTTATTTGTTAGTTCGTGGAAAGTACATCAGCTATGCGTGAGGTGAAAAAGACAAATCATTTTACAGCGTTGTTTTCACACCTTTAGGTGTTAATAATTTAAACCTTGATGAATTTACGACTTGTAAACATAAATGATAAACCATGAATGAAAAATTTAAGCATTAAACATACATCGGCTTTGTAGAAATTTTTTTAAGAAACTCATCTATTTGATGTATTCTTACGCGAGTTATCTTTTAGTAAACAGTTTTAGGAAAATATATGTTTTTTTTTTATTTTAAATAAGCATTCCAGTCGTGCTTATGTTATTCAGTTCACAATTTAGAGTATTTTAACAGCGTAGTTATAGTTTCTTATTGTTCAGATAGGGTGTGGGTTTTTATAATGCCACAGTCGTCTGCCTATCAAGTGGACAGCATGTCCCGGAATCAACCTGCGGCCTTGAACGATTCTTCGAAACTCGACTTACTCCCTGAGTGTGTTTACCTCATCCATTATCTCTCACTTTCTCTGTCTCTCAGAGTGCATCAAATACACGAGACCTGTCCGACCAGTTTCAGTAACGTGTATAGCGGAAGTACATACCCATGGAGGTCCTGACTTTTCGGAAAAGCGGTATACTTGTCACGTGCATTTTTAATTTCCAACAAATCAGTAAAAAAAAAAGCAATTTAGCATTACAGACCACATTAACTTACCTTTAAAATCACTTGGAACAAAAACTACACCACAATCTGCTGGTCTACAATAGGATATTAAACGGAAGGTTATATAATGGTAACATTTTTATGTCAGTTTTTATCTCAATAAAGTTATACCAGTATAACTATATCCTTTTATCTGCACTCAAACCGTTTCAGTAGAAGTACCCAAAAACAGGTGACGTATGAAGTCAAAATTTCTAAATAAGACGCAATTTTTCATCTCTAACTGTCAGAACGCGTTTCCAGATAGATTTTTGTCATATAGTAAATCTGCCCAACATGAACCGTAGTCTAAGAAACGTTTCGATACTTGTTAAGGCGGCCAGGGACCTTCCGAAGACTGTCCCTGAATGAGGAAAGACGCGCTGATTCGAGAAGTGTCCCCGATCTGAAAACACCGGTCCGAAACATTTCATATGTTATGAAGCTCGCAACAACAACAAAACAACCAGTAAACATTCGGCCAATAATTATTAGCACTGTTTGCTCGTGTACATGTGACAACACATCGGGTCGTCATGGTAATGTTCTTTTTTTCTTTTTTAAAGCAATAAAATCCTAAAACAAACGCACTCATCAAGGTAATACAAGTGGCACTAAATCATACAAGATTCCCCAGGGCTGCTTTTATCTGGAATTCTGGTGACTGTAAATATACCTTTACTTATTCGCTTTGTGTTTACAGATTATGGTCACCTTTTTCAGTGAACATGAAAGGTAGAAAAAGAAAGAAGAAAATCAAAAAATGATGACAACACGAAACGTTTACTCTCGGAAAATAATGGTTATGTCCTTCTGAAGAAACGAGACTGTTGTATGTGAAACGGAAAATGTAACGTGTCTGTAGTACTGCAGCTTTATAATGTACCTGAAAAAATGTCCAATGCTTTTATCATCGTCTGCAAATATATATTTAAAAATTTTTAACAACAATATTTTATATACCTAAATAAATTCCTTGAGTGATCAGTTTAATCAATGTTTTTCATCACATTAAAGCACTTCAAATCTAGAAAAACGCATTCAACCGTTTTCGTTTTTTTCATTAATATTTTTCTCGGAATCAGATCCACCTATGTTTGGCAATGTTCCAAGCGTCCACCTGAAGATCTTAATAAAGTTTGCAAAGACTGCGTTGGCGCCATCAGGCTCCAAACTCTGAGCTGTTTGTTCTCATCCGACCAATGACACGCTTGATCTTGTGCTCCTGCAACTTTCTACCTTCCTCTTCTGACCAATGAGGCCGTTGATATCATGAAAAGTGTTAATATCGTGTGCTGTTTTACAGTTCAAACTATTCCTAACCTCCATTCATCAGAGGTGACCACTGGTTATGCTTGTATGGTGGTATACACACCCACCTAAAAAACCAACAACACCAAAATGAAAAAAGATGGCGCTGGACTTTGACACAAATCCAAAAGTACATCAGATATAGCGTATTTTACGCGTTGCAAGATACTTTTTCCTTGAAAAATCGCCATGCGTCTTCCAAGACAAAAGTGATGTGTTAAGACAAGAGGTTAGCTTACGATCTACTCAAAACAGCCTCTCATACAGATCATTATCTCATTACTTAATAATAACATAAACATTCAGTTTAACTAATATTGTTAATATACTGTGAGGAATGTGATTATTTGACTTGTTTACTCAGTAGATTGAAAAAAGTCAAGGTATGGGTTGCTGTGTCAAAATATTTTTGTCTTAGAATTGTCTCTCCAAAATTAGGGTTTATCCTACAATGTAGTATCTTAAAAGGCGTAAAATACGGTAACTTGTCTCATTAAGTTACGTCTGTTTGTTTTCAACTTATTGTAAAAGAATAAAAGTTGGTAAAAGTGTAGCCTAAGAGTTTGCGGTGGGTGGTGATGACTAGCTGCCTTCCCTCTAGTCTTACACTACTAAATTAGGGATGGTTAGTGCAGATAGCCCTTGTGTAGCTTTGCGCGAAATTTAGAAAAAATATTTAAAAAATATCGTATAATCATTGAAAATGGCCACAAAAACGTGTAAAATTTCAAAATCTTCTAACAAAATTATGAAACGTGCAAATGGAATAACTAGCCACCATGGGGGAGATAAGGCCTCGTTCTTCTCCAGCGCATACCCCTGGATATTATCTACGATGAATCATCACTTATAAGAGCACCATATAATCCCTAAAGTAATAACTTATAAGTTGAGTATACCTTAGCGGTTAGCGTACCGGGCTGCTTATTAGTAGGTCTAGAGTTTGCGCCGCGATACTGCTGAACACGCTCCGTACTTTGAATTTTTTCGTAATAAAAGTAAACGCCAATCCTGTTAATCAATATAAAGCACTTGTGGTGGCAGGTGCGCTGATGAGTGGCTGCTGTCTTTTTTCTAGTCAGAAGATCCAATTAGGGAAGATCGTCCGTGAATCATAACCGAGAATCTCATCATACGTCCCTTATCCAGCCGTTCAGATAGGAAATACCGAAAAAAACTTAACAAAGAGAGATAAAGCAGAATATATATAAAAACAAAAGAAAAATGGTAGAATAGTATGCAGAATTATAACCGAACTTAGCAAAATCTATTTATGATTCTGCATATTACTTATACCTTCGTTACGAACCCTAAGCAACGATTATACCAAAATAGTGTTAATATATTACTTAGTAGAACATCCAAAAATACTGTTTATTATTTAATCCAGTGACATAAATAACTGAACAAATACTTCAATTGTGTACTTAAGTCTGTCTTCGAAGATTGTCCATAATGCAAACTTATGTTTGTACCATGGAAAAGGTTATCCGTTTTAACAAACAGGATAGAACATTAATAGTATAGATCATAATTTTTCCTATCAATTAAAACCTATGTAAATAGCACAGAATATTTCAATTCTCGAACATTTTTCTATGGATTCAGATCTCGTTTGAAACAAAGACCATAAATGACTTATTATGGAATGATTTTGTTTGTTTGTTTTGAATTTCACGCAAAGCTACGCGAGGGTTAATCTGCGCTAGCCGTCCCTAATTTAGCAGTGTAAAAATAAAGGGAAGGTAGCTAGTCATCACCGCCCAGCGCGAACTCTTGGGCTATTCTTTTACAAATGATTAGTGGGATTGGCTGTAGTATTATAACGCCCCCACGGCTGAAAGGGCGGGTATGTTTGGTGTGAATAATACGATAATATAGCATACTTTAAGATATTAGTAATTTAATGTTTGTTTTGTAACTATGGAATTTTTGTATCCGATATAAAATTGTGTGAACGTCCTCGTTATAACTCAATCAAAACCAACCAAACGTAGTTTAACAAGTAAATTTTATCATATCAATGCAAATTCCAAATATTGGAATTCTCACTTTTATCATTTCCGCTTTCAATCAACTAAGAATATTGTTGGAATTTAACTTACGTATCGTGCCTTCTCATATTTCCGCTTTTAATCAACTAGGAATATTTACGTGAGCTGGCATAATATTTGTTCCTTTTAAACTGCTGATTAGTCGAATCACGTACGCACCACACTTACTTTTCCTTTTCAGTCATAGAAGATTACCTGAAATACCACAAAACATTTCGTACACCTGCCTGCCTTACAGGGAAAACCGTTGTAGTCAACGTCAGGTCTTAAGATAGTTGGTACGAAGTCAATACACTTTCAAGGTTGTCGTTAGAGTCGTACACTCTAAACATTGCCATCTAGTGGCCAACATATCAACTGTGTTTTGTTCGCTTTGGAACGAAATCGGCTATTTTTCGTATTTTTTCTTGTTAGAAACAACTTAAATCTGATGTTTTTAGGCTTACTTGTAATTCTTTGTACCATGAGAATTATTTTTAATCGTTTTTTAGTATAATATAGCAAACCTACATGGGCTTTCACAGTAATTTTTACAGGTAGGGTAATTTGAAATTGGGAATCGATTATATATAAAAAAATCATATATACATGCTTAATGTCGTAATCTGAGGGTCACGGGTTCGAATCCCCGTCGCACCAAATATGCCCGCCCTTTCAGCCGTGAGGGTGTTATAATGTGACAGTCAGTCTCACTATTCTTTCGTAAAAGAGTAGCCCAAGAGTTGACGATTGGTGGTGATGACTAGCTGCCTTCCCTCTAGTCTTACACTGCAAAATTAGGGACGGCTAGCGTAGATAGCCCTCGTGTAGCTTTGTACGAAATTAAAAACCAACAAAACAACACATGATTAATGAATAAATAATCATGTTTCTTATCTTCCAGGTGTTGTAAAGTCCCTTTGTTTACCCCCACATTCTCTGTTGACACCAATTCAAACAATTCTTTATATTTCAATTGAAAAACTAAATTCTTAAAACTTACTTAGTAGCGTATACAAATATGGTGTAAAAACAACCTAAAGTTTTTGTTCCAAGAAATTAGCAGTTTCGAATGAATGCCACCATCATCCTATTTGTTTATTATTATTATTATATTTATTAACACATAGGTAAAGATGCGAACGGAAATTATACATTTGGAAAAAAAAAATATTCTTTTTTTTCCTTTGCCTGGCAGCATGCAGACAGTGGAAGGTACTCACTGTTGTACGTTCCGATTTATTAATTAGTGTGTTTATAATGTAGATTGATTTCTGTCACAGGAATCCCACGTAGATATCTTACTTAGGAATAACGAAAGATAGTAACTGTTTTATGCAAGGAACAAGATATTTAGATATAAAGGGGGCGCTGTACAGTCATCAACCTTAAAACCGGAAGTCACCCCCCACTTTTGCCCCTTCTCAGCAACCAACCAGCACCCTTTTAACGATAACTAAAAAAAAAAAAAAAATTTAAAAATCCTCGAACACGGTGTAAGATAATTCTGGTTTATGAAATGAGTTTCTTGAAGTTTGTTATTTGAAGAGAATTTCAAGGTCAGGATGTGGTGAAAACTGAAAGTAGTTGCTACTCAACGGGATCGCTGAACCCTAACTCCAGTTTTTATGACGTAGGCCCTCTCTGGGGAGAAAGATATAATATCTGATTCGCTTGCTCATAAAAATATTAATTTTGCAGTCAAATCGCACGCCTCAAATTCATATATTTATTTCGACTTCACATGCCTTTCTCTTCTTTTCCTCCCAACACTCTGAAATCCCTATGTAGCAAAGGGCACCTTTAAAAAGAAATTCTAATTGTTCTTTTGTTTCTTTAAATAATGACTTGGACTCCTATGCTTCAATACCATTTAGTTCAGGTCATTTTAGGCGCCAGTTGCACTGTGGGTGCTGTGGAAATATGTAAATTCACGGTCTATAACTTTAAGCCTATGTAAACAACCGTATCTGAAGTGCGTCTCCAGTATACTACAGACGTGGGAGAAATTGCTTGTTTTTTTTTAATTTCGCGCTAAGTTACACGAGGACTATATTCTCAAGCTATCCCTAATTTATCAGTGTTAGTTTAGAGATAAAGCAGCTAGTCGTCATCACCCACTACCAACTCTGAGACCATTCTTTTACCAACGAATAGTCGGGATTGACCGTAAAATTATAATGCCCCCACGGCTGAAAGGGGAGGATGTTTGATGTGACGAGGATTCGAATCTGCGACTCTTAGAGTTCGAGTCAAGCTCCACTAACTACCTGGCCATGCCGAGCTTCATGGGAGAAATGTCTGTGAATCAATTTAAATGCCTTTTAATTTGCAGTATTTCAAAGAAATCATGAAACATGTTTAAATGTATGTTTATACTATTATATTTTTATTTGTTTGTTATCTGCCTTCCACCCCTGCCCACCAACAGTAGCTCAACAGGACGCTTGAAGGCTTATACCCTAAAAATAAAGGTTCGATACCCGCGATGGGAACAGCGCACATGGCCAGTGTTATATTTTTACACTTTAAAAATAAATTAGAGAGACAGTTTCTCGTCATTGCGGTTATCTATGGTATGTATGTTATTTTCGTTTAATGATAATGTCTTGTTTTTGTTTGTTTTTACTACAAATTTCATACGTTCATACATACTTTCTTCTCGTAGATTCTGGGTTCGTTTCTCGTCACTACTCAGAACCCCACTACAAACCACCACCTTCAACTCACAGCTATTTTGAGTCAGTTTCTCAACAAAATTCCCTCAGTCCTGGCACTCATTCCCCTCAGTATCTGAGGCAGCGTTTAGGACCTCCATCCCCACAGTCACCCTCACATGGCCACGTTAGTAGCACGAGCCATCTACAATCCCTCTGTATTACAGAATCTTCAAACACTTCTCCTTCCACCTCTAGACTTCAGTCGTCACCAGAAGACGGAACTGGAAGACCACTAGCCATTCCAACTTCCGTTATTACCGCAGCTAATGGCAGCGTTTCCTTGGGTTCATCTTGTTACGTCGAGGATCTGTCCTTCCAGTCGAAACCTAAGAAAAAAGGTAGGAAGGACGAGAAACCATAAATACACGAATATCGGTAACGAAATGAAACAACTATGGATATAAGTTTTGTGAAGACTTTTTTGTTTTTAGAGACAGAATAACTTTTCTAAAAGAATACTTTTATGTATGGCCTTGTTACAAAAATCCCTCTTTCCCCAATGTTGAAACCGAAGATACGCCGCTGGAAATAATACTGAGTGATATCACTGAATGTGTAATAACGAGGGGAGTTTATAATTCGTTAGATATATGCTTCATGGGGGATATGTCCCCACAATTTTTTCTAAGACATTTTTTTGAAATCTTTTATGTATATCATAGTTACAAAAACTGCCCCCTTCAATAAAAAACTGAAATAGAGGTTACCTCATTAGAAACAGTCCAGGGTGATATCAGATAACGTAAAATAATTCGGGGTTTATCATTTGGTAGCTCTAAATGATATGTTATGTGAAGACATCCATGTCTAATTTATTACTTTTAACCCCTGATATTTTGATCACCGACATGGTCACATCGTGGTTCGATAATTTTTGTATCGTGTCAAAATTCTTCATTAAAATAAGTACATATTGGTTCACCACTTTCACCCTTCCAAAGGTGGCTTAGGGGTTCGTTAGTGATCTTATAACGCTAAAAATCGCGTTTCGATACACGCACTGGGTAGAGCACAAATAGCTTATCGTGAGATTTATGCTTTACAATAAACGCAATCATTGTGATTCAACGCCTTATAATTATTAATTTAAATTATTTTCGCCACCGTTTACAATTTATTAATTAGAATATCCTAAGGTTATGACTTTATGTAATAGTATTAACGTTGGTAATATTTTGCTATGAATATCTGAAAGATAAGACTTGAATAGCACGCTTCTGTTATCTTTGTTTTTTAAGTAAAAGGCCATATCCTTCAGTATTTTAAATAAAGTTTACTGAAAAGGTCAAAGTTCAAATTAATAATCCACAGGTCATAACCATAAGGCTATATAAATAAGAAATGAATTAAACATCCTAAATGTCTCACTCCCGTTGTTTGTGTATATATGTTTGTTTGTTTTTCTCTACCTTTATTAGTACGGAGATCGAAAAATCCAGATGGCAGCACAACACCTTGTACGAAGCGGAAAAGTCGGGAAGGTAAAAATATTAAAAAAATATGTTGCAATTTTTTATCGTGTTTTCAGGAAGATAATGGTACAGGTATCGGATTTTGTTCATATTAAAATATTTTGTTGCATAAATTATTGTGTAATGTTAAATGGTTTTCTGTATGAGGTTCTTCACTTCCTTTTTTTTTACGTTTCGGTTTAGTAATTCTTTATGACGAGAAACCCACTTGAAATAAGATCAAGTTGTTCTCTGCTTATCAATGAAAGTTATCGATAATATCAGACGTTCTGAGATACGTTTCAATTTAGTTTAAGAAAAATGGTAAATACGGATTAGTTAATTCTAACAGCGAGATTGTACACGTAAGTAGTTTAATGATGCTGAGGGTAAATTTACAAATATATTGTTCTGGAAGTAGAAGTGAAATAGCTTTGGAAACTCTCATTCGTTAAATGCCAGCATTAAATTTCCACCGGTCAGTTGGCGGTAAGTTTTTGGACTTATAAATCCAGAATACGGAGTTTGATTCCCCGCGGTGATCAGCCCATCGTTAACTTTTGAGCTCGAAACGACAACTTTACTAGCATCAACTGGGCAGTTTCTTTTCTGTATGTTTGTGTTAAAAGTAAGAACTTTGGTACTGCAAAGATAAAAACCAAACATAAGATATGTTTGTGTCTCAGAACGGATGTTATTGATAAGGAGAGTACAACGTTTTGACCTTCGTAGGTCATCTTCAGGTTAAGAAGGAGTTTGCAAGTGACCGTTGCTAGACACACATCTTAGGGACGAGAGTATAAACGGGTAGGGGACGATGCAGTTGGATGTTAGGTTAGTTATTAGTATTGTTACGTATTTTTTAATGTTTTAAGTTCTTCGTAGACTAAACGCAACAGAAAAACACAGATAACAGCTTGTATAATTTATTATGCTAAACTATTAACAAATATAACAGATATAACATAAATTATATAATAACAGTGACGGATATTGAGTTACAACATTCGAAATTAATTACAAAACAAAATAATACTAGTTTCAAACTTCAAAATTATTCACAATACAAAATGGTACTGGCCTGTATCTAATATAATGATCTAAAATGAAAGTCTCAAATTCCAGTCTAGGGTGTCAATTTGGTCCCACGAAGAAATTCCGAAGCTTAAATGAAGAAGTTCAGAAACAGAGTTCACAGTTCAATAAATTCGCCGACTCTCAGCACAAGCAGTAATTCAAATGAATCGTAGAGATTGACGAAATAAAATCACAGCTTCCGTAGATCTAACTTCAGTCACAAATCCAAGTTGAATAATCACAGCAAACACTTAATCTTTCTCAAATAACTGACTCTCTTCTTTTGAAATAAAACTGACGTCTGAATCTCTCTCTATTTCTTCGAATAAAAACTGATGACTGAATCTCTCTCTATTTCTTCGAATAAAAACTGATGACTGAATCTCTCTAGCGTCACCGTCTTTTATACCGATAGGCCTATTTCTCGAACAATCTCGCAATTTCCATACAACTCTAGAGCAATCCGCGCGTGTCCGTTCTTGCACGAGACTACACGTCTAGACACGAAGTCACCAGCACTCATTTACAAACATATGATTGGTCTACTTAATTCAAGAAAGTTCTAAATATTACCCTAAATGAATAACAAAATATTAGTTTAAACTTCTAAACAATAATATCAATATGGAAAAATGAATAATACAAATGAAAATTCAAACACAACACGACATGTTGTCGTTTACAAAATATTTACACATATACATAACAGTATAGGCACAAAGTTTTCCTTTATATTGGTTTAACTTTGCTTTTAATTGCTGTATGAGTAGGACTTTGATTTTGCGTATGTTTATATTTGTTCCCCTACTATGTTTTTCTCCTGATAAATATTTATTGAAATTTCTAACTAGGCTGTTTTATTGAGTCTTGTTAAATTGTGAACAAGGTACGGACTTTACGTTTTCTATTTTAACGACACTGGTGAATTGTTTGTTTCTAAATTCTGTTTTTGAACACGCTTAATTATTATTCGTTCCTTTCGCATATTAAAAGTTTTTGTTTTAACTTGTATTTTTCAGGTTCAACCACATACCTTTGGGAATTTCTACTGAAGTTACTTCAAGACAGAAACTACTGTCCTCGCTACATTAAATGGGCAAACAGAGAAAAAGGAGTTTTCAAACTCGTCGACTCAAAGGCAGTATCAAAGCTTTGGGGACTTCACAAAAACAAACCTGACATGAACTACGAAACAATGGGTAGAGCTCTGAGGTTCGCACACTTTTAATAACCTGTTAGTTTCGTCACATGATTGTACTTTGAATTAAATTATCCAGGACTTTACCATTAGAAAACTGATTTGATAATTTCATGGTTATTGATGTCTAACAGAATGTATTTTTATTATTAAGCACACAAAGCTGCTTAGAAGGCTGTTTTGTTCCCATTGTATGGATTTAACTGCATATTCTAGTGTTATAAGCCCTCACGATTACCACTATGCCCCTAGTGGTTCAGTGTTAAATCTGAAGGTTTGCAATGTTGAAAACCAGGTTTCGATACCCGTAGGCACAGCACGAATTAATCATTTTGTGTGTATTTTTGCTAAATATCAAACTTTTAAGCCCCCACCCCCAGTGGCTCAGCGGTAAGTCTTCGGACTTTTAACGCAAAAATTCGGTTTTCGACACTCATGGTGGGCAAAGCAAAGATAACTCTTTGTATATTTTTACACTGAACAAATGAACCCAAAGTTACCATTGAGTCATCGTTGGGTGGAGTTTGGCTACTTGGACGTAAATGATATCAGCTAAACTTGGGTGTGCATATCTAACATCATCAGGGCCATAAGATGTAAGGTTGACCTTGTTTTGAAATCTACAATTTAAGCAATAGATTTAGTGTTCTGGGTTTCAGTTTCTGTTTCCAAGTGTTCGATGCAGTAAAAATTCAGTCATATAAATATGCTTCAGTCTTTTGTTATATTTTCTCGGGGACATACTAGAACAATTTTCCCCTTCAGTAGCACAGTGTTTTACTGTCCATATCTATGGACTTATACTGCTAGAAACCGGGTTGCGATACATGATGTGGGAAGAGCACTGTTATGTAAATATCATGTAAATGTTGTGTAAACGACAACCATGTCGAGAGTGTTATGTAAATATTATGTAAACGACAACCATGTCGAGAGTGTTATGTAAATGTTATGTAAACGACAACCATGTCATGTCGTGTTTGCATTCCCATATCTATTATATTTCCATATTTATATTATTTTATCGAAGTTTAAACCAAAAAAATATGTTATTCATTTAAAATAATATTTAGAATTAATTAGAATTCATTTAGAATTATTCATGAAGAAATTTCTAGAACTAGATAGATTGATCACTTGTATTGGCCTGGTGTTTGTACTGTGGAATTCTGGGAAGTTACGCGATTAGTATATAAACACACTGGCGATGCGAGGGAAAGAGTCATACATTTTTACTCGGGTCAAGAAGTTGGTTTCGTTTGAGAAAGTTTAAACGTTTGCCGTGTGATTATTCAAATTGAATTTGTGAATAGAGCTAGATCAACTAAAGCGGTGAATTTATTTTATTCCGTTAATCTTTACAATTCAGTCAGATTACGGATTATACCGAAAGTCAATACGAATTGGACTGTGAATTTTTTTTTGAAAATACCCATTTAAACTTCGAAAATTTCTCCGTGGGACTAAATTCCCCGCCTAGATTGGAACTTTGGATTTCGGATTTGGACACTCATTCTGGATCATATTATTAAGCACAGGCCAGTACCTTTTTGTATTATAAGTGGTTTTGAAGGTTGAAACTGGATATCTGTTATTGCTATTGGATAATTTATTTTGTGTCTATCACATAAGTAGATCATTGTAATAAATTATACAAGCTGCTATCTGTGTCTTTCTCTTGCGTTCAGTCCACGTAAAAAACGTAACAAGCATAGATAGCCCTTTCTGCAGCTTTATGTTTAATAACAAACAACAACAAACTAATGACAGTTTTTGTTAGTGTACTGAGAGCCTCGAGTCAAACAACAACAACAACAAACTAATGAGAGTTTTCGTTAGTGTACTGAGAGCCTCGAGTCTTTTTTTTCCCATTTATCATTTTATTTCCTCTCTCTTAAAGCTTAACGTTAACGGTGACACATTTAATTTAACTAATACAGTCTGATCATACTTACATTTCCGTTCTTTTTCATTGATTTTAAAGGTATTACTATCAACGAGGAATCCTGGCTAAAGTTGATGGACAGAGGCTTGTGTACCAGTTTGTGGACGTACCAAAAGACATCGTGGAAATTGATTGTTCAGGAATTTAGGACTGAATGTCAAAAAATGTTAAACTGTGGTTGCCTTTGACGAAGAGTGCTATGTCTGTGATGTGATTTTTAACAACGTTTCGAATTTTACTCTTGGATGAAGAAACTCCCCTGTTGCGAGGTGCACGTGTAAATGTATATTCTTGAATTGACTGAAGAAATATATTTTTGTATCAGGGAATCTCTATATGCTGTTATTAATCTAAAGTATCAAAAACGTACGTTTATTTATTTTTGTCTTATTAATAACCTGCGAGTTGTTGAGAATGTTATGGAAATCTTACTTATAAAGAATTTCTTTCATTCTGTGTATGTATGTGTGTGTGTGTGTATACAACACGTGGGTATAACAACAAAATATCATGATTTTTTTATTTTTGTAGTTGAAAGCAGCCAATTGAAATGAAATTTCACTGACGTATTTGGTGAAGTAAATATACAATAGAGTCAAGCGTCTGTGTGCGCGATTTCGCGTCGTTTACACTTTAGCCATCTAGTATTTTTTATTGTAAACATATAAAAAGCGATGTTCATGAAGTAAACTATTTTCTTCAAAACCTCTCTTTACCCAAGGATATAACCTACCTGTGAACTAGTACATTATGCTACAGCCTAAAGAAATTTCCTGTGAAACGAACTGTGTTTTTTGTATCCCTCTGTTTAACGTTACACTCGATGCGGAAGTACACAGTGTAACAGCTAATTTTGTAAACAATTTCATTTGCCAACATAATATATTAATTCGTAATTTTTGTGTTTCTTGTTGACATGCGCAGATAAAGGTTTAGGCTAATACATTTATAGATGAGTTTATTCTACAAGCTGTAAGCAGTTTTGTGTCCGATTACATAGTTGCTGATATAGTTCGTTTCAATAATGTGGAGTCACTTTTCTATTTTAGTAGATTGTCGATCGATATATTAAAATCTTTTAAACACTTTTGAGCGAAGTGACAATTTCAGGGCGTTTTTTATTTAGTATTTTATTGTACTTAAAGTAAACACAACCGCATCCAAAGGTAAAGAAGTCATAACAGGGGGCGCTGTAGCTTTCGCGCTATTACATATTTGACCTACATAGAAACTGTAGATTATAATTTTAATTTGGGGGGGGGGCTGATTTCAGATCTACTCAGATCCCGCCGGCTTTCATATTTCCATTATCTCATTGTAAAAAAACTGCATGTCCAACTGAACACTCCTTCTAACTTCCAAGTCCTAAATAAACACGTTAAATATAAAACTTAACACGTGCCTTTTAATAATACGCACTTTTATATACTTTATTTCTTTACTATAAGAGTGCGTTTTATAAGGTTGGATATGATTAAGAATATTCGACATTTTCTGCACACGAGATATGTTAACGTCATTTTAAAAATACGGTGTTGTCATTTGTTGCTAGGAGATGGAAAAATTCGTTGTTGAATGTAAAAGTTTCAAAAGTTAAAGCACGAGCTCTAAACGAGACTAGCCAGTAAAAAGATGTAACGGATGCATATAGTAGGTGCAAGTAAGTCTCGATAAAGACTCATAGAACGAAGTCGGTTACTGCAAAATACTAAACTTTAGTGTGGACTTCTCTACCTAGGTGTCGGTTAGTTTTTGGTATAAGACAATGATTATCTAGCTCTTTATATTTCGATCAAAATTCTTATGGCACTAAATACAAAATATCAAGGCCATGTAAATAAGTGGGCGAAGTCAGATCTTGTTTATTACTGGTCATGTTAGAATTAAATAAACCAATCGTTATAGATTGTACTTTTTTATGTGATACGAGCCCTTTTTTAATTATTATTTTTTAACGTAAGCTTAAGTGGATTTTATGTATTAAGAGTATTAAACTGTTCTATTGAAATATGTTTCGTGTTGTTATTGTTAACACTCGATTGATTTCACTAGGTATATTTTGTACCGAGAGTGCAGTTTTAGGCTTAACATTAGTGTACGTTTGGCAGTGGTACTTTTCATTGGATACAATGCAAGATTGATTAAGACACTGATAAGGATTGTTTTGTATCTGATGTCATTAGAGTTTCGAACCGTTAGATAATGTCTATTTAAAATTAAAGGATCAGGCCTCAAAACAAACAATGGCGGAACGTTTTACAGGGGGTGAGGGTTGTGGGGCAAAGAAGTGCGAAATTGTGAATTGAATAATAAACTTCACATACACATACTGAAAAAATTGTTTCTCATATTTATGGGGGGAAATGCTCCCTACGGACCCCCATATGTTCTCCACCGGTGGATCACAACCGACTTCTCGTTATGGATCGCGTGATAGAGTGTGGCTTCAAAGAGCTAATTAAGCAAAGTATAGCTACTTATATAAATAGCAGTCACCTGGGTTAAGTTTAAAAACAAAACAAAATACGTGTGGTTGACACTAGAATAGAAATTATAAATACAACTGGTGACAGCGAACGTTACTACTAACGTCACATTCAACTTGTTAGACTGTCTGTTTTAGAGCAGAGCGACTTTAGGCTATCTGTTGTGTACACCGTAGGTAATCGAACCCCGGATTCTAGTGTTGTAAGTTCGTCAACTTACTGCTGTCCTAGCGGAGGGCGAACTTTCAGTTCAACCTCGTTCTTAATATTCAAGAAACGAATTTTTTTGGCTCCCAAACCCCAGCTTTTGAATGGCCAGAGGTAATGAACACTTTCCGTTTGATATATTCTTTTGACACATTTTGCATTGGTCCTTTTGTGTAGAATACGCCTTTTAATGTAAAGTACGAGCGTTATGTAAATAGACTTATGTAAAAAATATATTTTCTTGTATAAATTAGCTTATTGTTCTACGAAATTGAAAAATCACTGAATGCGGTGAAATTTTGTTTTTAGTAGGGCGCTAACAAGACCTACGATAAAGGATTAACTATAGAAATGCATTATTAAATGACGCCGCTTAGCGGTAAGAACTACTATGAGACCAAGTTAATTTAAATAATAGTTTTCATTCCTGCCTTGTGCACAATTATTTTTATCCGTTCCTAAATTATGTGTTTGCTATTTAATTGTCTTATATTTTAGAACCTGTTTAGTTTTGTTGTATTGGAAAAAAATGCACGTGTTCTGTAAATATAAGCCTTGAAAATAAATATATTATGGGATACATAGTTTCATTTCTCAATAAATATTAAACTTCGATCACAAATTCCTGACAGGTGTTCACGTTAAATAATTTTTTTGAAATTGGCAATATTTTTCGAAAAGTTAGGTTCACACATAATGATTTCTTGCACGTTTTAGTTGAATGCTAAAATCTGCAATGTGTATTTTACCTTTCGCTTTCTACTTTTTTTGAAAACCAGTAAGTTCAAACATTTTAAAGAATTAATATATATTTACCGTGACGACTGTGCGCGATAAAATCTTAGAGAATATTATTCACACCAGATGGCAGGTCAAGTTCGGTACATACGAATTTTGATGAATCATATTAGCAAATATTAAATATTCTGTCCACTAATTAATATGTTTTACCTTCTTTAAAATAAACAGCAGATAGGAAAATAGCTTTCGTGCTTATTGCACGTACCGTCAGTAACTAGATGAAAACGGCTCAGTATGGCTAGATGATTAAGGCACTCGACTCGTAATACGAGGGTCGCGGGCTCGAATCACCGTCACACCAAATTGCTCGCCTTTCAGCCGTAAGGGCGTTATAAAGTTACGATTACTCCCGCTATTCGTTGGTAAAAGAGTAGCCCAAGAGTTGGCGGTGAGTGATGATGACTAGCTGCCTTCCTTCTAGTCTTACACTACTAAATTAGGGACGGTTAGCGTAGATAGCCCTCATGTAGTTTTGCGCGAAATTCAAAACAAACCAAACTATTCCCAAATATTACTTTGACCTAGGCGCCCTCTACACCTTAATCCAGCCTTGAAGTAAACGCGTTGTAAATGGAAATAATTCAGTCATAAGATATTAAAGAAAAAAGATTGGATTGTTTCGGAAATGCTAAATACAGGAACACATTGTTATTAACACAGGTAGGTTTCAAAGGTTCAGATGAATTTATTAATATTACCCGGAAGACCTAATTCAACACAGTTATATTGTCTTAGTCTTACACGGCAAAATTAGGGACGGCTAGCACAGATAGCTCTCGAGTAGCTTTGTGCGAAATTCAAAACAAACAAAACCTTTTGATAACACAGAACTGCAAGTTTTTAACTTCATTAAAAAATGTTTTGGTTTTAGTAACGGATTTTCTATAATTCAGCTGCTCAGACTTTGAAAGCAATGTATTTTTTTTCCTCTTTCACCTAAGAAGATTTCACACATCGGAAGGAAAAACAAAAACTCTTATCAGATCAAATTATCATTTCGTTTATCACAGTGAACATTTTTTATTAAGTTTGTTAACAAAAATGCAAACAAACCAAAACAAATGGACGAACATTGATACCAATCTAACATGTATCATCGTGGTTTGTTTTGTGTGAAATCTACCACTTTTAACAGATATCAAAGTGTTGTGGCTTTTCTTTTATGTATTGCGTTATGATGCTTTGTGGAAAATTTGTACATGGTGGAAAGAAACAGATATCACTTTCGAATTACTGTAAAACATGTAGAAATTCAAAGACAATAAAACCATCGTAGACTTTTTTAATCTACCTACGGCAAGCGATTCAAACTGGATATTTGTGTTATTTATTTTTTTATAGCAAAGTTACAGCGGGCTAGTTGCTGTGTTCACCGAGGGAAGTCGAGTTCCTGATTTTAGCGATATGAATCGTAAGATTATTTTGACACGTTACAGAAGTCGAATAACAAGTGATTATCGCGGAGAGGAAAGCAAGGTGTGAAACAACGATTTGAACTGGTCATCTGCTTGGAATGTCATTAGTGCAGTGGTTCTTAAATTGGGTTCGGTGAGTCAGTCTTAGGGGTTCGGCGGAGGTCAAGACACACACATTGTGTGTGTGTCCGTTCCGTTTACCCCACTCGTATGATTCGTGACGTCATGCTCCACTTGGCCATCATTGGCTGCGGCTGAACACGTCACATCATTTGGCTATAATATCTGTGCGCTTAGCAGTCGACTTGTGACTGTAGTAATCGTGCATCATTTGTGATTTTTTCCTAATCTTTCAATCCATTCATACTAATTGTGTCGAACAAAAACAGAAAGTGGTCCGACAAATACGTACAATATGGATTCACGTGTATAATGGAAAATGATGGGAGTCAGCGTCCTAAATGCATGATTTGCAATGCCAAGCTGAGCAATTCTAGTCTAGCACTGGCAAAACTAAGAGAACACTCCCTAAAGCTGCATGGAGATGGTAAATACAAGAACACAACGCTTGCTGAATTCAAGGTAAAGAGAGCCAGGTTCGATGAAAAGGCTACTTTTCCTGTTCTCGGCTTTGTACCCATCGACAAACTGATCCTTTCAGCATCGTACGAAGTTGAGTACTTGATCGCAAAGCAGGGCAAACCACACACCATTGGTGAAGCAATCGTAAAACCAGCTACGTTGAAGATGGCGAATATCATGCTGGGAAAAACAGCTAAAAATAAGTTCTTTCAAATGACACCATCAACAGCAGAATAGATGACATCTTGGCTCAAGTAGTTGCAGATCTGATTTCAAGCCCAGCAAAATTCAGCCTTCAACTCGACGAGACCACCGACGTTTCCAATCTAAGCCAACTTGTTGTATTCGTGCACTATGTGAAGAACGACGAGATAAAAGAAGATTTTTTATTTTGTAAGCCTCTTATAACAACAACTAAGGTAGGCGACTTGAAGAAACTTGTGAATGACTTCTTCAGAGACAACGATCTTTCGTGGGATATGGTTTCTACAGTTTGTTCGGACGGAGCTCCAGTCATACTGGGACAAAACTCTGGTTTTGGTGCGCTCGTGAAAGCCGATACACCACACATCATTGTAGCGCACTGTGTTCTGCACAGACATGCGTTAGCAACAAATCCTTGCCTTTAAAACTGGTAGAAGTATTAAAAATTGTAGTGGAATGTGTGAACGTTGGGCGAAATAGTGCCCTGAAGCACTGCATGTTCAAAGAGCTGTGTAATGAAATGGGCTCTGAATTCGAGGTACTTCTGTACCATTCACACGTTCGGTGGTTATCCCGGGGAAAGGTGCTGCATTTTGCCATGCGTGTGGAATTAGCCCTGTTTTTGCAAGAGCATCAACATTGTCATGTAGATTGCTTTGAAAAATCCGAGTTCATTCACATTTTGGCGTACATGGCTGATATCTTCAATGCTCTCATTCATCTCAATCAACAGATGCAGGGCGGTGGAGTCAACATCATCGAAACGAAAAAAACTTGAAGGCTTTTCAAAAAAAGCTACTGTTATGGAAAGGACGAACAAAGAATGATAACTTCGCAAACTTTCCCCTGCTGGACGACTGTGTAAGTAAGATCGAAGATATGTCTAAAATCGGAGACATTTCTGCACCTGGAGAAGTGAAGCAAGCAATTGCCATGAGCTCGCAAAGTTTCTCGACGAATACTTCTCCACCAGCATGGGTGAGACAGCCGTTCACATTTAGTGTTGTGACAACAGATGTCAATGATGAAAACCTCGAGGAAAGCATTAAACTTCAGCAGAGCCAGGTTCAACAGCAACTTTTCAAAACAACAATGCTCTCAATGTTTTGTGTCACCAAATCGTAGCGTACCCTCTTATTGCTAAGAAAGTCCTTGAGATACTCATACCGTTTGCTACAACGTATCTTTGCGAGCATTCCTTTTCGAGGATGGTAGACATAAAAATGAAGAAAAAGAACAGACTTTATTGCGAAAATGATATGCAAGTGGCCTTACCAAGGTGAAGCCGCGCATTTCTGAGCTTGTCTCTGAAAGGCAACAGTAAAAGTCACATTGATTTGCAGTAAATATTCATTGAGTTATGTTTTTGTTTTTGTATGAAATTCATATTTCGTTGGTTTTGTTCTTTGAACACAGTGATATGGCTCATTTTGTGGACTAATAAAATATCTACTTATGTTTTGAATTTGAAAAAAAATATATTTTATTTTTCCAATTACGAGTTCAGTGAATGCAAGTGCGAAACTTCCGGGGTTCAGTACTTCCAACAAGGTTAAAAACCACTGCATTAGTGGTTATTGTTGCTGTAGTTTTACAGTTATTCTGGAGACTAGCTGCTCCAGAAGAAAAAAACAGAAACGATTTATTGTACACGACAACAAAATGAAAGTGTTCCCAATCTCACAAGTTAAGTAAAATATCAGATAAATTACTAAACGCGATAAAAGAAACTCTCGATGAGTACACTCAGCGTCTGGACTTGTTATATCACGCCATCTGTGGAGCACTTATCCATTTCAGCTAAATTGACTGACTGTTATTTTATTTTTCTGTTCAGTACATGTTATTTCTCTTCACCTATTCATATGTCATCATAATGCAGACAAATTGCTTTTTCTATTATTTCTTCCTCTTCCAAACTCTTTCCAATCGACTGCCATTCCTTTATTTCTTAGCGAACTGATTAGAAACTTGGTTCAGAACACATATAAACTTTTCTTTTTCTTTTAGTTAGACCTTTTTGTTAATAGTGTGAAAGGCTAAATAACCGAAAAACGTACATTTTGAGCTACTCTGTGGTCATATTTACAGCAATGAATATGAAAATCGGCACACATATACATTTTAACGCATCCAAAAGATAGACAAAGAAAACAAAAGTTGTATTTGTCCATCACAGCTCATAATTAAAGCATAAATTTGGGGGATTTTGGTCAGTTACTCAGCCACAATTTGACCACTTTAGATGGAATTTTGTTCAAAAATACTTTTTTTTTTGCAGATCTCAAACAACTTTGGATTTTGTCGAAGTTTTTAATATCAAAATTGGCCATGTTTGGATTGTGTGACATGTTGCATTCGTCCGTGAATATTGACCTCTTGAGTTTATCTATGTATCCATGATAGTGTATTAGTTTACGATTTTTTTGTACAGTACCTTTTTTTATCCATAATGATACAATATAACTGGCGTATTCCACAAAATACTTGCAAAACAAAGTACTAATACAATAAAGTTAATTATAACATGGAGCTACAAGGCGTTATGAAGATTTATTTTTTATTTCTACATAAACAAATCTAACAAGTTCAAAATGTTGTAACGATAAACGTTGCTAATTCTTGTAACTGTTTAAAATAACGCTCCAATAGAACCAGGGGTTAAGAACAACAAAAATAATTATTAAACTGTAACAACCTGAAAATAAAATTAAACCCTTTCCAAAAACATGGTTAATAAACACGTATATAACCAGAACTTGATACTAGTGTTAGTAAATAACATACAGCATAAATATCACTGGTAATTATTTCAAATAACTGAATCGGGAAAAGATCCAAAAGAAAAAATAATAATTAAAAAAAGGACCACGACACAATATTTCAAAATCAACTTTCCATATTAATAACAACTTGTAGCTCTAAACAGCAATAGTTAACTAACTATTTCGTGACTCAGTTTATGAAGCCTATTTGCTCCGTTTGGTCACGAGAGTACATTTCATGCGATCATAAATTTACATAATCTTTTGTTATATCCATAATATTTGTACAACACTGCTAGAAAGGCTTGTGTCAGTTTCTTAGTACATAGATATTTATTTGAAAATAAACGTGACCAGGTAGAAAGTTACTTAACTTTTTAATGCAACTAAATCAACTACAGATCGATTAAACGATAGAGGGAATAATGATTAAACGATAAACAAAACCGAGACAAAAATAGATTTTACCATCTCACATGTTTCTTAAGAAATATGAAAATCATTACCATAAAGTTTGTTTTGTTATGAATTTCGCGCAAAGCTTTTGTTTGTTTCGGAATTTCGCACAAAGCTACTCGAGGCCTATCTGTGTTAGCCGTCCCTAATTTAGCAGTGTAAGACCAGAGAGTTGTTGTTGTTTAGAATTAAGCACAAAGCTGTACAATGAGCTATCTGTGCTCTGCCCACCACGGATATCGAAACCCGGATTTTAGCGTGTAAGTCCGCAGACATACCGTTGAGCCACTGGGGGGCTCATGACTTAGGAAGTAATGGTAACTGATAAAATATAAATGTTTGGGCTAACTCTATTAACCCGAGTGTATTAACCCTACCTAACCGGCTGTGATAACCTTAAATGATAAAATAAACCCTAACTTGCTATATATACTAACCCTAACTAATTGTTTTATTTTTTTCTTTATTATTAAGAAGAAAAAAAAATATTTTTGTAGATATTCATAATAAATTTTGCGATTATTTTAAAACTTTCATACATCGTGCCTTTTGATATGTCAAACTTTAATTGTTTTTATACTATCAACGACATTTTTAAACAAAAATAATTTTAATAATACAGCATGTATATTTTGATACCATTGTGGTAAAAATTGAAACGACGTTTTGTTACAGATCGAATAACGGACCTTAGATGCATTATTTTATGTACACATATATAAATATGTATATTGTTAAGTACAATTCCACTATGAATGAAAAGAATAGGTTAAATAATGTTCAAGACATAAAAACAGTTGATAAGGATTTGAAACTGAATAACTTACCTTATAAATAGTCTGGCAACACTTAATACTTCGCACTTTAAACTTGTTTTGCGTGACTTTTTAAGACCAATCAGATACAAAATACACCTTAAGAAAATATTAACAACAGTTTCAGTTTGATATTCAGTATAAACTACACAATGAGCTGTCAATCAGGATACGTCGTTGCCACCATCTTCTGGTATGCTTAAATACAATTGATTTGGTAAAAATATACTTTTCCACCAAAACCCAGGGTAGTGCTGACATCTGTTGAAAAATCCACACAACATACTTTATATAACAACGTTGAAAACAACAACAACCGCAAAAACAAAACAAACAGCTTTTACGTTTTTTTTTGAAGGTCGAAACGTTGTTCGCCCTTCTATGTAAAATATTTTCTCAACCGAAACGAGCCGATTTCACATATATATTTCTCTACAAGTGGGTTTTTTCGACATCACTGAGAACCTTTTTTTTTTTTAAATTTCGTGCAAAGCTACTCGAGGGCTATCTGCGCCAGGCCGCTAGCCGTCCCTAATTTAGCAGTGTGAGACTAGAGGGAAGGCAGCTAGTCATCACCACCCACCGCCAACTCTTGGGCTACTCTTTTAACAACGAATAGTGGGATTGACCATCACATTATAACGCCTCCACGGCTGAGATGGCGAGCATGTTTGGCGCGACTCGAACGCGAACTCGCAACCCTCGGATTACGAAGCGCACGCCTTAACGCGCTTGTCCATGCCAGGCCCTTACTGAAAACAAACAGTAATGCTCTTATACAATATAACGATAAAACCGAGTTTCGATACTTGTGGTGGGTAAAACACAGATAGCATATTGTGTAACGTTGTTTTTAACAACAACAACAACAACAAAAGAAACAAAGAAAAAATAAGATGATAATGAACCAATTATAAAAATCAGGCCTGAACTTTTCGTCTAAAGCAAAATTAAACCGTTTATATTTCAAGCTCAACCAATTATAAAAATTAGGCCTAAGTTTCTCATATAAAGCGAGATTAGCTTGTATAGAGATCAAGCCCAAACTGTGACATACATTAGGCGTTTTAAGTTAAGTTAGACGTTTGAACTGTAAGGTTCACCAGTTATAAAAATAGGCCTGAGTTTCTCACGCAACTTAAAATTACATCGTATAGAGTTCAAACTCAACTATTTGTAAAAAGCTAGGCCTAAGTTTCTCACCTACATCGAAATTGAACAGCTTAAAATTCAAGCTCAACCAGCTATAAAAACAAACTCAAACCTCTCAATCTGAAGTGAAACTCGCCCACGTAAAATACGTTGTTTAATTTTTCTCTTCTTTTCTTTAACTTCACAATTTCAGGTCGTATCCTAAAACTTCTTTTACGAACTTTGAAAGGAAATTCTAAACCAGTATTTGACCAAAGTCTATGTGTCTGCTAATGATTGGCATATCATATATACCCTTAAATATTCTAGGATGTGACATTGAGGTCAGTATTCGGTTCTATGCCCTAATGTCTTCCCTGATGGTTGAACGAATACGTCAGCTAGCACCCTTCAAAAGTTGTTAAGAGTCTTAATAGAAAATAAACGTAATAGAAAAACATTTGGTAAGATAATGTGAATTGTTTTTCATTTCGCGCAAAGCTACACGAGAGCTATCTGCGCTAGCCGTCTCAAATTTAGTAGTGTAAAATTAGAGGGAAGGGACCGACCACAACTCTTGGGTTATCAACGAATAGTGGGTTTAATCGTCACATTATAGCGCTCCCACAGCTGAAAGGGCGAGTATGTTTGGTGCGAAGGGGGATTTGAACCCGTTATCCGCAGATTACGAGTCGAACGCCTTAACCATCTAGCCATGCCGGGCCGTTTATACTGTGAAGTTTTCGATCTTGTACGCCTGTAAGTAATTAATTAACTCTGATTTAGAATTGTGCAATCATAAACGTTACTGGCCAATAGTTAACAATTTAACAATTAAAATTAAACTTTGTTCTCGTCAAAAGCGTCGATATTATACCAAAAATGATTTTATGTACACCCCCCCTTTTTTTTTCATACAAAAGAAGCCAACCATGGTGCAGATTGCTTTTGCGCGTGAGAAAAAAACCGCCTTCATAATATATATTGGGCCGAACGTGGCCTAGTAGTTAGTATGTCAGGCTGCAAATTAAGAGGTCCAAAGTTTGACTCAAGATTTATAATGGAACACGATCTCAATTTTCATCAGCGAGAGACGTTATAAGCATAACACCACTGTATATCACTGAAAATGTCCTTCAGTTGTGATGTGGGGGTATAACCGTGACACTGTGACCTGCCCTTGAATACTTTGTGAACCTTCAGCCATGTATGTGAGTGAGGGGGAGCTTAACCGTGACACTCAATCCTGTTACTGGTTGTCATCCATCTGTTTAGTAGTTTTAAATTAGAGAAGGATATGCTTGGACGTTGGGGTCCCTAAACTGGTCTTTTATCAAAGACCATGATTACCACGTGTTCAGGGTAAAAATACCAAATACTACAGACTTGTAACAATAACCTTCCACTCCCCAGAGAATCGAATTTCCAACATTTAGTTGCACTTTACGAGATCCCATGGAAAATGTAATTTTAAAATTACAAAAACAGGTTTAAGACAACATTAACAGTGTCGAACTGAACAAATAGTGTCTCCTCAAATCGTTACTGTCTTTAATTACTTTGATATTTAATTACACTCAATGTGCAATCGATAAAACACCTAATGTCAAATTGGATTAAAAAGAAAACAACATTCCTAATTAGTTCTCACGATGGTTTTAATAGGTGCAGGGTTAATTATGTCATATTAAAATTATTTTGGATATATAAATAATCAAATCAGATGAGAATCACAGCCGATATAAAGCTGTGGTGGATTGCATCAGAACTACATTTTTACTTGTTTTTCTCCAAGAGGTAGTGTGATGTAAGCGAGAATTAATTACTTTTGTGAAGGGTGAGTTGCAGTCAAATCTGAAGTAAAGCATTTATACACGTATATTATAAAGACATATTATGATTGGGGTTTGAAATTTCCAAGAATAGATACCCATTACAGTTAAGCTATTGGTAATAAAAAAAATAATATGCATCGTGTTTGGGACCCAAAATCATCCAGAAGGAGATCAGTAACAAGTCACACAAACTGTGTTTTGCAACATTACAACTTGACAGTAGTTTTGGTTTTATATCATTTATATCTATAGACTTAGACGATCATCTGAACTCATTTTGACATCATTTTGAAACATATGAAAATCTACGAACAAAAGGGTCAGTGACAAAAGTCATCTATGTGACCCAGGCAACAGAATCTAGCATAATCAAGAAGAATTTTTGTCTGAAAAAGCGATACAAGTCACGTATACGCAAGTTGCTTGCGCTACACACCAATTAAGCTGTTTCACACCTTAAGCAACCGTAGAATGAAACAGGTATTCACGTTATTTTAAATACATAAATATCGTTGAAGTCGCCTATGATTTCTGTACAATCAGAGTTTGGAAACTGGTACTGAGGAAAACCATCGGTCATGGAAAGCATCAGGGAGAAAAAGCGTTATTTGGATATGACAGCCTCAAGACGAGACATTTTCAAATAAAACTATTTTGAAGGATTATTTTTAAGACCAGGAAACACTGTCACTTGTCATCTACTCTAAATGATTGACTGACTAATTCTTATAATGCATCCAGAGCAGACAGAAATAAAATATTTAATGCTCAAAATATTGAAATATCTTAGTAGAGGGTTAGATGGTTAGGACGCCTGACTCGTAATATAAGGGTCGAAGGATCGAATCCCTGTCACAACAAAAATGCTCGTCCCTTCAACCGTGGGGGTCGGTATAATGTGAAGATCAATCCCACTATTCGGTGGTAAAAGAGCAGCCAAAGAGTGGGTGGTGATGACTAGCTGTTTTCCTTCTATTCTTACACTACTAATTTACAGACGGTTAACACGGATAATCCTCGTGTAGCTTTCCCGAAAATCGAAAACAAACAAACATATGTCTTACTAGGTGTCTAGTTTTAGAGCAAAGAAAATTTTTATTTTGTTATATCATTTTTGACAGTTGTAGAGTATCCGATATATCCAGTACTGACCTTGTTAATTTTGTCAGTCATGCGAGGTTTATCTTGTCATATTGTAACAATATCTACCTTGTTTTTCTTGTAATACTATAACAATATATACCTCGTTTATCTTGTTATATATATATACTTGGTTTATCTCATCATTTATAACAGGTTTATCTTGTAATACTGCAACATTATATCCTTGGTTTATCTTGACATATAATGGCAAATTTAGTTCTAAAATATTTTTCCGATATATACATGGATAAACAAAGTTAACCAACTTCTTAATATAAAGAAAGGTAAAAATAGTTTTATGGAAAACAAAATCTGGTGTATCTAAAGTATTACGTGAATGTGAAAAAGGTTTACATAGGACAAACTGGAAGAAATTTGGAACACGGAATGAATGAACGCAAAAGAAATGTTAAGAGCAGTAACATTAGCAGAACATATTGAAGAAATAAAACACACAATTCAATGAGTAAAACATTTTATCACAACCTGAAACAATCCTTATCATAAGTCTTCTGCTAGGCGTCGGATCTACAACTCTAAAATCAGGGGTTAGATTCCCCTCGGAGGACACAGTATATAGCCTCTTGTGGCTTTGATATAAGAAAAACACATATACATTGGTACGAATATGCGTGAATCTATTGAGATAAACAAATGTAATGAAAAGAAATTAAGAAGGGATGATTAACGTAATAAAAATGTTTACAACAAATGGTATGAAATTCTTTAACATAGAAAAAAGTAAATTGTACTAGTGGCAATTCGGTGTAAGAGCATAAACAAAACTAATAAAATTCTTAATACTGAAAATTGTCTCATTTTTATGGTTCTTTTCTATAAGAAATTATTTCTTAAAAATAGTGTTGACTATCAATACACGACTCCTAAAATGGTATATCTCTTATGCCCTCTGCACATATCTATGTCCCAAGTGTACTCATATCTATATGAATATTACAATTCAGAAAATACGTAAAATATTATTTTATTACAGAAGTATCTAACCATCGTCTACTTTCGTTTAGGAGACTAAGTAAAACTGGATATCTCATCGTATCGAGAATTGTACTAAATAGAGAAGAAATGGTAAGACTCAAAATTCGTCCAAACTACCTATCAATTAAACTACTTTGTCTTTACTTCAAATATTGTAAACTTTATGTATTATCGAAAGTTTATATACCGTACTAGAACCAATACAGAGAGGATAATAAAATGGTGAAAGTAATCTGTCATGTTGAGAATATTTTGAGGAAGGATTTTAATTCGAGAAGGTTTTAAATGTATATATATATATATTATCTGTCTTTCAATATCTACTTGCAAAACTATTTGGTAAATGTATATGGCACACTTGATTACTTGTTATTATAAAATAACTTAATGATTGAACATTTGTTTCGTATTGTTACGACGACGGTTTAGATAAATAAATCTACAAGGTATTGTCTTATTTAGAGGAACGATGCACGTTTTATATAACTGTGAACATTCAATTATTTGAAAAAAACATTTCTGAGTGTTTAGGTGTTCTAAAGTTATTCGGTAGGTGAAATAGATATTTAAACTGGTTGAATTAGATGTCATTCGGCCTGAATTATATCTTGTTTCAACATATACTGCTCAGTTGATATTTGTAATTCGTTGTCTTAAATAATAACTGCTAATTATGAATTGTTAGATTGTGGGCAACTGTCATGACAGTTTTATACATAAGATGAAGTGTCCGATTTATGAAGTTAATATATGGATGAGGGTGGGGATTCTGTAATAAATAACACAAAAATCCTAATTTTTTACACAATTTAGTTATAATACATTATTAAATTATTCACTGTTACATCTCCAAACGTTTTATGCAAGATTTAAGAACTTAATATGCATATAGTTAGCATATGGTATATGTACGCTGTGCGAGGGTAAGGGTAACTTTGTATGAAAAAGTACCGGTTTTTGTTGTGGTAGTAGGAGTACTTTATATTGATCGCTTTAAAAACCCAGCTATTAATTTCCTTTGACAGTGATTTATGTGATTAATTAACAGCCATTGGCCACAAAAGTGTTTTAAGAGACGAAATTAGTTTCCTAGAATAGGTTAATTTTCTTATTTTGGTACTAAGGGAGAAGACATTCCAGAACATCAGTCGGAAGACTTGAAGGCCACAGGATGGTATTGAATTTTTTGAGGTGTTTATATATGTAAAAACGGCTTTTTTGAGTTGAGAAAATATTTTACATAGAACCTGACGATGACCGAAGAAGGTCGAAACGTTGTTCGCTCTTCTATGTAAAATATTTTCTCAACCCAAACGAGCCGTTTTTACATATATACTTCGCTACAAGTGGGTTTTCTCGACATCACTGATTATTATTTTGAAGTGTCTGTTCACGTGATGGAATGAACGAGTAATTGAAAGTGAGAAGTTGATCAGTTCTTTCTTACAACGCTGAACCAATTCATAATGGGTTAGTTGTCTCGTCTATTCAACGTCGTTCGTTGTCTGTTGTGTCTTCATTTACCATTTTCTGGTTCGAAATGTACGTCCCGTCCTGGAAAGTATAATTACTGTAACTAGTAGAAATACTAAAATAGTGTCGAAAGTAATAATTTTAAACAGAAAGTTGAAAATACAAGTACGCTGTGTAACGAAGTAATAAAATGTAAAAATACATTTCAATTGGTGATTATCTTTGTTGTTAATAAATACGAAAATTCAAATTAATATAACCATTTTTAACATTGTTTTAAATAATTCCATCCGTATTTACTTTGAACATAATACTGTTGCTCGTAAATCGTTAGTTTGTTGTGACTAGTTAAAAAGAAGCAGGAACGGTTTCATATTTGTTAGTTTTTTAACATAAAATATATAATGAAACGTGTCTGTACACTTCAGTAAAGTCGAAAATAATTTAACGAATAAACTGAATTTCAACGACTCTTCAATAAAAGGATATTTGACCGTAGTTAACAACACACTGAAACTGAATAAAATCTTACTCAGTACACTTTACTTAAAATTGATTGACCTTTGACATCACCTCTCAGAAATCCTTAAAGCGTTTGTTTTTAAAGCTGGTTCAATTCCTGGTGGCCAAAAAATAGATTAAAAACGGTTTCAAGAACAAAATGATGCAAGTGAATATTTTAAAACGAAATATTACCCATTGTCAAAAATAAAAAAGGGTTAAAAAACAAAAATAAAATCAAATTACCAACAAAATTGGCCTTTCTCTTATTAGAAGTTTTTAAAATACATAGAAAAAAGTTTTAAATCAGGAAAATTATTTTTTTCTTTCTTAAATCAAATAAAACACTCAAATGGTTACTATAAACAAGCCATGGTAAATTAAACAGTTATAATGGATTACCTCTGATAAAAGTAAGTGCCTTTCAAAAATTTATTCGTTTAATATATCGGACCTCACCTCCGGATATAATATCACATGGAAGTTGTCAGAAAACTTTAACAATGAATCTTTTTGGGTCGGGAATAACATAGTGACTAACGTACCGGGTTCTTGACCCTAGGATCATGAGTTGTGTCATGTTACCTCAAAAACAAAGCGATTCTCACTGTGAGGCTGTGGGTACGTTATACGAAAGTTAGGTTCTACTTGTTCATTAGGATAGACCGATGATACCTTTACGGTAGCGAAAAAATGATGAATTTGTAAAACGTACAGATGTTTTGTTTTATCTCAATTTTTTTGAATACAATTTAATTAAATATATTACTGTATTATAAAGTTGAAAATACTATATCTGTTAAACAGATATTGTTTACAAAACTGAATAAGTTAAATAAGTTAGATTATGTATTATGGTAACTTATGATAATTTTCTGTGTTACCTGTGGGTATTTTGGTTGAATAACTTATATCAAAACCATGGTGCTAATACAGTTATGTTATAGCCGATCATCTTTAATCTTGACAAGAGCTTTGTAGCACAGATTTCATAGCAAAAGGCCACATCGTAAAGCTTTCATGTCAAAAGCACACAAATGCTTTTAGTTACTTTCCATAATCCATGGCCAGGTGGTTAAAGCATTCGACTCCAAGGGTCGCGGGTTCGAATACCCGCCACATCAAACATGCTATCTCTTTCAGCAGGTGGGTGGGGGCGTTATAATGTGACGCTCAATCCCACTATTCATTGGTAAAAAAAGTAGCCTAAGAGTTGGCGGTGGGTGATGATGACTAGTTGCCTTCCTTTTAGTCTTACACTACCAAATTAGGGGCTGATTAGGGTCTCTTTCCTGATGCTTCTCGTGTCTGAAACTGATACGTATTCATTTGTTTTCTAGAGCCGTTAAGTACAAAAGGTGTTTCTATCTTAAAGTCTATGTTTTGATATTTGCTGTTCCACTGACATTTTATATTGATTGTAGTTTTCATATAACTCTTTGATTTTAATATTAATTACCATTTTAGTATAATTTACTCAAATCTTGCTCTGTACATTACAATACAGGAAAGATATAAATCACAATGTGAACAATCACATCACCCAATCGTAGTAGTCTTGGTATACGAACATTTGTCTAGCCTCGTTAAGTGTTATTAAGTTTATGACAGAATGCACCATCAGTAACGAAGATATTAAACCAATTACAAAGACAGAACGATCTTAAAAGCGTGTTGCAGCATGCATGTTATTGGATTTTGTGAGTTTTTTATTTATTAGTTGTAAGCAACTTGCAGTTGGAGGTCGTCATGTAGTTAACTAATTTAACCTAAAAAAACTCTAAACAGAAATGTGTATCATATAATTTCATCTTCACAATTCACTGATTAATAAAGTATAATAAAATATTTTAACTTATAAGATAAAGCGGAGGTACAGCGAAATCTGGTGACCGATCTTGTATTGTCATTAGACAAAGTATTTCGTTGTTTATTTGACATATTATTATAATTTAAATAACTAAAGACGCGTGGAACATTATACAAGAATATTAAAATTAATATTTCTCTCTTAGTTTAGGAGATAAAACAAGAACACACGTAACAAGAACTTAAACGTTCTCGAAACTACAGTATTCAACGCGAACCTTAAAATGTCTTTTACAACTCAAGTTCTGAGCTACTGGCCTGATAAAAGGCTGTTATTTAGAATCGCCAGTCACTGAACATAATTTGTTTGTTTTTATTTAAACCAAATAGCTAGATAGACCAACTTTCGTACCGTGCCTAACCAACCAAATGCTTGTTGAAAGAGCAGTGCATATTTCACAATGTTATTAACCTTAGTCCTTCAATATGAAGTCGATACGGTATTCACAAGATTATATGAATTTTACGGCAGTTGATTAACAATAAACTCATCTCAGTACAAGTAAACGTACACGATAGACTATCTGCGATATGTCCATCGTGGGGAGTCTAACCTCGGATTTTAGCGTTGTGTCTCCCACAAACTTACCACTAAACCAACGGTAGGCCCAGTAATAAACGATTAAACAACATTTAACATATTATGTTTTAAACTTTCACTCACGTGTTGTTACTTTAACATAGAATGTTGGTCAAAGAAGTAACTAAGTTTCTTTCTGCCTACTTATCTATTCTATTGTGTCATCTCATCTAAAACCTATACTAATCTCTTGAATCGATGCGAATGAAAAAATTCGACACCACTGTTTTCCACTGTGGATTAGGTAATACTTTGAGGATACTATCTCCGTTACCATTCGACGTGAATGGCGTACATTAACGTAAGTAACGCAGGCGCTCTAGAAGAGAATAGGTCGATTAAATCTTGTATTTGATGCTATGTTTTCTCAGTCTGGAATCTGTTTTCTCCGCAGATTTTTGGAGAGTTCTCACTCCTAAGTGAAGGTACTTACACGTTTGTCATCTTTGATAGTGTTTTATGAAACCCAGAAGAATTATTTTTATTTATCAAGCGATAAACGTTTTTTTTATATTTTTTTACGAACGCTATTGTAATCTGGTCAAATTAATCAGAACTGACTCTTAATGACACTTTAAAAATTCTAATTTTATTCCAGTCAGATAAATTATGTGGTATTTTTATATATCTTCTCAATTTCTTGGCTAAACTCTTTGACCAAGACGAATTCTACCAGGCAGCGTCTTTTTAAATGGAATTATACCAACTATTTAATGTCTAAGTCTGCTCGATTGTTGTACACTCTCTGTTATAAAAGGATATTTGTGTTGTATTCACATAATTTTTCTTTTCTTAATAATACTCGTTCACAAATGCACTAGAGGTTGTATCCTTAATTTATCACCTAACCCAGAGTGGAAAACAATGCTGTCAAATTGTACAACTGACAGCGGTTCAAGAAGCTATTATAGGCACTAGATGAATGACACAGTACAATACATAAGTAGGGCGAAAGGAACTTAGTTGCTTCTTTGACCAACATTCTATGTTAATGTTTCAATACGCGAGTCAAAGTTTAAAACCTAATCTGTTAAACGTTGTTTAATCGTTTATTATTGGACCTATCGTTGGCAATATTTGTTTTCATTTTTTATCATAAATACACACACACGCAATAAACAAGTGTTGTATAAATTTTTATGGCTTTAATTACGTAATAAATTATGTAAAGGGAAGCAGGTATTAATATGTGCTAAGAGCTGATTGAAGTACAAATATGAAGTACTCTTGTTATATTAAAAAACAAAAACAGTTACGTAAAACTTTACCTCACGCATTGCTGAATATCCATCTAAACATCAACTGCTTTTAAGGCTGTTTTCTGCCTCAACACTGGCACTAACAAATGATGATTACGTGGGAGTGTTCGAGATGCACGTCACTCACGTTCAATGAAATGTGAACTATATAATCAGTAAGGTCTAAGGGTCATTGCAGTACAAGGAAAAGAGGGGGAAACTAGAGCAAATATCACTTTGCTACACTGGGATTTCCTACTTTCGTTAACCTGGACTCTGACGTTACTGTAACGTATAATTCGCTCTAAGGTGGAGAGAAGGAGAGTGGGTTATAGAAGTATTTTGTAAACAATTTTGACTTTTCACTGCTATCAGTATGACCTCTATAGGTTCAAATCGTTTAAGACGATACTACAATCTTCTTTTGGGAGATTTATATAAATTCATTTTGTATGACAATTTGTTAAAAAAGAAAGTCGACTTCTTTTCTTCTTTTATTTTGTTTGTATTTTTGAATTTCGCGCAAAGCTACACGAGGACTATTTGCACTATCCGTCCTTAATTTAGCAGTGTAAGACTAAAGGGAAGACAGGCAGCTAGTCATCACCACCCACAGCCAACTATTAGGCTAATCTTTTAACAACAAATAGTGGGATTGACTGCCCCATTATAACGCCCCCACGGCTGAAAGGACGAACATGTTTGGTCCGATGGGGATTCGAACCCGTGATCTTCGGAGTTCTTTTCTTAAGAACTCTTGCTGTAATGCAAACTTTTATTTCTTAGCTTCATAACACCAACGACTTTTCCTTCAGTGAGTCAGTGTTAAGCTCCAGGGTTTAAAACGCCATAATTTGGGGTTCTATTCCTGCAACAGAGGCATCACATATGACCCATTAAATAGCTTTTACTCAATATTTCTTCAAGTATAATAAAGGAAATATTAGAGTTCTGTACACTAGAGTTACCTAACACGTGGTAGCTTACACCACTAGAAACTCAGTTTCGATACCTGTAGTGGGCAGAGCATAGATGGCTCATTGTGTGTTTACCTCAAAACAAGCAAACGTTATATTCAATCAACAAGGAAATGGGAAATTCCAAGTTTGAACTAATAAAGTGGTCTTCTTGAAGCCGCTTGGCAGTTTCCGGTCATAACTAGGCCATAGAGGAAGTGACAGTTCGTAGATCCTGTAAGTTGGGTACGAACACGGATATTTCTTGACAGTAAACAAGCACAGGCGATATGGAAAAGCAGATGAATATTTGTTGATTTGTACACAATCTTTCTTCGTTCTTGAACTCGTGATATTCAAGAAAAATAAGGTTTAAACATCGACCTAAATAAAGTGAAGGTTTTATAATTGTTTTATTTCACGAGTGACTTCAATACGCCAGTCTTATAGTTAACGTTGAATAAAAATCAAGACATTTCCTTTATATTACGAAAATAAAAAAATAAAAGTATGACCAAGATACCTCCCGATTTCTGATGACGTGGCATGACCTAGTGGTTAGAGCATTCGACTCGCAACCTACAGGTCTTGAGTTCGATTCCCCGTCACCGAATTCACTCGCCCTTTCAGCCGTGATGGTTAGTCCCAGTATTCGCTGGTAAAACAATGTGTTTGCTTGTTTCAAAGATGTTATTTTCTTTCGCGCTAAGCTACACAGCCGTTCACTTTATTTTAAGTTGTCCTAACTGAATTTTTAATATCGTCTATCTGTGTATACTTCTTCGTACATACAACTATCCTGGATTGTTTTATTCTAAATGTGAAAATAACTGTAAAAATATATTTCTACAACTTCGTCAACTGAAGATATCATATATTTGAACATGAATTTTAAAGTTTTTGGTTGAGTGTGTTAAGAACAAAGCAACCCAAAACGATATCTGTGCTCTGTTCACTACGTGTATCGTAGCCCTAAGTTTGATGTCGTAAGCCTTAAGACTTAACATTGAACCCAACTATTAATATTAAATGTTTCTCAGTTGATTACCGTATGTGTACATTTATTATTTATAAAGTAACCACTTACAAATTCAACATTAAGATTACACCACTACTGTATTTATAACCAAACCTTCACTTTAATTCTCATTAGTTGTGATCAAATAACATTTATAAAAAAATACATTTCACCTTCCTAGTTCAGTTGCTAAGACCTTCACTTTTGTATCTGTACTCTTCTCCTGATAACTAAAAACATTTCTGTAAGTTCACTATTGTATTAATAATAACTAAGACTTTCACTTTTGGATCTGTACTATCATAACAATCTCCCCACAGTGGTACAGCGGCATATCTGTTGTATCACACCGCTAGCACCCGGGTTTCGATACCCGTAGTGGCCAGAGCACAAATAGCCCTTTTATTGATATGGGATGAACAATGTTTCGACCATTCTAGGTCATCTTAAGGTTAAGAAAGGTTTCTCTCCTTATAAATAAAAGTGTCAATACCCATACTAGCTGTTCTGAGATACATTTTTATTTCATCAAGAAATAGCCCTTTGTGTAGCTTTGTGCTTAATTACAAACAAATCAAACTTCTACTAATAATTAAAAACATTTGTTTAAGGTCACTATTCTATAAACGGTAACCAAAACGTTTAAGAAATTACAGATTTGTGTTTTGTTTTGAAGAGAAACGTTTTGTCATTTATTTATTTTTAACGCATACATTCCCTAGCCCAATCTTCACTGTTCTACGTAACTAGCATACTTAGAACACCCAAAGATTTGAATGACGTAATTTCTTAATGGTTTAGGTAAACGTGACATAAGCGCGACCTATATTTTTAAAGCTACCGTGTCATTAAATTCCGAAAGAAAAAACGACAAATTTAGCAGTACTTTCTTCTGAAATCTAAGAAACAAAAGAGGGGAAAATGACGCAATAAATAATTATTGTTTGAAGTAATATAAAGTCACTTGCAATACAACAATAATTTCATTGACAAAAAGTGATTTTGTTGTCAGTAGGGTTCGTGCTCAAGAGTTTTTATATAGTCAGGAGCTCTTTCACAGTTCTCAATAAAAAAAGGTAACATATGTTTACTCTTTTATTTATCTTTAATAAAAGACAGAATAGAAAAATAGTCTTGATAAGTGAAAAACAAAAATAGAGGGGACATTTGTTAACCCCTTTTGTTTACTTTACTTTTATACGTCAATTTATTGTTAATAAATTACCAATAATTTATCATGTTTCAAAATTACTTGTGTAGAGGACAAATCTCTGTTCTGTAGATCTTACGAAAGGCAGTCAAAATAAACCTTGAACATGCCCTACAAGCCCGTGAACTAATAAGATCAAATACGCACTGAGGTCAGGGCGAAGGTCGAGATGGATTTGGGAGCAATAAGAAATGACTTTATTTTCTGTTAGATTAAACAGAATCGCGCTACGTATAAGGAAAACTCCTTAATTGGTGTCTGATATATTTATATTCTACAGATTTCATCATTTGTAATTTATCTTGCCAGACAATACTAAGAGAAATTATAAAGATAAAAGTCCGACAGTATTAAAATAGACGCAGACATTAAAGTCTTTGTGTAGTTAGTTCTCAACTATCTGCAAATAACCGAGTTGAAAAGAGTTATTATGAAGGTCAGTGTCTGTAACTGGTAAATGAATTGATATTCAGGTCAAACAACAAAATCGTGGACAGGTTCTGTACATTTATTAGAAAAAAAAACATTGCTTATAGTATTATTAGATGTACAAAATATTGGAAGCTTATACAGTGACTAAGTGTATAAAATATTGAAGGTTTATAGAGATATTAGGTATATAGAATACTGTAGGTTTATACAGTTGTTAACTACAAAATATTGCACAAGACTTGTACAATTTTTAGGTATACGTCATATCGGAGGTTTATACTGTTATTAAATATGCAGAATATTGGCGGTTTATACGGTTATTAGATATACAGAAAATTGAAGGTTTATACATTTATTAGATGTATGGAATATTAAATATTTATACAGTTTTTTAGATATACAGAATATTGGCGGTTTATACACTTATTAGATGTATAGAATATTAAATATTTATACAGTTTTTTAGATATACAGAATATTGGCGGTTTATACACTTATTAGATGTATAGAATATTGGAGGTTTATACAGTTATTAGGTATACAGAAATGTTAGTTTAGGTAAATGTATACCATTACTAGCAATGGTTTTCTGTTTGGCATTTATTACACTAGTTTCAGGGTAAAAATACAGTCTTGACTGTGCCGTTCGACATGTAGTTCTACTAGCTAACGACGTATTTTCTTGTGTCCAACTTCACCATATTATATATTACGTAACTTGTCCTGAAGATTTAGACCAAACCTAACTAAAAAACAACTTAATTGTGATGCCTGTCAGAGTTTGGAAAGTTATTAAACATATGAAATACTGAAAGGTTATACAGTTATTAGTTATTTTGGATATTGCACATTTACCGTATTTCCCAGCGTCAAAGATACTATTTTTTCCCAGAATAAGTCTCAAAAATTTACACTGCGTCTTCTAGGCCGAAGGTTTTGTTGTTCATAGGCCTAAACCTAAACCTAGAGGAAGCGTTTCGATACTAGACAGTAATCCAAGCCCCTCTATACGACCCATAATGAAATGTTTAAGTTACTTAGTATTAAATAACAAATCAATAAACAAGTACAGGTCACCATACGTATGGTGCTGTAATACTGGCACTATTTTTAACCCCTCAGGCTTAGAATAGCGTTATTGCTGGTAATAATAGATATTTCAGTGGTAATATAAGGTATACGCTTTCAAAGGTAGATATGATAAACATATAGCTTACAAAAAATGAGAAGTGTGCAAGAGGATGTATGTACCATAATTCACTAAACAATCCACGAAACATCTTGGTAAGACTAGTGATGCGACCTTATTCTCATGTTTGTCTTTTTTTATCAAAATTTAGTTAATCAAAATGGGGGTACATCTTCGATGCCGGGAAATAGGGTATTTACTTCCTTCATGGGTACTCTCGACTAGTGGAAAATGACAGCTGGAGGGAAAGCTACACATTTATTGTGCCAATGTGAAAACATTTTCTTTGTGTGCGAGTGTGAAAAGTTTGATGAGTGTGACTATAGTAAATTTATTAGTGTTGAAGAGAGTTAGGACTTTAAAGGTAGGTTCAACATGATAACACCGTATCTACTACCAGAAGGGCGTTACATAACACCATATCAACAATGTAGATTCAATTCGATATAATAAGCCTTATAACATTCATATGTACACATATCTGAGTACTTGGGACTAGGTGGCATTAATTCCCCTGGTAGAATAGTTGCGGTCATGGATTTCCCTCCCTTTCTGTTTTTTTTACTTGTGATCAAGAAGGGGTGCACTATTTCCATGCTTCGGTATTCCCCGTGTCACTAAATAGTTGATATTTCCGCATTTGCTAACTGATTTGTTACTGTCTTTCACAGCAAACAATATTCCAATATTTAAATGAATTATCACGAACTTCCTCGGTAGCTTCACTCGCACACTCCCAGCATATTATTACGTGATCGTCTTAAGTTCAGTATCTCACTAGAAGCCGCTGTCTATGAGGGGATCCATATTTTAAGGAAACTAAATAAGCCCGAAACTCAGTCGAATGTGTTCGTTTACTCCATCTATATCGGGTAATCCTGAGGTTTGTTTTTACATTAAAACCGCATTAGAATGTTTGCTGTGTCTGCCAAGAAAAATCGAACCTGGGATTCTAGTATTATAAGCACGTGAGCTTGCTGCTGTCCCAACGTGGGGACAACCAATTTCCAACAGTGACAAGTTTTGAGAGCGTAGAGCTTGGGGTATGAAACAAAAGATAAATGACCAATATATACAAAACGTGTCTAAGTGTTTATACGACAGAAGAGAATTGTTTGTTTGTTTTTAAATTTCGCGCAAAGCTACTCGAGGGCTATCTACGCTAGCCGTCCCTAATTTAGCGGTGTAAGAGGAAAGGCAGCTAGTCATCACCACTCACCGTCAATTCTTGGGATACTCTTTTATCAATGAATAGTGGGATTGACTGTAACATTATAACGCCCACACGGCTGAAAGGTCAAGCATGTTTGGTGCGACGAGGACTTGAACCCGCGACCCTCGGATTACGAGTCGAATGCCTTAACCCACCTGGCCATGCCGGGCCCAGAAGAGAATGTAAACTATTATTTAACAGCGACGATAACCAACTGATGAATCAATGCATATAGGTGCCCGCAAAAATTTTTCCAGGATGGATTAGGGAAAAGCAATGTGAAATTGTGAAGTAAATGAAATCCTTACACAATTAATATGCGTGTTCTGAATGAATAATAAAAAAAAGAGATTAAAGAATTATGCTTTTCATTTTTTCAGGGGGACGTGCTCCCCTTTACCACAGACTACAATATCGATGCATCTTATTATTTATTACCAAGAAAGTAAGAAATGTATATTTAATCGAATATAGCTATTACCAAAATGTCTTTTCAATTTCGCTCTTAGCAGCTTGCTGTGACTGAAAGGTAATACTGATAATTCAGTGTATGCTTTTACCAGAGGCGTAGATGTTTTACACCCGACGGGAGGATGATTTTTGCAACCACTTATGTGGACTGTTCAATTTGCAAAATGGTAATCTCTGATTACGTGAATCTGAAAGCTGTAAAAATGCAGTTACAGAGTAATCTTGTTGCCACGATACTTGCATGTATACTTAGGCCTACTGACTGATACTCACGAACTATCGCTTAGATCGAAAAGCTTGGAAGCACGCCTATATTAAAGATGTACATTTCAGCTACTGAAAAAGCCTACATCTAGGACTAATTATGTAATTCGATTGGTAAGAACAAGAGAATTACAAGAACAAACACACAATTTGTAGGCCTGTGATGCAATAAAACAATTCAACAGACCAAACTGTAGGGGGAATAATTATATGTACCATACCCCTCACCTAAAATGAAGGGGGTTGTATACCCTATCCCCTCAGGATCTATGCCCCTGATTTTTACTGAAAATCTACTACGCTATCTGAATCAATTAAACTTTACTTATTTGTAGAAAAAAACACAAAAACATGCGCTATTAACCAAGCACAGAAGTATCACTTTTAATAAGATAAAATACAAATCACAAGTTTATGAAGTTGTATATTTTAAGATATTCAATATATTTTATAGTCTTTCTAATATAAAAACTCTTCCTTTTAAAACTCATAGAATATTCTATATGTATCTCTATATTACCTTGAACCACAGACACTATGCACTGTTCCGAAGTTGAGCGGGGAAACCCCCATTTTTTACTTCATTATATCTCATTATCATTTCCTCCACACCATTTCAATTTGAAACCTTAAATACATCAGATGAAGAGCGTATTTCCCCTGTCACAATCTCAGATTCTTAATATTTTAAATAGGCTTAACAACAAGGGATACGAAAATTTGTTTGGAAGGTAGATCTTAAAGGGCAGAAATATTAGTGGTTTTTAGGAAGAATAGCGGTTGAATAATTTCAAAAATACACTACTAACAAGACGAATGGACTTTGAGATTTATAAGGGGAGGCCTCGTCTGTCGGACACACTTTGTACATCAAAACCATACTCTCCTAAAGGTATTAATTAGAGCAGCCGAAGTCGACTTTGTTTCGGAGCAGAGTGTGTTCTTCGCTGACGACTCCGCCTATAAGTTACTTGTGTTAAATATTTGAAAAACGAAGAAAATGAGCGTAAGTATCGTTATTATACAACACGCGTTTATTATTTTGGGTTAAAGTTCTTGAATAAAGATTTCACAATGAACCATTTTTCTGTGTAAAGTAGCTTCTACTTTATTTGCATTTCATTCATCCTCGCTAAGATAATTTAGGCTAATCGATTTTATTCGAATGTTTTAACGGTTTCTGTCTTTAGGCCGCGTACGATTTAGTAATGTCAAGTTTATATTATCAGTCTGTCTAATTCGGGCTTAAGAAACTGTGATATTCTCTTTCTAAATGTGACACCAATTATTTTGTTTTATTCTCTGGGATCTCGCTATTTTGTCTTTAACCAATATTGCTTTAAACCACGGCTCTTTTGGGAATTGGTCCAGCATGGCCAGAAGGTTAAGACACTCGACTCATAATCGGAGGATCGGGGGTTCGAATCCTCATCACACCAAACATTCTCGCCCTTTCAGCCGTGGGTAGGCACGTTATAATGTTACGGTCAATCCAACTATTCTTTGGTAAAAGAGTAGCCCAAGAATTGGCGGTGAGTGGTGATGACTAGCTGCCTTCCCTCTTGTCTTACACTGCTAAATTAGGGAGAGCTAACGCAGCTAGCCCTCGTATAGTTTTGTGTGAAATTCAAAAACAAACACATCTTCCGGGAATCCTATAAACTTAAGTTAATATTCACTAGTTTTAAAACACCAGTAATTATTTTTGAGTTTCGTAACGAACTCCTTTTTAGATTATCTGGCTCAAATACACTGTATTAAAAGTTCTTAATCTATGGTTCTCTTCATGTGGTCCATGGCATGGTTAGAAATTTGTGAAAAAGAAGCGGTAGGGTAGTGTATACATCTAACTTTGGCTGATGAATATACATTTTTTTAAATCAGGTGGTTTAGACTGATTGATTCGAATATTCGTACAAATCGCTTCGTGCTATTTGCGATCTGCGCTAGTTGTTCTTAGATTTAAAGCAAAACTCTAGGGAAAAGACAGCCACCTACCATCAACCTATCCTAATAAAATAGTGGGATTTGAATCTCGTGCAACGTACCCACGGCCTGCGGTAGCATGACACATTCCATAGAACCTCGGTCCACACCCCAGCACACTAACCACTATGTTATGGTTTGGTTTGTGTCAAATTTCGAGCAAAGCTACTCAAGGGCTCTTTGCGCTAGCCGTCCCTAATTTAGCAATGTAAGACTAGAGGGAAGGCAGCTAGTCATCACCACCCACCGCCAATTCTTGGGCTGCTCTTTTACCAACGAATAGTGGGATTGATTGTGATATTATAACGCCCCCCTATAACATCCCCCCGGCTGAGAAGGCAGACATGTTTGGTGTGATGGGGATTCAAACCCGTGACCTTCCGATTAGGTGTCGAGTGTCTTAATCACCTAGTCATGCCGGGCCTCACTATGTCATGCCCGACCTGAGATTTATAAAATTAAAGCGTATTGGTGTCATATTCGGAGGTCAGGCACTCATTTAGTAGATGGATAAAATTTTAAAAGGCATTTACGGCTATCAGAGGAGATTCATTATCACTGTTTATAGTAACTACTTGAGTGTTTTATTAGGTTTAAAAAAGAAAAAAAACCTTTTGTATGCATTTTAACAACTCCTAATAAGAGAAGAACCAATAATTTTAATAATTTGATTTGGGTTTTTTAACCCTTTTTTTATAATTTTTAACAATAGGTAATATTTCATTTTAAAATATCCACATGCATCATTTTGTTCTTGAAATCGTTTTAAATGTATTTTTGGCCACCAGGAATCAAACCAATTTTAAAAACAAACGCTTTAAGGATTTCTGAGAGGTGATGTTAGAAGTCAAAGTTTAGATCACTCAATTTTAAGTAAGATTTTATTTAATTTCAGTGTGTTGTTAACTACGGTTAAATATTGACTTTTTCGACTTTACTGAAGTGTACAGACATGTTTCACTATATATTTTCTTATGTTAAAAAACTAACAAATATGAAACCGTTCATGCTTCTTTTTAACCAGTCAATTTAACATATCATGTTCAAAGTAAATACGGATGGAATTATTTAAAACAATGTTAAAAATGGTTATATTAATTTGAATTTTCGTACTTATTAACAACAAAGATAATCACCAATTGAAATGTATTTTTACATTTTATTACTTCGTTACACAGCGTACTTGTATTTTCAACTTTCTGTTTAAAATTATCACTTTCAACGCTATTTTAGTTTTCCTACTAGTTACAGTAATTATACTTTCCAGGACGGGATGGGCATTTCGAACCAGAAAACGGTAAATGAAGACACAGCAGACAATGACGTTGAAATGACGGGACAACTAACCCATTATGAATTGGTTCAGCGTTGTAAGAAAGAACTGATCAACTTTCCACTTCCAATTACTCGTTCATTCCATCATGTGAACAGACACTTCAAAGATACGGTACCATCCTCTAGCTCTCAAGTCTTCCGACTGATGTCTTGGAACATCCTCTCCCAAGGTACCAAAACAATAAAAATAAAAATAATCTATTCGAGCAAAATGCTTTAAAAGTATTAAAATAAAAATAATACAACCTCATGAAATGAATACCTGTTTATTTTAAAACTGTAATCTATTACAATAATTCTTGAGCAAGGGAAAACAGAACTATTTGAATGTTTTGATTGGTAATTTTGTATCAGACCTATGTATCTTATGTTTTTTACAGCAGCATATCTGTGTAGTGGACTTGTACTACTAGAAACCAGGTTTCAATACCGGTAGTGGGCAGAGCACAAATAGCTCATTTGTAGTTTTGTACTTAATAACAAACAACAACAACATTATTTTTCACTAATGAGTTTAAAACTGTAAATAATTTATTTATTATAATATATTTGAAATGTTTCTTGAGTTTCACGTTTTACAGACGTTTATCATAATTCAAGATTTCTGTTAAATTCTATACTCGGTGAAATGAAAACTGACAGATGCAACATCTGCTCGGTAAATAGGATCACAGATTCGAATATCACCCAATCTCAGTTTTATTTTAAGGAAGTATGCATAGACTAGTGATTAGCATGCCGAGTTATGAAGTAATAAGTCCAAGGCTCGAAAATGTGCCGCTGAAAATAAACCACACTTAAACTGTGGAGGCATCATAAATAAAACATTAAATCTTCTTATAAGGTTGACAGTAACTGGTAGGTGGCAGGGTGACAGATACTGTTGATGGACTATCCTCTTTCTTGTCATCAGGTCAAAATAAGGATTAGTTTTGAAGTTAAGCACAAAGCTACACAATGGGTTATCTGTGCTCTGCCAACCACGGGTATCGAAACCCGGTTTCTAGCATTGCAAGTTTGCAGACATACTGCTGTACCACTGGAGAGTGGGGCAGAAAAAGGAACAGCTATGCTAAAACTCTATGAATTTCGAGTTTCAAAATGTTATATTCTATATTTTACCGTGAGCTTTTAAAATTCTTATTATATTTATTTATTGGTATTTTTCCATATTGTGCATTAGTTATAGGAGAAAAAATTGACCGTTTTGTGGCTTGCCCACTGGAGGTTCTGGACTGGAAGACTCGTCGGTGGAGGATTCTAGAAGAGATTCTCTTTTATCGATCTGATATAATCTGTCTACAAGAAGTGGACCATTTTGAATTTTTCAAGAAGACATTAGGAACATTGGATTTTTCAGGAGTGTTCTTTCCTAAACCAGATTCTCTTTGCTATTACATTAAGGACAATAATGGACCAGATGGATGTGCTATTTTTTATGATAACACAAAATTCCGGTTACTCAAGACAGTCACCAGGGTGCTGGAAGCTCTAAACCACAAGACAAATCAAGTCGCAATTATCTGTATCTTGAAAAGAAAACTGGACAATCGCGAAATTTGTGTGGTCACCACTCATTTAAGAGCTCGACAAGGCCACGCCTTAGTAGAGTTCCGAAACAAGCAAGGGAAAGATCTTTTGCGGTTTATACAGGAAAATTACGGTAAAAGACCTTTGATTCTTGCTGGAGATTTCAACGCAGAACCAACCGAGCCTGTATACAAGACCTTACTGTCTTGTCCAGCCCCAAAATTAAAGAGTTCTTACACGTATTTAAGTGATACACGAGAAGAACCATTTTTCACAACATGGAAGATACGAGAAGAAGGAGAAGTTTCCCGCACTTTGGACTACATTTTCTTCACACAACGAGATTTCAGAGTTGAACAACTCCTGAAACTGCCACTAGGGGAACAAATTGGAGCAAACCGAATCCCTTCTTTACGCTACCCTTCCGATCATTTTTCACTAGTATGCGATTTTAAATTCAACTAACTTCTTACAGTTTAACAGTTTGGAGTTCTTGCGTAGATGAGTAGAAAGAAATACTGTTTTGTTTCTGTTAACTTGTTGACAGCGAGAGTGGCAAGCACGTGTCGAGATTAAAATGGAAACGCAGCACTATTTCCCTTGACTTTGCTTCCAGTGCCCCTGTTTGTACAAAAACAAGACATAATTATGTAGAAAACTGTAAGAGCAGTTTGAAACAAGCTAGAATTCATAATTAGCATTCTCATATCTAATTATTTAAGACGGCGAGTGACATAGATCATGTGAACAATGCTCATTAACATCTTACAAGATATAATCGTACCAGAATGATATCTTATAAACATTTACTTCAACCTAATGACTTCTTCAGAACACAAGTATTTTTCGAATAAAAAATGCATTTTTGTAAATAGAGCAAAACCCATAAAACATTTTGAGCGTTTCGACTGAGGTCGTATGTTTCAGGCTTAACAACACTTATACATAAGGGAAGCTGAAGCAGTTTGCATAACGTTTAATTCAGCACGTGTCTTATGAATTCACAAACATTCCCACTTAGAAACATCTTTAAGTCGCAGTCCTGTAAGCAGTAGCGAATAATGGATGACTTGTTCATGTATGTCCTTGTCTTAACAATTAAGAGATAAAAGTTTGAACATCCTGTTACTTTATGTGCGGAAATAAAGATAAAATCGAAAAAAAAATGGTTTAAAGAACTTCGTTCCTATATATCGTTACTGATTTCGCTTGTTTAGAATTTCATGCAAAGTTACACGAGGGTTCTTGGCCCTCGCATCCCCTAATTTGACTGTGATAAAATATAGAGAAGATAGATAGTTAACGCCACCTAACGTCAACTATTGTGTTATTCTTTTACCAACGAATAGTGGGATTGATCATAACATTATAATATTCTCAGGACTGAAAGGATGAGCTTGATTGGAAAGAGGAATTCGAACCCTAATTATTAGGCCTAATTCGTTATTACTTAAATAACATAGAGGGGGAAGACTGATAATAACTATTCTATTTTTTTAAAAAAATGTAAGCACGATTTATTCTAGCACAAATAAAAATTTTTGTTTTATTTTTTACCCTTCAGTTAAAAATTATTACAACATGCTTTGTATGTCCAGCAACATTTTTAAAGTGATTGAATATTGTATAAATCAAAGTGAAAGGATAAACGTTTCAAATTATTTTTACAACCAATTTTTCATAAGATTAAATAGATAAAACCAATTAATCATATAAGACGTGAATTTAAAAAGTTTTTTGTTTTTTGTTTGGTGTCTTATGGTGCAAAGCATCAGAGTTGAATTAAAAAAAAAACACTTGGAGATTAATGAATGGCTTATAATTTACGATATATACGAGTTAACTAAGCCTACTGATTTTTGCAGTGTCATAAACCTAATAAAAATTGCTTTGGAAACATACCTCAGCAAAAAGAAAAAAAAAAAACTGAATAATTATTGTTATCAAAGTGTTCGATTTGTATCTGCTAAAAACGTTTCAAACAGAGGAGTTGACTTTCTTTCAACAACACACAAGTTTGTTACACATGCTACCGATTATAATTTTTAACATATCATTCTTTAATAGCCCTATATAGTTTCGCAAAACGAAAAATATAATACCATTTCACCTCCAAAAGAAATATTCTATACATCACTTCTGACAAAGCATTTACCTTAATATAAAAGTTTATTAGGTCGGTTGGGCACGCACTACAACACTTTCTGGCGAAATGCTATTTATAACAGTAACTTATAAGTTGTGCGTCCATATGGTATGTAAATCGTATGTCAGTATGAGTGTTTATTCTTGACTCATAGAGAATTGCAAGGAGCTACGTAAGTATTCGTCGTTTTTATTCATTTTGTTTTATTAATTTTACTTGCGGCAAATATACACGAAAATATTTCGAATTAATACTACAGGATGCCCCTAGAGTCTCAACGATAATCTTTAGGACTCGTAATGGTTAAAGTTGGGACTTAGTCCCCGTGGTGAACACAGCACAAACAACCTACTGCAGCGTTTCTCATACGGGGTCCACGAGAGTATTGCAAGAAGTTTGCGAGTAATGTCCGAATTTTCATTAAAATGTATATTATAAAAAATAACTTAGAGGATAAAATATTCGTAAAATTAGATTTATACGAATTAAAATATTTAATTTCGGAATACAACTTTTCATACACATCGATTGGTTTGTTAATCCTCAGGTGTATTTCACAACCACGCGAGAGGGGAACCACTTTAAAAAGAAACTAACATAACCACATTCTAATGGTAACGTTGGGAATTTACCTTGACAGTTATAACCTTCGCTCAAGTAATTTATTTTTATCTAAACCATAGGTTATAAAAAAACAGCACTTGACGAAATCAGAAAAATCTTAATTTTGAACGATAATTGCGTAGGTTTTTAAATAAAATACACGCGGAAATATGGACTGACTGAAATTTAAGCTCGTGTCCTTAATAACAGGTAAAGAAACTGTTATAATTACGATGATGATTAGCACCGTTCAAAAATATTTATATACAACCTCCAGCTGGTAAGAGTACGAATTTACAATCCTACAATCAGCGGTTCGATTCCACTCTGTGGATTCAGCAGAGAACCCGGTGTGGTTTTGTTATAAGAATTTTGTTTTTGTTTCGAATTTCACGCAAAGCTACACCAGGTTTATCTGCGCAAGCCATTCCCAATTTGACACTGTAAGGTTAGGGGGTAGGCAGCTTTTTATCACCACCCATCGCCAACTCTTGAGCTACTCTTTTACCAACGAATAATGGGATTGACCGTCACATTATAACGCCCCTACGGCTGAAAGGGCGAGCATGTTTAATGTAACGAGGATTCGAACCCGCGACCCTCGGATTACGAGTCGAGTAGCTTATCCACCTGGCCATGCCGGGCTGCTATAAGAAAAGGCACATAACACACATTGATATACAGCTTACATGTGACGTCAATGAAAAAACATTGCAAAACCTTCAATATTTTTTACACTCTCGTGTCCACAAGTTTAGATACTGTAAATCACAAAGCTACACAGTGGGCTGTCTGCGCTCTTCTCGCCACAGGTATCGAAACCTTTATTTTAGCCTTGTCACCATGTAGACTTATTGCTGAGCCACTGGGTGGCGATCTGACAAGTAAAGGTACACCATAACTGACGTCCATCTTCATAATTTGTAGTAAATTACCACCAATATAATTAAAATGTTGCTTTTTTTTCGTTAATATTCACTCTACGTTAATTACTCTTATTATCAAAATATACAATGACAATAAGCTGCATTCCTATGGTAACTTAGAGCTAAGAGAAGTGTAGTTAATCCCATTATATGGCTCAGCATGACCAAGTGATTATAACGCTCGACTCTAATCTGAGAGTGGCGGGTTCGAGCCCTAACGCGCTCGGCCATGCCAGGCCTTACAATAAAGTAACTACTACATTACATTAAGTTAGGCACTTCTAAATAGTCCAATGACAATTTCAAAATTCATTCTAGAATTGTTTAGAAATATTATTTGGTCAGTTAACATGTAAGGTTATTATCTAGTAATAAGTATAACATTAATTCGACTGTAAGTCACAATTTTAAGTGTATGCCACAACCATCAGTACAATTTTGGATGGCTGATACACAGTGCAAAATGATCTCACAGCGGACATAACACCAGCTACATGTTTCATAGTTTTGACCTATACACAATACACTTATACATGCATGTTATGTTTTACTTTTCAATAAAAGATAAATGAAATTAATGGGTAAATACCTGTGAAACCTTTGGTTTATCAAGCAAAATCTCTGATGATCTGTTGTATCTTGAACTCAACATGGTTGTCTAATTTTCGTTAAAGCTCAAGATAGAATGGCATTACACAGAGAGTGGGAATACAGCGCATGAGTTTCAGTACTTTCAGTACGTTGCTATGGGATGCATGACACATACTTCCGTCTTAATGAAGACGTTGAGTTCTACAGATCTATGTCTCTTTGATGTTAATTGTTAAGTTACAACGATAATTGTGTTTTCCATATTTTATGATATGTAGGTAACAATATTGGGGGGCTAAGGGGGCTTGGCTCATTTTTGGGGGGCTCAAGCCTCTTTTGGCACCGCCACTGTTTTATTAGATACCTAAGTAGAAAGTTAAAACACACTTAATAGGCTTACTTCCTAACACATGAATTTCCTTTCTACTACTAAGCAAACTATTTTAAAGTTGTCTTTTCACGCTAAACACAAATCTGTATCAGGGTGTCATTTTCTTTTACTTGTTAACAAAATTTAGCTTCAATGATTACAAATAGTAGCAGAAACGCTACCCAAAGGGCAGGTGTTTGTTTGTTATTTGGAATTTCGCACAAAGCTACTCGAGGGCTATCTGTGCTAATCGTCCCTAATTTAGCAGTGTAAGACTAGAGGGAAGACAGCTAGTCATCACCACCCACCGCCAACTTTTGGGCTACTACAGGGTGGTCGCTAGAAAAGCGGAAAATTTGAGGGTCAGATGAGATCATGAATAAAATGCGTGCTTACTCATTTCTATTTTGATTTCTTTACATTATGAATAAAATGCATGATTTTAATATCATAAAATGCATTTTGAGCATCTATGAGTGTGATATAACATATGCCTTTAAAAAATTTGTAAAAGTTATTCTTTGTAAAAATAAATAGCTGTTTGACAAATTTTCCGCTTTTCTAGCGACCACCCTGTATTTTATCAACGAATAGTGGGATTGACCGTATCATTATAATGGCCCCACGGCTGAAAGGGCGAGCATGTTTGGCGCGACCGGGATGCGAATCCGCGACCCTCAGATTACGAGTCGCACGCCTTAACACGCTTAGCCATGCCAGGCCGTGCAGTAATTACTAATCGTGCTCTTCTAACTCCAGTAAAAAATGTTTTAGAAAAACTGAACAGTTTCTTGAAACGGATTTTTCTTGGTGGTCTTGCACTGAAAAATGCTCGGATTGTGCTGATATAAACTGTGATGCCTTTACATATTGAACAAAATTTAATTGAAAAACAAAAAGTATTTTGAAGAATTCCATTTTCTCAGTATTACATTACAAAGGTACACCAATAAAGAGAAAATCAAACTCTCACATACAACCCTAGCGAAAGTCATGTATTTTTTGTGAGGAGGGTACTTCTGTGTAAAATTGTGTTGCACATATCAAGCTATTTTTCTAATTGTCTGAATCTTAATATCCAAACTATTAATTTTTATGGACTTTTATTTGTGATGCCATTCAATAAATGGCGCCCATTATATTTATTATTTCGGCCACGTATATAGGTAGATGCATATATACACGCATATATATTCGAGCAACAATATTTACGTTTACCAATTATTATTTAAGGTTCGCTATCCTTATTTTTTTCCCTGCTGGTAGATATACAACGCTACAATTAGGGGTACAAGTCCCCTCAATGGACTCAGTAGGTAGCCCGATGTGGCTTTTGTATAAGAAAACACAATCATTATTTTTAGGCCTATGGCAGGGTGGGTTAAGGCATGCGACTCATAATCTGAGAGTTGCGGGTTCGCGTCCCCGTCGCACCAAACATGCTCGCCTCTTCAGCCATGGGGCGTTATAATGTGACGGTCAATCCCACTATTCGTTGGTAAAAGAGTAGCGCAAGAGTTGGCGGTGGGTGGTGATGACTAGCTGCCTTCCCTCTAATTTTACACTGCTAAATGAAGGACGGCTAGCGCAGATAGCCCTCCAGTAGCTTTGTGCGAAATTTAAAAACAAACAAGCAATTTTTAGGCCTGTCTTACTGAGAGTGTAGAGCTAAGGTAAGCTAAGGTGTTTGATGATGTTCTATTGTAAGCTATATGTTTGATATTTTAACTTAGCTGTTTGTGTGCTAGATGGAGGTTGTCCACGTAAGAAACAAATAATTACAATAAGATGACAAAAATATGGATTACAACAAAACGAAACATTGCAGGAAATATTTCAATACTTTGGCATGCTTCTACATGGATTGAAAATATCTTAAAATCTGGCTGATGGTCAAAATTATCACACGTTTGTGTGCCATTATTTAACGGTGCAATAGTCAAGCTGGCTCTTCTCTGACAATCACACAAACACCCAACAAACTTTTATTTACATAACTTTATTTAATAAGTGTTATTCAATGCGGAAACAAATTTTTTTGCCTACCAGTGATTCTTGAACAACAGTAACTTGGAAAGGCCAGTAACAACAGCACATAAAATAGATCTAAACATTTAAAACAAAATTTCATTGAATACCCAGTTGATATCTCCAGTCCCAAACAGCTTATCTCTTAGAAATACCACTGAAAAGTTTGGCCCCTTTGTACGCCTTTTTACAAACAGGAAGGCAACGATTACACTTATTATAAGACATTATCATTAAATCTATTACATTTTGAAACACTACATCCTTAATTTAGTCTCTTATTGGTTTTCAATAGACAAGTGTATAACATTAGTATTTCAACCACACAATGTTCGTCCTATCCACTACAGACATGCTTTGCTCAACCCAAAGATTTTCACGTCAGATGGGATACATAAAATATTCATATAAGCGATTTGATACAATAATAACTGTCATGGTATGTACATCTTTTACAAGCCGTTGAAGATTGATCATAAGTTTACTTGACAAAAGCTGTTAGTTTTAAGACTATTTCATTTTTAAACACTGTTTAAAACATCTTTTTGACAAATACACATATTTCAATTCCATCCAGTCCTCTGAAGTCTCGGAAAGAAGCGCGAGTACTCATAACGCTAAAGTTAGTGGTTCGATCCTATACGGTAGACTGAACTTATAATTTTCAAAGAGTAGAATACAAGATGGTTCGTTTTTCACAAATACAAAAACTCATGACAATATTACGCATGGCAAGTTCATTAAACGGTGCCATTTTTAAATACGAGTTCACAGAGTATTTTTGTTATTTTCACTTTCAATTACGTTTATTTTTATGCGCATGGTAATACAATCGATTATTTACCATGTACTCATCACGAGTAATCGAACCTCGGATTTTAGCGTTATAAACCTGAAAGCTTATTGCAGAGCCACTAGAAAACATAATACAATGAAGATAATATGCGTTTCTAAAAGGGTACCAGTAGTTTAAATCAATCCTTACATTCATATATGTTCAATTTCGCTTTGTATGCTTCTTTGTAATATTTCATCACTACTTTATGGACTTCAATGGAGTAATGAACACTTTTTCCAGATAAGTTATTCATACAAAATGCGTGTTTGTGTCAGAGTAGGGTTTACAGTTATTAACTCAACTTTCAGGTAGGTTAAACAACTCATCTAATGCTTACATAATTACACTCTTTATTAGTATAGTGTTTTTCAAATATGTAGAAAGAAAATTCTAGTTTACCCTGTGATCTTCATTTCAAAATATTCGCAAACATACTTGATTTCTAAAAAAAAATTATCTACAGTAAAGCTACCAAAATTAGGTTTTACGAAGTAACTAAAATATGATCACAAAGCACGGGCTTTTTTTTTTTTTTACAATTGTTTGTTATGTACAAAGCTACACAAAAAGCTGTCTGTTCTGTGTTCTCCACGGGCACTAGAAACCGTTTTTTAGCAGAACCTTCGTACTGCAGCCATAACAAATATTAGACATTCATATTCTTGATTTTTTCAAGGAAGACGTTGTGAAACGTAGGTTAAAAGTTCGTTTGAAAACGTGACTACAACGTTTTACTCTCGAACTTATTTATTATTTTTACGGGCGAAGCCGAGGAAAAAGGACTTGTTTCACTCACGGTAAGTATAGAAAACTTTTTATTATACACATAAACACAAAGCATGCTGATATACAAAAAATAACCAGATTACAATAGCATTACAAAAATAGCGCCACTCGGAATGTAATTACCAAACACGCTTTGAAAGGCACAAATATTACCACTTAATAACCAGAATTGCTTTGTTGTAATTGCTATTAAAACCATATTTTAATTTCAAAGTGACAAATGGTTGATAATAAAATATTAAAACACTGGAAAAAAAGTGTCTTAGAAACATTAGCTGTTAAAGATCAGTCATGTAAGTTGAAAAAATAGAAAACGAGCTCTAACATTATGTAAATATGACCAATCATGAAAGTTGAAGAAATAGAAAATGAGCTCTCACACTATATAAAGATGTACTAAAATATATTTCAAAATTAAATTCTATTGTAAGTCTTCCACATAAAACAAGATAACACTCTACCATCTGTATGTATATACAAGGCTGTGAAGTGTAGTGGCCTGTGGTACAGGGTATACCAAATATTTCACAGTGATGTTAAATCAATATCATTATACCCAGTAGTCTTAAACCGACTAAGAACTTGAAATAGTCTTTAAAACTATCAGTATCAAAAATATTTTTTTTGTTCCATAATCCAGAAAGATGTCTCACAATATGTACAGTATTAATATTTTATACATGGAAAACACTTGAAATTCCACACAGGTAAAAAATAACGTATAAATTGTGTTTCAAGATTTTCATTACTACACCACAGTTAACAAAACTGACCACAGCTAAATATTTAGGTTTAAAATAACATTATACTTGTTGGAACTGCAAATAATTATTGAAGGCTATAAACAGGTGTTTCTATTCAAGTCATTCATACAAGTTGCCTTTGGAAACGTAATTTTCTGCAAGCATTGGTACATTCAAGGAAATCCAGAACCATGATGTATGTATTATAACTTGTGAATATAATAATTATTTACACACATCTACATCATTTTTAACAGACTAATCTGATAGAATATTAGTTATAAAAGTGGTTAGACAACCCTCAATCTCTAAGTGGTGATGTCACAAATTGAATTTATGGTAACGAACTAAAGGTTTATTAACTTGGAAAAGCCCAAAACAACTTCAGTTATTAGATGTTTTTTTACTTAAGTCACATCAAAAGAAACAAATCAACTGTTCACCATAGAATCAACTTTACTTAGAATAATGATATAAGTTACAAAACCTGGTTCATGACGTATTAATTATAACTTCAAGCTCCCTACAACAACTCGAAGTTGGACTAACAAACCCTATTTCAACTGGTTTATAAAAACAAAGACTTTATTGTAATTCTAACATTATACAAATCTTGTAAAGTCACTAATGCTTTGTCTCATTCACAAGGGTTAGAAATGTGAAAGGCTTGGTAGGTTTTTTTTTAAAGTTCCATATATATGTTCCTACTTCTGTTAGGTCATTTGATTTGAAAACATATTTTGTGGAAATGTTTGGGTTCCCCAGAAGACTAAACAATAATGAAAAAAACACAACTGTACACTGTAACTTAGTTTTAGGCCCTGGTTATTCTTCAGGTTTACTTACACTACCTAACTCTATATTCATTAAATGCTCCCTTTTGGCTTTATTGCACAAATAATAAAACAATTTTGTCAGTATTTCGTTTGCATCATATAATTTTCTTAATCTATGTCAAAATTAATTACTTAGTTGTTTGAGAAATAACGAAATTAAATATTCTGGGTTTTTGTCTTTTCCCTTTTTTTTATGGATCTAAAAAAAACCAGATGAAAAGAAAATTAACTAGTGTAACAACTATTCTTTAATGTTTCTATTTCTGAAACAAGTTAGCCAGTGGTTTACAGTTTAAGAAATAATTTGAAGTTTAACTTTTGATGGATCACTATCACACATCACTGACTGGAGACTTTAATTATCAATTGTTCTTTGAAACTGTTTGTATATTGTAGCAGTATCTTCATCTATCACTTCTCCATTGTTGTTGCTGCAGATAATTAACTAATAGCTCTGGGCAATGGTGCATGTTTGATTGATTGTTTCAAACATGTATCCCTTACCCTCTGACTGGAATCAACCAGTTAGTCCATTTCATTTAGTAAAAAACAAACAAACAACAGTTATATTAATGCCCAACAATAGTTTGTTATTTAAATACTGGATAAGCTAAAAACATGGGACATGTGTCAGTTAAGGTTGTCCTCATAAGGCACAGTAGATAACTAACTATATGCTAGATAACCATCAGTGATGGGTTATCTTCAGAAGGCACAATGGATAACTACATACTAAAACATGAGGTACATACTAGACAACTATCAGTAATGGGTTATCTTCAGAAGGCACAGTGGATTACTATATGCTAAAATATAATTGTAGTTGTTTTGAAATACCAAAATGGAATAAACAGTACATTGCCACTGCATTAAACAAGGTTTGTTTTTAGTTATAACTGGAACATCATTATTTCGTAGGTATTAAAAACACTTCATAAAACATAACATTTGACTTTGAATAATACCAATATTTATAGCGTGAATGACAAAAACTTAACGTCACATTCCATTCTCTGTTTTTATTATTTGATAATAATGCCATTAAAATTTGTGTGCAGGACTGGGATATGTTGACAGCTGTACAGACCGTATTAGCTTCGTACCATTACTAGTAGACACAGCTGACTATAACACACTTAAGACTACGCCTGTGTTCTCTTAGTTTCCATTTAAAAAAATTCACAGTAAGTTCCAGCAATAACCACAGCAAGTTCTCAAGTTTGTCTGTTTCTGGTGTGTGTAATATATTTTATACAAACCAGTGAAACAGAATGCATACACAGAATCACATGTCAAAATTCTCCAATTTGCCAGTTTGTAGTCAAGCAAAAAGCTACACAATGGGCTTGCTAAGCTATGTCCACCATGGGTACTGAAACTCAATATTTGGTGTTACGAGTTTGAAGACTTACTGTAGTGTGTTTTCTTCTCAAAATGGGCCCAGTGAGCAGTGTTTCCATTATATACACATGCATACACTACTATTACACAAGGAGAATGCTTTTATCTATCATATGTACAGTTAATTATCCTATTTATGTCTTTGGTTTTTACCAGTTCTATACCCATCAAATAATGGTGTGAACTACAGGTAAGCAGATGTACAGCTTATAATCCATTTACTCTCACCTGTTAATCTGTATACCCTACCCGTTAATCTCCCTTCACATCTTTGTATTGACAATCAATTATTCAGTCCTTCACTTATCCTACATACAACACAGTATGTAGTCAGTCTTGATGAAAACAACTCCTGAAACTTCAGTGCCTCTTGATTTTTATTCTCACAGCAGTGCATTATAATACTTTTAATCTGGAGACCATTGGGGGCACCTAAAACATGTACGTACAGTTACAGTCATGTGAAAAAGATAGGATACCCAATGAAAGTCTGTGTATTTTTGTAGCATTTTTGAATATATAGATATTTAATCTCAATTTCAACAATACTGAGAGATTATAGGAATATAACTAAACAATTAAAACTGAAAATAAGATGTTTCAGGATCTTCTGCAAGTGTAATTCTACAAAAATGCATATTCTAACTGAGGAAAAAGTTAGGACACCCCCACATTTATTCCCACTTAAAATGGCTCAAATCACACACAGGTGTATCACACCAGGTGCACATGATTAGAAGATCGTTACTCAGTATTTTGAATGAGGCTTGCCCTATTTAAACCTCAGACATTTAGTTTGGTGTGCTCCTGACTGTTGAAGTGAAAGTGAGCACTATGGTGAGAGCAAAAGAGCTGTCTGAGGCCTTCAGAAAGAAAATTGTAGTAGCTTATGAGTCTGGTAAGGAATTTAAAAGATCCCAAAATATTTTGAAATCAGCCATTCCACTGTCCAGAAAATAGTCAACAAGTGGAGGGCTTTCAAAACAACTGCCAACATGCCCAGGTCTAATCGTCCAAGCAAGTTCACCCAGAGAGCAGACTGCAAGATGCTAAAGGAGGTCTCCAAACACCGTAACATGTCATCATGGGACCTACAGCAGGCTCTGGCTACTGTGGATTTGAAAGTGCATGCCTCTACAATCAGAAAGGGCCTGCACAAGTTTAACTTGCATGGGAGGTGTGCAAGGAGGAAACCTTTGATTTCTAAAAGAAACATCAAGGCCAGATTAAAGTTTGCCAGAGAGAATGTCGACAAAGACCAGGACTTCTGGAATAATGTTCTTTGGACAGATGAGTCCAAAATTGAATTATCTGAACACCAGAACAGAGGACTTGTTTGGCATAAACCAAATACAGCATTCCAGGAAAAGAACCTCATATCAACTGTGAAGCATGGAGGTGGAAGTGTCATGGTTTGGAGCTGCTTTGCTGCAACAGGACCTGGACAGCTCACAATCATAAAATCCACCATAAATTCTACTGTGTATCAGAGGGTGCTTGAGGATCATGTGAGACCATCTATACGAAAATTAAAGCTGAAGCAGAACTAGACCCAAAACATACCAGTAAATCCACCAAGGACTGACTGAAAACTAAGAAATGGAGAGTCCTGGAATGGCCGAGTCAAAGCCCAGATCTTAATCCCATTGAGACACAGTGGGGTGACTTGAAACATGCTGTACATGCAAGAAACCCCTCAAACATTTCACAGCTGACAGAATTCTGCATTGAGGAGTGGGGCAAACGTTTTTCAGACTGATGTCAGGGACTGGTAGATGGCTACAAGAAGCATCTCACTGCAGTTATTTCAGCCAAAGGGGGTAACACTAACTATTAGGGGATAGGGTGTCCCAACTTTTTCTTCAGTTCGAATATGCATTTTTGTAGCATGATATTTACAGATCTTGAAAAGTCTTTTCTACAGTTTTAATTGTTGAGTTATATTCCTATAATCTCTCAGTATTGTTGAAATTGAGATTAAATATTTATATATCCAAAAATGTTACAAAAATACACATATTTTCATAGGGTGTCCTAACTTTTTCACATGACTGTATATTTAAATCAGCCTTTATAAATCTATAGTTGATAGCTACAGGTTAAATCCTTTTTCCTTATGTTTTATTTACATGCCAAATTATAGGCGAACTGTACTCTAAAAATCAGCTATCATCTACTTAAATATATGTATAAAGTTTAAAATAAAAATCACTATTTTACAATTAGGTAATAGTTTTCTGACAGACAAAAACACAACTATTTATTCTGTTTTGACTAAAAAAATAGAGAACCTAATTAAAATAAATAGTACACAAATATTATAACCAGGTGAAATGTACTTTCTATCAAGAGAAAAGTTGTGACTACTGTATATTAATCAATTCAGCTTTTGTGAAACTTTTTTAAAGACTTTTATGAAGGTTAATAATTTTAGTCCTAGCTACGTTTTGGCCAGATTTCTCACTTAAATGTCACAAAGATTTTAAGCAAAAAAAACTAACATTACACTGCAAAATCTGTTTAATAATAGTTTTATATGGTATATAGACAGATCATGATACTATATGTACGTGTGAACTAAGCCAAGGCACAAAATCAGATTCGAAATTTTGACACTCGTTAGAGAGAAGCATACCAAATTTTTTTTTCTTGTCTAGAAGCAAATAAACTCAGTTGAAATGTTAAATTTTATTCCAATGCAATTTATAGAGGGAAAAATAAAGCAAAAATTTATAACTAAAATAGCACAAGTGAAAGAAATATAAATTTATGAAACCTCACCTGTTTCATAAGTTTCTGTTTAAACATTTCTCTTATACATCTATTGTATGTTCTCTAGTTTGTTTACTTCTTCACAGTTTCATTAATGTTCACAAATTCGTAAAATATTGAGCTTAATATACATAATAACTATGTACAAACAAACAACAAAAGCACTTAATAGCAGTAAGTTACTACTACTACTGGTACTATATATAAAAGCAGTTTGGTGTTGCTGAGTTGTATAGAACTTTAGATAATTGTAAAAGTATCAAATTTGGCCTTTACATAGAGAACTGTTTCTTTTTGTTAATACCCTTAACTTAAAAGAAATGTTGTTCTATTTAATTTATTCTATGCAACTATGAATACGAAAGACCTTGTATAAATCACCCATGAGAATTCACGTAACCACTTACATCTACAAAATATTTGATTTGGAGCTATAGTACAAAAGTCACTGGCTTTTCACAGTTTCATATATATTATTATCAGTTGTAGTAGTGTGCTAGAATGTTATCTCTTTTACCCTGAAAATATAAAAAAATTATATGAACTAATGAATATTCAAACGACCTGTTAGAGAAGGACTATTTTATAGACGTGGTATCTATAAATTGGTCTGACAAATTATTTGCGACTTTAAATCTCTAGTGATATTTAGATATGCAATTTATTCCTAGTTTTAAAACTCACATGCCATTATAACAAGTTAGGTGGTTTTGGCATTTTATGGAGCAAAGCCATTTGTCTACCTGCACCAGTAACATGTTGTCTAGTCTGTTCTGCTAATAAGTGAATTTTTAGATGTACTGATGGAAAGTTCAGAGATAACGGGAAGAATTTTAGGTTGATTTATAATAAAATTAACATTGTATCTAGTCAGTAGTTACAAACATATATAACAATTGATACTTCAAACCATCTCTACTTAATTAAAGAACCAAGGAAAAACAAAGACAACTGTATGTTTCTCAAATATGTCATTTATTCACTATCATTGATTCTCCAGTAAACTATAGTCATGAATAAATGATGTATTTGTGAAACAGATGACTGCCTTATTTTTCCTCAATTCTGAATATATAATAACATATAATTATTGATAACTCTTTCTATGATACCATAAAGAAACATAACTAGTTGCCAGTTGCATTAATGGCTTGTACACATCTCAATAAGATTTCTTTTAAAAATGAGGTTAATGACAATCAAACACTTGTACATATTTAACACTGCTGAATGACATCTAATTTTTGACAAAACTTCAATTAAAATTATCACATAACCAACATCTTTCTGTTTTGAAAGTTGTTCCTGATTCTCTTCTTAAGTGGTTTCACCCTTCATATGTCTGTTTCCAGTCTTGACCAGTACCCACAAAAAACAAAAATAAACAAACTGGTACCTGAGTGTTGAAATGAAAGGACACTTGGTTCTTTGTTACAGCTTGTAATTCAAAATCTTCAATTTTCCTCAATAATCTTTCATAGGTACACCATCATATTTCACTTTACCTTGTTTCTGAATAAAATAAAATAACAAACATAATTTTTTAAACAAACAGAATATATAATCTCAGTTTAACCAATTAAAGGTTACACTTTTTTGTATTAACATTAGTAGGACCAGGTTTATTACTAAAATATCTTGTACATGTTGTATAATTATTTAGTGACACACAAAGAAATAGTTATTTACTGAAATAACTAGTACATGTTCTATGTGGCTATTCACTGAAATTACTGGTACTTGTCCTATGTGGCTATTCACTGAAATAACTGGTACATGTTTCACATTGTTATTTACTAAAATACATGCTGTTTGTTTTTGACACACCTGGTACATTAATTTATTACAGTATTGGTGTTTGTTTGACTCACTTAGTACATTATTTATTACAGTATTGGTGTTTGTTTGACACACCTGGTACATTATTAATTTATTACACTATTGGTGTTTGTTTGACTCACTTAGTACATTATTTATTACAGTATTGGTGTTTGTTTCACACACCTGGTACATGTTGTACATTATTAGAGCACTGGTGTTCTCCCTAATTGTCAAGTACTTACTAAGTTAGTCAGTTATAAATTACTGAATTACCTGGAATTATTCAGTTTATTAATTACTATAATTAGTAATAAAATAAATACTAAAGTCGAACTCATTAAAATATAGAAAATATTACATTCTACAACAGTTCTTATTTGTTCAGATTTATCCATTTTATTTTGTTATTATTGTTGTTGTTACTAATGTTAAAAAAATTTGATTACAGTAAAAAACGTTGTTAATTGAAAAACAATAAAAAAATGTATAACCAGAGAATAAAACTTACCCTTTTTCTTGCAATTCTTATAGCAAAGAAGAATGTAAAAGTCACTATTATTCCTCCCAGTATGACCAAAATAAAAGATCCAACAGTAACATAATTTGGAAGATCACTAGTAACAAGTTGAAGCCTTTTAGCAGATTCATCATCAACTGTAGCTACCTGTAATAGCAGAAACACTTTTATATATGATCATTTTGAAACACAAAAATTACAGCAAAACACATATTTTAAAGGAGTAGTTTAGTTAAAAATTAGAGCACAAATTAAAAGACTAAATTTTCCAAAAGAGTGACTTCTAATGTTCAATTACTACTCAGATGTTGTTAAACAGTTTTCATTATTAAAAAAAGGAAACTTTTTGAATGCTTCCTCACCAATCTTTGAATGTTTAAAACCTAGAAGCATCTTCAAATTCCTGAATAGCAAACAGAACATTGAAAATAGTCATAATTATAATTCAGTGATTTTACATTCTTATATTAATTTAGCATTATTCTAGATTTATCAGTCATTTCTGAGTATACATAGTTTTCATATAATATGTGGTAAAGCATGTCATTATGCAGGTTTTGTTCTATGTGTCTTTATCATTCTCTGGAGGTAACAGCTGTTCTACCCATGGTGGATATTGCTGTAATGCTGCATGCTGTGTAATAATTTTGACGATGGTAGTTCATGTGATATCTTGAAGCTGTAACAGTGTTTATCTTGCAACTGAATTAACCAACAGTGACACACGTCCTCAAGATACACTGTTACAGATATTAAGCATGTGATACTACAGTCTCTTAGTTAGACCTTTCTCTCTCTCAAGCTATCTGGCAAGTTTGTATAAGTTATTTCTTAGTAATTAACGTAACTTAGAACTACATAGTAAAGGTGCTGTTCTTTCTCATGTGTTCAAAATAATTTGATTCTGACTAATTACAAATTGTTTCATTGCATTTATGTACATTTTCATACAGTCTCTTTATTTCCCAAACTTGTTGAAAGTCAGCAAATTTGGAATTGCTTTATAATAAATATCTCGTTGAACCTCCTGCTTTTATGTGGATATATCCTTTTGTTCTAAAGTTACTTTAGTTCAGAGAGAATATACCATATTCCTACTAATAAACTTTTAACAGGTTTTATACTATTTTACTAAAAACATTTTACTATTCATCAAAATAACTACAACTAATGTAACCGTAAGTATGTGTAACTGTTAATAAAGTACAACATGCTATTTTCAACAGTATGCTCTAAGTATCTTTATGTGATTCAATAGAGTGTGCTCAATATTAATGGTTCACATAAAGGATCTGTGCTTAAAATAAGAAGGTAAACAGTATTATTGTAAATCCTGATACACTGAAGTTATCTTTTTATATTAAAATTTTACCTGACTAAACCAAAAAATAGGAACGTAGCGTCTCGATGTAATGTTTTGGAAAAACCTGTTGGAGAAATTTAAATACATTAATTTGTTATTCTTTATTGCTTTTTTTATAAAAAAAAAATCTATACCAAGAGATGTATATACACATATTAATATACACAAAATTATAGTGTACAAACATAAAAGAAAAAACTTTTTTCAACCTCCTAAATGTTGAAGATTTCCCTGATTTTTTTTTTAATTAGATAAAGATTGTAACACTAAATTATGAAGACTGTTGCATACCTTATCACTAAGTGTTACCTTTACTATAAAAACCAAAAGAGATGTTCCTCAGTTAATGTACAATGATGCATCAGTTTAATTACATTTTTCTTGGAGTTAAGAGTATCTGATATGTGATGGTCACTGTTTGTAGGATGATGAACACATACATCACAGAACTGTAAGATAATGTACTGAAATTTGTTTCAGAAGCTCCATGGGTTAACAAACACGTACGTGGGAAGACCGTAGGGCTACAAACATGTACGTGGGAAGACCGTAGGGCTACAAACATGTACGTGGGAAGACTGTAGGGTTACAAATGAGTATGTGGGAAGACTGTAAGATTTAAAATTACTAAAATGCTTCTATACTGCATTTACATTTACAATATTAATAAGATAATGTCTTAAATTACAATAAAAGTAATCATAAGTGATTCCTTTTATAGGTCAAACCCTGAATTTGCATAAAAAACCTTAAAATATAAATAACTATATGGCAATGACAGACAACATCATTTTTATTTAAAAAAGACTTTGTGAACAAAAGGCTATTAACCTTTGTCATTTGAAAGTATGTGAATGAAAGCTTTCATTCAAACCACTGGATGAGCAGTCAAATCTACACATAATTTTATGTTCAACCAACTGTTTTGATGCTTCAATTAATTTAGATAACATGATACAGCAACACTGTTTGAAAGCAGTGTACAGTACAGACATATTTGTTGAAAACTGTGGAATAATTCTTTGTCAGGATCATTTTTTACAATACTTCCGAGACATTCCTGCCCCTCTGGTTCCACTAGTATGTACCTAGTTTTGCTTACATACAACTGCCCATAGCACGTACAAATGACGCAACAAACTATACTCTTAGATAAACAACCAAATGCGCTTCTACTGTCTATATATAACAAAATGTTGCAGCAAGTGTAATCACAAAAACAACTTTTTATCTGAGAGAATGTTGCATGGGTCACTTTCAATAGGTACAACAACCAATGTTCTTATTGTGTCTATACAAATCAACATGAATTTTGTTGAAACTGTACCACTAGCACTGTTATTTTGTAATTTCAAGATATGTGAGCAGACAGGACTCAAAGTGATTTTATATATATATTATTTACAAGAACCTGCAATGAGGTTTTATGTATCCCTCGATATATTGGGACCCGCGACTTGGTCACATATTACTTATGAGGACCCGCAACGTGGCCACATATTACTTATGGGGACCTGTGACGTGGTCACACATTACTTATGGGGACCTGCAATGTGGTCACATACAGGGTGGTTGCTAGAAAAGCGGAAAATTTGAGGGTCAGATGAGATCATGAATAAAATGCGTGCTTACTCATTTCTATTTTGATTTCTTTACATCATGAATAAAATGCATGATTTTAATATCATTTTGAGCATCTATGAGTGTAATATAACATATGCCTTTAAAAAACTTTGTAAAAGTTATTCTTTGTAAAAATAACTAGCTGTTTGACAAATTTTCCACTTTTCTAGCAACCACCCTGTATTACTTATGGGAACCTGTGATGTGGTCACCTATTACTTATGAGAACCTGCGACATGGCCACATATTACTTATGAGAACCTGCGACATGGCCACATATTACATATGGGAACCCGTGATGTGCTTATATATTATTAACAATATGCTGCAAATCTGTTTTATGATTAATTTTGCCCATTTCCCACATGACTCTATGCAGAATATTGACTTGAGTTGTTCATTAAAAGCCCAAATGCATCAGTGGGTAAATAATAAACCCAAGTTGTAATGGTCCTGTCTATAGTAACTGTCAAAATTATGTCTTAAAAAGTCAAACATACTGTGTAGAAATGTTGTAGGTATATTTAAATATAAGTTATTCAACTAATTTATACGTCTTCTAATCTGTTGATTTTACTGTCAATGTAAACATAGTGTAAAGTAATAATTACTGGCACTAACATTTCGTGTTTAATGTAACTTACTATTATAGTGATCTAATTTTTTAAGTACATTAAAAAAAAGGAGGGTAGTGAGAAATATACTTACTCCATGCCTTCTATCTTTTCAAAAATAATATTAATCTGCATTCTTGCTTCAACATTTACTGGCACTCCCATTTTCTGAAAATATTTATGAATAAACAACTTGCATAGAAAAAACTTTACAAATGAAAAACTACTTTTACTCATAATAATCATTTTAAAATAGTGTTTTTAAAAACAAAGTTTTCAGTTTGGTGAAAAAATGTTCAAAGAAAATAAATAATTAAACAAAAACAAACAACCTTCTTAAAATAGATTTGTTTAAATATTCTTTCAATGGTTTCAAAGAGAACTAGAACTATATTTTAACACAGATGTAATGCCGAGTTTCAGCTGTAAAGGATTGTTCCTACCTGCTTCTGGAGCATTACAACATTTTAGGTTCTATACTAAAGCCTGGAGAAGGCATCAATATAAATGCTGATGTAAGTAGGTAGCCTGCTTTGATCACAAGTTAAATGATACTATAAATAAGACTAAACATAGTTGCAGGAGTGTATTGTTGTTATTTAATTCTTGTGTATGTTTACTTTTGTAAATTATACCAGAATTTGTTGTCTAGAGTTCTGGTGACAAGATGATGTGCATGGTTAGAGATTAATTATGCCATTATTATTGTAACTTCACCTGCAAAAAAATCCTACAAAGCTGTTGCTTGTACTGATAATGGTCCAATAATATTTGAGCACATAGACCTAATGAGCCATCTGCTACCACTTGTTGGTGCACTGAAGAGATATACATACCTTAGAGCATTTCCCTCTTCTCAAATTGAGTGGTATTAGCAATTCTTGGAATAGTAAATGTCAAAGCTGATCTTTCTAGTTGTTTACTTATATTTACAGGTATGTTTTAATGAAGTAGTAATGTTTTATTATTATAAATTTTGGAACATAAGTCTTTATTATTAAATCTAAAGGAAAATGTAAATAATAGGAGTAACTGAACTCATTACTTATTAGATGCCACAAAGAATCAGCAAATCTGTTTAACATGTGAAAAACTGAAAGTTATAATTTAGAGCTGGTAAAATTAAATTTAGCACAACTCTAAGTTTATTTGTTTGTTTTTTTATAACAAAGACACACTGGGCTATCTGCTGTTTCCACTGCTGGGAATCAAACACTGGGTTATAACAATGCAAATCTGTCGATTTGTAGCTTTTCTGACAGTGGAAAGGACAAAACTAAGTAAATACTTTATATGAATATTGATATTTTAATAAAATACTAAATATCTGTATCAGTAGCAGAAGAAAATTAGTGTTCAAAACTTGTAACTAGTTTAATTAGATAACTTTTGTCTTGTTCCTCAAGTTAAAAACCAAAACAAGTCAATGGTATTTAGTATTACTTGGTCTTTCATGAGTAATTATTAAAAGTAGCAAATATTCATTCTTTATACTGTAACTACACAGTATTTATAATTGCAGAAATGAAAGCAAACCAGAAATATGTTGCTATGATGCACCTCATGAATGTTACTAGATTAGGCTAAGATACTGTTGAAGAGATAATTTCATATCTAATGCCAATCAGCTATCTGAATAGTTTTCTTCTTGACATTTACTTCTGATTGGTATTCCAGTATGTTATTTTACGTGTGTGTGTGTGTGTGTGTGTGTGTGTGTTTTAAAAGACCAACTTCCTTTAACCCTATTGTTACAGTTTTTTTCTACTGTCAGAGGTCAATGGGTATGACCTGATGTTTGGAAACTTACATTCAGAATTTTATTCAACTAATATTTTATGAATTTATGTTTGTATGTTTGGTATCAAATTGTAGATTAGATTATAATTTAAATTTTAGTTTTATACATTAGTTAATTTCTTAATTTAAAAATAAATATTAAAATATAATTCTAAATATTTGTTTAAATTAGATGTTTGGAACATCAAAAGTCTCTAGTTTCTTTATGAATTAGGAACTCAAATTACCAATACTGACAAGCTAGCATTTAAAATAAGAATATTCTAACTTTTCTATTTGTTGAGATATCACTATATTAAGTGAATTAAAATCAGTGGTTCTTCCCACCTCTTCCATTTTAGAAAATGCTTAATTATATACACCCACTTTGCACTATCACACATTTATAACCAATCAGAATTTTTCCCATGAGGTTTTCTCAGCCTCTTGAAAGTAGAAATTTCCCAATATTATTTCGTTTGTCTTCAATCTCAGACAGAAGGCATAGATGAAAATGTTGTTCAAAATACCACACTATTTCAGATCCAAATACATTTTAATAAGCCTGTTAAATCACAGTGAAATTATGTGATATTAGTAATTTATAATTTTTTGTTCTTTTAAAAGGTATGTATAAAACTTAAAAGTTATTTTGTTTGATATCTTCCATGTGTAAAATCCAGCTTAGTCTTAGCACGCAAAGTATGCGGCATGCCAGCTATGGCAAACATGTACAAATGACTTTGTAATCATTAAGAACTTATTTCTGGATAGTAACTTGTAGGTAATTCATTATAAACAAAATGTAATTGTACATTATAAACAAGATATGTCACTTTTTAAAGGTTTCTTTTTATTCTATTGGACAAAGCAGCATGAATGCATGTGTGTTCATCATTGTAACTTCTGTAATGTTAGTCATACATCGCTAAAAAATAAATATATAAATGTGTAATGGCATGAGATAAAGCTATTTAAACTAAACATTTGTGGTTTTGTGTTGTAATATGTAGTTATTTTGGAATGAAAATAGCTCAATTTATAACTAATTCTTTTATGGTGGTTACAAGGTCAGTCAAACAGATATAATATAAAGTGTTTTCTAAAAAAAAGAATGATAACTGTTTGCAGGTTTCTCAAATGTTCTGTGATTTTGAATATGAAAGTTAACAATTTTCTTGTGCATAAAATAATTATAATCTTAAAATCAAAATAACTTTTTATGTTGGATAGTTAACATTAAAAACAAATTCATGAGCAAATCATTACTTAAAAAATCTTAAAAACTTAATGACAAAATTTCTGATATTTTGTATATCAAAATCTTGTAATATTTACTGACAGTCTGCAAAATACTGCATTAGAAGTTATAGTAAAAAAAAACATAAGCACAAAATGGTTACGAGGTAAGTCCCTGAGACCAACATGACAGTTAGAGTTAACAGATGAATTTCTTTGCTATAATTAATTTTTTAATTCTGATTCAACATTTCTATATAAATAGCAATTACAAACTACTACTTTTAAATGTGGAAACTCTACTTACTGGTTCAAGATCAATGAAAAACTGGTGAGCTTCTGGATCTGGTTTCATTCCATCTACAAGTTGTCTATAGGAGGAGTCGGCATACAAGAAATGTGGATAAGAAATGACCACTGGCACACCTTGAGGAAAATAATGTTACCTTAGAAATTGATTTCATGGTTGTATCAAAATTGAGCATGTCAAAATGTCGACATTGTTAATAATAATTGAAACGTATAGCAATTATCTAAAGTTAACTGTAATTAAAACAGTATTAACATTTGATCAAAGCAAGTTATTCACAAAAGTCAAACTAAAAATTAATCCAATGATGAACATAGCTAATTTGATATACTGTTATTACTTTGAAAAATTAAAATCCATTGCTTCATTAGATGGATACCCCTGCTTTTAGTCATATTTTTTGCCATAAACCGAACAATATCTCATGAGATTCAGTCAGCTCAGTTGTAACTGTATTTAAAGTTAACAAAAGAAAATTATTATTGTGAACATTAATATATAATCACCAGCAGTTTGTTTAATGCAATATTGTAGATTTCATGTTCCTAGGAAAACATAACACATGCATTATAATCCTTCTTTAGAATAGCTTGTTACAAATGAAAACCTATCAAATGGTTTCAACTGTGTAGCTTGATATCTGAGATAAGTCACCATGAATTATAATCCTTCTTTAGAATAGCTTGTTACAAATGAAAACCTATCAAATGGTTTCAACTGTGTAGCTTGATATCTGAGATAAGTCACCATGAATTATAATCCTTCTTTAGAATAGCTTGTTACAAATGAAAACCTATCAAATGGTTTCAACTGTGTAGCTTGATATCTGAGATAAGTCACCATGAAAATGTTATGATAGTTATTTGTTAACACAAGTTATGCATAATTATGAAGAAAAACAAAATTTGAGCTCTCTACCTTCTCAGCTTGGTCAAGTATAACAAATCTATAAAACACATTAGAGAAGCCCTTCCCATCTGTCCTGCCTCTTAGAAACAATCATGTATATATTTTGCACATGTTGTTGTACATGTTTATAACCAACAAAAAAAACAAAAAACAACAGATTTTTCTCTACCTAAAGCTTATTACACTGTTATTTATTATCAGCAGACATAAATAAACAACTGGCCTTAAATTATTTGTCACTGGTTGTTCCACTCTGATCAGCTGATGAAAGTATGCTACACCACTGATAGCTTATTTTGAAAGACAAATTACAGTAGTTTTCTGACATTATGTTCTAGTGACTCATGTACATTTTGTGTTTGAAAGTTAAATAAATATGTGGCATGTTATAATAGTAGTAGAAAATGCTGATTACAAATTATACCTCAATGAGTATTGTACGGACTGTACAAAAATCACATTGATTGGTACAAAAATTAGTATAAATCTAATTAAGAATAAATAAGCTATTGTCATCAAGGATCTAAAACTTTTTCTTAGCAAAGCCGAAAATGTTTTGTTTGTTTAAAAATTTATTTTCAAGGTTTAATGCTAATTAACTAAATTAATTTGAATAGCTTAAGAAGAAAGTGAAATCCCTAGTTGGAAAAACACTAAGCTGAAAAACCAGAAATGAATTCACATCTACACTAGGTCAACAGACCTATGATTTCACTTTTTTCTTAAGCAATTCAAATATTCACAAATATATCTATACTGATCCTATTATTACTGCATTTTGCCATCTATAAAGAAGAGCAACAGAATGAGAAAAGGAGAGAATAAAAACACTATTACAGGAGGAAAAATCCCAGGAAAGAAAGAAAGATGAAGACAGATGCTTCTCTCAGCAGTTGATAAGGAACTACGAACTATCACTATGGAAACAAGTGCAATGAGAGACAGGAATCAGTGGAGTACCATGCTCACCAATGACTTAGATGGACATGGTATCCAGAGAGAGAGAGAGAGAGAATGAAAGACATTTAAGAGATACTCAGGAATAATAATACATTTGATGACAATACTGAGGTTATGTCATAAAAATTCACTAGTTTTTATAAATGCAATGACCAAAATAAATACAAATGTTTCTTATATTAATCTTTCTTTGCTAAAAAACATCACACAATTTCTTGCTATTACAGAGGAATGTCTCTTTATTAACTGAATAAGCATTTGGTTGGTCCACCAGATGGGCTACATACTGAAGAAGGAATGTTGACTTTATTTAATTTTAAACTTACTATGTATATTTACAAGAAACATGGCAAGCATGTTGTATCCAAAAAGAGTGATGTATTAGAAAACTTCCTGTTATTCCAGCAGTAATTGGCTGATTGCAATTATGTTGTAGTATGAATTTGCCCACCAATCACTGCTCATGTAACATTTCTCTGTTATACCACCAATGACTGGTTGAATTGTAACTATGCTGTAGCTAGGATTTGTAAAACAGTTGTATGAAGATAGCATTTATGCAGATTTATTATTTTTATGGAAATGTTTGGGAAAAAAACAACTAGGAATATTAAAAAAATGATAAAACTCAATAAAACAATAAAATTTAATTTTCACATGCCTGATTCAGACAATAATTCAGCAGATTTTGCAACATAAAAACTTTTACTTCCACTCATCTCAAATAACATAGATTAAAAGAGATTTTGTTTACAGTGGCATGATTTTTGAAGTGAAAGAATTATCATTAACATTTTATAGAAATTCTTATAATGATGTCCAATTCGAGGGACTTTTAAGTCACACAAGTCTTGGGCATTTGAAAAGTAGTTTTACACTAAGCAAAAACTGTAAAGAGAAAATCTAGTGTTATCCAAGAAATGTTTTCCCATTTGAATTACAGTGAAAAAAATATGTACATAAACAGATACTTTATGCAAGTAAACTAGTTCCAAAGACTACCTTCTGAACATGTTGATACATTAAGTCCACCTGCAGGAAGACACTGAGTTCCATTGGAAGAACAGAAGCATTTGTTGTTAAGGTCAAGCTTGCCGTTATCCAGAACAGTGTTATCAGCCCAATAATGGAAAGCTGTAATACCCTTAATTTCTGTTTCTTTAAGAAAGGAGAGAGAAATGGATCTGTGGAAAGCACGAGATAAAAAAAACAATTTACTGTACAGAAACAATAAAATGGAACTTAGCACTGTTGGTTGCTTTTTGCTCAAAACATTATGAAGTGTACATATAAACATTTCCATTTTCCATATTCTTATACTGGTAAAACAGGACCCAAAGATCACCTCTAAAGATAGTTCTATAAGAACTGACTAGAAACTTAACTTTTAAGAATTACATATCCAGAGTAATCTGCTGTGTCTGTCTCAAGGAATTAAACCTTGGATTTTAGCAATGAAGTCCACAGACTTACTACTGTCTGTTTAAAGATTTATACACATTCAATATCACTTTGTTGATAATAAAAATGTTTTCGTGTTTTCCTTTGAGCTTAGATGTTTTATAATTTGAAGGGTGGCATCTGAAAGGTTGTATTAAAAAATTCAGGATAGAGAAGAGAAACTGCACAAGAAACAAAATACTAGCATGGAACATTTCTTTTGGGAATGGAAAAAACATCATAGAAATTAACTGTTTATAGAACAGACCTTGGAGAGGACTAAAATCGTAAGTATGGAGATTTTTAAAAAAAATTCTGTAGGTATAACATTAAATAAATGTTTTAAAATGATAATATATTAACTAGAAAAAAAAATTTGGAGTAAAAAAATTGTTGAAACAGTCAGAATTACTGTCTTTGCTTAAATTTACAAACCCCTTACCTACAAATGTCAGAAACGTAAACTGTCAACTTGTCGTCCTTTGATTCCCGGAATGGTGGCCACATGTCCCCAGCTATGAATAAAAATAAAAGATTTTTACATATGTATGCTTGCAGTAGAATAGAATACAAGACTTTTAAGTAATAATAAAAAACAAAACAATTTAAATACAACAAATGTTATATTTTAAGAGGAAAATTCAAATGTTACTAATATTAGTTGCTGTTGATATTGAAATTAACTGATGAATAAACAAAAGATAAAAGCCAGACTTCTGTTACAATCTCGTGATCATACTTATAAAAAGCAATATTGTACTTAGACCTGCAGAAAAAAGATTTTATGAGTAAAAATATAAATAACCTTTACAATTATAATGTTGTTTAAAAAATCTTCAAACACCACTTAAAACATTCGAATCAAAAGAAACATATTGTGGTATACCAAGATTTATTGATATCCCTTAAGAGTTCTTGGATAGAAGCTGCAGAATAACAGGAGATTTGCAAGGAAATGTTTTACAGAGCTAAAATTTTGAATTCTCAGATTCCTAATGAGATTAAATTATGCCAACACAGTGAATCTATCTTTCATTTTGGAAAACAACAATATACAGCTTAAAACCATTGCAGCTTTTGTGGAAATTTTTCTGAATGGTTTTCAAAATCCTACTTTTGCTAAAATTTCTCATAAAGTAGTATCATCATGTTCTAAACTTGGAAAATATAGCATAAAATACTAAGAATTCACAATTATTCTTCTGAAGGTGAAGATGCTACCTGCATGATAAATGGTGATTCTTACTTCAAAATAAGGGATATTATTCCATTTATGGTGTATCACACAACTTTCCAATAAAAAAAAATCACTTAATTTTTATACAACAAAATCCTAGTAAGTTACAACAATTTTTCCCATAAGAAAGTGCATGTAATACCCTTTCTGAATGACCTAGTTCCACAAGTAACTAGGTTGATAACCACCATTTTATACTAAGACTACATACACAATATGTAGTGAAATTTTTGAAACTTTTATATCAGCCACTTGGATAAGAAGCACATGAAATGCCTATGTATTACAATATTACCCATATATTTAATGAAAAGTAACTTAATTATACCACATCAGCGAGAGGAAAATGTGTTCAGGCTTAGAATTCAAGTAATTAATACCTTTGCTTACAGGTCAGTGAAAATACATGGGTACCAGTAATGCCCCAAAATGGCTCACAATATGACAAAATAATAAAATGTGACAAATTTGATTTTCTGTAACTAATTTTCAACATGTTATCTATCACAAACAAAACAAAAACTCATGTTATACCCACCAATTTAATGGTAATATGTTCCATAATTGAGACAGAAAATAGAGGGAAAAATGGCATAACCTGATTCCAATGGTCATCTCTGAAATAACAAATTGAAACTTACATAAAATATTGTACACATTGAGATGTTAGTTTGTGGCAAGTTTCAAGTTAATGCTCCATGGTTTGAACTCCTATGATACACCACCAGTTGGGGCAATAAGTATGTGGCTGGTACTGTCAGTGTCATTCAAGAGCATCAATAGTAGTACTGCAGTCATACTGCATCTGTTATGGTACACAGGCAATTACTCTTTTACTAAAGAAATAGCTTAACCCTCTAAACATGGGTGGGTTAAAGTGTGCGCCTCACAACTCTTTTACAGACTTGTTTCAAATTTAATTCAATGACTTTATTACTAATGTATATCAATAAATTTGGCATTAAAACATAATTTGTAATTCCACTTTAAGATATAAGTTTTAATTTCAAATGCAGATATCTAAATAAGTTCTTCACCTTTGCTTCTTTGTATCATGTGAAACTTGTAAGCTTTAAATTACCCATTTTGAATTTTCTTTTCATACCTATATTATATTCTAAATTTTTGAGTTTTGTACACTTATATGTTAGTTACTCCAGAATCAAAATGTAAAGTTATAGTATTTAAACGTTTTTGATTTATAGAGATATGAACAAGAAAGTCAAACAAATGTGCCATGCTCTGCCTAGTATATCCTGTCTTTCAAAAATGTCATTAATTCTCTATGGCAGTGTTTCCCAAACTTTTGTCCTCCACCTTCACTAAACATGGTTTCCTGTGCAGCTCTCTCCATTTGTCGAATGAGAGAAAGGGCGAGTTAAGTGACGAGATATAATATATGGATAAACTGTGGTATTTACTATTGGATTATTTCTAACAAAAGGAAAGAAAAAAATTTAATTTACTGAATGAGACAAGGCTAGTAGATAACCAGTTTTGAAGGTTTCAGCATTATTTAAGTTTGTTTGCCAGCATGGGAGCAATGCATGACTAGCTAATTGAATTATTCAATCAATTTCAAACTTAATTAGAAAGCAACATTTTGTACTATAAATTGCATATTTAATTTTTTTTAAATTCTCAGAGCACACTATAGTTACCGAAAATTATGATTAGACCACGACACAAATCTTTAATCACTTAGTTACAACTATGAAGGCAAAAGCCTGAAAGAGAGACAAGATTACAGACATAGGCACTAAATTTCTTGTCTTTTACGTATATATTTTTTATTTACTATTACAAAAAAACTAGAATGTAAAAATTAGAAACTTATTGGGTTAGATAAGAAAAATTCAGTAAATAGTTGTGTACAGGTGTTCAGCATGAGCGTGATTATGTAAATTGACAAACAAAGCTTTTCATGCAAAATGTAACTATTGCTGTAGCTTGAGAGAAAGTATGTGCAATTGTAAAGAAATAAAAACCTATTAACTTTAGCTGTAAAAAATAAATAATGTGTAATTGTCTGTTAAAATGTGCAATTATTCAAGAAGAAAAGGCAATTTTGATTTATTTCATATTTTTTGTAGTGGTTATAAGACTGATCAAATGAACCAAGCCTGTATACAGCATTGGTATACAGAAAAAGACAGTTTCATAGTAGAAACACTTATTCTATTAAAAGTTATAAGGTTTAGTTTCACGGTTACAGGGTTGGCCACAAAATAACCAACCTTGAATGGTATCTGATCTCAAGAGTTAAAACTGAGCATATAAATATAGAGAAATTAGTAACTACAGCTTTGTACAGTTTCAAAAAATAAATTAACTGATCAGATAGCTTTAGATGCTCATGTACTAAAAATGATTCAAATGATCAAAAACTAATTTTCTCCTTTTTAAAAATTTAGAAGAAAAAAGCTGTAATGAGTGGTATTTGTTATTGTTGAATTACCTTGGCTGATTAGTGAAGAATACAGAAAAATGTTTGTCTTCAAATGATCACGTTGTTATCAGTGTCATCCAACAAAAAAATTACATTTAACTTGACTGTGGTCATGCAGATAAGGTTCTTTCTCACTCTCTCTCTCTCTCTCTTTTTTTTTTTTTTATAGATAATTCTTGTACCATTACACCTTGCTGTATTAATATTATTTGAGAGAATCACAGAAATATGGAGATTAAATAACTAATTTTTATTTCAGTTTTCCTTAATATGAGTGAAATACTTATTGGTACTAACCTGATCCATTAATTATGTCACATGTACCTTCCCAAGCTCCAGCTGTCCTGTTTAAAAGTATACAGTAAAGAAAATGAAGGTTTAAATTATTTCATTTCTAAAAATCTTTAGAAATATTATGCAACAGAGTTAAAGTTTGGCAAGATAAAATACAGCTAAAATTTGGTAAGATTAAGGCCAGTCTAGTGTGCCAAAAACGTTTGTACTTCATATGTTCAGCATCATAAAAAACAAAATTTTTATTATTATTCACAAACAAATATAATACAAAATAACCAAATGGTGCTTAAAGTTTTCCAGTTTACCTTTATAGCTAAAATTACCAATTTTACTAACAGGAATACATAAATTATTGGTATTTACATTTTATATCCAAAATCACTTGTGACAAGCAAGTTCCAAACTCTTTTCACTAATGACACCTAAACCCATTTACCTTGACTTGTGGAACATTCTTGCCATTACATGCGATATTTTTGTAGTTTTTTTTATGTTCTTATTTATTCTTTGTTTGATAAAACTCTTAGTACCTTGGTGCAACACACAGGTTGGAAACCACTGTTCTAATGATGTATTTTAGAATGTGCTAAATCTCATTATATATATACATAAGTTATACAAAAGAATGTATTGAAGTTGAAACGTAATTTTGTACTATACAGGGATATTAGGGGTTTCATATTGCCAGAAATCTTGTACTTCTGTATTTTTAAATGTAGTGCACAACATATCTGCTTATTGGAGTCATTTTCTACTCATTGGTCACATATGCATCCATATACATTGAAACACTAGCACTATACATTGGGAACTACTTTTATAATATAATGTTTAGTGTTAAGTAACAAATAGTTGTAGCTTTGATCTATATTTAGGGCAAGCTGATTACTAATAAACACCCCAAGAAGGGGCACCCGCTGTACATTACAGACAAAAATTGCATTTATTACAATATAAATTTAAAACTATAGTTAAACTATTTTTTTAACTATTATATTTTTTATTAAAATGGTAAATTCATGTTTAAAACATGTAACATTAATTTAGTCAGTTGACTTGCATTGTAAAAACTCAATAACTATTAAAGTAATGGGATAGGTCTACTGAATAATACAAGATCTGGCAAAGTATCTATCACAGAGTAATACCGAGTTTCTATAAACTCCTGAGTTTGCACGAATGGAATGGAGATTGAATACACTATTTATTAAAATATAAAACCAACACAGTGTATGTATTTGCTTTGGCTGATGGACTTTTGTTCATGGTCAATTGCATCTAATTACTTGCACTTGTTGGACCTAGATAATCCACTGCAATATTTTAATTTAATCTTCCTTGCTTCACAGGTAGCATTAAATTTACTCACAGTGACTAGCACTATCCACGTGACTAATTATTTTCATTTAAACATAGAGGAGACTAACATCAAAATACCTCTTTATTTACTGCTGAAGAACACCTCTGTTTACATTCATGCACTATTATGAATATTTACCCAATGGACAGAACAAGTGATCTCAAAAAGAGCAAAAGCAGCTAAGTGATATAAACTTATTTTCTTGAGCACGTTATGCAAAAAATCTACAGATTCTCAGGATAACTGACAAACTTATTATAATACTATATTAAGATACACAATATTTTCATATACAGCACTGTCAACTGTATTTAATATTTTGATAGCTTAGCCTCTATGTGATGACAGGCAGGTTGAAACCAACTCTGCTCTTAGTGTTAAAAATCTTAAATTATTGCCTAATATAGGATAAATAATAATCTAAAAATGTAGTGCAGAAAATCAAATAAATACATCCCTAAATAAATACACTGTATTTACCTTACATGTCTATCATACTTCATTATAAAATCTGTAGGGTTTATTTTTTCTCTATATATATATTTTTTATAGAAAAAAACTGTGCTAAACTTGTGATGATAAATATGTTGCAAGTAAATCATTTCCACCATAAACTGTGTTGTTTTTTTAAATACATCTTTAGTTATTTAACAAACACTTCACATAACAAAAACCATTAAATATTTTTTGAATATATTATGAAAAAGTTTTTGTTGTACAGAAAACTGTAAATGAACAAAACATCAGAAAAAAACATGCAACCCTTAAGGATGTAATTTTTTGGAATTAATGATACTTATGAATCAGCTTCATAGATACATAGTACCTATGAAATTCAAAGGACACATGAAAATATTAGTTTTCTGATGTAAAAATAGTATATTCTCTCTAAAAATTAGAAATAATTTACTTCATACTAACCCACTTCCTTTCCACATGTTAACATGTCCAAGATTTTCTATTTTATCCTTTCCAGTAAAAATTGTATAAATTCCATCATCTGTGTTATTTTTCTGCAACATAATAATTGACATGTAGTTAGAACACTAAATGCAACTGTATCAAAACATTTTAACCTGAAATATGAATTTCCAAGACTGTGTTGTGTATGCATACACACACTTGCATGTATGTGTGTGGGGTATATATATAGATAGATAATCAATAGGTCTAAGTGAATGTTTTTTATACTTGTCTTTTTCTCATTTCTGATTAGCATATTTTAATTATTCTACCTCTTAAGTGCAGAAATGTTTCAAGGTCTGCATAACTTATGCAAACATGTACAGTATCATAAGGTGACCATTCATTATTCATCAAAAATATCACACTTTTGTACATTCCACACAAAATACAGCAGTCTCCCAGTTGATGTTTGCAATAATATCTGGTGAATTTGTTGCAAATGCTGTCCCTCTTACTGAATTTCTGTAGGTGTATTGCACAGATCCTGTCTGTTACATATTCCACATCACTGCAGCATATGCAATGATTGTGTCCAAGATGCTTACCAATTTTAAACTAAACGAATGTGGTAGGGATTCAGTTTAGAGAGAGAGAAATCTAAAGAATTCTCTCTCCAACTGGGATGGTCAGGAAAGTTGTAGTTCCTCTTCATACTCTCACATGAGAAACTGTTTGAATTTTCATGGGTTTTTCCTTTACTTTTATTTTGATAATTTTAAGGCAGAATGGGGTATTTGAGAGTAATACAAAAGACGGGAGAACTGGACGAAGGCGGCATAAGTGAGATTAGCCAGATCTTGGCCCAGGATCAGAATATGCTGACATCTGGAGAGTTGATTTAAAATAAACTAAAACTGGATAAACTATATTACCAATTTTGGCAAGCATTGTGGTGGACATGAACAGGAAGAGGAGACATCATGTAAATAATGCAAGAATAGTTAAAACTGTGTTCTTCTCTGTGGTTGTACAGGTGGTACTCAGATGCAATGACTTTCAACAGGTAAGCTACAAGCAAGCAGTAGATCCAAGGAGCATTTTGAAAAGGATAAATCAAACATGAACAGCAAAGCACTTTATGTGTGGGTTAACCATATTAGTAGAGTTGCCTAATGGCTTTAGGTGTTCTCAATCATCTACAGTTGAAAATCTGGGCTTTCATCTAATTGTTAAAATTCTGAATAAAGATATATTTATTGAATTTCTACAAATATTCATTTAAGTTTTTCATAATTTACAATACAAAATCTGGGCTTTCATCTGATTGTAAGCTTGTTAAAGTTCTGAATGAAGCTGAATGAATATTTATAAAAATTCAATAAATTTAAGTTTTCTTGTTTGAACTATGAAATCTGATGATTATAATTCATAATGATGAAAAACCTGCTTGAAATAAAGGAAGAATGTTGAAATACTCTTTTTTACTTTATTTTAATTAAAGTTTTAACACACATACCAGCTATAACAATTATAAAACATTCTGAACATGTACACATAAAAGTTTTTGTAATTTATTATTAAGTATTAAAAGTAAAGATAAATATCTTTCAGAATATGTATATTGGAATAGATATATGTTATGAAACTGTTTACATAACATATAAAGTTTTTATGACAAATGTTTTTGTTTCCCTATACTTTTTTTTGTGTTATTTTAAAGCAACACTTGGGAATTGTTTTTACTACAGTTAAATAATTCTACATCACATATAAACGTAAAAATGGTTGTGTAAGCTTTACACTGTTATTGTGTGATGAACATTACAAAAATGTTCTTAAGAATCTATACAATTCCACTTATTTTTTTATTAGTTTCACACATGCAGAACAATGTCACTAGAAATGGTCAGCAGTGCATTTGTTGGATTGGAATTTATAATGGGCTGTTTCTGTATTACATTAGTAAGTAAAACATTTTGGTCTGGAATTAATTGGGTTGTTGACTGTTCTATGTTTCTGTAATTTAAGTTAATTGACAGTATAGAATGACCCAAAATTTTTCTACAAGAACTGGTGAATGTTTGCAGAAAGGATGGAAGAGGATGTCCAAATGTTACCCATCTCCAATCCTCAGTCCTGGTTGAGAGGTGGTTGGTACATTTTAATGCAAAAAGACTCTGCATAGAGATCAAAATGCCATTCCATTTGACACACAAAGGGTCATTATAAATTCCATCTCTACAACATTTATGCTGTCTGAAATGCCAGTAAAATGAGTATACTTGTTATTTGGATATACACTATTAAAATTTTGTTAACCACAGTAAGAAGACATTACATTCTTGTTATTATGTACCTCATAAAACCATCCAAACTTTTCTTGAGCTGTAGGAAGAAAACTTTTCACAGCTTTGAGAAAAATATCTTCATAACCATCAAACAGAAGTTTTCTAATTGGCTGATGAATGAACCATGTGCTATTAGCTTTGTTCAACAACATGTCAATTGTTTTAAGGCCAAATATTTCATTTTTCATTTTCTGTGCTGCAGCCTAAAAAATGTATGGAAAAAAAAAAGAGTTGAGTACTTGGGCTGATTGTGTAGACTATGAAAAAATATGAATAATTAAAAGATTATCAATTACAAAAAGGTACATAAAACTATAAAAACCATATGAAATACAATGTAGAAATGCGAATGTCTTATGATTTAGAACTATTTTCAACATACATATCAATCATAGAATACTGTTTCATTATGTAGCAACTATAAATACAGTTCTCTGATAGATTGTTTAAACAGAGTATTCATGATGAAACTTTGTAGAACGAACAGCAAATGCCTGTTGTGGAGACACAAGTATAGAGGACATTTCGAAAGTATTCTGCCATCCATTCAGCAAAGCTTCATTATAAATACAGATAATTCGTGTTAAATTCAATCAAACATTCTCCATATATTATGGTGAATCATATAATGACTGAAATCCTTTACTCAATGTACTACGTTTGTTATGTTACCAGGTAAACGACTTTGTCCAAATTTAGGGATATTTTCTTAAAATGAAAATACTAATTCTTTCATAATTTATTTAACCCTTTCGATGCTATTATCAAGTTTACCTGACTTGAAAGCATTTGATGTTTTGTGTGACACAAGAGTTTACTGTCAGAAGTGCTGTTGTTCCTCGTAATGTGACACTCAAACATACTCAAATTTCCCATCTTAGTAGCATAAATATATACATCACTGAGTAAAAGTGCAATTAGTGGATCTGATATTGAGAAAATGGTGAAAAGACTGAATTCAAAATTTAAGTTATGAATAGATAACCAACACTTTTCATGAAGCCATGTTAAATTTATGATTCATGATGACAAGAAACACACTTGAAGTAAAAATGTATCTCAGGACAGTTGGTATGGGTATTAGCACTTTTATTTTAACAGTTGAAAGATACAGACTAATTACAGCATGTATCCAATATTGTTGGCTATTAAAGCAGCTGGAAAGAACATCATAATTTGTAAATAACCAAGCATACATTACATTGTTTCTTAAAAATAAATACAAATAATTATCTCTAAATACAAAAGTATTGTTTTAATCTACAGTAAAGTGGCCTTAATTAGAAAATTAATTACAGCAAAGAAATTAACTAAAAGAAATAAAATACAGTATAATTAAAGTATTTCACCTTATTAGGAAAGATCTATGAAATTTATACAAAATTTTAATTTTCAACTTGTTTCCAGCCAATTGAAAACTGAGACCAATTATAAACCTATAAGAATAACTTTTAACTTCTTTGTTTGGTGGCTTTAATAACACAAGTAATTATCATGTATTAACATACTGCACTTGACGGGCTTCAAAATTCTTTGGTTAGTTTATGAAAGAAATATATTTATGTTACACTTCATGCAATATACTACAGTTTCTAATTATTTTAGATCTAAGGTATAAGTTTATTGACCTTATAAGTATACAACAACGATAATGTTTCAAAAAAATCATTCCAATTCATACAGCATGCAGTTCAAATTCCATAAGATACATTACAGTAATTGCACAAATTGTGATAATACTCACTATTGCAGGCACATTCAATGTTGTGATGATATCATCAAGAGAGCCAATGGTCAAGTCTGGCTCAAAATGCCATGTACGGACCTGTATGTACGAAACAGTATCATTCTCGTTCCATGTGACATTCACCTTCTTTCTACTTTCTCTGTACAAACGTAAAGTAAGGAGAAATAAAATATCATACGAAAAACTAAGCCTCATAAGAATTTAATGTAACATATGTTTAGCAATAATTTAAAACTGGAAATGAGCCTGGTTCTCCATATGTTATTACCAGTAAAATACTCTTGAGGTTAATACTATCACATATCCAATACACAAATTTTGTAAAAATTATTTTAAATATATTTAGTAAGTAACTTATTATGTATGCTTCACTTAATAGTTCTTTCAAAAAACTGAGAGTGGATATTTTTTTACACAGTCAAGAGACAGGACTTTTCACTTATAGTACTTTGATCATACAATTCTATGAAAGGTTACAAATACTCGTTGTATTAATTGTTACTTTCTTGTGGCTACAAATGTAGCTATTTGTATACATACAAAAGATTCCAGAGATTGGATTAATTTAAATTTGCATGACACCATATCTGTAGACCGACTTAAGTTTCTCTTATAAAAATTATGGAACATATTTTTGACTAGTATAGAAAGTAAAAACATAAGGCATCATACACCAATAACATATCTCTAATATCAATTGTGGCCAAAAGAAGATATATTTTAAATCTATAATCAGATGGAGCTGGAGAGTTAAATGAACTTACTAATCAATTAATTGTAAAACTTTTTAATTACATTTACTTATTTATTATTCTTACATGAGATTCTGATAGCTGTAATGACTAAAAACAGTAATAATTGGAAACATTAATTTATTACAATGAACAGCTACTAATTAAATGAAAATATAAAGGTAATATTTCAATTACTGGAATAGATGCAATACTCAAAAACAGTATCAAAAATACTAACTTCAATAAATAGATACAGGTAAATAAAAAACAAGTAGACTGAACGTGACAAAACATTTCTCATAGAACCTTTGAAAATTAACAAACATGTTGTTTTAAGGCATAGAACAACTTTGATTTCATGTGTTCTTTACACCAAAAAGTAATATAAAACAGTAAAAGGGCCACACTTATGAAGTGTTTAAAAGTTAATGTGGCCACACTAAATCTGTAATTCTGTTTAATTTGGCAAGTTAACATATATGTAATAGAAAGCTATGTTGAGAACCACACAAATATGATGGTTTAGAATAAATCCAATGAAATATCATTGCCTAGTTTCTCACCACCCTGAATATTGACCTTATTTATTTTGTAAAATTTGTTACAGAAGTTTTCTACCAGCTAAACAAGTCAATAGTTCACTACAAGGCAGGAATAGATTTTAATTATTAAAACTGAAAGTGTAGTTTTCAACATAATTCTGCTAGAGCTTAAATGAAGAAATATTAATTTAAAAATAACTACTTGTCTAATGTATGTTAATATTTTAAGGTCATCTATCTGAGGTAATTCAGTCTTGATCATAGAGCTCTCTCCCATTTAGATAATGAGATCAGTCAGATGGATTTTGTGAAGCATGACTCTTCAAAGTCTTAATAATAAGCAAAGATTATTTAATAAATTAAATTATTATAGAATTGGAGATAAACAAAATGTTAGATGTTGTAAGGTAGAAAATTGTTATAAAAAAGCATTTGTTTTGATTGACATAGTATGTGACTAGAGGGACGTTTTTAGGACCACCTGAACAATTTTGTCCCTTATGTTAATGACTTACTACTTGGGCAATTACCTTTCCAAAATTGATGTTAAGATACTGGAAAAACTGATTTTATGACTGTTTCTTTAAGCTGAAAAACCTAAACAAATTTAGGATAAGGAATAGTGTAAAATTATCCATGTGTGTTGAGAACATTTGGAAAAGGTTTTTGTATAAATAGAACATGGATAACTGAAGAGACAGAAAAGAAAGATGCAGATGTGATAATTGGTAATTATCTTAAAACATAGGCTGGATAGTTTGAGTAAGAAACAGACATAACTGTAAATACCCCACAAATATGGCACAAACAGGCCCAAAGAGAGGGAGATCAGGGATGCCAGTGCCCCAGGAAGCCTGGAAGGAAAGCCTATATATAATGCTTTGCCACTTAGTGTGTGGAGGAGCCCCTTAATGCTTGCTGCCCTGGGGCCTGTAATGGCTCTTGGCTACCCTGGGCACAAAAATCACACAAAAAAAACAAACAGAAAAGAAGTGACAATATACACTAAACAAGAGATAAATACCACAAAACTGTTAACAAAAACAACTAATCATTTTACAAATGTTCATAGAACTATTTAATTAAATAAATTATTTGCACAACAGCTGCAAAAAGAAAAGTGACAATAAGGTGCCACTTTATTGGGTATGAAAAAAAATTAAAGGAAAAAAAATGCTACAAATTTTGATTGTTATATCTGTATAAAATTCTGGTAAGATCCATCATGGAGAGTCTGAAACTTTGAGAAAAAAACGGAAAGATAGAGGTGGGTTTGCTAACCAAATGATGAGGCAAGGTTCAGTGAAAAGAAGCCAGGGCTTGTTTTGAATTTACAGGGTTTTTTTGATATTGGAAAAACTTTGACAAGACAGAGGGATAACTAATGTAGTGAGAGGTTTAAAAATTTGAAAGCTTAAATAATAATAAAAATTTGGAGCTATGAAGAAAATATTTTTTTCTGAATTGTTAATAAATTAAACATGATTTGATTCAAGGACTTAAATTACTTTAGGCTTTAATAAACAGCCCAAAACAGATCTGTTTGAATTTAAAACTTAAATAAATAATAATTTTAGAGTTTCATGTTTGTTTATACCTCAGAAAAATTTTGCACTTTGTGTTAGTTTAAAGAAATGTGGTTTAGTTTACTAGATAATATAGTGGGTATCCCAGTTTAAATTTATTTAATCACTTGTAGTTAGACACACAGGGGGTTACATTTAAAAATAGATTGACTTCTCTGGTTGGTTGTTTTGGCAGATGGTGGATTTCATGGCCAACTGCCCTCTCTGATTTGATCTTGTGTTATAATACAAATAACAAAGAAATTAATCACATAAACTGGAAATATTTAATTTACATTCCTTGATCATGCTTTCTCAAACAACGTTCTTTCCTCAGATGTTGTCAATATATAATTAAATATAAAAGAAATAAACCTGATTAACGTTCACAAATACATTTAGAGAAGAATTAGAAAAGGTAGATAGGCATAACATAATTAAAAACTGGACATGCAATATGAAAATGAAAAAGAAAACGTTTGTCAGTAACATCAATTTAAATTTTCCTATTTCCTGTTTGTATGCAAATAATTCTCTACTTTGACATCTTAGGCTTAAAGACACTGAAGTATTAAAAATAAATTATTAAAATAGTAAAATTACTAAAAATATCAAAATACTTGTATATAGCATAAAACTTTTCATTTTGCAAATGTGCTACTCTAAAGCACATATATCTTTCATGATAAGGATATTATCCTAGCATTGTGGGCCTGCAAATGAACTACGTGTATAAATCACGCTAATCATGAAACAGTAAATATTCCATGATCTTGTTGCTTGTACAGAAGGTAAAAACAGTGCCAATACATTTGGTAATATCTGAACTAGGGACAGTTCTACCTTTCTTTTTACTTGAACCATCATGCACACCACAAAAATTATTTATCTTTCTTAAGTGGCTCTAATTAACGTAACATTTGTTTCTTCAACAGTTAACATCTGACCTTGTTTAACGTAAACGTTTCACAAAACGTAAAGGGACTTGCACCTAAACCTAGATGGCCTTGGACACTTTTTCTTAGTAGGATTTTTGTGTTTACTTCGTGAAGGTATTTATAATGGTTACGATCCCGGAAAAAATGAAAGGTATCGTATCACAATTACAGTAAAAAAAACAACCCATAACTCGTCCCAGTAAGTAAGCTTTTCCTGTTTGTTTCTTTTTTAAATACAAATTTGTACTTCTCAAGGCTACCAAGTCCTGTCGAAGTACAAATATTTGCAATTTATCTTAACACCACGTGAAACGCTTCCTTCTGTTCAAAGCTTCGCTATAGCGATTATTACAAAATTATTCCGGTCATTATTAAAGTAAAAATACACTGTGTGTGTAAATTTAAGTTAATACTCTCCTCCCCTACCGGATTGAATAGGAGGGTATTGCAATACAGTCCGTGTGTGTTTGTTTCTGAGAACGTATTTCGAAAGCTAACAAATCGATGTATACGAAAGTTTTATGCAAGATGGAAGTTACAATGGTACAATCCTCCTTAAATGTGATACAAATCTGGATCACTTTGAGGCTTTTTTTTTTTTTTAATCCTCGGGGATATATGGCATTTTCGTAGTTTTGGGTTAATATCTCTGTAAAATGTAATCGCACTTGTACCAAATTTCATTGGAACACAAAGAACTAAGAAAGATTTTGCGGGTTTTCGAATGAGAAATTTAATGTTATCCAATATAAACGCATAAAATCTCAAAAAGGAGGGTCTATTTCACCACTATTCGGTGGTGAAAGAGTAGCCCAAGAGTGGGCGGTGATGACCAGCTGCTTTCCTTCTACTCTTACACTGTAAAATTAGAGTCGGCTAGCATAGATAGCCCTCTGTAACTTTTCGCGAAATCCAAAACAAACCTCATTACTCACTAGCTACGCAATATCCTCCCATATTTACTACCACAACGGAAAGTCACCTGTTGATGCACAAGCCAGTGAAACATACAGGCTATCTAACGCAAAGCACGATGGGATAGGATGCACCAGACTGTGAACCTTATAAACTTCCTGTTTATGACTCACAGTCAACAAAGTATTTCATCCTTTCCTAGTTAGTTGTTTTTATTAACGACATTGCTGTAGCTTTTTCCTTACTAAATTATTATTCGAGTTTGAAGAATGATTTGTGGCAGTGGCTGTTGAAGCACTTAAAAGTTAAGCCTAGAAAGCCAGCTAAGTTTGAAATCATGCGAGTAGTGTTGTTTCTATAAATTGGCACACAAATGACGATCAGTAATGTCGCAACAGACAATGATGCCACTTGAATAAGTCAGTTTCTTTAGGATAATTGTTTATGTAATTGTTTGTTTGTTTTTTAAATTTAGATTTCCAGTAGCTGCTGGAAGTAATCAAGTTTTGTTTCTTTTCCAATTAACGCGGACGTATTAAATATATTTCATATCGCATATGCCCCAGTGGCAAATGTCTGCGGACTTAAATTACTAGAAACTGGGATTCGAAGCCCGTGGTGTGCAGAACACTGATAGTCCTATGTGTAGCTTTGCGTATAATAATAATAATACAATCAATCAAACCATCATATCGCATATATAAGTATAAAATTCATTCTTCAATGCACAAACAAATAAATCTAAAGAGCTATATATCGCAAATTTTGTAACTCTAGATTGGTAAAAAACATGAGGCCCGGCATAGCCAGGTTAGTTGAAGCGTTCGACTCGTAATCTGAAGATCGCGAGTTCGAATCTCCGTCGCTTCAAACATGCTCGCCATTTCAGTCATGGGGACGTTATAATGTGACGGTCAATCCCACTATTCGTTGGTAAAAGAGTAGCCCAAGAGTTGGCGGTGGGTGGTAATGACTAGCTGTATTTCCTGTAGTTTTACACCGCAAAATTAGGAACGGCTAGCGCAGATAGTTCTCGTGTAGCTTTGAGCAAAATAAAAAAACAACAACAATAATTCTATTTTAACGTTTCACGAAATATCTAGAAAATATTGAAGCACGATTATTAACAGCATGATTTTTATGTTTTTCACGTCACCAGCAGCACTCTTACGATTGGACAGTTTATTTCGTTTTTCATTCAATCACGTGGGCAGACATTGCCATCCCATTTAAATGCCCTATGTATATCATTATTGTTCTAGGATTACTTTTGAATCTTTTTTTATTTTGTTATGTATTTTATCCGTCAACTTTAAAACATTTCTGTTTTAAAAACTTGAATGTTTATTTGGCAAATGTAGATAAATGTTAATGTTTTTCAGTGTGTATGCAGTTTGATGATACAGTTAAAAGAAATACACAATGATGTAATAATGCTAGCGAAAGTATATTTTAATAAAACGTTTTAAGTAAGAACTTTCTTTTACCTTGGCAAACACAAGCTCAAAATGTTAAGCATACAGCAGTTAAAAGTCAAGGAAGTAGCGAAAGGGGGGATGCGTTTGTAAGCATGAACCCAATTTTGTGTGAATTATGTTTGGAAAAAAATATCCGTCTTTTTTTTTGGGGGGGGAGGTCTCGGGCAAAAGATATTTAATGTTGCAACGAATATCTGTGCAAACAACAAAAATGCTGAGAGAAAATCGACAGAGGTTCAGTGATAGCAGATAATATTCGTAACTGGATCATTTGAATATGCTACGATAACAATGCAAAGAGTGAAACACTACGAGTCCGAGAACCACTGTCCACACTCCAGCAACGCCCATTTTCTCCGTGGAATACTGAAAGTATCCCCTCCAAACAAATATACGTTTGTTGGTTAAAAGAGCTTTTGAAAACAACGAGTTTTGATGATGAAAGAATTTAAGTTGCGTAATTTAAACAGATTATTTATAATGTGTTCATTTCTTTATAATGTACATTTAACAGCACTGTTAAGACACTATGTCGTCTAATATACTAGAATATGTGTTATTATGTTTGATGTGCTTGTGTTCAGCTTGATGAGTGTGTTTTCTTATAGCAAAGCCACATCGGGCTATCTGCTGAGCCCACCGAGAGGAGTCGAACCCCTGATTTTAGCATTGTAAATCCGGAGACATACCGCTGTACTAGCGGCGGGCTCAGCTTGATGAACAAGCACACAACATTTTTTATATTAATAAAAAAGTGCAACAATACAGTGTTATAACACAGATAATAGCAGTATTATAATACTACATTAACTAACTAGCTGAAGTACCCGTCCTCGGGACGAAAATTATGCAAATTCACGGTTAACAGTTATCGCAGAACATGAAAAGTTGCTTCCCTTACATGTAATTGTTACAAAAGCCCACAAAATCTGTAAAGCACAAAATGTGAAACCGCAAGTTTACATGTGGCTTCAAGAAACCTTCATGCCAAATTTGGTGCAGATCCACCAACAGGGGCTGATGTAGTGATAAAAACTGCAAAAAAAATAATAAAAAAAAATCATAATACTGGAAAACGCAAAATTGAAAAAAAAAGTCTCGCCATGAACCTAATGACCCTCCATACTAAATATGATGAAGATCCACCTACAGGAGGGTAAAGTAGTGGTTAAAAACCCGCAAAATTGAAGATTTGTATGCAACTCCACACTGACCTAATGAGCCTCCAGACCAATTGGATGAAGGTCTCTCCACACCCTGCCAAGTTGTTACATGGACATACAACAGACAGCACTGTCATATTTATGCAAATTTATGATCGTTCTACTTGTGGGAACTGTGCAGCCTGAAATTTCTGTGGCACTAGTATCTCCCCTAATAATCTCAGCGTCTTTTTCTGAGTTAGTCACCAGAAAAATCAGACAAAGATGCAAATTCCATCTTACATTCGACTGTTTTCCTTTCTTCAGACTTTGGAGTGCGTCTTTCCTGAGTACAGTTCTCAAACTTGGTGAAACATTTGTATTGAGCTCCACCATACATAGTAACTTTTGGTCATATTATCTTCTCTTGCCCCAGAAACACCTACTGGTGCCTTCATCTAACACTTCTTCTCTTACACTAAACCATCACTTAGTGGGAACATTTAGACCTTCGACCATTTTCGATCTGCAGATTTGCAAACCTTCATAATCATTATCAGGATGTTTAAGAAATATATAGCTTAATTTTAACCTATAAATAATTTAATTAAACCATTTTGTTCCACCCTGAGGCAGAAATTTATTAATCAAAAACTGAAAATCTTCAAATCCTGTCTTCGCGTTTCTATCATTGACCACGGTAAGCATGAATCAGGATTTTAGGTCTCAAGGAACGTAATTAACTCTCTACAATCGGGCTATATAACAAAGGAAAGCCTCAAGTTTTCCAAAAGAGGAAACAAGTTAGACACTTCAATTTTTAGAATACACACGATATCTGGTTAGCTATGATTTTTAATGGTCATGTCAACTCATGAATAAAGAAGTCATTATTGAAAACAGGAGGACGAAAAGCTGTCAAATATTTACACTTTACTATTTTGTTTCTGGTGAGGCCAAGAAACAAGCACGAATTTAAATTACCCGTAATTAAGCTTTCTGTGCTTTAGTAAATTCACTTATATTTTCCTACTAACTCAAAGTCAGTCATGCTTAAAATTCACAGTTCGTAAGCTAACAAAGCCAGTTTTACATGGCATGCTGAGATCAAATGTACCTATTATGTGATCTACCATCAGTGCACACATCGTTCCAGAAAATTAACAATTTTTATTTCGTGTGAAGTAAACTACAGAGTTTGTCATTTACTAGGTTTTGATAACAATGAGTACACAGACAAATAACTGCAAAAGTTTAGTTAGCTCACTTATAAAAATTAAGACTGGTGTTACACGTGGAACTTTCTGTCCTGTTACATCATATCACGTGAAAATAGTTTCTCAGTAAACTGATTACACCGAATTCTAGGCAGTATTTAATGTATTACAAAACAAACAAGCCTCATGTTTCCTTCAGGTGTTGAAATTCTCACGATAACTTCTTACTTTTAGAAGGAACTATGTTCTTAAATAAAGTAAACTTGAAATAGATTTTACAGAACACAAACTAACTGTTTAACATAAACAATATTAACTAGACACTTGGTCAGGTCTGTTTATTAAAGATATCCTCTCGTGTCTCAATTTGATTGGTTGAAAAACAGAAGAAATAAAATGCTAATCGACCTGAAAACGTTACCCGTATTTTCTTATAAAATTGGGGCAACCACACTGTAGCTTCAGATTTCTGTTTTTATGAAACGAGCAATTATCTTGCAAACAGAAGTGCAGGTTCGAACCCCAGCTTGTTTTAGATCTGTATCTTGGTCGTAAGAAACCTAACCTGGAAAACAGACACTCTGTTCCATTTCAGTGCTCGTTCTTCCAGAAAAAGCCATTAAAGAGAAGGCCTAACGACTCTTTACGTTTGCAATCCAACGTGAAGTTATGAGATTGTGTTCATTCTTTTCTCTCTCTCTTTTCTTATTATTTTTTCTTTGAAATTTGTTCGGGGACAAACAGGAAACGATTTATCAGTTGAGGATGGTGCTAAGCTCCAAAAATCCTATTGAATTTCAGCACAAAATCCTACAAGTTTCTCAACAGATAAGACAACAACCCCTCTAACTCTACATTTCCCGCGACTCTGAATTGGAATACAATATAAAAATAACTTGTTTAAATGAGTAGACCACGGATATTCCGTTATTGGGTGAATATCACATCCGTAAACCGACATAAGACACTACTTAAGATCCTGTCGTGTAATTATTCCGTCAATTATCAAACGTCACGCTCACAGATATCTATACTATAAGCAATGACGTCATTCATTCGTTATGTCTTTCATCTCGAACTTTCTGTACAGCCTACATAATGGTCAGTTTGTGATTAATGTTGATTGGCTATTTCCTGTTTTAATGTCGACTTCTTTTACTGTGTCTGAAGCTATATACACGAGACTGAGACGGAGTTCTCATGTACAACCCTGCCGACCCTCAGTGAGAGTAATAATATCAAATCTTAGCTTTTTCATTAAGTAATGGGAAAAACACAGTCTCTGAGCCCGAAGTAGCCAATAACACATAATGAAGAGTGCAGAAGAAGAGAAGTCAATATCTTTATAAATATAATAGTACTGTCTGTTGTCTGTCCATGTTATGGATGGATCATCACTAGATTGAGTATGGAGATTCATTGGGTCCATGTGGGGAGAGAGGATTAGTATGGAGATTCATTGGGTCCATGTGGGGAGAGAGGATTAGTATGGAGATTCATTGGGTCCATGTGGGGAGAGAGGATTAGTATGGAGATTCATTGGATCCATGTGAGGAGAGAGGATTACTATGGAGATTCATTGGGTCCATGTGGGGAGAGAGGATTAGTATGGAGATTCATTGGGTCCATGTGGGGAGAGAGGATTAGTATGGAGATTCATTGGGTCCATGTGGGGAGAGAGGATTACATATACAGATTTTCAGTTTTCGCTTTGCAATTTTTATGGGTAGTTTTGCATTTTTAACCACTACTTCGCCTTCCTGAAGATGAATATTCACCAAATTGGGTATGAAGGTTCAAAGGGTACATAGGGAGGGGAGATGGTTACATACAGATTTTCAGTTTTTGTTTTGCGATTTTTATGGGTAGTTTTGTGTTGTTGTTGTATTTTTTTTTACCACTACTTCTCTCCCACACACCCGCAGATGGATATTCACCAAACTGGGTATGAAGGTTCATTGGGACAATGAGGAAATATATACAAGTTTCCAATTTCACATTTTGTGTTTTGCAGTTTTTATTTTATATTTAGATATAAAGGAAGCAACTTTTCTTGTCTTAAAATAACCTTTTATTAATCACGAATTTACGTAACGGGTACTCCTGCCAGTATAACATAAATAAATTCCATGTTCCAAACACACGGTTATTATTTAATATGATATAGTCTTCGACAATGCAATTAAATATTATTCTTAACTTTACTTAATACAAACTGGAACGCACTACTAATAAGGTACACAAAATACGACTAATATCTCCATAATGCATCTTAATTATTTCAGTATTGTTAATGTATCAACGTTTGGTTAACAGCTCGCGATTACGTCCAACTTCGTTTCAAGCGAATGTTAAGTTATCGGCAATCATGGCGACGACCTTCTGTTTGTTTGTTTGTTTTGGAATTTCGCACAAAGCTACTCGAGAGCTATCTGTGCTAGCCGTCCCTAATTTAGCAGTGTAAGACCAAAGGGAAGGCAGCTAGTCATCACTACCCACCGCCAACTCTTGGGTTACTCTTTTACCAACGAATAGTGGGATTGACCGTAACATTATAACGTCCCCACGGCTGGGAGGGCGAGTATGTTTGGCGCGACTCGGGCGCGAACCCGCGACCCTCAGATTACGAAGCACACGCCTTAAAGCGCTAGGCCATGCCAGACCCATGCGACGACCGTATATGAGCGAAACATTGAGGTACTAAAGATACATATTGGAGATATGGATTGCTATATTCACTCACCCCTGTTCTAGTGTAAAATACCAAGTGTGTTTACATATATTTCACAGTCTAACTGTATGGTTTACCACTGCAGTTTGTCAACAGTTTTCCAAAATCGTAAAGAAAATTATTCTTCGCTCCTTGAAAAATTCTAACATATTTGGGAAATTTTGTCTACATTTCTCCCGATTTTATTAATTAGTGTATGGTTTTAATAGCATAATAACGCGATACTTGAAAGGCATGCAACTAAATTAATACCCAGAAGTCTTTAAATTTTTTGATAAACTGTCAAGGATGAAGACAAGGTCAAGCATTTTAATTTACTCGTATGTAAAAATACATTTACTAACTGGAAAAGAGCTCGGCATGGCCAGTTGGGCTACGGCGTTCAAATCGTAATCCACGGGCATTATAATGTCATGGTCAATCCCACTATTCGTTGGTAAAAGAGTAGCTCGAGAGTTGGCGGTGAGTGATGATGACTAGCTGCCTTCCATCTGGTCTTATACTGCTAAATTAGGAGCTGCTAGTGAAGATAGCTCTCATGTAACTTTGCGCGAAATTCAAAAACAAACTAACTGAAACTGGTAATCGAAAGTTAAACGAATAATCGCTAGTTATGTAACGAGTTTCTTTTAGTGCAAATCAGTTTTGGATTATTCGCTATGATCACCGTTGGAAGTCGAGTCATTGAATTTTAGCCTTGGAAGTCCGTAAAATTATCACTGTCTCGCTGGTGGATCCATACGATTTGTCAGGAACAGGTAGAAAATATTTTTCCCTCTTATTACAAGCAAGATCTTTATTCGAGCGGCACAATAACCAACGTGTTTCATAACAAGGTTCGCTTTCCGTAGCCCTAACACGTTGCAAACCGTTTTGTCGGTACTGTATCTACAATTAGTTGGTAACAGCCATTGAACAGAAGAACCCGGATACACAATATAACTTGTTTATTTTTTTTTTATTACTTTAATTACTCATGGCACTTAAATGAAATGTGGCTTTTACCCTGAGATTATTTTTTTCCGAGCCAAAATTGTGACTTTTTCCTGTGACTATTTCCTGTCACATCTTATTCGTAAAACACGGTGCACTATTTTACCTGAAATTATAACGGTATCTAATGAAACGTTGTAATTTGTCGAATTGTTTATTTATAATTGGTACATAAAGTGTGATAGTGATTCGGTTTCAAATGATTATTTGCATATTACTTCAAACATTTTTATAAAAAAACATACGACAGGTCTTTTCTAATGGTTTTTCAAAATTACAAAACAAACTGACGCGAGAAATCAAATATTTAGGCCTGGCTTCCAGAGTTGTTTTTTTATACTTGTGTACATGATTGTCTCTTTTCGGATTCAAAACACAGTACTTGTAAGTTGATATCTTTGTAATAAAGCCGAACTATTTGCTTTCAAACGGCTAAGAGTAAGTTTCAAAAAGAGAGAGAGAGAGAGAGAGAACCAGTTTTATTAGACTTGTAACAAACACCATTTCATAATACTGAATATAATATTTATAGAAAATATTAGAACCTTTTGTGTTTGTTTGCAGTTAAACACAAAGCTACACAATGAGCTATCTGTGTTATGTCCACTACGCGCATCGAAACTAGGTTTCTAGCGTTATAAAGTTCGGAGACTTACTTCACATTGTACTCGTTAAAAATAATTTACTATTTAAAAGTGACAAATTACAGTTAAAGCTCTACCATCCAGTGTGATAATCAGTGGTGAAAATAACAATAAGAACTGAAGCAAAAACAGAATTAAGCATAACCGTTAATAATATTTTGTAGGTAAAAAACAGAATATACAAACATACATTTTTTCATGTTTGAAAATATGAACTTAAGTCTAAATTACTTGATTTTTTATTCATTTTAATAAACAGATGCTCCCCAGTGGCTCAGCGGTATGTCTGCGGACTTACAACGCTACAAACCGGGTTTCGATACCTGTGGTGGGCAGAACACAGTTAGCCCATTGTGTAGCCTTGTGCTTAGTTCAAAACAACAACAACAAATGGATAATATGAAAATATATTTGTGGTTGTTGTCTAGTTTATAACATGATATATTTTTGCTGTGAATGGTATTATTTCTGTAAAATAAGGACAAGTAATCTAGCAGAGAAATATTTAGTACATAACGTACCTGAATACATAAGGTCCGACTTCTGTCAGGTGTGGCTTCTCTGTCAGTGACAATACTCCATCGGGATTTGTTAGGTTGAAGAAATAAAAGTTTATAAATATAGGTACTGGAACGTTCTTCCATTGCTCAAAAGTTTCAGATTCTGGGCTCAGTATTAAGTGCTTAAAAAAAACAAAAAAAATCTTTATCAAAAATACAATAAACAATGCACGTGATGAAATTAAAGTTACGCATATAGAGAAAGTGGCGTTTCTATAGTCAATGAAACTGTTGGTCAGGTGAACCTGACGATGACCGAAGAAGGTCGAAACGTTGTTCGCTCTTCTATTTGAAATATTTTCTCAACCCAAAAGAGCCGTTTTTGCATATAAAATGAATAAGACAGTTTCGTCACTCATCACGGAGAAACTCGAGTATCTTACATTTTGACTGATACAGAATTACACTGTATTTTGTTTAGACTTACGCTGCAATTTTACTATTTTGTTTCGTTTTCAGCAATTATGTGTATTCCTAGAATTTCAATTTAACCATTTATTCATGGGCTTATTTTACATCTCCTAGACTTGTATTGTTTGTTTTCAAAGCTTTAACTGTACCAAAATCAAAAGACAAACTGGACATAGAATTAATGATTCTGATATTAAACAAGAACCAACGAAAGTGACATCACTGCTATGAGACAATGCCATTTCCCATTAGTTTCAAACAATGAACCCGCCCCAGCATAAACCCACAGAAATGTACTTACACAAATGTTACAGATTCTTAAACGCCAATGGCTCCAATCTGCAAGTTCATCTCGTTTTCTATTTCTTTCGACTTGTTATCTAAATTACATTTTAATTGCAACACAATTTTCAACTAGTACATGCTTGAAATAATGGAGAATGTGTACAAAACGTTGCAAATAATTGAGTTATCAATTACAGAGCAAAAATGTTCATTTTTCTTTTCATAAAGTCATAGTCATTGTATATTATATGAATAATTTATGGCGATTGTACAGACGTGGGATACTTATCGCTAGTTCAAGTGAAAAAACAAGAAAACAACACTAACTGAACAGTAGCGACACTCAACCAATATAAAGTAAGCTTTTGAGTGCAAGCACGACGACCATTGTGACAAGATATTTTAACCGGGAAGAAGGAAGAAAACAAATTACTGGTATAGCCAGGGAAATATCCGAAACCCTAATTGTACTGTACTCAGAAAATAAAAAAAATGATTTGAATAAAAAAATTCAAATGATAATAAACTTTTGAACATAATTACGAAAATATATAACTATCAGTGTCTGCGTTTTATATAAAGAAACTTAGCACCACTATACCACAACCCGCCAACAGGTTTTAAATTAATAGCTGTATTCATCGTAATATCTTGTGTCAGCTATTATGTTAACCTCGCATATATGGTAAACATTAAAAATAAGAGACAATTGTTTTAATGAAGATATCGATTTTTTACGATCGGTCAAAATTGTAGTTTCAAAATAACAACTTGTCTCGTTTCCAAATTCGTATTTCTCGCGTATGTTTGAACGTTTTAAATCAAACTGCATCGCAAAATTTTCCCTTTGAGAACAACAGCCTCGTGTATTCTAACTCTTAATCTTATCTGTTCGCGAAAACATATACGTAGATGTGGTATATGAATTTAACTGTGAGTAGTTAAGTAGTTTTCGCAAAAAATATATTTAGAATGGACATGTCGCACACAGTGAATTAATATTACCTCTACGCCACAGATGTTGAGAAAAACGACATGGAAACAAAAGGTTTTTTTTATTTCGCACAAAGATACACGAGGGCTGTCTGCGCTAACCGTCCCTACTTTTGCAGTTTAAGACTAGAGGGAAGGCAGCTAGTCATCACCACCCACCGCCAATTCTTGGGCTACTCTTTGATCTATAGAAGTTAATACTTGTCAATGATTAATACAAATAAATTTTATATGCAAAAAACGGCTCTTTTGGGCTCAGAAAACACTTCAAATAGAAGAGAAGTGTTTTCTGAGCCCAAAAGAGCCGGTTTTTGCATATAAAATTCTCAACAAGTGGGTTTCTCGACATCACTGAATACAAATAAATATATTATACGTGCTAATATCCCTGAGCAGTTTCAAACAGTATTTTCCCTTAATCAATAAATATTTGTATTACACTACGATCTTCTCAGAATTCTTATTAACATTTTTCTTCGAAACACCATAACAACTTTCATTGCTTCATCGTGTGAACGTAACGTTCATTACTCTGAAACAATGGTGTAAACAAAGGCATACAATAAGCGTAACTGTTTGTGTTTTATCCCTACTGTTCGCCCCCCAGTGGCTCAGCGGTATGTCTGCGGACTTACACGCTAAAATCCGGGTTTCGATACCCGTGGTGGGCAGAGCACAGATAGCCCATTGTGTAGCTTTGTGCTTAATTCAAAACAACAACAACCCCACTGTTCTCTTTTTTATTTTTCCAAACATACTTAAAAATAATGTTTTTATAGCTACTACCCAACTTTAGTTGCCTTATTAAAGCAACGTAACTATATGATATATTAATTTTCCCTTCTGGTTCTCACATTTCTGGTTAAACCGAACCCCTCCGCTCCCGCTTTTTTACCTGGAGAATGAACAGAAATAATATTAATATATATTCAGTATATATCAGAAACACAAAAATCATTTTATCAAAAAGGAAGGCGTTCACGAAACCTACAGATAAAACATCTTGTTAAAGAAGAGGGCGTTCACGGAGCCTACAGATAAAACATCTTGTTGAACAGTTAGACCAAATAATCCGAGTTACTCCTCCCAGACCTGTCTATCTAAAGTGAATTCAAGAAACAAAAACAAGACAAAACCAATCGTTAAAAGAAAACTAGAATATTTATATGGTGTAGTATATTAATTTTACCTTAATGTTAGGTATCATAATTTGAGGAAAGTACTGAAACGTTATTACGAACAAACTTGAAACATTAAAATTACACTAGAGAGAAAAAAAATATATGAATGTGCATTGCAAACCACAAGAATATGCTAGTAATGTTCAGTCTATAAAAATCATTAACCGTAGATCCGTGCTGCAAATAAATAGAACAAAAATTGGCGAGAAGGAAAAATAAACAAACAAGTAAAAAAGTGTCGATGAATGATGTGTTACTCTCATGAGAAATGGTTTGTTTGTTTTGGAATTTCGCACAAAGCTATCTGTGCTAGCCTTCTCTAATTTAGCAGTGTAAGACCAGAGGGAAACCAGCTAGTCATCACCACCCACCGCCAACTCTTGGGCTACTCTTTTACCAACGAATAGTGGGATTGACCGTCACATTATACGCTCCCACGGCGAGCATGTTTAGCACGACGCGGGCGCGAACCCGCGACCCTCGGATTACGAGTCGGACGCCTTACGCGCTTGGCCATGCCGGGCCCATGTGAAAGGGAAGGGCTGTAAGCTATTAGTTCCGTGTCATGTATCTCCATGGCAAACAGTACGGTCGGCATTTTTGACATGCAAATAATGCAACTATGAAATTTCTACTCATCCATGAGCATCAAATGACTTACAGGGATTCATTTTGAGAAACAACAGTTTGGTGTCTCAAAGATTGATTCACAATTTATGTTCGAGAGTAATGGGTAAATCTCGTAGTCCTAAAAACATAGTAAACAAGTGTCAAAAACATTGGACGCAAATAGCCAAGTATCCGGTTTCAATACTCTACAGCTCTGGTGCCCTCCCTCCTTCCTAAGAAAGGTGAGAGTCGGAAGTGAAAAGCGCAACTGTGTTTGTTTTTTAAATTTTGTGCAAAGCTACACGAGGGCTATCTGCATTAGTAGTAACTAATTTAGCAGTGTAAGACTAGAAGGAAGGCAGCTAGTCATCACCATCCACCGCCAACTCTTGGGTTACTCTTTTACCAACGAATAGTGGGATTGACCGAGACATTATAACGCCCCCACGGCTGAAAGGGCGAGCATATTTGGGGTGACGGGGATTTAAATTTGATGAATTTGTTTGTTTATTCGCATAAGTCCTCATATTTCATTTGTTCTTTATGAAGTTAAGCATACAGCTACAAAATGGGCTATCTGCGCTCTGCCCAACACAGGTATCGAAACCCAGTTTTTAGTATTATTAGTTCGCAGACGCATCGCTATGCCACTAGGGGCTGCCAATGCTTCTCGGCTAGAGAAGAGGCGAGGGATAAAATGTACGTCACTGTAATTCAATATTATTTAAATTTATAAATAAAAAACGACAGAATATTTTATTTTTGTGGCATATACAAGGTTCTGTTTTATAGAAAATCGTTACGTCAGTTTACTACAGAAGATAATCTTTAACGAAAAATGTGACCACTCTATAGATTTCGTCAAGCAAATATTATCACGGAGGTCTCCAATACAGGTTATATGAATAATTAACATCTTTTTATTTTAAAATTATCTATACGAAATGAGCTTAAACAAAAAAAAGAGTATTATTTACTGAAATAACATAATACAACAGTACCCACTCCCCAAATTTACCATGTACCCCAAAAAACTTATCTGGCTGTTGGGTTATGTCATGAGTTGGGGGCCCGTGTGTAATTATAAACTTGACTACTGATTTGAAGAGAGTTTAACAGTGCACAGATACATCAAAAAAGGGAAAAAAAAAACACAACAACAATAAAACAAGAAAGAATGTGAGGGTCAGTAGTAGAAAATAAATATTTTATCATATCAGTGGACGGCCCTAAAGAATCACTTCACATTGTAGGAACACACCTTTTGTTTCAATAACTGTTGACAGATTTATTTCCCGATAATAACAGCAAATCTCAAACGTACAGATAGATACTCTAACGACAAGAAAAATAAACTTTGTGAAGTATTGTATTATGTGATAATAAATATATGGTAAGTTCCAGTATCTAGCAAATTTCAAATCAAGAGTCCTTGTTGAAATGCGTGACCCGAAAAACCTTGAACTCTTAGAGGACTTTGAACCCACATGATACGGAGCACGTGCTTTACAGGTGCTTGATTCTCTCTCCTACTCAAATATTCACCTAGATTAGATAAAAAAAAAACAATCTAACAATTCTAATTATCATTAGTTTCTACTATAATAAAATCGCTACTATTTCTGGGCATGTTTTTTGCCATGCAAGAATTCATATATTAAATCCCTTTGGAGTCAGCATCCACAAATTAATTATCGAAAATTAATTTAAGCGACTACTAAAACATGATGGTAGTGATAAGTCCACATGAACGACAGACCAAAAAAGTTTAAAAGACAGAAAGTTCCCCAGTGATTCAACGTGAAATTCATGGGCTTACAGATTTAAAACCGAGGGGTTCAGTTTCCTGAAGTAGGGAGAGCGCAAATATCTCAATGTGTGCGATAAGACACACAGAAGATGGAGACATTCCAACTAGGTAGTATTTATCTTCTTACAATATGGAAACGATTAACTGATTTATTATCCATTTAATTAATTACATAATGAAACAACGAACCTGTCTTAATTAACGGGGCTGTATATGCTGGACCAATATATTGGAAAGTATAAATACAGAGTTTAGGTTTCATCATTGAAAATAAAACAGTTATAAAAGAAAGAAATCGACACAAATATATATCGATCTATAGGCCACACATGAGTATTTAACATATATCGCAGAAAATATTAATTCTGCATTTAATCTAATACTGCCTAAATAAATATATTTTCAGTAACTGTTTTACCTAGCTTTGTCAGCTTGCATATATTATTTTTTATTCAAATTAAGTTGCTCTTTTAACCACATTAATTGTAGAAAAATGAGAAAATAAATAGTTTATCTGAAAAATATTGTAGTAATAATGACAAGATATTTGTAAAATAAATTAGACAATGAATTTTCGTATAAAATAGTGTGTTTCACAAGTTGTAACCATTGTTAAGTGCAATGGAATGTTGTAATGGCTTTAAAGACAGTTTTTAACGTGTGCCCACCCCTCCAGAACAAGTTCGCGGTAAAAATGAAAATATAATGAGAAATAACCTTGTTTAAATACAAACTTGTTTAATTGTTAGTGTTATTACTAGCGTTACTTGTGAAAAGTAAATCCATACTTTGGGCTCTCTGCGCTGTGTAGTAATAATAGTATTTAGGCCTTAGTAATTAAGACCGTACGGAAAAACTATCATAATAATATTAACGTAACTAGTCAAACTCAGATTAAATTTAGATAATTACTTATGATTATCTAGTGAATTTAAAAGTTTTATTAAATTACGTTTGTAAAGTGATACTGTTTTATACGCTTAGTGTCAACGTTAAGTATATAACGTGCTTCCTCCCTCTATCTTGCACAAGTGTCAAACTACATTTTCCTGTGTGTACTAGAAACTATACCGTTAACTTTATCATGCTGCTAAAAATCAAAAATGGTTATTCTCTATGTATGAAGACCAGTAATAATTTTATTTTCAATATCGCTGTATATCTAAGTTATACTGTTCCAAAATTTACAACTATATACAACTTACTTGCTAGTGGCAGCATGTTGCACTTTCAAAAACCAAAATTTGAAGTAAGCTTAAAAGTTAAACTCACTGCAGAGTTAGTGTTATCAGTTCTAGTAAAACAATAACCTATTTAGGCCTACATTAATTCCTGAAATTAGTTTTAACATATGAGGCAACCTTTTTTGAAAAAAACTTACCTCTCTGACCTGCCATCTCAGTATATTAGGAAAAATCAAGTATGCTACAAGGCCTGCAATAGCCAGTAATAGACCTAAAGAGACTAATATCCCAGCTTTACAAACAACTCCCATCTCACGGCTGTGTATTGCCAGTTAAGTAGGTTACAAACTTGCGATAAACACAGGCGAGTGAGTAGTTCAGCACGTGATATGTTGAGGATAATACGATTTCGAAATGAAATTGACGGATTTTCTGACATACAACAAAAAAACTACTTTTAAGTGTAAGCGAGCAATAGTGACACAGAAAATAAATGTGGTTAGACAGAGTCCAAGTTTCAGCCAATAACTACCCGTTGAAAGTTCTACAGTAAGCACCATTGAGCAGAAAACTTCTAAATTTTTTGAACAATAGATCAACGTTCCCCGTGGTCAAAGGTTAATTTTTGACTTATCCGATTCCATAATTGTTTTGCGAGTTAGAACCTGTTGCTTAGTTTACACGTTCGACAATTCGTTTGACTGTTGCTAAGCTCCTTTCATACAATACATGTTACAAAAGTCCGAGCAGTAGTTACTTCTCCCATTAGTGTTGTCCCGCTTCTGCTATGTAGTCACATGACTTAAAGTTGCCAATAGTGAAACGAGATGTGACGAGAACTGGCTTTTCAGCTGTTTGTTGGTTCGTCGTAGGGCGTAGGGCTTTGTTAAAAAAGAGCAAAGAAATACGATTGTAGGTCAGTTTGCAGAGAAGTGAATTTCGTTTGCGTCTTAGATTTAGGACAATGCTAATTGTCGTAGTTGAGATCTGTGATAGCTGCTAGTGAGTTTATATCTTAGTGAATATTTAAGAAGGCTAAAAAAACGTTTTAATAGTTTCGTTAAATATTGCGATCACAGCGATAACAGAAAAAAATCTTATTCCATTTCGGTCACTTGCAGCTATCGAATCGAATTCTTAAAATCAAATTTTCTTAAGTAAATTGATTTTTATCAGTGTAATAAAGCTACTATTTTTAAAAATGATAAACGTACAGCTTCAATCATTCTTATCACAGACTTCTGATAAGGCGTCCAAAGGTGATTTATAGGTTTTAGTCACCTTGATGTACTCGAATTGTGCATGTTTTGTTACATCAAAGTCGGAACGCGCTGTGTAAATTCGACGACTTAATGGCAGTTCCACCAGGAAACGTAATTGAATTTACGACAAATAAAAATAATACAGCTTAAATATTATTATATATTGGATCAGGTATGTTTTATATAGCAGTTTAAACGTCACCACATTCTATTCTATTCATACTAACCAGATAGTTTTTTTTTATTAACTACAAAATTAAGAGATATTTTATAAATCAGGTATAACCATTTTTGTTAATTTTAAAAAATATATTTAACCACAATTTTATAAATACTCCTGCTTAAACATTCTCGCTGTGAGTAATCGCGCTCATTTTAGCTTTATTAGTTTGTACACTTATTTCGATAGATAAGCAACTGGCGAATACCTACCTTCAACCGTAATCAAACGTACTGCACGTGACTGAGTAATTAGCGAGCCCAGACTGTGAGTTCGAGAGTTGGTGGTTCGATTTTCGTTGTCTTATAGACGCCCTCCACACTTTGGGATTGCAGATGCACTGTAAATGTAAAGGTTAAATTCCACTAAGAGACTGGTCAGACAAGACTCGGCAGTTAGCGCTATTAAGTCAACAAATAACTTACTATTAAAGAGTAATGTTATTTTATAATAACATTATAAGCCTAATGAGTAAATCATATTATTTGCCAGAAAACTTGAAGATAGGTGAACGTAACACACTATATAATATTTCTTTAAATAGCTAGGCCCGGCATGGCCAAGCGTGTTAAGGCGTGCGACTGTTAACCTGAGGGTTGCGGGTTCGCATCCCGGTCGCGCCAAAAATGCTCGCCATCCCAGCCGCGGGGGCGTTACAATGTGACGGTCAATCCCACTATTCGTTTGTAAAAGAGTAACCCAAGAGTTGGCGGCGGGTGGTGATGACTAGCTGCCTTCCCTCTAGTCTTACACTGCTAAATTAGGGACGGCTAGCGCAAATAGCCCTCGAGCAGCTTTGTGCGAAATTCCAAAAAACAAACAAACAAAACAAACTTTAAATAGCTAACCTTCAAAATTAATTTGAAGGTTTATGATAGTGCTGAAAACCCTACATGCAATATTCAGTCTTTGATCCAAATATGGCTAAAGATGGAGAATATTAGAAGTTGTAATTTTATATCGCATCATGATAACAAAATGACCCTCGCTGAACGTAATCGTTCACATTACACCGGTTTACTGTTTTATTATTTTTATTTTTAAGGACTATAGCTTAAAAGCTAGCCTTTCTTATTAACTACCTCCTTTTTTTTTTCTCTCTCTGAAAGTTCTGGAGAGTTATTTGAGTTTGATCTTTTATTTAATATTTTACTTGATCGAAACACTGATTTCGAAACAAAACCTTTGATGAAACATCGAAGCAATAACTTTATGCACTGAATGATGAAAGAACATGATGCGCATGCGTAAGTACAGACAACTTACTCTGGGGGAGGAGGAGAGAACTTCTTAAAATACCTTTCTCAAGGATTAAAAAAATCATATGATTAAAAAGAAACGATATTACTATTTGAACCTCGATAAAGAACAAACTTGGGTGGGTCAGAGTAAAATCTTAGGGAGTATGCCACCCCCTCCTTGTACAGGTCTTGAATGTATGTTTGTTTGTTTTATAATTTCGCGCAAAGTTACATGAGGATTTTCTGCTCTAGCCGTTTCTAATTTAGCAGTGTAAGACTAGAAGGAGGACAGCTTGTGATCACCACCCGCCGTCAACTTTTGGGCTACTCTTTTTACCAACGAATAGTGGGATTGACCGTCACATTAAAACGCCTCAACGGCTGAAAGGGCGAACACGTTTGATGGGATGGGGATCCAAACCCCCGACCCTTAGATTACGAGTCGAAAGCCGGGCCTTTCTCTCATTAGGCAGCATCAAATATTGTAGCTTTAAGTTGTGAATTAATGGAAACATGCATGGCCAGGTGGTTGAGGCGCTCGACTGCAGATTCCATATTTATATTAAAAAAATTGATACTAACCAAAAATCAAAATAACAATTAAATGTAGCAATTATAAGTCGGGCAGACGCTAATAATTTTAAAGTCTTATTATTACAAATAATCTTAAAGCGATCAGAGAAGCTACTTTTGTAATAATGTATTGTCATATGATTTAGTAATTATTATTTTAAACCCTAACATGAAATATCTACTGTGATTGAACGAGAGCGCGTCATGTGGTATGAAGGATTTTTTTAACGTTGCCTAGGAATACAGCAAAAAATATGATAATTTATTCAAACCTAATTTACAATTTCGGACATCTCGCCAGAATTTTAGCCACATTTTGAGCTAAAGTCAGACAGATGAGTACTCTGTGTATTGGCAAAATCACACGTTGATGGGCTGTTCTATTTTGAAAGTTAAACAATTTCTAAACTATATTTGTTCTTCAAATGAAATTAAAATCTTCAATGAAATGTTAAACTTTTAAGATGTATATGTAAGACCGGAGATGTAGGCTTAATACACTACGTAACAGCACGAATTTATAAGATTTTAGTAAAACTGAAAACAGAAGAGAGGAAGGCAGAATAAAACTTTTATTTACTGATGATTTCGGGCAACATGTTCTTTGTACAATGTGTATTAGCATGCAGTAATATAGTAGTAGCGCATGCGAACTGATTGGTTTTGTTTAAGTTTTTCCAAAGTCTGCTCCAGACTCTTAACAGAGTGCACCAGCTCTTACCGTAATGCTTGATAAAAGAAGGTAGTTTTGATATTGGTTTTGATCTCGGCATGGACAGGTGGTTAAGGTACTCAACTCATGATTCGAGGGTCGCGGGTTCGAATTCCCGTCACACCAAACATGCTTGTCCTTTCAGCCGTGGGACCATTATAATATGACAGTCAATTCTCTTTATTCGTTGGTAAAAGAATAGCCCAAGGATTGGCGGTGGGTGTTGATGATTAGCTGCCTTCCATCTAGTCTTGCACTGTTGCATTAGGGACGACTAGTGCAGTTAGTACTCGTGTTGCTTGGCGCGAAATTCAAAACAAACCACGCTTGTTCCGTGTATCTAACTACAGGGTGGTCGCTAGAAAAGCGGAAAAGTTGTCAAACAGCTATTTATTTTTACAAAGAATAACTTTTACAAAGTTTTTTAAACGCATATGTTATATTACACTCATAGATGCTCAAAATTATTAAAATCATGCATTTTATTCATGATGTAAAGAAATCAAAATAGAAATGAGTAAACACGCATTTTATTCATGATCTCATCTGACCCTGAAATTTTCCGCTTTTCTAGCGACCACCTTGTATTACTGGATGGCACATGTACCTTCAACAGTTTCTTCGTCAACCTTACTCACTGCGTATAAAAGAATCTAACTTACTTTGTTACAATATCTAGAATATCTAACACTTTAATCAACATATTTACTGTAACTTGAAGCTCTTTACACAAACCAAAATGTATCTTTTCTTAAATTAGGATTCCTTTGTTTATTTGGAATTATGCGAAAAGCTGCGCGATGGCTACCTGCGCTCGCCGAACTTAATTTAGCAACGTAAGACTAGAGGAAAGGCAGCTAGTCATCGCCACCCAACGCCAAATCTTGGACTACTCTTTTACCAACGAATAGTGAGATTGACCGATATTATAACGTCTCCACGGCTAAAAGGACGAGCATGTTTGGTGTGACGAAAATTCGAACCCGCGATCCCAGGCCTCTTAAATTACAAATTATTTTTACTAAAATTATTATAAAAGCCACTGGCTAAAGTTTGTTCAGTCCTTTGTTTAGTCAAAATGCTATAAAATGCAATTGCTAGGCCATCGAAGTCTTATTAAAGATATAAATGTTTTACTGGAACAAATCTGAAATAAACAATTATAAGGGTGACACACAATTCAAAATCACGAACTGTATGTTGTGTATTGATACTGCATGCAATTGAAAAATATGTACAGAGAACAAATATCTGAAAATAATAAGACACCAAAGAATCGCCAAAATATCAATTTTCCTAGCGTAAGTACATTTAGCATTAGTAAATATAATACGTCGGCGCTTTATTTATATCGTTAAGACGATCGAAAGTTGACGTCTTTTATACGTAGTGCCATCTAGTGGTGAAATATCTTTTGCCTTTTTACGTATAATTGTTTTACACAAATTTACTTTAGAAACTGTAAGACTATTTTATTGTTTCTCCAAAGGTGGCACAAATTTAAATAATTGTGCTTATATTTCTTTATGTTGAACTGGCTGTCGTTGGTCACGTTTATTGCGCGTACAATTGCATTGTTGGATTTTGTTTGTTTGTTTTTTTGGAATTTCGCACAAAGCTACTCGAGGGCTATCTGTGCTAGCCGTCCCTAATTTAGCAGTGTAAGACTAGAGGGAAGGCAGCTAGTCATCACCACCCACCGCCAACTATTGGGCTACTCTTTTACCAACGAATAGTGGGATTGACCGTCAAATTATACACCCCCACGGCTGGGAGGGTGAGCATGTTTAGCGCGACGCGGGCGCGAACCCGCGACCCTCGGATTACGAGTGCACGCCTTAACGCGCTCGGCCATGCCAGGCCGCATTGTTGGATAATTGTACTTTGTTCGAAGCAGTCGAAGTACTTAGCTAATGGAAACCGACAACAGCACAGACAAAATTCTTATACAGTGGTACCTCGGTTCTCAAATGACTCCCTTCTCGAACAATTCGGTTTTTGAACATATTGTTTGAGAAAAAAATGTCTCGGTTGTCGAACATAAACTAGGTTCCTGAACCAAGCTGTCGTGGCCCAAACTCCCGAAATAACCCGACTGATGACCCGAACAATCCTTCGACCATATTCGGCCCACATCAAGTTTGCCCAAAACATTTTACCCGCACCTGTCGCCCAGTCCACACCTCCGCTAAAATCTGCTGTGAACGTTCTCGTTTATCTTTTTGTTTTTCTAAATATTCTGATTAAATAAGCCACCATGGGGTCAAAAAGGGATAATGAAAGCAGCAAATCAAAAAAGAAAAGTTGTTAGAGCCACAATAGAGGTAAAAAAAGATCTCATAGCGAAGTATGAGAGTGGTGTTTGCGTGTCTGACCTTACCACACAGTTTGGTGTGGCGGAGTCTACAGTCTGCAGCATACTGAAAAATAAAGAGGTCATCAAAGGAGCTGATGTTGCAAAAGGAGTGACAGTGCTTACGAAACAAAGATCACAAACAATGGAAGAGGTAGAAAAACTGTTGTTGATTTGGGTAAACGAAAAACAGTTAGCTGGTGATAGCATTTTTGAGGCCATCATTTGTGAGAAAACAAAGCAATTGCATGCTGGCCTTCTGGAAAACACCCCTGGGAACAAGTGCTGATACAAGTAATGCCTTTAAGACTAGTAGGGGTGGTTTGAAAAATTTTGGAAGAGAAGTGGCATACATATTGTGGTGAGACATGGGGAGGGTACCAGTTCTAACAAAGACGCTGCTGATAAATTTGTTGGAGAATTTAAGGACTATGTAGAAGCTGAAGGTTTTGTTCCTGAAACAAGTGTTCAACTGTAATGAGACAGGCCTCTTTTGGAAGAAAATACCAAAGAGGACTTACACCACCAAGGAGGAGAAGTCACTGCTAGAACACAAGCCAATGAAGGACAGGTTAACTCTATTATTATGTAGTAATGCAAGTGGGGACTTAAAACTTAAGCCTTTGCTTGTGTACCATTCTGAGAACATGAGGGTTTTTAAGAAAAATAATGTCCTGAAAAGTAAACTAAATGTCATGTGGAGGGATAATAGTAAAACATGAGTAACCAGGCAATTTTTTATTGATTGGGTAAATGAAGTGTTTGCCCCAAGTGTAAAGAATTACCTCACGGAAAAACAGTTGCCACTCAAGGCCCTTCTTGTGATGGACAATGCACCTGCTTACCAACCAGGCTTGGAGTACGGGTTAGAGGAGGAGTACACTTTCATTACGGTGAAGCTCTTGCCCCCTAACACGACTTCTCTCATTCAACCCACGGACCAGCAGGTCATATTGAACTTTAAGAAACTCTACATCAAAGCACTGTTTCAAAGGTGCTTTAAAGTGACCTCTGATACAGAGTTAACCGTCAGAGAGTTCTGGAAAAATTAATAACCTCTATTGTTTGAGGATGATAGGCAAAACCTGGAGGAAAGTGTTTTTGAGGACTATGAATTCAACCTGAAAGAAATTTTGGCTAGGCTTAGTACCAGATAGAGATACTTTGAAGGCTTTGAGGCTGAGCCTGTTGTCAAGGATACTGTCTCACTAGGCAAGTGTATGGGTTTGAATATGATGTGGAGGAGTTGGTAGAAGACCACAACACTGAGCTCACCACGGAAGAACTCCAAGACCTTCAGAAGGAGTAGCAGCAGAAGGCAATTGAGGAAGTGTCTTTAGATAAGGAGGAGGGAAAGGAGGATGTTCCTAGTTCACTAATCAAGAAAATGTGTGTAAAATGGGGAGAGTTACAAAGTTTTATAGAAAAATTTCACCCTAACAAAGCTGTAGCAAACCGCAGCATAAACCTTTTTAATGACAATGTCATGCCTTACTTCAAAAATACTTTAAAATGCAGGCAGAAACAAACCTCATTAGACAAGTTTTTAGTGAGAAATAGGTCCAGTGAGTCTCAAGCAGGTTGTAGTGGTGCAAAAAGACAGAAAAGAGAAAGAACCCCAGAAGGAAAGTTACTTGACGTTTTTATGGAAGGTGACTCCCCTTCCAAACAATAACAACCCTCCTACTCTTCACGTTCCTCACCACCTTTCACTTATGCTATCAGCTCTCCTGCACAGGTAAAGTGCAGTTAATATTTCATTTATTGTCTTTTTTATTGTGTTTATAGTTTATAGTATTATTATACGGTATAAATAAGCAAAATGTGTACTTAAAATGCTTCATAATGCGTAATTTTTGGAGGTCTGTAACGGATTAATTTAATTTATAGTATTTCATTTGGGAAAAATTGATTCGGTTTTCAAACAGCTTTCTGAAACGGAACCGAGGTACCACTGTATTTCATTTTTTAATTGTTATCTATCTGATGAAAATTTTTCATTTTAATAATACAAAATAATTATCTTAAAATCGACGAAGTTTAATTTGGCAAACTGCCTAACGACTGATTTCACGAGAAATTTGTAATACAGACAAATTTTCTATATTTTCTTTTTTCTGTTGTTAGATTAATCTGTGTTGTTTTGTTATCTCTTGGTGAAGTATTTCAAAATCTTCGTTATGCCCGAATAAACAATTTATACTATTCTTTTCTCGAGTGTTAAGTCGCGAGAAAAAAGTATTATCTCTCTGACGCAATTTGTCGTCTTATCATAGTGTTTCATTCACGACAATGGTGACGACATAATTATTTATTGTAAGGGTAATTGCGACTTAATCGAGTTATACAACAACATTTAGGAGAACTTGTTTGTTTGTGAATTTCGCACAAAGCTTCTCGAGGGCTATCTGTGCTAGTCGTCCATAATTTAGCAGTGTAAGACTAGAAGAAAGGCAGCTAGTCATCACTACCCACCGCCAACTCTTGGACTACTCTTTTACCAATGAATAGAGAAGATTGACCGTCACATTACACCGTCCCCATGGATGAAAGGGCGACATGTTTAGTGTGACGGGGATTCGAACTCACGGCCCTCGGTTTACGAGTCGAGTACCTCAACCACATGGTCATGCCGGGCCGGGCTGAATAGATGAGGTGCCGTATTTCGAACTGTGAATGAAAAATAGCAAGTGACGTAGTTACTGTGCAGGGGAGATCAAAATGCTTGGGACCTTCGAGAGCTCAGGGGACCCGGTAGAGTTAAACAATATGCTAATAATGTTTGTATAAAATTAAGATTTCTAAACCGGTGCGCTTTATTTACGTATTTGTTACTTAAAAATATAAATAAATGAATGTAATTGAGTCGTTTTCCGTTTGGTGCTCACTCACATTTCGTTTTGAAAACAGCTCTGGTAATGCAGTAAATTAATTAAAAATAAAACGTTATGCGACATTTATTTAACAAATTCTGCGATATTTAAAAACGTATAAAAAGTAAATCTTCACCTCTGTGTCTATTTCCCCACATAAATTAACGAGTTAAATATTTGACGCATGGGTTTCAAAGCGATATGTTGGTGGATACCGAACTGAAATAATACTTTCAATTTATCTTACGCTTTGTGTGGGGGGTGGGAAAGGCTTTGTCAATAGTTTCGTTATTTCTAGGACTACATGTAACATCGCTGTAATTAAAGAGTTCTGTTTCCAGTTAGGCTTATGCATAATTAAGTACAGTGTTTTCCAAAGTGTGGGCCCAGCGGGGCCAGGTGGTTAAAGCACTCGACTCGTATTCCGAGGATCACGGGTTCAAGTCCCCGTCACGCCAAACATGCCCGCGCTTTCAGCCGTGGGGGTGTTATAATGTGCGGTCAATTCTACTATTCGTTGGTAAAAGAGTAGCTCGTAATTTGAAGGTCGCGAGTTCGAATCCCCGATCGCCTTAAACGTGCTCGACCTTTTAGCCGTGGGGGCGTTATAATGTTACGATTAATCCCACTAATCGTTGGTAAAAGAGTGGCCCGAGAGTTGATGGTGGGTGGCGATGACTAGCTGCTTTTCTTCTAGTCTTACGCTGCTAAATTAAGTACGACTAGCGCAGGTAGCCATCGCGCAGCTTTACGCATAATTCCAAATAAACAAAGGAATCCTAATTTAAAAAAAAGATACATTTTGGTTTGTGTAAAGAGCTTGATTGTGGGAATGACCGTAACATTATAACACCTCCATGGCTGAAAGGGAAAGCATGCTCAGTGTGACGGGATTCGAACCCGCGACCCTCAGATTACGCATTTTTACTTTAAAGGGGAGGTCGAGAGGGGCCCTGTGAAAAGATTTTTGTCACTCCCATTTGGAGTATCGTATGTATGAACGATTATATGGTGAAATGCTTCAGCGAAGCTTTTCTTAATGCATAGACGTAGTGCATGACAGATGGTGTACTGAGGATACGTGAAACTCATTTAGGATATTTTTAGAAACTATAATAGTCAACAGTTCTAGGAAACCATAAGGCACCTTTGATGCCATTACGATCACGTAATGGTTTCATAAGTTCTTGGTATATATTGTAACGGACATTTAAACTGGTGTCTGAGTGGTCTCTTTTATTCATTTGTGTATTATTCTTTATTCGTGTGAATCTTAATTTCATTATGAAGCATGCACTTATCAGTTCTTCTATGTGTCCATTGTTATCAATGGGGCCTCAGCATAGTCAGGTGGTTAGGGAGCTGGACTTGCCATTTGAGGGTCGCGAGATCAAGTCGCCGTCACACAAAACATGCTCGTTCTTTCAGCTGTGAGGGCTACATAATGTTATGGTCAATCCCACTATTTGTTGGTAATAGAGTAGCCCAAGGGTTGACGGTGGGTAGTGATAACTAGCTGTCTTCCCTCTAGGCTTACGCTGAATTAAAAAAAACAGCAAATGTTATTAACAAACACATTTTCGTATTTTTTGAAAACTGGCCATGATTGACCTTGCGTGGCGCAATTGTGGACTTCTTCTGTTTCGCACAATAGAAACTGTCCCTAAATTCCATGCCTACCTGTTTGAACACTAAGGGAAGTTTTCTTTGGAGGTGTTGTTTGTTATTATTTTTATGCTAACAGCTTGAGCGTTTTTTTCGAACCTGTCTTGAATCAAGAAAATCTTAACATCCATTTTAGTACACTCAAACCCAGGATTTAGTCTCAATGACTCGAAGACTGGTCGTAAATGATAAATAGGAAAACTACATGCTCAACTTTAAAGGTTTTAAATAGTTTGGTGGAAATATTGAAATGTGAGAGTTCCAAGCCATCCAGTGTCCTGAATTACCATTTCATACATTCTATCATCCATCCACTGTACTCACAGGGTAACTACATATATACTTTAGGTGGTGGAATCATTCATCCACTGTACTCACAGGGTGACTACATACATACTTTAGGTGGTGGAACACAGGAATGGGTAATTCAAATTTTCTTTTCATCCCAAATTCTCTCAAATTGTTGGTGAGATGCTGATTTTGTATGTCTGGAACAATCGTTTATCCCGCCATGCACCAAAGAAAAATCGATGTGACAAACTGTACAAAACGTAAGACTGTCACTGAATTTTGATACAATGATCGGATATTTTGCACTATACTCTTTCTTAAATTTTTGATTCACAGTTTTAGTCCTTTTAGATTCACCAGAAGCAAGACAATCTGGTGAACGAGGCCTCTTTTTCTCCAACTTGTGAATGATCGCATTGATGTTTCTATGCCGCTTAAAAAATGAGAAATACCCATCTACGTGAGCGCTGATTGGCTGACAAGCACTGATGACATAACTATGGATTCCCCTACATACCCAGTATGGAGAAGCACCGCACTCAAACTATTGGTAGACGTCGGAGATACAAATATATAATTTTTTTATTTCAAGCACAAACATGATTATCGCAAGTCTCCATTTGGACTATGTCTGTTATTTATTATCAAAATTTATTTGTATCTCTCTAGAAATTTTCTTTTCACCCCTTTCAAGTCCTGTGGGAAAAAGGTTATCACTTTATTGTATAGGCTTATATAATATATAATAATTTGGGAGTTTCAACAAGTCGTGATATTTGTCTGTATGAGCGTATGGTCGTAATGTATACACTAAAATCGTAATGGTTGGCATTTCTGCACTAACGTAACCAAATACTACCTATATTATTCATTACTATAATTAAAGTAACGCATTCACGTGCCTAGCTATTTTTATTTAAATAAATACTGCCTATATTGTTCATTACTATAATTACAGTAACGCATACACGTGCCAAGCTATTTCTGTTTAGCCAAATACTACTTGTATTCTCTTTAGGTATTATTTAATATTGCTGGTATGCACCGTATAATAGAGAGCTGGATACATCTGTGACGTACAGGTTACCATAGATATTTTAGTTCTCTAGTTATTCAGAATGTTTTATGAGCTATCTATTTTTGGCCTAACTATTTTACCAACGTTTTGTTTCGTGCTGAACTTAATGACAATCATCTCAATGTGTCATTTTAACACTGTCTTGATTAGAGACTGTGTGACTGAATCATGATGTGATTGACTAAATTCTTCCTGACTCTACTAGAATTAATAAAATAATTTAAGGAAGATGAAAGCAATGGAAGATTTAACGAAAATTGAGAAAGGAAATTAGAAGAACGTGACACGTGACGAAGTGAAGAGTTAAATGATGACGTTATATTCTGATATTAACAATAGAAACAGATCTCGGTGAAAATAGATCTATCGAGAATAACCCCAATATCATGGTATAGTTACAGTTAACCTTTCATAGAATTCTCTAGAAAAATCTCAATATCAGGGTGTAATTACGGTTTATCTTATTTTTTTTCTGGTCGTTTTATCCAATTACAATATATTTTATTTTTGTACAGAAACTTTTAATATATATTGTTTTATTTACATAACCACAACTTTCATCTCCCTCTGGAACAACTTCTGCCTTTTTTTTTTTTTTAAACAAGACAATGTTGACTAGTAACTCTTTTGATGACGTAACTGTTTCTATGTCCCCCGAATCTTATTGATTAATCGTTTTTATCCTGGTTGTCAAGGTTGAAAGTGCTTGTTGTTAAGCAAACTTTGGAAGCAGTAGTTGCTAATGGAAACCAAACGTTAGAGTTTAAGTTGCTAAGCAGAATAATTTTAAAACTATTTTATTGGTCCGAATTGTGCTGTCATTTCTTTCAACAAGCTTAGCAAACAGATTATAAGTTTCGGTTCTACTAACTGAATTGCTGGTTTTGTGTTAAAATAGGACACAGCTTACGAAATCCGCGATTGTGTCGTATGTCATCGGATCAAGGAAGTATCGCGGAGCAACTTAGCTAGTGCAGTTTTTGTATAATTCTTTCTATAAACGTGCTAATTATTGAAGGAAATATTCTCTTCTTTCATTTAACATTCATAACATGATGTCAGCAAAAGTTGTTGCTTGACGTTAAGCAAAACGCAACACAAGGGGCTATGTGTGGTTTGCCTATCAGGGGTATCAAAACCAGATTTTTAAAGTTGTGTGTCCGCGGACATGTCGTTATGCCACTGGGAGGAGGGCTTTCTGAACTGATCGCACCAGAGAGCCAAAGCAAACAATTTTACGTTTTCTCTGATTTTAGTTTCAGAGCTTTACAGGCCCCGGCATGGCCAGGTGATTAAGGCAAGCGACTCGTAATCTCAGAATCTTTGCCACACTAAACATGTTCGTACTTTCAGCCGTGGGGGCATTATAATGTGACGGTCAATCCCACTATTCGTTGGCAAAAGAGTAGCCCAAGAGTTGGTGGTTAAGACTAGCTGTTTTCTCTCTAGTTTTACACTGCTAAATTAGGGAAGGCTAGAGCAGATAGCCGTCGTATAGCTTTGCGTGAAATTCAAAACTAATCAAACCAGTGCTTTATAGTTAATATAAGTATAGAGATAGTGAAGAGTCTAGTACGTATGTTCTTAAGCCAGTTGTAAATTAATTAATCTTCAAGCTCTCACTGATTTCACAAGTCAAATCTTAATTTTATTTACTGTTTCGTTTCGTTTTATTATTATAATGAATTATTTCTTGTGGCTTCTTACTTCCAATTATTCAACATAACCCGCTATCGTGATTTTACAGAAAACAAAAAGATGTAAAACTATGGACAAGGAACAAAATTTTCAACCTACATTTTCCATATTATACCGTTGTTCTTCCATATTAGCCCAGTTGATTTATTGACGTTGGATGACAGTGACAAGTTGCTTACAGACACGTAATTAATACCTTAAGGCTATTTCCATTACTGGTGGGTGATGCAGTGCCAGAAGGCAACAACAAATGAGAAGCTCTGTTGGCTTTGCTGGATATGGTAGAACTGATAATGTATCCATCAATGTCATATTCAAGCATTGAATTCTTAAATGATGTGATACAACAGTTCTGTTATTTTTATGAAAAAGAATTTCCAAATAGAACTCTCAAGCCAAAGGAACATTTCACTTTGTATTATTCAGAGAATACCTGCAGATTTGGTTCACTGAGGAATGTGTGAACCATGAGATTTGAGGCCAAACATAGTTTTTGTTGATGTTGTAAGATGTACCAAAACCAGGAGGAATCTAGCCAAAACAATGGCAATGAGACACCAGTATAAACTCTGTTCACATTTGGAAAGCAATGGAGTTTTTGGAATAGATGCCTTTGACCTGACTAATCCCGTCAGATTGCCTGTGAATTCACTCGGAGAAGAGCGAAACCTTGTCAGTGCATTTGTTGGGAAGGCGATTTTGTCACTAAAGCATCAGGTTGTAGAGTCAACTGCCTCACATACAACAGAGGGACAATGGTTGTTAGTAGCTATGAATTCGACAAAGATCTTTTTTGTATTGTCAAAGATACCAAACTGTTGATTATCACAGGCATCTTCATGCTTACACTGTAGAGTCAATGAGGAACTATGAACTCCTGAGCATTCCAGATCTTTATGATCATTACCCATTGCCTTGTTATGAGAACAAAGGTGAAAATATGATCATTCTACATCACTACATTCGTGGCGAGTGAATGATGACAAATTTTAAACAGCATCTTAACATTCAAGCCTTGGCCAGTACCCTTTAAGATGGAAAATTTGTCAAGTCTGCCTAGATCTACTGCTTTGCTGTTGTCGCAAGGAAAGTCTGTTGAGAAAGAATGTCGCTTCCATTTACTGGATGCAGCCTACACTGAGGTTTCCTACTATACCTTGTAAGTGCTGTGGAGTGAATACCATGTGCACCATTTCTGATTGCAAGCGTGTAATTATGTCTGTTCAGACGTCTTCATCTGTATTTGATAGCCTGCCCAACCTCTATTTTCCAGATATCCCACTTCAAAGCAATATGACAAAGTAGTGGATGAAATATGTAAGCCCTACCCTCAGCTGTCAGATGCTCCAAATCTAACTCCCTAAGGTGCTCGTGTAAGTACTATCCAGATGTGCATTATGTTATGTTTGTTGTAAAATATATTTTCATAACAAATATATTCTCTTATCTATGCATTTGACTTTATGAACCCAAAAGCCAATGAACCAAATAAAATTCTTCCTAAAGTGCATAACAGGAATGACCATATAACCACTTGTAAAGGTGTAAATGTATTCTGCAAGAAATGTGTTCATTTGTTACAAAATAAATTAAATGGTATTTTTGTGTTACATAATATTGGTGAAGAAACAAGTGAAAATTTTGTGGGAAGCTTTATTTTTTAAAATACACACAAGTACATATATCTACCAAGGAGGGGCTGTGGTAAATACTATTTTGATACTTTGAAATATTTGTACGATGTAACATGACTTAATTAATGAAACTCAACAAATTTGACGCTAAAGAGAATGCATTGACAAGATGAACTCGTACAACTGATTTATTAACCAGTTTGTGTATGACTTTCAGTTTCTCAGATTAAACCTGAAAAATGCCAAAAGTGGTTTAAAAGAAATGCTGTTTAAAATAATTATAGTTATACCAGGGCAGATTTGTTATTCATTCTCGATAGAACTCGTTCTGTCAATTTTAATTGCAGGAGCTGTGGCGGATGAGGTTTCGTCAGAAATTCCAAAATAATAGAAAGCGGAAGGATTCATCATTACCTATAGTCCAAGAAAGAAAGAAAAAGATGAAAACTGCAACAGATAAACCCCATCTCAGAACAGAGGCTAGATGGATTAAAGCAATACTTGTGTGAAAAGCCAGTTGGTAGAGAGGATGAAACTTCCACACAAGGAATAAATAAAAACTCGTCTGCACTGCAGAAAAAAAGGTTATATTTGTAAAGTGGACTTGCTTATGGACAAAACTCTGCCTGATCGTAGGAAACTGGTCATTGACAACAGTCCTGTCAATGAACTTATAGAGCATTATCTTTTCCCAATGGCATCACCATCACAGATATTGAATGAATTTAAGCGGCGAAGAAATGATGCAGAAAAAGGAGTGTCCAACTTTCTCTCTCAATATAAGGACTCAGTGAATTCTCACCTGCAGGACAGAAACACATCGCCAGAAAATAATCCATTGTTAACATTTCTTATGAAACAGTGCTCACACTTGCCTGATGTTACATCTAGTATTGCTATTCTTGGTACGGCCTGGCATGGCCGAGCGCGTTAAGGCGTGCACTCGTAATCCGAGGGTCGCGGGTTCGCGCCCGCGTCGCGCTAAACATGCTCGCCCTCCCAGCCGTGGGGGTGTATAATGTGACGGTCAATCCCACTATTCGTTAATAAGAGTAGCCCAAGAGTTGGCGGTGGGTGGTGATGACTAGGTGCCTTCCCTCTAGTCTTACACTGCAAAATTAGGGACGGCTAGCACAGATAGCCCTCGAGTAGCTTTGTGCGAATTTCCAAAAAAACAAACAAACAAACAAAGCTATTCTTGGTATTCCTTTTCTTCTAAAAGAAAGTGAAAGTATCATGGTGGGTACTGAAGTAAGGTAACCTGCTGAGAGTGGTATATATATTCAATGTGGTTCAATTTCTCAGTTCTATCATCAAGAATTCAAACTATATGTTGATGGTTTTTATATTTGTGCCATTGAAGATTTTGTGGAAGCATTCACCATGTATGTGGGGAGTTTTTATATCTTCAACTTTGTATTTCCAACAAAACTCAAGAAAACTTTCAAATTTGTTGAAAGAGTTGTTCTGAAGCTCTATGATGAGTCCAGGAAAATTACCAAATCTGATAAAGATGCAGACAGATGTGTTCTTCAATTGCTTGATCTCTTGAAACATACCAGCGTGAAATCTGTCAAAAGTCCAAAGGTAAAGAAAGAGGAAAGTGTTCAAAACCATAAGGTTATATTAGATCAGGTAACAGTAACATGTCATGTGTATTTGATCCAGGGTGAATTTTGAAACACCAAGTGTAAAGTTCAGTTGTTTGTTTTCAAATTGTTGCTGCATTTTGAATTTTATTTTGGTGCATGTATATTGATGTACACTTGTGTTCAGTTTGAAATAAAAATGGTGCTGCTAAAATGCATTTTATATTATTCAGGCTAGTGGCAGGTTACTGGGACTTAGGTTGAATCATCAGATGGCTGCGGGGTTGACTGCTCAGTGATAGTTCTGCTGACCACGACTGACTAAAGATGGTCTCTTTGCATAACAGCGACATTGCAGAGGTAGTCCTGACCGGGTCAACATGACTTATCTTCCAAGGTCATTGGATAGTCAAAATGACAACAGTCCATTGCGAATGGATGGTCTTAATGACAACCGCTCTTTGGACGAATAGGGTCACACTGACTATGTCATGACTACTCTATAGTGGCTTGCAGGTAGGCAATGAGACTATTGTCAGGTAGTCAGAATGACTACCTAACGAAAGTCATAACGACTATCATAGAGCAGTCAAATGTATTACCTGCCATCATCACCTGACTCTTTTCCGACTACACAATAGTAAAAATGACTAATATTTAATAGTCATATTAGGTAGTCATCGATTTTAGCGACTACTTAGAGAGTCTCTTTTGGCATCGCTTGACTACATGATTTACTATTTAAAAGTCGTCCCCTTGACTAGTTCTTATTTTGAGTGAACATTCTTTGAAATATAATCATAATTTTTACTTTTATATTTAATTTGAGTTACACACGTGTTCTTTGTTTTCTATGCAAAACATTTATAACTAATTCATTTATTTTTATTTCTATAATTAATATACTGTATAACTAATTGGCCATAAAAAGGGAATTTATTAAATCTTTAAATAATATACAGTAATTTAATTTTTCATGTTTAGTTTTATAAGTTCATGTGCTTTGCCAAAATTTAGTTTTAGAAATATTCTACATAAACAGTTGTGTTTAAACATTACCATATTAGAAAATTATATTCTTATACGTCTGTGGATATTTTAGCAATTTTTTCTGTAAACCTTGTTTGTTGTTGGTATGGAAAAAAATCATTTTAGTGCTAATTGATCTCTACTAAAACTAATAAATTTCCACTTCTAACCGAGATTACCTTTGAAAGTATATTGTAGAAAAGTCACACACAGAAATTCTAAACAATGTGGGTATTTAAAACCTATTGCTTATTAAGTCAAACTCTTCAAATAGTTGACACAATATGCCTAAGTCTGACCTCTCCATCTAACTAACTAAATTATTAAAATTAAATGTGAAAACAAGTTAAATAATACATTTGAAATGCAGAGTATGTTTACATTATATTGAAACAGTTTACGTAAGTTGTTCAAACCCTACATAAATTCAAAATAGCAGATTATATTATAATTTATTAGCAGTAAAATAAAAGACATGGCAAGGAAAGACACATTATGTAAAGAAAATTGTATTATAGGGTTTTATTTTGTACAGCTAAAAACATTTAGTTTTATTAATCTAAACTTAATTTAAAATTCTGTAGACATAATTTATTGAATACTTCACATTACATAACGTAGATGAGAGTGTTCCGGTAATGTAGTTCCCCCAACTCTTTTTGAATATTAATTAAGGATCCAACAGTGTTTAATCGACACCAGATGAAGATTGTCCATTATCCATTAATATACAAGAATTACAAGTTAAAATATGTTTGCTGTCGAGTGAAGTATTTAGTTTAACAGTATCGCATCGAATCGGATTGGCTAGGGATATATAGATGTGAAATAGCAGCCACAACTTTCTGGAGCATAATAACTTATTTAAATGTGAATAAAAATAGGAAGGATCTATTCAAGCTAAACTGTGGTGTTTATTTGGTCACCAGATAACAGAACGGTCTTTTACTTTTCTGTTCACATTGTACTTAAAAACAGATCTGCTTGTTCAGTGTGGTTACATATGTTATGGTTGAACTAAAAACATATGTGTCGCTGTTCACCTGACGTCTCTAGTGAACTTCTGAGTATTGATTGTACAGACCGAACGTCAGCCATGAGATGGTGTAGTGATAGGTGCTGATCCAGGCTAACGAAATGGTGAAGGTGCTTGAATAATTAAAATGTTTTATAAATAACGTAATATCCAGAGACTATTCTGGGTGTCTTAGTCGTCATTTCATCAAAAGTTTTACCCTGACGTGATAGAAAATTTAAGGAATGCAATGGAACATTTTCAATCAACAATTTTTTCCATTGAAAATCGATAAAAATAATAATGGTCAATACAGAAAATAATAACTAATAATTCTTAATTTTGTATTTGAGGATTTTGTTTGTAATATTGATTTGGAAAGGTAAAATTATCAAAATAAAAAATCCATCCTCGAAACAGGTGACGAACTTGAAAAGAAACCATTACTTGGTCAAGAGTAGAGCTGTAGGCGGCTGGTGTCGCAGAGTGGTTGCCTTCTACCTTATCAGTAATTCTCAGCTGGAAATGGTCACGCATTAACATATGTAGGTAGTATACTTATGAGCAACAAGCCATCTGAACATGAAGTCACCAAGTGGTTTTAATGTTACAGAATGACGCTGGAGCAGCCTTGTAAAAAATACTTGTAAATGAAACATTACTAAATTTTAAACTTTTTTTCTGGAAGTGTAAAAACAAATAATTGCTGCTGTAGTACGAACATGGTTGGTTTTTTTGTTTTTAAAATTGGAAACTCTTGAAAGAAAAACCAACCGTTTATCTAGGAATTGAGGATAAATATACTGAATATATATATAAGAGGGGGTTAACAAGTGCCACTCAGACATTCAGAAGATTCAACGTAAATAAATTGTTTATTTGTTTGTTTTTGAATTTTGCACAAAGCTACTCGAGGGCTATCTGTGCTAGCCGTCCCTAATTTAGCTGTGTAAGATTAGAAGGAATACAGTTAGTCATCACCACCCACCGCCAACTCTTGGGCTACTCTTTTACCAACGAATAGTGGGATTGACCGTCACATTATAACGCCCTCACGGCTGAAAGGGCGAGCATGTTTGGCGACTCTCAGATTACGAGTTGCACGCCTTAACGCGCTTGGCCATGCCGGGCCACGTCAATAAATATAAATGATATAAGATATCAGCTGAGAGACAACATCATATAGACCACTCAGGACAAGGAAACTTCATTGTGTAGTTTGTTTACAATCTCTTCCGGAACGATGCGCAGCGTGACTGATGTATTTCGAAAAGTGTAAGATTAAGTGCCACAGGGCTAAAAACTTGTGTCACAAGTGTAATAGAGTTTTAATTGTAGTACATTATTTCGTAATGCACGCCAGCTGTTTATAACATCAACTTTATATTTCGTGCCAAAGGGCAATAGTTTGTATTAGAAAATGTAATATTTCTGTTTTAATTGTAAGGTAATACTTAAATACAAAATAAGTCATGATGTAACTAATATTTGAAAAAATAATAAAAGTGTTATTACTGTTGGCTGGTAGCTTATAAAGTTAAGAAAATAAATAAAATATTTTTAAATATTGTCGAAACACATTCAGTCTAGCTCTTCTGTGTCATGATTAATTGATATGATAATGAGCACGTGTAAAGACAATCCAATAGCTAATTTGAAGAAGACTTTAAATAGAAAAAAAAAACAGTTACACTGGAGGATTGGCTTTGTTTAGAATTTCGCGCAAAGCTACACGAAGAGTAATTGTACTAGTTGTTTCTAATTTAGTAGTATAAGACTAGAAGGGAGGCAGCTAGTCATCACTACTCACCGCCATTTCGTGGGCTACTCTTTTACTAACGAAAATAGCGACTGACCTAAATGTATTTATTAACATCCCCACGCTGAAAGGGCAAGCATGCTTATTGGGACGGGGATTCGAACCCGCAACTCTCTGATTGCAAGTCAAGCGTTTCCTAACCACGTGTTACGAAGAGTTTTGTTTGTTTCTTGATGAACACCAAAAATTGGTTTTGGGTTCTCCGGCACTCGATTTATAGCATCTAAGCCAATTTATTTCGTCTTAGCACTGCAGGGGGGATTTTTTCTGTTAGAACAATTTCCAACTCATATTTATAATAATACTTTAATTTTTGGGGGTTTGTGAACCAGTTTGTCGGTGGGGTTTGTTTTCTTTCTTTCAGACATTTTGTTAATATTTGGCGACACATTTTTAGATACCAGATTACCGATTTGGTATTCCTGCTTCTGTTCTGATGTTGTTATCTATAATCTGTAAATGCTTGTCAAATCAAGAACTGTTTTTTTTTGTAATCCCTTCTCTGTCTTTACTAGCTACCTTTGCATCAGATTTCATATTTCAAAAGACATTGTATTCATTAGAACTATCACTGGTTTTGAAATTACTGCTATTCAATGCATCGTCATTCGCAAGACCCAGCAAAAATTTAGTAAATAGAGCCTCATAATGATAAAAAAAACTAAGAAGAAGATTACAAAGCATACAATCGGGGCACTGGGCAATTGTTCAGATTGTCCAGATGGTTTTGTTTGTTTGTTTCTAATTTCGCGCAAAGCTACACGAAGGCTATCTGCGCTAGCCGTCCCTGATTTAGCTGTGTAAGACTAGAGGAAAGGCAGCTAGTGATCACCACCCACCGCTAACTCTTGAGCTACTCTTTTATCAACGAATGGTGAGATTGACCGTCACATTATAACGTTTCCTCAGTTGAAAAGGCGAACATGTTTGGTGTGACAGAAATTCGAACCTACATCCCTCAGATTATGAGTCGACCCCTTAACCATCTGATCATGCCGAGTTTGCCCAAAAGGTAAGACTGTCGTGAATAAATGTATCGTTAGAAAAAAGAAACCTTCTCAGACGCCAATGACATCAAATCTGAAAAATGTTGTTTGGAAAAGTTAAATATCAGACCTACTTGATAGGCCTAGCATGGCCAGGTGGTTAGAGCGCTCGACTCGTAATTTGAAGGCTGCAGGTTTGAACCCTGTCACCGATCACTGTCGTCCTTTCAAAAGTGAAGGCGTTTTAACGTCATGGCGAATCCAGTTATGCGTTGGTAAAATAGTAGTCCAAGAGTTGGCGAGGAGTGGTGTTGACTAGTTACCTTTCCTTTAGTCTACTGTTGCTAATTTAGAGGAGCTACATGCAAAATTCAAAAATAAACAGTCAATAGTTTAGTATAATCAACCAACAGTCTCATAATAGATTATATGTGATCACGTTTAAGTTGCGTGTTTTTGATTAGTTGTCCTATATTTTGCATACTTTAATTAGTTAGAGCCACAGGAAATCTGTTAACTGTCAAAACTTTCATTAGTTCTGGTGAACCGAATCTTTAAACCGTGGTCTGTAATCAAATGAAGTAACGTGACTTGACGTTTTGTGGTTGTTTAAGAATTTAAAACTGAGTTATATACATTGTTTGTTTCCTTTGAGTTAACCTCAAATCTACACAATGGCCTAAATAAACGTTTCAAGACATATTTTACAACTATTTAAAAATTCTTCATGTTTAAAGCTATTCAAAAAATTATCGGGATTTCTTTAGATTTCTAATTAATTTATTAAGCATTCTTTAAGTTGAATTTGTTGATTTATTATGAAAATCAATCATAATTTTAAGTTTCCATATAGTACGACAATATTTAGGAAAATTATGGAAATAAATGACTTAGAAATGATTAATTACTTTTCCAGTTTAAGACTGTTTCCACCAGTACAGTGGTGAGCCTGCGAGTTTACAACACTAAAATAAGCGGTACAATTCCCTTCAGTGGACACAGCAGACAGTCCAATGTGGTTTTGTTATAAAAGAAACACAGAGTACAGCTTTTATTCTTTTGAGATTTCAGTACCATTTAAGACAAACAGAACTTTTTTTTTTGTGCTCACACTACGAGTGAGTTCTTAGTCAATGATTAATTATTTACTTAACCACTACTATGACACTTTTACCGAATATGAATAAATAATGATAAACGTGAATTTGTTGCATGCTATTAATCATGTACAAAAATGATCAATTTGTACACATTTATTCCACTAAAAAGAAGTGTACAAATGTCTTTAAAGCAACGACCAAGTTCTGAAATTAAGAATAAAATGATAATAAACGCTCCATTAAGGCTTAAAGTACTTTCGACTTAAAAAAAGCAAATAAAATGATAGCTGATATTATTCAAACACGTTTGTTTTTGAATTTCCCATAAAGCTACTCGAGGGCTATCTGTCCTAGCCGTCGCTGATTTAGTAGTGTAAGACTAGAGGGAAGGCAGCTAGTCATTACCACCTACCGCCAACTCTTGGGCTACTCTTTTACCAACGAATAGTGGGATTGGCCGTGACATTATAACGACCCCACCGCTAGGAGTGCGAGCATGTTTGGTGTGACAGAGATTCGAACTCGCGACCCTGGGATTACGAGTCAAACGCCTTAACACGCTGTCATACTAACATCCTTCTCTTCTTATGCAAGTTTGAAATATGCTGTTTCAAAGTTGAAAACAACAATCTAATTCAAATGTCACTTTCTCAAGCTACGTGTAAAGTTTTGATGTAATTTTTACAATTTATATCTTTCAGTAGTGCGAATAAAACTACCAAGGAATTTTTTACTTTGCGAGAAATAATGTACTTTTTTATCTTCTGTGATCTTTGACACACCAAAGAAAGTTAAGCCTTTTTACGTTTGTAGGAAAAAATGCCGTGTAAGAAAGGAAAGAAAAAAAAAACAATAACGTGCAGAAGTCCTTAGTGGTAAGTGTAAAAACAACCTAACTTCGAGGTTCGTTTAACTTACACAAAAAACCCAAGACTAGAAGTTTACTAAACTCATACAAATCCTTCAAGGTCAAAGTTTAATCAACTTATAGAAACAACACAAAACTAAAGTTAAGAGTCACTCGACTAATACAAACAAACAAAAACAACAGTATTTACTCGACTTATACAAACAACTCAGTACCAAGATTTATTCAGTTTTCACAAACAAAACGGAACAAAAGTTTCCCCAACGTGTAACTTCACAAATAATCGAGCAGTCCAAAATCATGACTTGCTTTATTTTTAGAAACAAACAAACAGCTCAACGTTAAGAGTCACTTAACTTCTACAAACAGTAAAGTAGTCGAATAATAAGATTCACTTAACTTGCACAAACTATCAAATAGTCCCAGATCAAAATTATCTTAATTTGTACAAACAATTAAACAGTCCAAAATTAAGATTTGTTTTATTTGTTGAAACAATAAAATAGCCAAATATTAAGATACACTGAACTTGCACAAATAATACAAGAATGAAATTCACTTAACTTATACAAACAATCCAATATTAATCGACTAAGAGAAACAACCTGAGATCGAGATTCACTTATCTTCCACAAATAACAAAAGACCAGAACGCACCAGATTTACACAAACAATATGTTGATCCAAAGCCACCGTTTTGCCTTCTAATGCATTTTTGACGAGCTTACGTACTTACAACACAAAAAATTCGTGGCTCGATTCCCCTTGTAAAGAAGACAGACAGCCTACTGTGTAGATTTATGCTAAAACTATCAAACAATCCAATTCTTAACCTTTTCAAATAACCTAGAGCCAGAAGACGATTACACAAACAATTAATCTAACTTGAAGACATAATGAAAAAATGAGATGCACTTATTGTATTGCTTCCTAACATAATCTTTCTTGTATTCTCTTTTGGATGTAAAAAAAAATAAAATAACATAAGTTGAAATGGTTGCATTGAACTTCCCTGTGTTAAGCCTAATAATCGTATTACTAATTACACAAGTGGTAACTGCACAACAACTCTTCCTAGCTAATACCTTCTCATAGATACGAATTATATCGGATGTGTTATGCGTTAAATAAAGTTCCTGAATGAAAATAAACTACTCGAAGTTTCAGACAGATTCAACGTTTCAATTTCTACTGAAACGTCAGCCATTCCTTACAATTAAATTTTCGCAGAATTCGAATTTAGAAATGGATGAAGGGCTTTTATGATTTCATTTCGAATATGTTTGAATAGTATTATAGGTTTTGAACTTATAATATGGGTTTCAACGCTCAAAAACAGGCAAATTTGTTTCTTTTCTATTCTAGGATGACACTCGTCTCGTAAACGCTGCCATAATGTGTTTTAAAGGTCATTAGCATAAAGGTTTTCAGTTGGATGTTTCCATAGTAATATTATCTAAAGGTTTGGAACTCATTCTTTCGTCTAAACCTAAACTTATGACATTTTTACAGAACGTAGGTCACAGACAGATGTGAAGTAAATATATCATGCGCCGCTTAAGCTTCATAGACTCTTCAAAATAAATTATAAAACGATTTCTACAGCGTGATCCTTGTAAGAAAGAGCATTTTTTGGTTCATAAATTACGCTTTCTATCATAGGTTCTTATAAGTTCAACGGACCGTCTAAATCACAGCAGTATTAGTTGTTGAAGGGAAAATTGCACCATTTAATCTTCTCTGATTCTGTTGGGAATAAAGTAGCGAAAGACATCCGTAATTGTAGTATTTAGAAGTAATAATAATAATAAAAGATATTGTACAGCTTGAACTGTATCTGTGCAGAGCTGAGTTAATGTGAGCTGAGCAGCTTTGAAAAAAAAGTGAATACGATTTGACAAAATATACACACATATATTTATATAAATATATAATAATAAAAATAAAAGCAACAAATACTTTGTTTATATCGAACCGAAATAGAAACAAAAACATTCGTACCTAAGAGAATCAAGTTAGCCATTTGTAGATTTATTAACCTTTGGTCTGTTTTAACAGTAATTTTGTTTAACAAAATGCTGGAAGAATTGTTTGTTTCTTTTTTTGAATTTCCAGCAAAACTACATGAGAGCTTTTTCGTTTACCCTAATTTAACAGTGTATGACTAGAGGGAAGGCAGCTACTCATCACCACCCGCCCTCCAACTCTTAACAACGAATAGTGGAATGACGGTGCGTTATAAAGTTCCCTCGGCTGAAAGGGCGAGCATGTTTGATGTCATGAGGATTCGGATTCGTGATCCTCAGATTACGACTCGAGCACCCCTAACCACCTAATCATGCGGAGCCCACTGGAAGGAAACGAAGTTTAGTAAAGATATGTAATTAATAATGAATTGTATATCTCCAGTAAAAAATAAACATTGTAATATTTATGTGATGCATAGTTGACAGTATACATGAGTAAAACAACATTTTGAGCTTATAGTGGGATGGCAACCATAGCCATATACGCTTCAGTTTCACCGAAACAAATCCGCAAAACAATTTGTTTAATTAAAATAAATGGAAGACGGGAGAAACTTCCCCTTAGTGCTGAACATACATAAAGCACGTGCAATCCGTGTGGGAACCGGGTCTCAAAAATGTCAACTAATTCCGTTTGTTAAAGTAAAAAAAAACCCCACAAAAACAGTATAACAACTGTTGTTTTACTTTTTAATATATAACGAACTTTGTTAACACTGATTGATTTGATAGCCACTCTTTAAATCATAACAGACAGAGCTTCGATATATTCTAAAATTGTTCGAAAGTTTGTCCTTAATTTACTCATGAACTACGTCTTCTGACTTCTGGAATCATTACCAAACGCCATACCAATTAAACTTATTTGAATTACTGAGATATATTTTCTGAATATGGTGTGTTTTTTACCCAGGAACTAAACATCTATAACCGCGAGAGAATATTCACTTCTTTCATAGATTGTTTAGGCAGAGTATTCATGATAAAACTTTGTAGAATGGATGGCAACTGTCTGTTATGGAGACACAAATGTAGAGGAAGACGAAAGACGGAAGACTTTCAAAACGTCGTCCTATACACTTGTGTCTCCACAACAGACAGTTGCCATTCATTCTACAAAGTTTTATCAATATTAACTTCTGAATAAAGAAAGTTTCTAACATTCAACATTGAACATATCTAATTAAATGTACTTCTTTTATATACGTTTCTTCACTTGTATGCTTTTACTTCTAACTATATTTTCGGCGGCAAACCCAGTAAATATCTCCTGACATTCAGCCATCTTATAGTAGTGCAATGTTAGTCTTGGAAGTGATGTACTACGATAATAAAAAAATATAGTAACATATTATTAAACTAGTAAAACTCTTAATTATAGTAACACTAAAGATTTAGTTGTGCGTTTTAGAGCAGAGCCACGTTAGACTATCCGCTGCGCCTATCACGGGAATCGAACTCTGCATTTTAGTATCATAAGTCTTTATACTTATGAATATCAGATTAGAGTGCGTAATACCAAAAAATATAGTGTTGCTCACTTGTTATGCGTAAACAACAGCTGTTAGTATTTATGTTACGGAGTTTTTTAGGCCTAATTAAGAGCGAATAAATGAAAATCTTAGGCACCGTTATAAAAAATGCTTTGTTTAGATATCAGCTAACAGGATGTCTGTAGTAACACAGGCAGTGGTTTCCTTTTCTTTCACAAAAGATCCCGTACTAAATTTACACCCTGTCTTATCAGGTCGTTTCTTAAGTAATGTGTCCAATTTTAGATTCAGAAAAAGAGAAAGGATTTCAAACGCTTTGTTATTTAATGAATAATGTATGTTCTATTATTATTAATTACCTCCTGCCAACGATTCACAAGCTTCTAAATGCCACTTCTATAAAATTATTGGGGTTTGGAGGAAAATAATGTAGAAAGGGTAGTTTTGACATTTTCATGTGTTCCAAACTCCTTTCCATCAAGATAGTTCTGCAAATTTCAGAATAGATGATAATCAGATGGGACAAGGTTTGGAGAATAAGAGTGATGTGGAAGTTTCTCCAGTCTAGTTCTTCAGTCTTTGCAGATGTGATTCTTGCTGTTTGGGGCCGTGCATTATCTTGGTGTAACACAACACCTTTACAATTGATCAAAGCAGGCTTCTTTTCTTTCAGAGCAACAATCTAGCGTTCTAACTGTTTACAATAGAGGTCTGATGTAATCGTTGAGTGACAGCAACTCAAAATGGATTACACCAACAATATCCCACCAAACACTTCACAAGTCATTTTTAGGGTGTAGGCCCATTTTGGGCCATGCTTTAGCCAGTTTACCTGCACTGAGCCATTGTCTGCGGCGCTTAACATTTTTATAATATATCCATTTTCCATCTCCGGTTACTAATCTGCTCAAGAAAGGTAAGTTAGATTCACGAGAGTCAGAGAAGTGCTCTAAGGTTAACTTCTGTCAAGTCATGGGGGACCAATTTTCCAAGTTTTGACATTTTTCCAAGCTGTTGCAGATAACAATGAACTGTTAAATGGATTGAATTAAGCTTCTGTGCTAGTTCTTCAACTGTTACAGCACAATTTTCATCAAGTGCAGCCAGCAGCAAGTCATCATTAAACTTAACAGGACCACCTGAACATGGCACATCACTTAAGTTGTAGTCACCTGATCTGAACTTCTGAAACCACCTCGGACATTTCCTTTCATTGAGAGACTCTGCACCATAAACACTTTGAATGTTTCGTGTAGTTTTTGCTGCACTATTGCCTTTTTAAATTTATAAAGTATTATTTGCCTAATGTGCTCATTAGACATATCCATCTTCTAAAGAGTTTATTTGATTAATGATCTGAAAACGTGGAGTTGGGTTAGTTTCTTTCATTCGTCTGAACATTTTTATATACGTCCTACTACATATTTTAGTCATTAAAGCCTTCTACAACCACAGAAATGATCATGTACTTTCTGTTTTCAATTTTCAGACATTAGTTTAGGGATAACCTGATATAAAGAATTTTCCCGTCAGCACACAACTGAACAATTAAATCCGATTGGCCTGTTCTTGACGCACGCGAGAACTGGTAATACAAATCTGATTAATGTTTCAAGTTCATGAATTGCCTAATAGTATACACACATATACATGAATTTATAACTGCCTCCTAAGCCAAAACGTTATCCTACATTCTATTAAAGGTTGTGCAGTTTTAAATCTAGTATATTAATAATGTACTCCAAGTTACTGTACACACTAATCAAATAACATTACATCCATATAAGATTTCATTTCCTCAAATGCTGTTTACTTTTGAAAGTAATACAATAGGAGTAAAAGTAGCCGACATGTTTGTATAAGTTACATATGGACTAGGACTGAACATCAGCTAATTATCCCACTATAAGTTACATGATTTTGTATGTATATATCTATATAAGTGCATATATCTTTGTGAACCCTTCTTCCCACCATAATGGCACAGCAGCATGTCTGCGGACGTACAACGCCGTATCATAACGCTCTTACGGCTAAAAGGGCGAGCATGTTTGGTGTGACGTGAATTCGAACCCGCTATCCTCAGATTACGAGTCGAGGATAATCATCAGGCCATGATCTACACCGCTATTTATATTTACGTAACTGACGTTAGTTTAAATATTTATATCTATGATCGAAACGTAACACTCATCAAATACACATTTTTTCTAGGATGAAAGTAATCATTTGTATAGAATTAATTAACCCATTGGCTGCGGCTGCTTTAAACGCGCGCGGGACTTTTGCAAGCCGTACATCTATGTACGGCATCAACTGCCGGACAAGACTCTACTTTGTACGGCGAAACAACAGTCACTGGGTTATTAAATATTTGTTAGCTTCATGTACCGTTGTAGGTGTCGTGTTTTACGTTCTGAGGATTTAACAGAACGTAAAACATTATTGTTTGCTTATTTATTAAGGGTAAGATTATCCAAGCTATATTTCTAAAGATGTGTAAAAAGTGTAACATTTTTTATAAATATTCAGCTTATCGAGAGGTTTAACTTCACTATGATATAAAAGAATGGTGATCGAGAGATATTCTTTCTTAACAGTTTGATAAGACGTACGATACTTTAAAGATTTTTTTATGTAAAGAAGTTCCCGAACATGTAAGTATCCAAATATTTACATTCTAAAATAACCTAAAAAGCGTGAGTTTATGTAGAGCTTTGTTATGTAAAAAACGTCACTAAAACGTAAATTTTTTTATAAAATGCGATAGAATATTTTGGTAAGGAAATTACAGAACGCGAAATTTTTTAGAGATTTTCTTTCTAAAGTTAACAAATGTGATTTTTTAAAGCGACAAATGAATTTGTAATATTTTGTACGTGTTAAAAACAGAACCATCGTGACCTCTCTATCTCCAGTTAGGATACGTTCTGAAAATAAGTCTTGTGTTTTAAACGCTTACCACCTTTGTTCTTATAACGACTTCAAATTGATGTGAAATTAATAGATATTAACGATTTTTTTCCTTAAGAGTTCTTTTATGTGAGGAGATTCATTGTAATAAAACTAGTGTTAACTATGTAATGTATGTAGCAAAGCTACATCGGGGTATCTGCTGAGTCCACCGAGGGGAAAACTATGTAATAAGGTAAGTGTCAGCTATCTGACAAGACTGTTGACAACTATCTAATAACACTAGTGTCAACTATGTTATAAGAAAAGTGTCAGCCATCTAATAAAACTAGTGTCAAGTATGTAATAAGACTAGTGTCAGCTTTGTAATAAGACTTGTGTCAGTTATCTAATAAGACTTGACAAGTATCTTATAACACTAGCGTCAACTATGTTAAAAGAGTAGTGATAATTATCTGATAACACTAGCTCCATCTATCTAGTGAGATTAATGTTGTTTATCTATTGAGACTAGTGTTAAACATGTAGTGAGTTTAGTGTGAACGATATGTGAGCTTCGAATGTGGTGTTGAAAAAAAAAATATATCGAAGGCTTATTTTAGGCAAATTTAAATTTGAGAATCTGTTTAGTGATGGAAACAAGTAACATTTTCTTTGTTCTTTACCGTGGAAGGTTGTACGTTCATATTTGTTAAATTACAGCAGTTTTAGAATGCAAGTCACTCGTATTTGTATTGCTGTCGTTATGCATGTTAACTAAACAATGTTCAAAAATGTTTTACAGATTTCATCATATATATGTTCTGTCCGAGGTTATTGGTTAATATGCATAATAGACTGTGTATTTTCTCTGTTTACGCGCCTTCACCGTAAAAACGTAAAAATAAAGTGGTGGCAAGAGAAAATTTGGCATTTCTCTCTTTGTGTGTATATTTCTGTTTATACGAATATCATAAAAGTGTTTTTTAACACAAGAGGGCGCATTTCGGACTGGCGTTACGAAATAAGGTAGACGAGCTAACCAATACACATCCAGCTATCGATAAGGTCTGGACGCACATTAAGGAAGAGAAAATTGTTAACGTGTTTTGTTTTTCTCGTCTCATATTATTTATGTGTATAATAACTAAATTAAAAAGAAGTAATATGGGAATAAAAACTCGTCAACTCTGATGGTTTCCTACTTGGAATCAGTTGATAATATATCTGATTTTATTTGTATGAAATTTTGAGTCGATAAGAAAAGAAATTTCTCTCTCGATTCACAGCGAGGAAGTTAAAAAAGCAACAACAAACAACAACGTAAATAGAGTAGTAACTTTAACTTACTGAAGAGTAAATTGGTATGGAAACATCCACAGGTAACGTAACGTTAAATAATAGCGAGACGATGAGCACAAAGTCATCAGTTGAAATGAAATGGTCAGTCGAAAAAATAAGCATCGTATGTATGTATTGTATTATATTTATCTTCGCAGTTCTGGGAAACGCTTTGGTCATTGTGACTTTGGTACAGAACAAGAGGATGAAGACAGTGACTAATGTCTTCCTGATGAACCTAGCTGTGAGTGACCTCCTCCTTGGGGTCTTTTGTATGCCTTTCACCCTTATAGGCAGTTTATTGAGAAACTTTATTTTTGGGGACATTATGTGCCGTCTCATTCCATACCTCCAAGGTGAGTTTTTGGTATCTGTCTGTCTCCTTATTTATCTCTTAAGTTTGATGGTACTTTTGATAGTGATGTCACGAGAAGTTAGGAAAATAAGATTCTGTTAGTCATAGAAAAAAAATTATTTACTCAAAATCGATAACCTGAGAATCAAGATCTTAAATTTTATTACAGAACTACATGGAGTTAGTAGGTTTTACGTTTCCTCGTTTCGATCTGATGTCATAACTTTAAATCTTAATGTTGGAGGTAAAACCAGTCAGTTAAACCATAATAAGTAACGAGATAATTTTGATGTCATTTAAAAACATCTAAATCTCCAAAAATATTGTATGACGGAAGTTCAAGTATTTTGTTGGATGTGTAGTTAAGACGGGATTCATATATGTGAATTAGTTTTAAAAGAAATAAAGAAAGATATGGATACCGTAGTAAGACACGTATTGTAAGTTTAATGTGTAATATTTTGGCGTTCCAGTAATATTCCTGTACCTCAGTGTAACAATAAAACAAAAACTCTCTATGATGAAACTTTTCAAATCCTTGGAAGAAACAAAACTGAAGAATTAATTCAATTGGTGTTACACAGACTGCACAGAGGAGTGGAACAGCTAGAAGGAACCATGTGTAAATGGTGACATGGACTGTACAGAGGAGTGGATGAGCTAGAAGGAACCATGTGTAGATGGAGAACTAGACTTTACAGAAGAGCTGGATTATCTATGTGGAACCACATGTAGGTGGTGGTATGGACTGCATTGAAGGCACAAAAAGAACTGGTTCAATTATGCGGAACCAACTGTAGATGGTAACGTGGGCTGCATAGAAAATAACGAAACAGCTTAGGTAAACTGGGCGCGACGTTGAGTTGGTGATGATATGGACAGCACAGAAAGGAACGACATGGGCTATATTAAAACACACAAACTAAATATGTCCCTTACCCAGAAAACAGAAGCTGATCTAAAAAAAACATGAAATGTAGGGATTGGAACACTTTCTACCGAGTTACTGATCTTGTATCAGTCTTAACTTTTGTCATAATTGTTAGAGTTTTAATACGTAAATGGGTGTAACAAACTAGTGTAAATAGTGTTTTTCTTAATATAAATAAGGAAAATTGTACCTTATATAAAACGATAAACCAAACTGGTACATGCATCTGTAATATAAAAATGTAACTGTACTTTCTATAATATAAAGATGTATCTGTGCTTTCTATAATATAAAGATGTATCTGTGCTTTCTGTATTAGGTGTAACCGTACAGTGAGTATTATAATATAAAGGTGTAACTGTACCTGAGGCCTAGCATGGTCGAGCGCGTTAAGGCGTGCACTCGTAATCCGAGGGTCGCGGGTTCGCGCCCGCGTCGCACTAAACATGCTCGCCCTTCCAGCCGTGGGGGTGTATAATGTGACGGTCAATCCCACTGTTCGTTGGTAAAAGAGTAGCCCAAGAGTTGGCGGTGGGTGGTGATGACTAGCTGCCTTCCCTCTAGTCTTACACTGCTAAATTAGGGACGGCTAGCACAGATAGCCCTCGAGTAGCTTTGTGCGAAATTTCAAAAAACAAACAAACAAACAAGTAACTGTACCTTGTATAATATAAAGGTGTAACAGTAACTTCCAAAGTTTAAACGATTGTGAGTGTGATATAAATCAGTGTGACAGAACTCTTGCAATACTTTTACCCTAAAACTTCTGTTAACATAATACTATAACTATACTTCAAGAAATGTTTCCCAATAATTGTTTATTAGAAGATAGTAGATAAAGCTGAAACAGAATTTAAATATTTAATTCTATTTATCAGAATGGTCTTCGATCGTTACCTTCTTATCAAAAAAATCAATGGATCTTGTTTGGTATTTCCAATAGAACGTTAGACGTTCAAATAATTATTGTATCATGACTAAATAATTTGAAAGACTAGGGCAATAAGTCATCCTTTAGTACATTAATTGATTATAAAAACACTTGACTTTATCTCATGATTGACAGTTAACTATATAAATATCAATATGTATTATTTATTTATGAAACTAAATCCTACGTGATAAGCAGTTTTCCATGAATGCCGTATTTGTTTAAAATCATATGAACGCTTATATTATAACAAAGCATGTGAAACAAACAACTTTTCTCTTACTTCAATTGTTGTGTATTGTTTGAGATTACACAAAGATGTGTGAACAGATAATATATATATATATACACACATTACATTTAAGAATTTAAATTTTTCTCACACTATTTATTTTCAGATTTACTAATGTTTGTTTTATCTCACAGGCATTGTGTATCTCCGAATTTCAAATTATGATAACCTTGTTTTGTTTGTTTTTGAATTATTTTTATTGCATAATATTTATTTGTTAGTTTCTTTTGGAATTTCGCGCAAAGCTATACTAGAGTTACCTGCGCTAGCCGTTCCTAATTTAGCAGTGTAAGACTAAAAGAAAAGCAGCTAGTCATCACCACTCCCCGCCAACTCTTGGGCTACTGTTTTACCAACGAATAGTGGGATCGACCCCAACGTTATAACGTCTTCACGGCTGAAAGGGCGAGCATGTTTGATATGTCGGGAATTCGAACCCGCGAATCTCGGATTATGAGTCGAGCATCTTAACCACCTGGCCATGCCGGGTCGTTATGATAACCTAAACACAAAAGTGTTGGTCATTTGAAAAGGACATCGTGTTGATCTATCTATTGTTGTGGTTTTTACAAACTGCTGTTATTGAGTGTCCTAATCACACGGAATATAATTATTTGTTTTTTGGTGGGGTAAGACTTTTTACATTTATTTAAATAACATCAGGAGTTGACTGAATTTGGTGCATGAAGGAAGCGCACTCGTCTGGCTTTGTTCCCATGACAGTTGGAATACCTTATCTTTGCCTTGAAAGAACTATCTTAAATCACGAGCTCAGTGAAATATTGTTTGAATTTTATTAAAAGACCCTCTCTCTCTGTGTGTACTCGTCTCGGAGCAGCTGTACAACTTTAATACATTTTTGTCCAAGTCATTCTTTGTCTGCTGATAAGACGTAAATGAACAGACTTCTTGTCCACTTTGCGAGATGCAGTTTTTTATACTTTATCTTTCTTATCTACCTCGCAGCAAATACGTAACAGAAGCTTCCAAGAAGCTCTTGGTATTGAAAAAACTTTACTTAAAATTTCTCACCAAAGTATTCGAGTGCTATCTACGTTAGGCGTCCCTTATTTAGTAATGAAAGACAAGACACTAGTCATCACTACCTACTGCCAACTAGTGGAAGAGGGATTAGAACCATTGACCTTTCAGATTACGAATCACGCGCCCCCTAATCACCTTATTATATCGAAGGAAGCTCTTTCATCCTTTGATAAACTGTTTATTTGAATGACGTTGTATTTTCCAATATGAGAAAAAAAAATATATTTCTATAAATAGGTTCGGCCTCTTTTTTCCTAAACAAAAAGCAAGGTACTCTGTTACCTCTGTCTTATTTCTTTTTTCTGCTCTTTCATTTATACTATAAATGAATTATTAAAAAAAAACATTTCGTCAAAAAGTACAAAAAATAAATGTTCCCCGTTTCAAACTTATATCATTTTAAATAATAGTGACCACACTTTAGCATTCAACAAAATAATGTCATTAGTTTTCTGATAGAAACAGTTATGGCCAGAATGAGGTATGAAACCTACCTGACATGTATCAGCAACAATATTTAGAAATGATCAAGTTACAGATGGTGCAAGCTTTAGTCAAGAGAATGGGAACAGAATCGGCTAAGTCAGGGTGTTTTGTTTATACAATAGAAAGGGGCATACTGTACTTTTACAATGTTCGTATAATATTTATCAGCATCCTCATCCTTATACACTTATACTTATGGAAGCAATCATATTTACACCGTAAATATAAGGAAAAATACCAAACATCTCCACCTATTTATTTTCAATGCTTAGATAATCAGAAAGTTCGTTGAGCGTCATCTGTCCTGCAGAGAGTGATGAAGAGTTCACATTTTGGTGACGAGAATATTGTGATAAAACTGATGATATATACATATATATATGTAAAATACGTGTGTGTATCAAAGTAATTTGGATATAACACGTTTCATAAAAAATGAATAACATTATATCACTATTCTTCAACAAGTGGACCGAGGGTTCTCTGAGTATCATAAAAGCTATCTTAAATGTTATGATATTCAAACAAAACGTTTATGATACTTATTTAGGGATGATGGTTCAAGTGGTTTAATAGAAGGTCTGCAGATTTACGACTCCAAAATTCGGATTTTGATAGCAGTGGTGTTTAGACCACAGACAGATAGTGCATTCATTAACTTTCTGGTTAACAGCGACTAAATAAAAACATTAATTAATGCAGAATATAAATTAGTTAATAAAGCTACTATGAGCTTAAACTAAATCCTTCGTGTTATTTTCTTTCATTAATTTTCGATTTTACTCCTTCTTCAGGAAAAGTACAGCTTAAAACAAATCATTTATATAGTAAATAAAAACAAACTAAATAAGTATTTCATGCGGAAAACTGTTTAATATTGATAAATCTGGTTAAATACAGTAAGTAAATAAACAAACTCAAGTCACAATCACCGAGTGTTATAAAGTGTTTAGTGGTTAAAATAAAGCAGGCAAAATGTTAAGATTCTCAGTTTTTTTATTTAAGTAAACTCAAAAAACAAAAAAATAAAGTTATTAACCTCTCAGCACCACTAAATTCATTTATTAACGTCTCAGCACCATTAGTTTCGTTTATCAATTGCTTAACACCAGTAGTAGTTTCATTTATCAATCGCTCAACACCAGTAGTTTCATTTATTAATCTCTCAGCACTAGTACTTTCATTTATTAACCTCTCAGCACCACTAATTTCATTTATTAATCTCTCAACTATGTTGTGAGCAGTTTGATGAATACATGAATGATAAATGATTTTCTATGTGTGGTAAGTACATAAATGGTGGTGTTATTTGTAACTGTGTCATCAGTAGTTTGATGACTATATGAACGATTATTTGCATATACATACAACCAGAATATTCTTCAATATAAATTACTTTGATAGATTTTTGAATGATTTAGCAACAAGCCAAAGTTGGAGGTAATATAATATTTGAATATTCTTCAATATGAATTGCCTTGATAGATCTTTGAATGATTTAGCAACAAGCCAAAGTTGGAGGTAATATAATATTTGGCCTGTACATCTTGAAAGCGCGTTTTAAAATATGAAAAATACAAATGAATCCTCTGGAGGATTCTGCCACTATCTGCCAAAAGAAATGTTTCATTAATCCTCCACCATCAACGACAGGAGTTCTGTTTTGGTCATTTTTTGTAATTCTATAGTTCTTATATATCTAAACTTTTAATGGAATCGCCGCTTGTCATCTACCTATCTATATCGGGAAAAATAACACAAAATGTGAAAAGAATAACTTTTATCTCTTTATTTACACAAGAAGTTTGTTACTCCAGAGTTACTTCTGTTTTCTCCAGTACTTCGTGCCAGCTTGTTTGTTTTTCAGCCATTTGAACCACGAGAAACGACTTTCGATTTTTGTTCATCGTGTGAACTTAAGCCACTTGAAAGGCATTTCAACTCCAGCAGATCAGGATTTCTGTTTCATTTCTAAATCGTCAAATCTGTTTCATGGAAAGGAAAATTCTGTTTCAAGTTGACAATTAGGTCATTTCCGAAATATTTCCCGTTTACTTTTTAAGATAACCTATTTACAGTCATTCCTAATAAGATATTTGTTTGTAAAAACATTAATTTTGTAACGATTAATCTAACAGTGCTGTCTAGATTTTTTATTTTTTACGCAAAATACATATTTTTATTTATTTTTATCCCACATAATGATAATTTGTGCCCTTCCACTTTTAATATAAAAGATTCTGATAAACAGCTCGATGGATAGATTTGCACTAAACAACAACAACAAAAAAAGAAAGAACAATTCAGAATCTTGGACAATAATACTCTGATAGTTGTTCTGTACACGTTCGTAGTTTTCACTTTTGTACAAATCACAAATTTATCCGTTGTCTTCCTTCAGACGATTAAAAAACAATAAACATTAAAACGAATATCAGTGTTCTGACACTGATATAACAATCATTATCGATTACTGTCACAGCAGCTTTAGAAATAACTTTAATCTTGTTTGAGACAGGAAAACTGTATCGTGTAGTGCGATATTGCTCATAAACTTTTTGTTTGTTTTGTTTTTGAATTTCGCGCAAAGCTAAACGGGGTCTATCTGCGCTAGCCGTCTATAATTTAGCAGTTAGTCATCACCACCCTCCGCCAACTCTTGGAGTTCTCTTTTACCAACAAATAGTGAGATTGACCGTCACATTATAACACTCCCACGGCTGAAAGGGTGAGCATGTTTGGTATGACGGGGATTCGAATCCGCGACCCTCAGATAACAAGTCTAACGCCTTAACCACCTGGCTATGCCGGGCCTATTTATGAATTACTTTCCACAAAACGTTTAGAGCGGAGTAGTAATAATTTCTGTTGTTGTTCTTGTTGTTGGTTTTAATTACGTACAAAGCTACACAATGAGCTATTGTGCTCTACCCACCACGGGTATCGAAACCCGATTTTTATCGTTGTAAGTCCGCAGACATTCCGCTGAGCCACTGGGGGGCGATAATTTCTGTAATTTAGTCTTTAAAATTAAAAAGAGTTGCTCCTCTGTAATAATGCGAACCTCTGTAATTTTATTCACGAAGTTAAACAGAGTTAGGACTAAATAGAAATACTAACCAACTTCTGTAGTTCGAGGCATAGTTCTGTAGTTCGTCACATAGACTTGCGACGTGCAATTATAACTCTTGTCATTTGATCCTTTAAGTTAGAGGAGGTAAGTCTGCAGGTCGTAATCCAATAGATATCCCTATAGTGTTTCGGTATAGATAACAAGTTTGTGCAATAGTTTGATCAGGAAGTTATTAATTGGATGAAAAGATAACAAACTAAAATCATCTCCTAGTTGTCATGTTGTTATCTGGTCAGACATTAAAGTATAATTAAAACACGGTTTTCACAACGTCTTGAACAAAGTATTTAGACATTTCTTTGTTTAGCTACTGAACGTTATAACGCTTTCATGCAATCAAAATCACTAAAAATAAGCTAGACTTTCTTGGTTTCTAAAATCACCAACTCATTTATTGATCAAGTTACCAGCCGCTAATGTCTTCGTAGTTGTTTACGTGCCTGAATTTAATTTCACCAGTTCCTTGAACCGACTGAGAACGACTTGTAAACTGGTTCCAACGATGCTTTTGAACAATCGAATCAATTTACGACTTAAAACTGGTTACAACAACGTTTTTGAAAAAAATCGAACCAATTTACTTAAAACCTGGTTCCAATAATTCTTTTCAACAATCTAATTTTAAAAAAAATTCAATTTAGTAAACTGAGTTGACTTATGCTCAGTTCGTTACTCTCATCAACTTGTTTACAACTTCATAAGAAATACAAAAAGAAATTTGAATGAGGTTTTCACTGTTCTTTTGAAAGTGTTAGTTATCACAACAAATAAAAAACGCAAGTAAATAATTTATGTAAGATCAGTTGTTGATCTTTTACACAAGTGTGTTCTCAACATTTTGTTCTCGCGCAGAAGTTACCTTTTTAAAATATTTTCTGTAGTTAAGAGCATGCCTTCACAATGGACTATATATTTGAAAAACAAACCTTTCTGATCGCTCTTGGTTGTCAAACTGGCTCGATAGATATAACCTAAGTTAGTAATGAACTATCGGTGCTGGGTCCATAAAGGGTATCGAAACCCGGTTTTTAGCGTTATAAATACATATCCTTACCGCTTGTAAACTGATGCGTGTTGTTTTAAATGAAATATTTTAGAATGCATTAATTTAACGAACTATTTTCCCTGGGCCACACTCTACAATCTGCGACTTTAAGTAATTCATTTATTGGTATTCAGTCACTTCATATGTTTTGCTAAATCATTAGCGGTATAAGTGAAGTTGGAGTAAGCTTGGAGACCACTATCGAAATGACTCCTTACAATTTTCTCCAGGTGACGAAAAATGTTAGCAAAGAACTAAAATGTTTTGTTTTGTTTATTTTACTAATCATTTTCAATGTTTAATAGCGATAAGGCAACTAGTTAATAGAACCCATCACTAACCACTGGGTTACTCCTGTCTTAAACAATAGTAGAATTTCATCGTCACACTTATGACTCACCCAAAGTTCAAATTGAAGAGTTTTGTTTAGTGACAGAACACAAGCGTTAGACCAGAAGTCCGACACGTTAATCAGTGGGCAGTGCTTGACCCAATTGAAAGAATTGACATTTAAATGTCTAGAAATCGTGTTTCTAACTGCAATGATATTAAAAATATTGGAATATACTACCCTAATTCCTCCCCTAAAATTCAGTTTTACATAAAATATTTCCTTAAATAAGTTCTTTCTTGTAATTGAATTTTGCACGAGGCTACACGAAGGCTATCTGTGTTAGCCATCCCTAATTTAGTAATGTAAGACAAGTGGGAAGACAACTAATCATTACCACCCACCGTTGACTCTCGGGCTAGTCTTTAACCAACAAGTAGTGAGATTAACCAACACTTTATAATGTTCCCACGGAGAAAAGAGCGAGCATGTTTGATGGAGAAGAGAAAGGGATTTCATCTAGTGACTCTCAGATTGCAAGTTTAGCGCTATAATCTCCTGGCCACCGCTGAGCCCGCCTCACAAAAACAGTACCAACAATTTTCCATTGTATTAATCAAACGTAAGTACGATAACATTTGAAAGAAACGCTTGCATGTGAAAATATGAATTCTCGAATATGAAATGAATTAGTTTCTATCTGAAAATCTCTGTTGATTTTGATATAACTTATAGCTAAGGCAGGGCTTTTGAAACTTATGTTTCTAACATTTCTAGACTTTCATTCCTAAATTCACAGCTAACGTTGACTAATTCCAACGTTTTCAAATTCAATTTAAGAATAATAATAAGAAAAAACGAGTTAAATGACTTCAGTATGTTGTAGTGAAATTTGTTCAAATACTAAAATAGTGTAGAGAATTTTCTTTTGTTGGGAGAGACGATGGATTTAACCATTTCTACCATACAGTTGTAGACGTTTTAGAAAGTAATTACAAGGAAGTAAAACTAGTTGTCAAACTTAATCACATGAACTTGATACAAAAAGATTAAAACTATCAAACTTTAATCTTAGTGACGTCATATACTTATTGCTTTTCAACGCGTGCAAATATTTGATGTCAAGCGCGTGTGAGTTAGTAAGCTTTTTACGATACTTCAAGCTTATTTCCAAGAAACAAGAGAAAGGTAATCCCATGGACTACGGTCCCTAAGCTTCTTTGAGTTTCGTAAGGGAGTAATTTATAATTTGTTTGTTTGTTTTGAAATTTTGCACAAAGCTACTCGAGGGTTATCTGTGCTAGCCGTTCCTAATTTAGCAGTGTGAGACTAGAGGGAAGGCAGCTAGTCATCACCACCCACCGCCAACTTTTGGGCTACTCTTTTACCAACGAATAGTGGGATTGACTGTCACTTTATGACGCCTCACGGCTGGGAGGGCGAGCATGTTTAGCGCGACTCGGATGGGAACCCGCGACCCTCAGATTACGAGCGCATGCCTCAACGCGCTCGGCCATGCCAGGCCGCCAGTAATTTATAATGAAAATAAATAGATAAAATTTAAATCCAAAGTTTTAGATTTCTAATTATTTAAATTGTTTTTGTTTTGTTTTCTACTTTAAGGTGTGAACTTTTTTTCATGATTAGTAGGTACAACTGTCTTGTGTTGGTTAAGAATTGTGACATTTTGAAAATGTAGTCAACCATATTCTTTGCATTTGATCTTATTAAGAAGGAGTTCGAGATTTTTGTACGTTTTCTTCAAGTGCAGTAAATGAGCAACAGGGACAGATGTATATGTGTTACCCTTGTGAAAATGTTTCAGTTCAACAACATTGTTGTAATAAACTAGTGAACTTTCTCTCGAAATGTATGGTATAAACGCTTTCTCATTATTTCTGTACCAGTAAAATTATGTTCATGGAGAAAGCAAGCTTTTCAGGCCAGAGTCCTTTTAAAGCCTAAATCTCTTACCAAATCATCAAGCTTACCTTGTGTGAAAAGTTATGGTTCACCAGATGTTTCAGGTTGAAAACAAGTCCAATCATCATTTCTATTCACATCATATTCATAATCTGAAGAAACCATATCAAGATTCTCTGGTGGAGTAGGTACAGGTACATCAGGTCCTTGTGCAACAGGTCTTATAGCAGGTTGGTGGAGTAGGTACAGGTACATCAGGTCCTTGTGCAACAGGTCTTATAGCAGGTTGGTGGAGTAGGTACAGGTACATCAGGTCCTTGTGCAACAGGTCTTATAGCAGGTTGGTGGAGTAGGTACAGGTACATCAGTTCCTTGTGCAACAGGTCTTATAGCAGGTTGGTGGAGTAGGTACAGCTACATCAGTTCCTTGTGCAACAGGTCTTATAGCAGGCTGGTGGAGTAGGTACAGGTACATCAGGTTCATGTGCAACAGGTCTTATAGCAGGTTGGTGGAGTAGGTACAGGTACATCAGTTCCTTGTGCAACAGGTCTTATAGCAGGCTGGTGGAGTAGGTACAGGTACATCAGGTCCTTGTGCAATAGGTCTTATAGCAGGTTGGTGGAGTAGGTACAGGTACATCAGGTCCTTGTGCAACAGGTCTTATAGCAGGTTGGTGGAGTAGGTACAGGTACATCAGGTCCTTGTGCAACAGGTCTTATAGCAGGTTGGTGGAGTAGGTACAGGTACATCAGTTCCTTGTGCAACAGGTCTTATAGCAGGTTGGTGGAGTAGGTACAGGTACATCAGTTCCTTGTGCAACAGGTCTTATAGCAGGCTGGTGGAGTAGGTACAGGTACATCAGGTTCATGTGCAATAGGTCTTATAGCAGGCTGGTGGAGTAGGTACAGGTACATCAGGTCCTTGCGCAACAGGTCTTATAGCAGGTTGGTGGAGTAGGTACAGGTACATCAGTTCCTTGTGCAACAGGTCTTATAGCAGGTTGGTGGAGTAGGTACAGGTACATCAGGTTCATGTGCAATAGGTCTTATAGCAGGTTGGTGGAGTAGGTACAGGTACATCAGGTCCTTGCGCAACAGGTCTTATAGCAGGTTGGTGGAGTAGGTACAGGTACATCAGTTCCTTGTGCAACAGGTCTTATAGCAGGTTGGTGGAGTAGGTACAGGTACATCAGGTCCTTGTGCAACAGGTTTTATAGCAGGTTGGTGGAGTAGGTACAGGTACATCAGGTTCATGTGCAATAGGTCTTATAGCAAAGATTTTATTTGTCTCTTTAATCCATTCTCTCAACTCTTCGACATAAATGGTGAAAACTTTGTGCAAAGCCAATGATTTGTTTTGATTCTCAAATTATATTCCAAAATACGCGCAATACTTTTTTTCTTACAAATTCTCTAATGTTTTGTCATTGTTTCTTCACAAGAAATTCACCACAGGTATAACAAAATACATTATATTATATCTTACAAACATTTACATATTATATTATATGTTACAAAGTTTCTTGTTGTCATAGTAACGTAGAAATAGTATTGAAATGAAAAAAAAATGTCAGAGTGCACTCAGAAACAACTCCTATTCAGAAATGACACGCCATATGACCTGTTAATCTTTTATATACTAACGGTGTGTTTCACGTGGGTTCTTGAACAAATAGTAGAGCTCTCACATCCTGAGTGGCCAAGGGAAATCTACAGCCAGTGGTTGTGGACAGCTAAACATAACAAAATATGATCTTATTTCAATGAAAATTATTTACTTGTGTAAAAGTACATATGACGTATTGTGGAAAATCTGTACATGATGGAGGAAAATGGATATTATTTTCGGATTCAGCGTACAGGAAGTACTACGGAACATATATAGAATGTCAAGACAATACAAGCATCGAAAGCTTGTGTAATCTCTATACATAATGAACCAGTCAGGTTTTTTTCCATTATAGTTTATACATACGCTTAATACCGGAAACTTTGTTTATTGTTATAAGCATGCCCACAGGTACTCCACCTTCGTTTCTTCCGGAGATCTTCAGAAATTTCAAGAGAATCCTGGTTAGTGAGAAGTACAGTTTTTCCTTTCGCTTCATCATTGCTAGATTGTACATTATTTTTTAATTATTTTCTAATCTTGATCCTGAAATGGATCGATGTTTTTACATTGCTCAGTTTTACTCAAATTGTAATGAATAAAAATATTTGGATTTTATTATTCCAGAAGTGAATGAGGTTCAGATTCAAACTTTTTTAAATACTTCAAGAGTAAATTCACAATTGAGACAAAGTAGCTAAAGTCTAAGGTTTGGTTGTCTTTAAGAGGAAGGCTGCCCAACCAGGGGTAGCAAAACCTAAGAGTCAATGCTGGAGAAGCTAAACAGATTAGGTTTGCGTAAATTCTGATTGAAGGGATGAATCAGTAGAGATAGGTCTGTATTAATTGTAACTGGGTGATTTAGTCGAGTTAGGCCTGTGTTAATTGTGACTCTTTAAGTTGATAAACCTTAGATCTGTGTTAGTTGTGACTGAATTGCTGTGACAAACATCAATAGCTTTAGTTATAGTTGCAAATTTTCTGAGACACCTTGACCCAAAAGAAGAAACGAGAAAGGCTTCAGGGCTCTTTGTTTTGAATTTCGCACAAAGCTACATGAGAGCTATCTATGCTAGCCGTCCATAATTTAGCAGTTTAAGACTAGACGGAAGGCCAATTCTTGGGCTACTCTTTTATTAAAGAAAAGTGAGATTATAACGCCCTCACGGCTGAAAGAGTGAGCATGTTTGGTGTTTCGAGGATTCGAACTCGCGACCCTCACATTATAAGTCGAGTACTCTAACCACCAGGCCATGCCAGGCCAAATTAATGATTGAAAGTACAAAAATCTGTATATATATCCTGCGTAATAAAAAAAAGATTATGGAGAAATTTCATCAGAACCACTGATGCCCATCTCACCAACTGACCTATTTTAGCTTGTACTGGAAGTATGAAATCTATTGATTTAAAATAAAATAACTTTTTGACGTATTCTGAACCTTTTCTAGTTGATTTAACAATATTTGATAAGTCCAAATGAAACATTCTTGGAGGAGTTAGAGGAATAACAAACAAACAAACTCCTAAGTTTATCATACAATAACACACCGCTTTATGCGAATATATTGTGATGTCATAATTAAATGTTTTTAGAAGAATCTCTAGCGAAGTTTAACCGGTTACACTGTCGTATTCACATCTTTTCTGACATCATAACCAAATACTTTTTACAAGTATTTTACGTCTTTATGACTAAAAAATTTGTCTAGCTTACTTGACTTGTCTGTGGATATCCACGTTTGTTATTTCCATAGAAAAAACAAAATCCATGTACATACAAGTATAATATAAACGATAACATATCATTCACGTCGTTAAGTACCTTTTCAACCCAATAGATGGGGTCACATACATACTGTTAGGAGCATGACAGTTTCTAAAGGTAAAGTATATATTTTATACAGATTAAAAATAAAGTTAATAAAGTTATTAAAATTTCTCAATTCTAAAAAGTCGGATCCTACTACAAAAAGTAATTAAAAGCTAATTTAAGCTACAATCACAAATTTATAAAATTAATTCCTACAGAGGCAGCTTTATACACTTTCTATTGTAATATTATTTTGTATTAGATACATCTTACGACAATTATGAAATACCAAGCGATTTCTACTTTCCATTAAAATTTTATTTTTTCTATTTATTTAGAGATATAAGCTTTAAATAAAGTTTACATCACTGTGACATTGCAGTGAAAGCTGCCACAAGGAAAACTGTCGGGTTTTATATAGCGTTAACAGTTTGTAGTTTAAAAATTACCGTATTCTCTTTGAGAGAAGATTCTGGAGCTTCAGGCAGTTTGAACTTTGAGCTTTTTTTCATTTCAAACCTTTAACAAGTAATTGAAAGCGTTGAACAAAAATAAACGAACTAGAAATATCATTTTTTGCGAAGAAATTTTATTAGATATTTGCGCACGTAGTGTTTTAAAATCGATATCTCCTTTTTATAATAAGATCAAGCATTTGGAATTTATTCATGTTATTCTTATACTTTGATGTAAGGTTAGGTCAAAGTATATATATGTATATTTACATTCTAAAGTAAAGTATTTTTCATCTATTAAGAATTGTTAAGAATTTTTGAAACTTCTTGAAATGTTACTAAGCTCAAACTTTGATATTTAAGTGTAATAAGATGTCATTATTTCTCAAAATAGTTAAGATATGGGGTTTTGTTACTTGTGTCATTTCTAGATATAAATCTTTTGAGCTACTGAGAAATCAGTTGCTTTTATTGTTAACTGTTTGATGTAAGATCAACTTATGAAATTGTTATTATAAAATTCTGGTGTTAGTTCACCAACTAATGGATAACCAACCCATCATGTATCTTTGTACTAAATTACAAACAACCAGGTGATTACGCATAGCAGTAATTTTTGTGATTTTTTATTACTTTGGTTGAACATACCTAAAGAGGTTTTACTACGGTTGTACAGTATAACTTAGTTTGTAGCCTGTTTAATGATGTTTTGTAATTGTGATTTATTTATTATATTTCAAGGCGACGTTTTAACATCTACCTCAAATGTTTAAAAAATACACACAGAAACTGAGGTTTCGAGAAATGTGTATTAATTTGTTATAAGCATATCAAATATGCATTATTTCACGTATTGATAACAAAGGGTATTCTGTAACTTTCGAATTTTTCGGTAAGAAAGAATAAACGAAGCAATTTGAATGTATTAGGCTAAGGTCTCAGTCTTGCGATGACAACGAACCGTATTTTAACCTAATACGCATGTTGCAATAACAGATAGTTAAAAGTCATAGTCGTCGTTTTGGTTTGTTAACAGAACAATTACATCCCATAAAAACAAATCTTTATAACAGTTCCCAGCATAGCTAGATGATTAGGACGTTTGACTCGCAGTGTGAAATGAATATCTTTATGTAGATTGTTTATATGTTGAAGAAATTTTTTTTGTTTATCTTGACGAGTGAAGTCGCAAAAAACAACAAAAACATATCCAAGCCAAAATACAGGCTTGTATTTGGAAGTGGTTATGGCACACTGTCGCATGCGATGTTAGAAAAAGGGGTCAAAGTACCTGACAATGTATTTCCTATGATAAGTGCGTGTAACTGAAGGAAGTACGGATCTTTGTATTGAAAGCAAATAAATGTGGTTAGTTGTAACAGTGCAGTGAGGGGTTCCTGTTTTATGTTGATTCTCTTTCTGGGATCTTGTAAAATAATTTCTGCAATAAGATTTATAATTTCGTGGCGAGGAGTTTCAGGAAAAAGGTTTATGTTATCAAATCTGGATATAATAACGTTACTGTGTAAGTGTTGTAGAAGATGTGGAGTGTTGTTTGCCTGGGCGCTTATTTTGGAAACACAGTGTTCTAAAATCCGGTTAAAGTATTTACCATGGTTTGGATATAGAAAGCTATAAGAAGAAAAAGTTGCGTGTAATGTTATTGGGTTTTAAGAAGTTTGAAAAAGCGTAGGATTTTTTGTTCTAGGTTGGTTTGTATGTGTCTTTTAATAATGTTTTGTGTAGTTTTCTCAACTTTATTGTTGTATGTTAGACAATCCAAGTTTACTCCAAGTTGTTGGATTCCCCACACTCTCAGGTGGTGTTAATAGTAGAATATTAAAGCCTATCAACTGTTAATAAGAACTGTTTTAAAGAATTGTTTTTATATGATGTAATTATTTTGTAAGCAAACTAAAACGACAACTGTGACTTTCGTTTATTTCTTACTTAAACAGGTGTATTAGGTTAAAATACGGTTTTTTGTTAATATAACGATTGAGTTTCCTTTGAATAAGAGTGTATTCATCGTCTAAGAAGGATTAGGCGTTTTCTTTCTACTGATTTCCAACTTATTTCACACATTTTTTTGTCATAATTTTTGAAGTTTTTTATTCACTAAATTTATCAAGTGAGTCCTATAAATGGACCTGTTTTGGGGTTGGAAACTACTCATTAAATTGTTCTGTTTTATTGGAATGATGAATATTTGATAACTCTTCTTGATCATGAGATGATTTAGAAATGAATTGTTCTTGTAGTTTCCGACTTATGATTAGTTTCTGTTGATCGAGTTTACGATTTGATTCTATTATTACTTTCCTGCAGAGGTCTTCTGGCTGGTTTTTAAACCTAATACTTGGAGTTACTGCGTAGTTTACACATTTATTTAGGGCCGTGGTATGAGGTTCAGAGTTGAAAGCTCACGAGATTGATCATATTGTCTATTTCTGTTTTGTTGTTTGTTTGTTTGTTTGCTTTTTGATTGACAAGCGAACTTTTTTTTTAGTTTTCTTTCTAACTTTTGATTAACAGCTAAGCTTTTCTGAAAGGTGCTTTTATGTATTAATGGTGAAAGTAAGCTATAATTATCAATGGCAGATAGACTTTCAAGGTGACTGCGTAGGTTCAATTCATTTCTTACCGTAAAAGCTGTACATTGCAATAAAATATAGTCTCCAAACTAAACTAACCTTTTAATTTACTTAGATTTCACCCGCCAGCTTAAGATAGATTCAAACCCATTGTTTTAGAAATGGGAATGTCAATTACTGACATTTCTCATGTGTATTTATGTTTTTGTCTAGAACCACCCAGATTTAATGATTGATTTTCTTACATGGTTCTTTACTATGTAGACGAAGAAGGTTTCTTTAGTTTTACTACTTATTTTTGTCCATTTCTCTGTTACTGTATCAGATGATTTTTATAGAGATGTAATGCAACTGATGAATGATCGGTGTTAAAGACTTTCAGGGGGATGTTGTTTGATTTTCCAGATTCTCAGGTAGTGCTGATGTTGTTGGATTCCCTAAACCCTCGAATGGTGTTGGTGGTCTTAGATAACCACCTTCAGGTGGTGTCGATGCTCTTAGATTCCCTAGATTCTCAAACGGTGTTAGGGTTGTTAGATTCCCCAGACTCTCAGGTGATGTCAGTGTTCTTGGATTCTCAAGATTCTCAGGTACTCTTGATGTTGTTAGATCCCACAGACCCTCATGTGGTGTTGATGTTCTTAGATTCCCCAGACTCTTAGGTGGTGTTGATGTTCTTAGATCCTCCAGACTCTCAGGTGGTGTTGATGCTTTTAGATTCCTCAGACCCTCAAGTGGTATTTGTGTCGTTGGATTTCCCAGACTCTTAGGTGGTGTTGATACTCTTAGATTTCCCAGACCCTCAGATGGTGTTGTTGTCGTTGGATTCCTCATATTCTCGGGTTGTGTTGGTGTTCTAAGCCAAAGTTTAGGGGCAAATATTGCCGGAGTGCTCAGAAATGTCCTTTATCTTCGCTCGCTTGCGATCCGAACGTCCTGGTGGGCTTAATGTTAAGAAAAAATATGAAAAAATGTAAAAAGATAAAAAATAAATAAAATCAACACGTGGATGAAATTAAAACTAACTTGAAGCCAACGACAGACAGCACAACAAGAAAGTGTCCAAACCAATGAAAAACTTGCAGTCAATAAACCAAAATCTCCCAAGAATGACAAAGCCGCCTTTAGAAGGTTGCTTCTAAAAAGGAGTGGGAATAAACTGGATCAACTTTGCAAGGTCCAACATCTGTAAATCTGAATTGTTATGAATACGCCTACACTGAACAAACTTTTTCGTAAAACACAAACTGTTTGACGAATTTACACTGCACTTATAATCTATCTACCTAGTGTTAAAGGAATATATACATATAGATATATATACTGTGTGTGGTTTTTGATATTGATATGCATTGACTGAATGATGTATCAGATGTTCTTTTCACGATATATATACACATATATATATGTATTTATTTTTGTCCGCAGCGGTGTCCGTTTCAGTAAGCGTGTGGACACTCGTGTCTATTTCGCTTGAAAGGTTCTTCGCTATCTGTCGGCCGTTCCAGTCACGCCAGTGGCAGACCATTTCTCATTCTTATAAAGTGATAGTGTGGATATGGGTGGGATCACTGCTAACCATGTTGCCTATTGCTATTCTGAGCCGCCTTCTTCCAACCAGTATATCGGGTAAGTAGAAATATCAGCGTCTGTGTGTCACGAACACACGTGCTGCAGAGAATATCAGAACTTAAATCTGTAACTGAAAATACTAGTAATTCTTAAGAAGCCTAGCTTATAGCACTACCGATTTCTATAAGCCTTATTGAAAGGCATTCTTATTAAAGTTTTTCAGCCAAAATGTTTCACACATCTACAAGTTACCCATTAGAGATGAAACATCACACACATATGCACACACACGCACGCTCGCACATATATAAATATATTTTATACACTGCTGGAACGTTACTTAATAAGCACGAATGCTTTGATATTCCATAGGTTTTATTTCCGTAAAAATACAGCGAATATTTTTTTAATTTATTGTTGAATGAAATAAGTGTTATAGTGTGTTATCGCATTGTCGAAAACAATATTTTTAATGTATCTTAGAACGGCTTGTATGGGTATTAACATTGTTTTATCAATAAAAGTTTTAATGTCCATACCAGAGATACAATTTTACTTCAAACCACTTTCTTATCATCACCAATAATTTCAATGAATTGAAAAGTGAAATAAAGAATATCCTTGCTTTTCTTATAAAATGTTTAACTAAATATACTGGTCAATTTGTGGTTCACGTACAGTCTATGAAAGGCAAAAATTCCATAATAAGAATTTTGTTTCAAACTGATCTTTTCAGTCTTTGTTCTTTTACTGTCTTGTTTTGAACGTTGAAACTCATTCTTATCTTATGACAACAAACGAACAGCTATCAACTTTTCTCTAATAACATTTGTTTTCTTTTATAACAAAGTTTTGACTGCCGGTTAATTTTTTTCTTGCCACTTATTGAAATTGGTTTAGATTTTCTTTTTCAGGCCCGGCATGACCAGGTGGTTAAGGCGTTCGAGTCGTAACTCGAATGTCGCGGATTCGAATTTTTGTCGCATCAAACATGCTTGCCCTTTCAACCGTAAGAGCGTTATAATGTTGCGGTCAATCCCACTATTCGTTGGTAAAAGGGTAGTCCAAGAGTTAGCGATGGGTTGTGATGACTAGCTGCCTTCCCTATAAATCTTACACTGCTAAATTAGGGGTGGCTAGCGCAGATAATAGCCCTCGTGTAACTTTGCGCGAAATTAAAAAAACAAAGAAACAAATATTGTTAAATCATTACAGGAAAACTTACTTGGATACGTAAATATATTGCTAAATCATTACAGAAAAGCTTTGTTTACTTGAATTCGTAAATATATGTTAATGTTAAATTATTACAGGAAAACTCTGCTTACTTGGATACGTAAATATATTGTTAAATCATTACAGGAAAGTTCTATTTACTTAGATATTGTTAAATCACTACGTTAAGATTAAAAATAGTGTATTTTGTTTTATGACTTTACAGGACACTATAAATGCCGAGACGTCTGGCCTAGCGTTACGTTAGAACGCGTTTTTAACTTGTACTTGGACTCGTCCCTTCTCGTTGTGCCACTTCTCGTCATGATATTTATGTATTCTCTGATCATCCACACCTTGTACATCAATCTTCAGGGAAGAAAAGAAGGTAAGATTTGGATATATGCAAAAAATTTCTGAATGTAACGCAGTGTACGTTCAGGTGGTAATTATAAAACTGTTTAAACCTTTGTTGCTGAAAACACAAGGTTGACGAAATAATACAGTTTGTTGATAAAGTTAGAAAAAAAAACGACCTTTACACTCTAGTTAATTTAGCAGAGATTTTTTATTTTAATCGACGCTTCGCCTTTGTGCCTTCTTCAGGAGTACTATGCAATACTATTTAATGCGGGTAAATTCCTCTAGTTGGTACTAAAATTCTGAAAGGAAAAATACACTTCTCAAATTATTGTCAGAAGCTCTGCAATGTACATGAAGTTAAAATAATTACTATTAAGATTACACTGTTTTACACTGCTGTTTTACGACTGTTTTATTCTTTGTTTGTTGTTTTTTTAGAGCTTCCTCTTCGTTTTTTGTCCAACCGAAATCAAAACTCAGCAAATAATGGCTCCTCAGATGGAGCAAAACAAGTTATCGTTAAGACGTCGGCTGACAAAAACGACGACAACTCTCCCGTAGCTTCATGTTCTCGGAAAACTGTTCATCGCCACCTGGTGGTGAGGGAGCGTTACTCAAAAGGTCGGGTAGCTAAAAAGCGCATCATTCGAATGCTCTTTGTTGTTGTCTTAAACTTTTTCATCTGTTGGACACCCTTGTTTGTTATCAACACTTGGACTCTGTACGACCCTAGTGCCGTCTATCGGAACCTTCCTCCAAGTGTGATTTCTGCCATTCATCTTCTGGCCTACCTTTCCTCCTGCTGTAATCCTATCATTTACTGCTTCATGCATATCAAATATCGACAAGCTTTCATGTCCGTCTTCACCTGCAGGCGGCGACATCGATGGACGTCTTACAGATGGAGTAACAAGTCTGCCACTTTGAACAGCAAGTACAGCGTCCGAGCGCTCTCCGCCCAGAGTAGTAAGTGCAGATAAACCTAAATAGTCATGTCGAGCTCAAATATGAACATTATATATTTTATGTTTTACGGACGAAAACGTCAACTGATAGGTAAACTATAGGTGCTGATAAACATCGTAGAAGTTTGCTCGTAATTAAGCGCAAAGCTACGCATTGTGCTATCTGTGATATGTTCACCACAGGTATCGAGACTCGGTTCCCAGCGTTGTAAGTCTGCAGTCTTACCGCTGTGCCACTAGGGACAGCACTAAAAGAACCAGTTGTTTGACATATATGAAAAATGGAAATAAAATGACTAATAAAGTCAGGGGTAATTTTTGGGAGCGGCACTAGTTTATATGTTTCTTTGTTTTTGAATTTCGCGCAAAGCCACATGAGGGCTATCTACACTAGCCGTCCCTAATTTACCAGTGTAAGACTAAAGGAAAAGTAGCTGGTCATCACCACCTGTTGCCAACTCTTGTACCAACGAATAGTGGGGATTGAGCGTCACATTATAACACCCTCACGGATAAAAGGCGAGCATGTTGTGACCGGGATTCGCACTCGCGCTCCTCAGATTACGAGTCGAGTGCTCTAACCACATGGCCATGCCGAACCGAAATTATGAATCAGTACGAGTTGAATAACGTTACACAACACATGAAGTACCGGCCCTTATGAGGATATTGTTAAGGTCCATAAAACTGTTGATTTCCTTGTTTAAATTAACCTTAAGATTTCTATGAGTGACAAGTTTAAAATATCTGGTTTTATATGTTGTGTTACCTATAGCATTAAGCCTAAGTGTAATTTTATAATAGATATACTGTGAAAAGAAATGCGTCTGACATTGAGTTAAACACAGAATTTAAAAAAAAGGAAGAGAACAGTTTGTAATTGAACATTTGCCTTTCTTTGTTTGTGTTGTTGTTTTAATAGGTACGATGGGAACGAACCTTACACACATTTTCGGTTTACTTTTAAACCTTCTTAAATAACTTTTTTGTATAGCTTTGCGCAATATTTAAGAATCAAAGCTACATACAACAATGGTAATTGTTGAGACTAAAGCACAGTACGTAGTGTGTAAGTAACACTACATTGTAGATGTAAAGCATTAAATATTGTACTGGTGTTTTTACACAGTAGAAGCAAAACATTAAATAGCGAGCAGGTGTTATTACACTCTAGAAGTAGAACATCAAATATTATACAGGTGTTATTACACTGTCGAAGTAAAACACTAAATAGCGTGCAAGTGTTATTACATTACAGAAGTAAAACATTAAATAGCGTGCAAGTGTTATTACACTCTAGAAGTGAAACATTAAACAGTGTGCAGGTGTTATTACACTGCAGAAGCAAAGCATTAAATATTGTACAGTCGTTATTACACTGTAGAAGTGAAACATTAAACTATGTACAGGTGTTATTACACTGTAGAAGTGAAACATTAAACAGTGTTCAGGTGTTATTACACTGTAGAAGTGAAACATTAAACAGTGTACACGTGTTATTACACTGTAGAAGTGAAACATTAAACAGTGTTCAGGCAGGTGTCATTACCTTGTAAAAGTAAAAACGCTAAATACTCTACAGATGTTATTACACAGTAGAAGTTAAAACTTTAAACATCGTGCAGGTGTTATTACACTGTAAAAGCAAAACATGAAACAGCGTGCAGGTGTCATTACACTGTAAAAGTATAAACATCAAATATTGTACAGGTGTTATTACACTGCAGAAGCAAAACATCAAATATTGTACAGTCGTTATCACACACAGGAGAAGTAAAACATTAAATAGCGTGCAAATGTTTTTACGCTGTAGAAGTAAAACATTAAACAGTGTGTAGGTGTTATTACATAGCAGAAGTGAAACATTAAACAGTGTACATGCATTATCGCGCTTAATGTTTCCCCATTCTCCAATGGTTCAGCACTAAGAATCGGGCTTTGATACCTGTACATGGTTATGTAGCTTTATGGTTAATAATAATCTACCAAAAGGAACTTTATAAATTTACAGGAATATTATCTGAAAAAAAAAACATCCACAGAACTGGGATAAGTTTTTGGACATTTTTGAAACACGGAGTTAATTAGTTAACTTGAAAATTCTCTTTATAATTCATGGTGCTCTTTCCCCAGTTGGTCAAATTTATCTGGGCAGGTGCTTATGTTCTTACTTGTAGCTTTTATCATATAGAAATTTTGAAGTTTCATTGCATTACTTTAACTCTGTTTATTCTAGTGTGTATATATGGTTCTGGTTCACTTCAGATCTACTAAATGTATGTATTTTCATGAGTTGTGCTATAAATGGAACAGTAGAGTTAATGAAATATTTAAGAATGGGTACGGACACAGTTGTCGAAAGTGATACTGCACTCTGCTGTTGGATTATTTTACTTCAAATAACAAGAACAGAAGGTGTAAAACATAATGACGCTCCTCCAAACTTATGGGGGCCTGTCCCCTATTCCTTCCATATTGCCTCTCCAGCAACAGATATACGGTGATCTGAGAACTATTTTTAAACCTCTGCTTCACATGTATGCCAAGTAGAAGAAGGAATTTGGGAGAAATAATCCATGAACCCTAGAATAAGAAGTACATAACCAAGAACATTCTTTCAATAGTACAAACAATATTTGTGTACAAAATATGAGTTTTTTACTGAAATAATTTATTCACATTATATATATTTTCTGTTATCGAGCATTCTTTATAAGTATCACACTCTATAGATATACATAGATAAATGGCAACTTTAGTCCTTTTTTTAGTTTCTTATTCGAGCGTTGTACTTTACTCGACAATAAATAAATCTATTTGTCACTATCGTGTACGAATAATTTGAATATTTTATAATATTACATGTGTTTTTTCCTCCTTGGAATATTCTTCTCATAAATTAATCATTTTTTATTCTCCAGTGATTCCCCTCTCCCAAACTTTCCCGTTTTTCTCGAGCTTACTTCATCTTTTATATTCTGTGTAATGTCTTCCTAAGGCCTATAAAAAAAAAGATCCACTTCAGATCTAATAAACGTATGTATTTTCATGAACCGTAGAGTTAGAACATATTTAAGAATGTTCATCAATTGAAACTTCATTAGCTTTAGGTTCACTTTGATAGGTTCTCTTCTTCATCTTCAGTAAGTTCTTTGTTCCTTCTCAGCAACTGCTGTTTTTTTACTCATCCTTACCCCTAATTCCAAATCTATACACTTGTTTTTGCTCTGCATAAGTTTTGTGCTATTCATCTTTGGAATATGATTTGTAAGTTTTACCTTCCTAGTTTGCGCTTAATGGGAAATATTTAAAAATATATTCCAGTGAGTTATGTCACCGTTTCGAAGCACTTTGTCCTTAGTCGTCTGCAACCCGTTGATTTCAACGGGTTGCACAAACTTTCCTATTATGGCAAACATATGTGGTAAATCCTAGGCTTAAGCTCAATTGTGACACATTATGTTGTAGGTGATTGGTAGGATGTGGCATAGGGCTGTCATTTTAGGCTACGTATCGAAAGGTCCAATGTATGAGTCTGTGATATACTTCTGAACATGTCTCGCTTTTCTAAGTGTGGACGTTTTATAAACGTGTTCGTCAGTTTGATTAAAAGTAGCCGTATAGACATTAGATGTTGCGAAATAACTTCCCTCCTTCTGGACATTAGGTTTAAGTTAGGACTCTCTTACAAAGTTAGCTGTTTGGCCGATACATCGTTTTAGGTTTATAAGATATTCTTGATACACTAGTTTTAGAGTCTATCCATATCGTCTGATACTTAGTAAATTGCTTTAGTAAAGCATTCCTGTCTTTACAAGTTTCTGTAATTGTTTTGTTCAGTGTGGTTCATGATATACACAACAGAGATTTAGTAGTTGTGCGTGCCACTTCTAAGAAACAGGAAAATGAGTACCAGCGCCTCTTTCACCATCTGTTATTACATATCTCTTTACTTTGACAAAGTCGTACATTTGTAATAAGAACTACGTACGGGGTGAATTATTTTCAATACATTTCTTTGTGTTTTTGATCAGTTTTGATTTGAATTTCGCACGTAGTTCCAAGAGAGCTATTTGCGCTAGCCGTCAATAATTTAGCAGTGTTAAACTACATGTAAATGGAAGGCAGCTAGTTATCACCACCTAGCGCTAACTCTTGGTCTACTCTCTTACCAACTACTAGTGGGATTGACTTTAACATTTATAACCTCTCCACGCCTGAAAGAGCTAGCGTATTTGGTGTGACGGAGATTTGAATCTGCGACATTCAGATTATGAATTGAGCGCTTTAACTGCTTAGCTATACCGGTCCTTGAAAAGTGTTAAAATAGTATTTTTATTTTGATCTCCCAGAAATCGATATTTGAGAAGCCTTTCATCAATACCAACACTCGTCAGCTTTGCTGGACGACGAGAGATGAATATTTTGTTTTCTCGTCAGTTTTCTAGCTCGGGGGGGCTGGCTGGGCAAATAATGGTTGCATCTTTTCTTCAGCCAAGATATGTGGGGAAACTGGTTACTGGTATCGCATGGACACATGGATGTATCATTTCACGTAGACAGACATTTGGATGAAGTTATGAGTTGGTAAGGAAGTTTATTTGTTTCCAGTGTTAAAAGAGGTCAAATAAGGTAAATTACTCAGTGAGTTATTTAGAGAAATATAACTGTGTAAACCTGACGTCGAGATATCCACACAATTACGTGGGGAGCTTAACTTTAGTGCACCATTATGCTGCAATAGTATATATATATATATTAAAATTGTTTACTCACATATCGGCTAATAGATAGCATCAAATATCAAAGATATGAATCTATATTTTCAATTTTTCTAAACCAAATGTTACAGATATTTTACTTTACAAAAAAATTATCACGCAAGTTGCATTTCTGTTGCTAATTCACACAAAAAGGAACGTGTGTGTAAACGTACTTGGTTCAATACCTATGATTTTCTTATTTCTGAAAAAATCTTTAATTTTAAACATGTAAAAATATATTAGAAAGTAATGCGAATTAGATTTTGTAATGATTCTTTCATATTGATACAGCTATTTTGGGGAATTATCAAAATTGTTTTCCTGGAACTGAAAGACACAAAACAAAAAACAATAACTTAAAGCATCTTACATTCTTTTCTCAAAATACTGTTGTTATGCAAAGAAAAAAATGTGGATTATACAATTAAACTATGAATTAGTTTTAACTTTCACTGTATCATAATGCTTAATACCATTAAAACCTACATAGTTATGTAACAAAGCATTGTACCTGTCCGGCATGGCAAGGCACTCGACTCATAATATGAGGGTCGCAAGTTTAAATTCCCGTTACACTAAATATGGTCATCCTTTCAGCCTTTGGGACTTTATAATGTGACATCAATCCTAGTATTGGTTGGTAAAATAGTAGCCCAAGAGTTGGCGTTGGGTGGCGAAGACTATCTGTCTTCCCTCTAGTCTTACACTGCTGAATTAGGGACGGCTAGCGAAGATAGCCCTCAAGCAGCTTTGCGCGAAATTCAAAACAAACCTATCGGTCACAGATAGTAAAATATAATATAATCAGTTGTTTATAATATTAAAATTTCGTTATGCCCATCAAAGCAAAAGAGTAGTGTGAATAAGTTATTGCACGACAGTTTCAAGTGATATAAAAATACATGTTTGTTCCTTAATTACAATATCAACAGAGATAAAGATATACAAGTTACTTCTCAACAATATTAACAGAATTAAAAATATGCACATTACTAGGCCCGGCCTGGCCAGGTGTGTTAAGGTGGTAATCTGAGTGTTGCGCGTTCGAATCCCCGATGAACCAAAGGTGGTCGCTCTTTCAGCCGTAGGAGCGATATACTGTGACAGTCGATTCTACTATTTGCTGGTACAAGAGTAGCTCAAGAGTTGGCGGTGGGTGATGATAACTAGTTACCTTTCCTGTAGCTTTGTGCGAAATTCAAAATCAAACAAACAAATACACATTACTTCTCAACAATATTAACGTAACTAAAACTTACACATTACTTCACAACAACATACAGAAAAAGGATGGGTGCTTCCGAACAATATTAACACACGTAAAGATCAAATCGGGATTTTTGGAACAAGGATGCGTTTATTTCTTAGCAGTTGCATGAAAGTTATCGTGCTTTTGTAGGCTGCATTGTACAACATATTGCATAGTTTGCCATTTATCGGTTACTAACGATCATAAAAATCAAATAAATGTTCAGGGTACAAAAAGTCAGTGACAATACAAACTCTCACTAATTATTCGGTCACGTAGGTTGCACAACTTATTTATGAATACTACCAAAATTCCTGACTCGTGTTTATTTTTTGAAGTTACACGAGGAATATCTGTGCTAGTCTTCCCTAATATAACAGTGCAAGGCTAGAGGGAAGGCAGCTTTTCATTACCACCCCCCGCCAACTATTGGGCTACTCTTTTACCAACAAATAGTGGGACTGACCGTAACATTATAACACCCACACGGCTGAAAGGACGAGCATGTTTGATGCGACGGTAATTCGAACCCGCGACCCTCAGATTACGTGTCAAACGCCTAAACCCACCTGGCCATGCCGGGCATTCCCTCGAAATTGAAAACTTGAAGTATTTATATGTACACGAGGGAAAAGACAAAAGACAGTTGGAAAGAAATTATTTACTATTGTTTCAAAGTAACGACAGGATTTGAACTTTGTCCCGGATTTAAAAACCATCTAACTCGTTTGTGTCATCTTTTTGTGCATTTTTCATTGAAAGTTAAATGAGCTGAAACCGACTGAAAATTAGGTCTGTTAGAATCCAGTAGCCTAAAAAATAAACTCATCAAGAAACGTATATTTAGGATTTTTATTCTTTTTTTCCTTTTTTGGGGGAAGGGGTTACCAGAAATGAAGACAGACATTTGTTTTCACACAGACGTTTTACTTCGATTGTGGTTGACTGTAACTTGCACAGAATAAATAGCAAGAACAACAAAACGTTTTAAAAGAAATAATAAAACAGAAGATTTTAAAGTATCTCACCAGTATTGTGGGGCCCCGGCATGGCCAGGTGATTAAGGGGCTCGACTCGCAATTTGCTAGTGCAAATAGCCTTCGTGTAGCTTTCCGCGGAATTCAAAACAAATAGAACAAATTAATGTCAAGAGACACAGCCAGAGCGAGCACCACTGACGTTGGGAGCTATTAATTTCTCTATAGTAAATGTTCTTGGTTAGACCAAAGGATTACAAAGACAATTTTTATTTAATATCTATATTACTTTCTGTGCTTAATTTTCGTAATGAGCTTCTACAGTTTTGTTTTATTGTAAATTTGAATAGTACTGAAAAGTTGTCCGAATTTTTATTTAATGGAGTGGCTTAAAGAAATAAAACGTTTTCATTATTTGTTTTCTATTTTAGACGCTGTTGTTGGACTGGAAATCGAATCACTGTGATTTAAAAAAAAGGAACAAATTATTGTCATTCTGATTGTTTGATTGTTGCTATCCAGATCTTATTTAGATCCCTGGAACGTACTTATATCGATCTTGTATTACACAGCTGTGTCTATAATGGATTTTGTGCACGAGTTTGGAACTGTCAGCCTTATCCTTCTCTCATCGTTATACTAACAGATGTTTTACAGACATTGATAAAAAGTGAAACAGCGTAAGTTCCAGTTATATCAACCTGGGCTTCGACTTGCTTCAAAATATTTACCCCTTTCCAGCAGTAATGAAGTGTTTGTATCCCTAGAAATGTCTTATTTTAAGGTGATTACAAGAAGTTAAAAGTGATATATTTGTATCCATAGAAGCGTCTTATTTCGAAGGTGGATACCAAATGTAAAAGGTGATATATTCGTCACTTTGCTCAACAACAACAATAAAAAGGAGACAAAAATCGTCGATAGAAAATCGAAACACAGGCGGTGATAAAGAATGTTTAATATTTGTAAGACCTGAAGCTTGTACCACGAGAATATTTTAAACTTCCCAGTATTTACCAAGTAGACTTATAAAATACAATTATTAATATTCCTTAAATATTTGGTGACACAAAGGGTAACTGATTCTGTTAATCATTAATTGTAACTTCTCTTTTTATTCTTATTAATTTATTTTATCTAACTATATCCCTTTCAGAGCGCTCCCACAATGGCGCAGCAATATAGAGAGGATTTACAATTCTATAACCTGGGTTTCGATACCTGTGGTAGGCAGAGTAAAAATAATCTATTGTGTAGCCTTGTACTTAACTTAAAGCAAATAGTTTTATTTCAAGTATCCAGCACCTTTCTTGGGCCTTGTGTGGCCATGAATACTTAGTTCTTGCCGCAAAGTCTTTGCGCTTCAGAACCGTGGAAGCACTATGACTTTCAAACTCCACTATACGGTCAGATTAAAAGTCTATAATCTTATCGTGTTCACTATCTATCTTAAATACTCTTTATAAGTTCAGAATTAGGACGGCTATGCATAAATAGCTCTCCTGTAGCTTTGGGCGAAATTCTAAGATAAACAAATAAACAAATTTTCTTTCCAAAATGTTTTTGATGAGACCGCTGTAATTTTGCGAATACAGAACACTAAATTCCTGGGTTCAATTTCTTGAATGAAAAACTGTGCAAATCGTGAAAAAAAGTTAGAACGTAATAGTAGTCGATGTTGCATACATTTTAATAGTCTAAGACTGTAATTTTGTTTCTAAGCCTACTAGTCTTATTTATTTACATTTTAATTTGTATTCGGGTCAAGCTAGTAATAAAATTACTGGTTCATATTGTTACTGAAAGTATAATGACTAGAGACAGTGTGTTTTTTAGGACTAAATCCCTGTAGTGGCTTAGTGGTAAGTGTATCAGATCCCAGTGGTTCCGTACACCACATATAACCTATTTTGTGCCTCAAATGGCGCCCAGGGGTAAGCCTGAATGCTTTTAACCATAACAACCGAATTTCGATACCCATGCCTGGCATGGCCAAGCGCGTAAGGCGTGCGACTCGTAATCCGAGGGTCGCGGGTTCGCGCCCGCGTCACGCTAAACATGCTCGCCCTCCCAGCAGTGGGGGCGTATAATGTGACGGTCATTCCCACTATTCGTTGGTAAAAGAGTAGCCCAAGAGTTGGCGGTGGGTGGTGATGACTAGCTGCCTTCTCTCTAGTCTTACACTGCAAAATTAGGGACAGCTAGCGCAGATAGCCCTCATGTAGCTTTGTGCGAAATTCCAAAACAAACAAACAAATCGATACCCATGATGGACACAGCACAGATATCCCATTATGAATCTGTGTGGTTAAATGCAAGGCGACAGAATAAGCTTTCGTTTATTTCTAGTCAAGCACAAACTTAGGATGGAATTTATTTGAAAAGCTCACAAAATTTGTTAAATATACACTAGACTGTTAAGATTCTGGTAAACTCACCCAAAGATACGTCAATTACTGGTTTTAAGGATTCATTGGTAAGTATCCAATTTTCGCTGAAATTCAAAGTCTAAAAGTATGTCAATTATATAATTTATTTTGCTCGAAAGGATTGGGAAAAAAAAGTTTAAACTATGTCGTATGGGTGTACTCAAACAAAATATTAATCACTTGTATATTTATTTGAAAAATAAAGTGTTATGTGTTGTGTAAGAAATCAGATTTCAATGTGTTTATTTATATATGTCTCTCTCCTGGTGTGACATACCTGTATTGTTCAAAGTTAGGTAAGTTAATAGCCAACATCTAATTGTCATACTTTTATAGTCTAGCAATCTTACTGTTTATTGTCAAAAAGACTGTCCCAAGCGTTTGCTCACTAATTGCCTTCCATCTATTCAATCAGGCCTAACATGACCAGGTGGTTATGGCACTCGACTCGTAATCCGAGGATCTCGAATTCGAATCCCCGTCACATCAAATATGCTCACGCTCCCAGCCGTGGGGACATTATAGTGGAACGGTCAATCCCACTATTCGTTGGTTAAAGAGTAGCCCAAGAGTTGGCAGTAGGTGGTGATGACTAGCTACTTTTCTTTTAGTATTATACTGCTAATTTAGGGATGGCTAACGCAGATAGCCATCGTGTAGCTTTGCGCAAAATTCAAAAACAAACAAACTGTAATTTAAGATACCCGTAGATTATCGGTGAACTCCTAGCGGTTAGCAACGTAAGTTTCAAAGGATAACAGTTAGTCGTCTGTTAGAAACTACAGTAAAAATTTTCGTTTAACTACCGATGGCTATTAGTTGTCATTTCTGTTTCCAATGGAGTTCGTCTGGTGAAATATAACCTTATCAATGTCTCGCTATTAACATTAAGTTCACTGGATGGGTGAATTCTTCTTTAAACGACTTCAGAAGAAAAAAAATGCTAGCATAGTCTATAGTGGAATGATCAATTTAATGCTAAGCCTAGAGCTATAAATCGTTCTAAAAATGTTCCCCGTGTTATTCTTTTAGAAAAAGCATTATGAACAAAGATTTATTTTTGAAGATTGAAGTAAACCCCAAATTGTCTAATTCCACAATCTATATGCAGTTTAAACTCAATTATAAAGGATTATAGATAATAAGTTGGTTTTATTTCATCTTTAGGATTTATTACATCAATAAACTACAAAAAATACCACACATTCACATGCTTCTTTTTCACATTATGTTGCCTACACAAATCTCTGATTGCAAATGTTAATCGGAGAGCTATCAACGGACTAATAATAAAGTTTGATAATGATTCTATGCCAAGCTTTATCGATTATTTCTAAACTTTTATAATTTTCCGCTAGAAAATGAGTTTGTTTGTTTGTTTTGAATTTCGCACAAAGCTACTCGAGGGCTATCTGTGCTAGCCGTCCCTAATTTAGCAGTGTAAGACTAGAGTGAAGGCAGCTAGTCATCACCACCCACCGCCAACTCTTGGGCTACTCTTTTTCCAACGAATAGTGGTATTGACCGTCACTTTATAACGCCCCAACGGCTGGGAGAGCGAGCATGTTTAGCGCGACGGGGATGCGCTTGGCCATGCCGGGCCTGAAAATGATTAGAATAAATATAACTTATTTATTTTCTCAACGCCACAACTTGGTTTCAGCAGTGATTCGTAGACTTGTTTTCAGTTTTGTGAAGTTTGAAGAAGAGAACATAAAGGCTTTTGTTGTTAAATACTATATAACATCTTTTAACCCGAACAGCAAATAATGGTGTATTTAGTGATTTCAAAGAACCGACTCTGAGAGATTTAACAGTCAGTGAGAATGATGCGTGTCGGTTGCCAATGCACGTGTTTGGACAGTAAAACTTCGTGAGCACCGTTTATTATATACATTACCAATAAAACAAGAGGAAAACATTTTTTTTAATTGAAAATAAAACCAACCCACTGGATTTTAAGACTTGTCTTGAGTTAGTCTACCGGTAAGCATGCTTGAACTGTGAATAATATGAGAATTTGCGATTCGCGTCTACATGGTACGAAATAACAATAATGGTCAACTTCCACTATTTGGTCAGAGAATATTAGGTTAAGAAATGGTGGTGGGTGCTGTAACCTAGCTGTCTTTTTTATTCTGCCACCTAGTGGTTCAGTGATAAGTTGTCGTTTATTCAAGAATAACGCTAGATTTCGTGTTAACAGACGAACCTCTGTCACATCGCGGGACCAGCGATAAGTCTAAAAGCTTATAACCCTAAAAACAAAGTTTTAACATTCGTTGTGAACACAGCACAGATAACCCATTGTTAAATTTTAGTTGTCCTTACCTGCAAATAAACAGTTTTTTTTTATTCTATCAGTTCCAAATTAGGGACAGCTATGTGCAGATGACTCTTGTGCAGTTTTGCGTTAAAACTCGGAATTAAATAAACAAACATAAACAAGCATTAGTTTGCGGTTTGTCGCCATTTAACGAGTTTCATGAAAATAGATATTCATAGAATATCTCACTCTTGATCCGACTTGACAAGGTAGGTTGAGACGTTAGACTCGTAATCTGAGAGTCGCGGGTTTGAATCCCCGTCACACCAAACATGCTCGCCCTCTCAGCCGTGGGGGCATTATTATGTGACGGTCAATCCCACTACTCGTTGGTAAAAGAGTAGCCCAAGAGTTGTGAATGGTGATGACTAGCTGCCTTCCCTCTAGTTTTACACTGCTAAGTTAGGGACGGCTAGCGCAGATAGCCCTCGTGTAGCTTTGTGCGAAATTAAAACAAATAAAAATATCTCACTCCTTATTAATTGTTTATGTTTTGTTGCGTTCACAAAAATATTACGTATGTTTTTTTATTTCATATAAACAGAAATTTCAACTTACTTGAAGTGGTAACTATGAACTCTGACATTGTGTACTTGTTTTATATTGCACAGAAACCAAAACTGCAATGTTTTTAAAGTGGTAACAAAGGACCTCTTATATGCTCAGCCTAAAATCAATGTTGTTTCTCGCGCTCCAAAGTTTTGTTAAAATCTGCGGGAAACAAATGTCTACAGGTGATTTGTTTATTTGAAGGTAAGCACTAAGTTGAGTTATCTGTTCTCTGGCAACCACGGGTATCGAAACCCAATGTCTAGGCTAGTAATCCTCAGACATATCACTGTACCACTGGAGGGCATCTGCAGATGGACGGACAATGCCCTCTATATAGACTCTTGCCCCCTCCAGATTTTTTGTCGGTTGAGAAAAAAAAATTGCCAGAAGCTTCAAATATCCTGTTGCTGGAGATAGTGTTGGTATGGTCAAAAGCTATTTGGAAATTAAGAGAACGGAAAAATTTAAATGGATAAACAGTATGCATGAGTTTAAACTTTTTCTACAACACAAAGGAAACAACAATGATTTCAACTCACACCTTTTTATAACCCGTAAAATATATTTAAAACCATCGTGATAAACTATAAAAGCTTATATGAACCGATTAAATTTATGTTTCATCATTTCTATAAAAAAGAAGAAATATGTGAAATACTTTCTAATATTGTAAAAATATCAATTTTTTAGCTTGTAATAAAAGAAAAAAGAACCATCCAGAAGTTAATATATTAGGAATAATTTATACAGCTAATTTAATTTTTTTTTTAGTTTCTAAGCACATGGAATGCGTTTCATTTGATGGAGACGAAACTGAGAGAACCTGTTAAAAATGAATCTTCAACGTCACGTATGAAAGAATTTTATCATTTATTCTTTTTTGTTACAAGTCTCTAACTTTCTCTAAGAAGGAATTAAAGTTTGTTTTGTGATGATGAAATACGCCATCTAATTAATTAATTGTGAAGTAAGTCTTTAGAAAGCTCAGAACAAAAGATCATATTTTAGGTTTACAAGACGCAGTAGCAAAGTTCCGGAATGCCTTCTTTCAAACTTTGGATTTCGCAGTGGATCTGAGAGTCGCTGACAGATTTCTGTCAGAACGAAATTTCCATTGTTTGTACTTGTAACCAAACAGAGCCATAAAGCTTCCCCGAAATTTTGAATTCATAAAACAGTAGGTGACTGGATTACAACAGGATGACGTGTAAGCCAGTAGGTGGAAAAAAGAGATCCCGTAGTACCCGAGGCCCTGATAGATGGCGACAGAATCAAAATGGGTAATGGTATTAAGGACATGAATCGGTGTCCAGCAAAGAAAATATTCCAAGACAACCACAAATAACATTTTAATGACTCGTTTTTTTTGTGAGAGTGACCTGTCCAGGTTGGTTACAGTCTGAACAGATCCAATATCCGTCCGTCCGAAGTTAGTAGTCAGGATGGAGCTGGACGAAGATGGTGAATTGGGATTAACTCTTACGAGGATTCTGTGAAGGACCTTTCGATCCGAGCTTTTCCGACTTCTGAATGGAGTTTCATTTCCATCACCTAAGAAAAAAATCATTGGCTGTTAAATCTAAAATAAGATCCTTATGTGCATGATCGTGAAAGCTAATTGGAACCAAAATGAAATATTTATTTATACGCCTTTTTTTTAAAGAAAGACTTAAAGTGAAGACCTTTTTTAATTAGTTATTTTTAAATTCGACGATGAACTTAACACCCACTTTGTTGAAAAGCAGGAGAAATAGTGAATCTAAACCATATATATATATATATAAACAAAGACTTAAGAATTCAAAATGAATACCTTGTTCAAATTTAATGTGTGGCCACATAGTTTTCCACAAGGTAGCGGTGATGAGGGAATAAGTGACAACCATAATAAACAGAGGCACAACCAGGAGGAACGCGTCTAACAATATGTTAAACAGTCTTTCAGTAGTCACAGTAGGCCAGCTCTCTCGGCATTTGTATTTATCTAGAAAAAGGCAACAATTAGGTTAAATTATTTTGATCTTTCTTAGTTCTTTGTTATCACTATTATTTCACACGTTTCTGTCTTAATTTGTGGAGTCTCCAATACTTGAACTTTTATATTTGCTTTACAAGTAAAACTTTCAGAAACAGAGGTTGTTGAGCAACGGTAATAATACTGAAGTGTTCTCTAGTGTGTAACAGTCGTCAATAGTAATAAGTTATCTGTTTCTCTTAACCTCCTCCGTAATCTAAGAATCGCGAGTTTGAATGCCAGTCACACCAAACATGATGACTAGCTGCCTTCCTCTAGTCTTATACTACTAAATTAGGGACGGCTAGCACAGATAGCCCTCGAGTAGCTTTGCTTTAAGAAAACAAACAAATAAACCTAACCTACTCATTTGCTTTCTAAGTTATAAAGGAATAATTTATTTAGTTCTTCTCTGTTAATAATAAATACTCGTTTTAAAATCACACATCAGAAGAGAAGAACTTCACTTCTTATCAATATTCAACTTGGGGACAGTTTTGGACAATCTTTTTGGAAAATTATATTGTTTAAAAATCTGTGAATAGAGATTTGTTGAGTTTTGAAATCATTACAATATTTGGTGTTATTGGCTTTTTTGATATTTTGTACTTAAATTATTTTCAGCAAAATCAAATAAAAGTGTGGTGTGTGTGTTACAAGGAATCGTTTAGCTCTAGAAGCCTTCCAATAGGTGTTGATTTGGTTTGTTTTAAATTTCGCGCAAAGCTACGTGAGAGCTATCTGCTCTATTTATCCGTCCCTACTTTAGTAGTTTAAGACTAGAGGGAAGCTAGTCATTACCACCCACCACCAGCTCTTTGGGTACTCTTTTACTAACGAATATTGTTATTGACCTTCATGTTATAATGCTCCCACTGCTTGATAAGATGAACATGTTGGGTGTGACGGAGATTCGAACTCGCAACCCTCACGTTAATATTCTTATTATTAACATTCTCCTCTTTATGGCCCAATGATAAGTCAGTGGGATTATGGCGCTAAAAACCGGGTTTAGATATATGTGATGGGTATAGTACAGATATCCCTTTGTATATTTTTTGCTTAACAAAAAAAGTACATTTACGGTGAAGTCTGTTTCTAATGAATTATTTGTGTTTTAGAAAGTGAAAACTTGTATTAAAAATAAAGAATTTACGTTGTTCTGTCTCTTTTAAAATCGTTGGCCCGGCAAGGCAAGATGGTTAGGGCACTCGATTCGTAATCTAAGGATCGCGGGTTTGAATCCCAGTCGCGCTAAACATACTCACCCTTTCAACTGTGGGGGAGTTATGATATGACGGTCAATCCCACTATTCGTTGGTAAAAGAGCAGCCCAAGATAGCTGCTTCCCTTCTACTCTTACGCTGTTAAATTAAGAATGACTAGCGCTAATATTCCTTGTATAGCTTTGCACAAAATTAAAAAAACAAACAAAATTCTAAAATCATAATTTATTAATATATATGTAAACTGTATTACACTAAAGAGTATGACTGGGAAGGGCTATAACAGTGACAGTCAACTATTGGATGTAAAGGTTAAAATGATGTCCAGATGCAGAATGGAAACATCAAATACAAAATAAAATTCAAAGAAAATCCTGGGTGAATATGGATTATCTGTCAGAAGTAATATGATTTAGCTCTCAAAAATAGTTGTGCTTATCTGTCAGAAATAGTGTGGTTTATCTATCAGAAATAGAATGGTTTATCTGTCAGAATTAGTAGGGTTTATCTCTCAAAAGTAGGTCTTTAGTATTCATGGAGCGTAAGAATGAGAAACTATACCAAATGAATTATGGAAAAAGAACATGTGGAGAGATACAGCAAGGGAGTTTACCGAGAAAAGAACTCTGAGCGTTGAATAGAAACACTGAAAATTGTTAAAAAGGTTAAATCTAGGGATAATATGGAAATAGACTTACAGCAGTATAGAATAGACAGTTTGATAGAGGTATCCATCGAAGCATTTGAAAAGATAAGGAAGAATATATTACACAAGAGTATTTTCAAATCAGTGATTGGTTTATTTTTGAATTTCGCGCAAACTAGTACTAGCCGTCCCTAATTTAACAGTGTAAGACTAGAAGGGAGGTAACTACCCATCGCCAACTCTTGAATTACTCTTTTACCAGCAAATTGTGGGACTGACTGTCACATTATAACGCTTTCACGGCTGAAAGGGATAGCATGTTTGGTGTGACGGGGATTCGAACTCGCAACCATCAAATTACGAATATTAACACACCTCGCCATTCCGGTCCTTAACAAACAGGGAGCGCAGAATGGCCTGCACTTTTTGATTTGCCTGTGACTGACCACTAAATGGATTTGAGCTTCAGGACTACCAAGTTTGTTTGTTTTTATATAAAAGACGGCGTAGCGATTACGCAGCAGACCAGCTGCAAGTCTGAGTTCATTTTTCTGGTTTATATGACGGATTATATAAAAACTACATACAGTAAAACTTTTCTAAGCTTGGTACTGCATTATCTTAAGATTTCTCTCATAAAAGGCCCTCTATATGATGGAACCTGCGGAAACCGGACAGAAACCTATCTCTAACCTACCTCATTTATCAACAAGTGGGATTAGAACCTAAGTAAGGGGGAAAATGTTTTTTATTGACTATTAATTTCCTATTCAATTAATAAATTCTTATTAACTTAATAATTTCTTTAAATATTTGTAAATTCTTATTTAATTAATAATTTATTTAAATATTAATTAATTCTTGTTTAATTAGTAATTTGTTACAATATTAATGAATTTTCGAGCATTTTTTACAGTAAGTATTAGTTAAATATATTCTGTTCTTTTTTCTGACGTCATAATTTTTGCAGTTAAATCAGATTCGTGATTTGTAGAAATATATTTGTCTTTTATGTGCAAAATTCTACTTTTTAAATAATTCTCCCGAAAAAATAAATTCCTATCTTCCTTAATTTTAATATTTAGGGAAAATTTACTTAATACCCTATTTTTTTTTGTAAAAGCTATTAAATATGCATGTAACCTTTTAATTAATTTAGGATTAGGGTTAGGGTTACATTATTCATAATCACAACCCAAAGGATATTGCAAGTGCAGACGAAAATACTTTGTTTTTCAGTTTGTTTTTTTACAGAGCTCTTCACAATAAAACCTTACAGATTAAAGAAGAAAATTGTTCTGGAGGTCGCTATTTGAATAAACAATTCACTGTATTTTTGGTCGCATTGTTGGTGAAAAACTAGAGAAACCATAGGTTGTAGGCAAAAGTGAAAATCCGCGCTGTTTCAAAAAATTTAAGGAAGAATCAACTTCCTGTGGAATGGAAAATGAATAATAAAGCGTGGATGATAAGTGCTATATTCAAGGAATTTTTGAACAAATTCAACAAAAGAATGGAACAAAAAAGTATAAATATTCTACTTTTCCTAGATAATGCAAATTGTCACCCAAAAGTTCAACTTTGAAGTGTTCGTTTAGTCTTTCTACTTCCACATACAACATCAGTTCAACAGCCACTAGATAATGGAATTACACAGTGTATGAAACTGAAATATAGAAAATTGATGCTTCTGTATATTATTGCAAACATGGACGACTGTAGGAGAGTGTCTGAAATGACAATGAAAACTGACGTGTTAGATGCAATTGCATTTTTAAGTCATTCAAAGAAATGCGTAAAAGATAAATACATAACAAAGTCCTTTCGAAACTGTGGATTTATTTTTGATAATGGCGGAGATTGTGGAAAAGTTGTTTGTTATGACGATACTAGTGAAATCCAAAATCTGACTAAGAAGATTGATGCAGATGATTCTGTGAACGCGGAAAGTTTTGTGAACGTTGACAAGAATGATTTAACAGAAACTGATGAAATTGATTTAAAATCTATAATAAAACTACAAGATGGTAACAGTGTGAGAGATTCAGAAGAAAAACAAAATGGAAAACATAGTGAGGAAATAGATATTTCTACTTCATCACAAGTGTTAAGTTACATTAAAGCTATCAAATTGTATGTAAAAATGAAGGGTGAGAATGAACTTCATGAAAAGTTTGTAGAATTCTTGTTCTGTTTCAACCACATGAGAAAGTTCATTAAAAAATGAAACAGTTAAAACTGTACACTTTCCTCAAGTAAATTTGATTAAGATTTTGTGTACTTATGTATATTTTGAATGTCTATTTTTGTTCTCATTCTAATAAATATAGCATAAACAGTGTAATAACTTTATTCATAAACATAATACTTCCTTTGAATCAAGCAAGTATAACTATAACGTTGCGCTCAAAGAGTATATATAATTAAGGAAATGTATAGTCTCTGTGTAAACCGGAAAACCTGCTTAAACGGAAATTTTACTCGGTCCCGTGCGACTCCGCTTTAGACAGATTTTATTGTAATACAGATGTATGAAACGAATTAACCCTCACTTTGTAGAATACCGGTGTGGTCTATAATTTGTGTTAATGCATATTTTAGTCTATTACAGTAAAAATGCATCAAAATTAGGAAAATTGGCTCTCGCAAAAGCAAGAGAATGCAAAAAATTTGATCCAAAACCCAAGAGCTTCCAAGACTCTAAGGAGAGTTTCGATTCCGGTCATAATTGATCTGCTTTTTGTATAACTAGTTTAAAAAATTGGACAAAATAAATTTTCTATATTTAAATGGCCTCAGCAACGAGTACCAAAATTAATTGTAAAACCTCCGGTATTAGCATTTCATGTATGTGATTTCTGTGTTAGTAAAGTTGTGATATAAGTAAATTAAACAGAGAACTTGATCTTACAAAGTACAGTAGACCAACGTCCAATGACATGTATTACAATCAAGCTTCGCCAGATTTCGAAAGACATTCTTACCATAATTATATTTTTCCTGAAAACTATTTTGATAACAATCTTCCTGTGGTTTATTAATGGGTGTGTAACAAAAAAAAACAGTTTTCTTTTTTTGACACTGTCTATAGCTAATCTAATATAAATACAAGCATATTGTTATATTCTGTTATATTTTCCCCGATTCATGACTAACTGAAACTGTAAAAAAAACAACTTCAGATTGTTAACGTTGTATTCGAAAATTCTACTGGTTCAGAGAATATACATACGAATGTTTTTTTCTTTTAAATGGTAAAATAGATAAACAGTATTTTGTCTCTAAAAAACGACAATAAAAAATAGTGGCTCTTGTTAGGTTTTTCTGTGGAAGAAAGCGAGGTTCACTCTTATCCTCTCACCCTTATATTTGTCTTCTTTTATTTCCTAATTCATTGTAAATCACGATTTGCTGTGATTTTATCTGCATTTTAAATTTTGAACGCTTTAGAGAGTGGTGTGTTATTAAAAATATAAACTTCGGTTGCATCATCTTCAAAGTTAACCTGAAGAACAAAGTGAAACAAATGTGACAATAACAAGAATAGCAAACACATTTAACAGTTCAATATACCATGTGTTTGAAATGTCAAATCTGTGAACTTACCACTGTCTCGAATAGGCTGCAATTCACTTAACAATGAAACTGGCAACATGAAAAGTAGTGAACCAACCCACACAATTAAAATTATCCGATTGGCGTGGGACAAGGTCTGCCATTCTCGTGACTTTAAAGGGTGGCAAATGGCATAATAGCGTTCTACTGACATGGCCACCAAAGTCCAAGCATTGACGCTAACAGAAACAGCTGAAACAAAGAAAAAAGCAAACGCTTTAGACATTAAAATACTAGGGGAAAATAATATATGAAAAGTACAAAATGTAAAGCTAAATATACAAATACTGAGTGAAAAAAAATCATTTTAAGGCTTTTGTTTCTTAAAATAAGTATGTATATGGAAAAATATTTGAGAAAGAGATTCATTGTTAACTACTAGTGAGGACGTGGTTACAAGAGTTTAACTGGAAGGGAACATTTGAGAAAAAGATTTGTTGTTAATCACCAATGACGACGTGGTTACGAGAATTGAAATCAGGGAGTATTTGAGAACGAGTGATAATTATCTATTTATTTTCACAGTTTATTAAGTGTTGAGATTAACAAAAATGAAATTTTACTTTGTAATTTTCAGAGAGTCAATGTTGAAATAATGAGAACTGACCTGTCATAAGTTAATTTATCATGAATTAAAAGATAAAAGATTAACAGAAATTCTTAAAAATAACTTGCTTTTACTGCAATATCGGAATGTTCTTAAAAAAAGAAAAAGATGCCAGTGTTGATCAAACATATTTAGCTTACTAAAAATAAAGGAAAACCTGAAAAACAGGATAGAAGATTCAAAAATTTGTTTTAATGTAAGGCGACATTTAGCTCTCTTCTGTAACTGGGAGTTACAGAACTCTGAATTGTAGCATTATATGCTTGTAGACATATTGCTTTCCACCAGGGGACATTTAAAAAAGGATAGAAAACCAAGGACATACAGGGTGGTCGCTAATTTTATATGCAAAAACGGCTCTTTTGGGTTCAGAAAATATTCTAAATAGAAGAGCGAACAACGTTTCGACCTTCTTCGATGACCAAAAGAGCCGTTTTTGCATATAAAATTCTCAACAAGTGGGTTTCTCGACATCACTGAGGGTGGTCGCTAGAAAAGCGGAAAATTTGTCAAACAGCTATTTATTTTTACAAAGAATAACTTTTACAAAGTTTTTTAAACGCATATGTTATATTACACTCATAGATGCGCAAAATTATTAAAGTCATGCATTTTATTCATGATGTAAAGAAATCAAAATAGAAATGAGTGAGCACGCATTTTATTCATGATCTCATCTGACCCTCAAATTTTCCGCTTTTCTAGTAACCACCCTGTAGTTTAAATTAAGTTATAAAATCCGTAAGGGCTTATACAAAATAAATCGATAACAGAGCAAGAACTTCCTTTAAATAACTTAAAGGTAAGAAAAAAGTTTAAATGTTAAAACTAACAGCAAGGATTCCTTCAACGCATGTCAAAAGTAAACGACAAAACCAAAAGGTGGAAACTGGTTGCTTAAAATATGTTTATTTTGAGGATTTTGATAAAGACAAGAGAAGCATCCAGTTGTCATAGATTTTAAAACATTGATAATAGCGTAAAAAATTGACGTTTTAAAAATAAAGCACCAGGACCAGAGGAAACTAATTCCTGGATTTAAAGGACGTCAAATATCAAGGGTTTGCACCTTTTGTATTTTATTTTAATGGGTCAGTAAATATAAACAGGTGTCTGAAGATCCGAGTGTTGTCCACATTATTCGTGGTTTCAAAAGGGGTGATAAATTACCTTAGAAATTACAGAACGAAAGAAAAACCAAAACAGCTTTGCAAGATAATATGATGAAATATGACTTATATAAGATGAGCTAATTTAAAAACAAAGATTAGAAGTTGATATAAATAAATTCTAATCTCAGTAAAGAGACACAGTTTAATTCCTAGCTAGATAGGGTGTTTATTAAGAAGCAGGAGACGCTGTTGAGAAAACTCGGAAAACTATATGTAACATACCTGAGAAACAAAGAAACGAGCTACTAACGACACCAGAAGAAACGTAAAAAAATAACTATAATAGAAATTTTAGGATGTTGCCATTAACTGAACTCTTAATGAGTAAACGTAATAGCTCAAAACTAACCTTACTTTGGTATTAACTTGTGCAGACTTAAATCATTGCTAACAGCTTTTACATAGAGTAGCTGAAAACTTTTCTGATGTTATAAACTAAAAAATACCAGAAAAACGCTTTACTTTTGCGTGAGTTTCATTTTAGATACTTGAGCGTTATAAAGTGAAATTCTAATTCGGTTAAAAGTTAATTTAGCAGTATCAAGAAGGGTCTTCTGTAATACTAAAGATTGTGTATTTCGTAAACTTTTTGGGTTCTGTTAATACATAGTCTCTGTCTCAATTCCTTGTACTTCACGTAAGCTTCTTTGAGTTGATGATCCGTGTGAGAGTGCCATCCGACTGCATTTCCGGTATCATACAATAGTGAAAATTTTGCTTGAATGATACTGGAAAAAACCTTTTAGTTACACGATGTACAACCTCCATCTTCACGAAATGTTTATTCTCTCTGCGTGTAGATTTGCGATATAGGTCACGATTTTACCGTTTCGCCTTCGTTTTCTCTCACGGAGAACTTTACTTTTTTCATTCTCAAGGTGCAGATATGACGTCATGAATGCATTACACACAGTTCTAATACACTAGCGCTATATATATAAAAATATAATAGTACAGTCTGTTAGTATGCTCATTTCAATACTTCACAGGGTGTGAATGGATCTTCAAAATTGGCATGGAGATTCATTTGGTCCATGGGAAAAATACATACAAATTTTCAATTTTTGCATTTTGTGGTTTTTATAAGTGTTTTTGCGTTTTTAAAAATCATTACTTCACTCCTGTTGATGGATTATAACCAAATTTGGCACGAAGGTTTGTTGAGTCAATGAGGAGATATATCCAGATTTACCGTTTCATATTTTTTGTTTTGCTGTTTTTATGGGTGTTTTGGGTTGTTTAAAATTACATATAAAGGAAATAACTTTTCATGTCTTTAGGTAATTTTTCATTATCCCTGAATTTACGTAACTTCCGTCAAGGTTCCGTTACCCCAGCTAGTTTTGAATAAAGACTGTTTGCAAAGATTAACTATTCCATGACACTGACTGCTACAATAGGACGAAAAAAATAAAAGACTGTTATTGGTGGAGTCCTTCACTTGTTTTAGTAAAGTACCTTGAATATCAATGTTTTGTCCTTTACACTTTCTTTTACATTAACAATATTAATAAGGGAATAATTAGTAAATCAATTCTTACCAGAATATCCTTAGGGACGTTTTTATGTAACAAGCAATTTCACTATTGATTTGTGAAAAGCATTCCAAGAGATGAAGGTGGTTGGTATTCAGTACTTTCTTCCCTTACAGTGAATCACTTCAAAATTAGGGATATTTAGCACCGATAGATGTCAGTTAGCTTTGTGCAAAAAACGAAGAATAAAAGAAAAAAATTCGTTGAACAAAGAAAGGATAACAACCTATATTTTGCAGTTACACCTATATATAAACTGAAAAGATAACATTTCAGAAGCTTTCAGAAAATGAGTCTGAAAACGAAATCTTGTCCTTTTGATCTGAGCTAATTCTTCAGATTAATAAGTAGTGTCAATCTGAACTAGACAGTTCCTTCCCAATCCACTGTTTTGCTTATGTTTGTCCGTCATGAATAGCCTGTCTGAATCATCACCAGAATTCAATTAAATTGGTTGTTTGCTGATGGATATTTATAGCTGTATTGTTAATGTCGAGGTCCTGCATGGATCAGTTGCACAAATATTTGGCAAGTTACTTCTCACTATAGTAGGGGTGATATAACGTGTTAGAGCTCTAACGATTTGGATTAAACGTTTTATACTGATGAGAACCCTATCGGTATCATGATTGAAAAAAATAATCATAACATAGTGCTTTGTGGATAGGTGGCTAAAATCATCGAGGAAGACCTTTGTTGCTACTATCAAAGGCAACGGGAATTTAGGTTGTATGTTTGATTGTTTGTTTATAATTTCGCGCACAGCTACACAAGGGCTAGCTGTGCTAATCGTCCATAATTTAGCAGTGTAAGACAAGAGGGATGGCAGCTAGTCGTCATTACCCACTGCCAACTCTTGAGCTACTCTTTAACTAACGAATTAATCCTATCGTCACATTATAACGACCTCACGGCTGAAAGGGAGATTATTGTGGTGTGACGGGGATTTGAAACCTTGACTCTTGGATTGCGAGTCGAGTGCCTTAACCACCTGGCCATACCGGGCCTAGGCTGCATGTATAAATGTTGATAACAGGATATGAAAGGTAATTTATTAGCTCTTTACATATCATTAATGAGGTTTAATTTAGAACATTATGTACAGTTTTGGTTTTCTTATCTAAGAAATAATATTGACTTATTAGAAACGAATCAGAGAAAGGATATATGATGATTTTGAGGACATAGTGGTTATCTTATGAGAACAGGCTAAAATCTCTTGATTTATATTTTATTTTTTATAAAAGGCTAATAACTGATCGTATTTAACGCTATAGGATTGTCTGGAAGACAAATTGGATACAGATCTATGACTGTTTTGTTCTGAAGACGAAATGGTACGAGTTTAAAATTTGGAAAAGACAGGCTGAGTTCCAGTTAAGACATTTAATTTTCTAACTGATAATGGATGCCAGCACATAGTTTAATTTTCTGAGAAATTTGTAGGTTTAGGTTTATTTGAGTAGCCTTATCGGACCCAGTAATCCGTTTTGTCTTTACGTTAAGTCATTCTAGTAAAATTTAAAACCTGTTCATCCATTGTCACTTTTTTAAAGCAGTGCTCCTAGTGTTGAAATATGAAAGTTTTATGTTTCAATGGAAAAAAAAAATACTTCTCCGCACTTTTCACAAATTTATTTAATGCGAAAGTGGGATACCATTCTTTGAAAGAAGTACAAGCGACAACAACGTTCTGATTATATTTTCCACTTACTATTAACTGAGGGATAATCCGGACTTACTACTTGGATATTAATGTGTATCTTATGGTTAAAACGCTTCACATTACAGGATCTATATTCACAGTTGATAATGGCTTAGCTAGGAGACTAGTTTAAGTGGATGGCTTGGAATAGTATCGTTTAATGTGTGCGTCATTTTGTGGTAAAAAAAGAAAGAACAACACTGTTTTGTTGTTCTCTCACCTTTATAAACTCGTTTGAAGACGCTTTTGTCTTAGATTTGTCTTTGCTCAAATCTGTACGTGGGTTTAAGTGGTCAGTAGCATGTAATAAAACTACATGTTGACCGTGCCCTTTGCTACCTGCTCTCAAAGCATCGTATATAAGATTGATGTTTAGATTTTCATTCTCAAACAATTATCCAGAAACAACGAAAATAAATGACCGTCCATTTATGTTCGGCACAGGCAAGTGGTTAGGAGACTCGACTCGTAATCTGAAGGTGGCAGGTTGGAATCCCAGGCATACCAAACATGCTCGCCCTATCACCCGTGGGAACGTAATAATGTAACGGTCAATCCCATTATTTGTTGATAAAAGAGTCGTCCAAGAATTGGCAGTGAGTGGTGATGACTAGCTGTCGTCCCTCTAGTCTTACACTGCTAAGTTAGGGACGGCTGGTGCAAACAGCCCTCGTGTAGGTTTACGCAAAATTCAAATAATCTATACACATTATGACACCGAAACTGTAATACAAGTAATAAGCTTAAAATTACAGACTGTTCCATTCGTGTTGTAAATCACACCTTCTGGATTTAGGACTACTGTTATCGGCAACATCTAACAAACCGTAAATGCTCATTTACTTTCCATAAACCCTCGCGATAATGAAATTGAACAGGCTCGTTTGATCAACGGAAAAAACAAGTTAGCAAATTTGTAGAAAATAAAATGGAAGATGATGCAGTATTTCTTCTCCTATAACTGTCATTGCAAGCGTTACGTATAAAAGTAATGCATGTTTCGAAATGGACAGCTGATAAAACATTTATATGCGAAGCGAATAAGAATTAATACCGCATTGTTAAATATTACGCTTTGGCGCATCTTGTCAGATGGTTTTATTTTTATTTGTTCTTATTGTCTGTCAGGTGTTATTTGATTACTTTTAAATAGATATTTAAAGATTCTATAATTAATATTTTTTCCAGGATGAGCATTCATGAAGAAATAAGTTAGTTTTAGCCCACTATCACAATACCAATTTTTATGTTTAAGAAAATCATATTTATTCTTAAATCGTCCTGAGCAGATATGATATATAAAATTAAAAGACTGGTATTGAGAGTAAATGTTGTAGGTGCGATAGTTTGTGTATTAGTTTCATAAACTTAAAGAAATGTGTAACAAACTGCTGCTCCCAATTTTGCGATCAGTCATAAATAAAACCAACTTAGTTGGATGGAAAATCGTACTAATATGAAACAATCATTTATAATTATTTAGCTCCTGGGTATTCATTAAACGCAAAGCATTCTTTTAATGCTGCAACTGTAACGTCCCCTGGTGACTAAAAAAGAAACTTGACCTACACTGAAAATTGTTGTTTGTTGTTTAGAATTAAGCACAAAGCTGCACAATGGGCTATCTGTACTCTGCCCACCACGGGTAGCGAAACCCGGATTTTAGCGTGTAAGTCCGCAGACATACCGCTAAGCAACTGGGGGGCCTACACTGAAAAAGTTTTTAGACACGAGTAAATATTTAGTATAATCTATTTAGGTATTCAATAAGGTGTTGTTACTTGTAAAAGACAAACATATCTTTATTTTAAAAAAAAATCGTTTTTTTCAAAGCTAAGGAAATGATAAATTAAACTCTATTAATGTCAAAAACCAGCTTATGGTATTATCCTGAATATTTATTTCTTAATTTAGAGGTAGGTGTGAATTTCGAGTATGATTACTGTGTGTGTTTTCTTAAAGAAAAGCCACAGCGGTCTATCTGCTGAATGCATTGAGGGGAATCGAATCCCTGATTTCAGCGTTGCATATCCGTAGACTTACCTCTGTACCAGTGGGGAATGTCTGATTACTAAACAGATTTATTTTCCTTTATAATGAACTCGTATTTAAAATATTTTCGTATATTAAACGTATGATTACAAATCTAACTTTTATAAAACATAAATAACTTTTTCACTAAATAAGCCAGGCTAACGTATTTCCTTTTTTTTCTGATCGTAGAAAGTTAATAATTTAAATCTATGTAATAAGAACGTGCGTTAGACTTAATTTTCATTTTGTTTGAGAATAAAGGAATGAATAAAGAAACGCTTGTTATGAACTGGTGATTAGAACTTTTGGTATTAATTTGCTGGTCGCGGGTTCGACTGCCATCACCAAACATTCTCCGCCTTTCACGAGTTGGAGTGCTATAATGTGACGGTAAATCTCACAAATTATTGGCAAATAGTAGTGGCAGAGTTGAAGGAGTATGACTTCAACTATCTGCCTTTCGTCTAATTTATTATTTCTAAATTTAAAAAAATGCTGTTTGTGAATACACATATTCTTTATACTTTTTAGGCTTCATTGATTCAACGACAAAATGCTTTCAAGGAAAAATTTTTGAGCAAACTCTAATTATGATGCTTCCGTTCTAAAAGAGCTATTTTTTACGTGCTGCAGATAAATAAACTATTAGCACCCAAGAACCTCTGGCTGTTAACCAGGACTGAATATAATGGAATAACTACATCAAACTTCTCCAAATTTAATAACCAGTTAACCACACTACAAATGTAATTTTTTCTCAATTTCCATTTCAATTCAATAACATTGTTATTAACCCTGAATTTTGGGTTAGGAAAACAAGTACGATTACATTTTAGAATAAATTAACGCTATTTTTCTTTCAAGTTATATATCAATCAGGTGTTGACAGCTGGGCTGTTTTTTCCTTGTTCAGTAAACTAAAAGTTATTGATAGCAAAAATGAACCCATGAAGTCTCTGTTTAACAAAGAGCACCAAAAGTACCTCTCAGAGTGAAAATTTCAATTTTCCTTTCTCTTTACCCATATTGTTAACAGAAATATTTGTTTTACATGATTGAAACATGCCAAAGTAAAGCTTGTAGAAAATGATCAAAATTTTTGAGCGAATGTATAATATAATAACATATCAACCACACTATATTCAGTACCGACAAGGTCTTTCACTCAATACCACAACAATGTGCAATCATCATTTGATGTAACCTATATCACAAATAGCCTAAAACTGCAAATTCAAGTAATTAATATTTGTTGTTATGACCTTAACTAAATCCTCAATAACGAATTACACCTAAATGAGGTTTTAATTTATGTAACTTTGTTTACTGTTTTCGTTTTTGCTCACACAAACCTTTAACCTACAGCCTTTCTGGTTGAAGATGATTTGAGGTTGTTCAACTTTAAAATCAGACACACGCTCTAACAATGCCTATTCTGAATCAGAGGTTAAACTGGATCGGCGCTAAACTTTATGAGAATTAATGTCATCAGCGTTTATGGTTTTCTGATTGGGTTACAAAATGGAATTCCGTCTCCTTCACAATTACACTTTAACCAATGTTCTAAACCTTGAAAACCCAACTGTGTTAATACCACTTTAACCAATATTTTAAACCTCAATATTTTGCGTTTTGAAAAAATCCACCATAAGGTTAAAACTATCTGATTAATGCAGCCAATTAAAATAGCTAGGCCCGGCATGGCCAAGCGTGTTAAGGAGTGCGACTCGTAATCTGAGGATTGCGGGTTCGCATCCCGGTCGCGCCAAATATGCTGACAGTCAATCCCACTGTTCGTTGGTAAAAGAGTAGCCCAAGAGTTGGCGGTGGGTGGTGATGACTAGCTGCCTTCCCTCTAGTCTTACACTGCTAAATTAGGGACAGCTAGCGCAGATAGCTCTCGAGTAGCTGTGTGCGAAATTCAAAAACAAAAAAATCAAAATTGAACATTTTTTCCAAATATTTTAACAATAATAAAATGAATAATATATTTCAAGGCTGCCTCAATTGTTTTAACTAGCTTGGCTAGTACGTTTGACATCTTCGATTAATATGACTCGGGTCTAGTATATTTTGACATTTTTAGAATCATTGATCCTGGTTTTGTTAGGTATTAAAAAGACGTTTAGTTTTGCCGATCTGTTAAAAAAAAAACAGTTCGTTATGTGTGATAAATATCGAAAATTCTTCTATAAAGCTGTTTATTCCACTGAATATGTTGTTTCAAAATTTTTTTTACAAAACAGGTCAGGATCATCGACTTTCAATGAACGGATCACGGAATCGATTCCTGCCGTATAACATATTTGCCCTTTAAGACCTGAGAGCGTTATAGTTTGACGGCCAATCCCACCATTTGTCGGATAAACAGTGGCACAAGGTGGATGTTATTAACAACTTGCCTTTCCTCTAGTCAATAGATTTAAAAATAGGGTCGATTAGGGAATATATTCCCTGAGTAGCTCTGCGTGAAATTCAACAAACAAAACAACAGAAATATTAGGTATCGGTCTGAAGTCAAACATTTCTCACGAACAGATCATCGGCAAGTGAAAGGAATATTGTATCCCACCCTGTAACCATTTTAATTTTACTAAATGTTCAACATGCGAAAGGAATATTGTTTACCACGCTGTAAATGACCCTTTTTATTCTACTAAATGGTCAACATACGAACAGAATATTGTCTGTAACCCTGTAACTAGCCCCTTTTATTCCACTAAATGTTCAACATGCGAAAGAAATATTGCTTACCACCATGTAAATAACTTTTTAACTCTATTACAAAGACGTTTCGTTCCGCTCGCGAGAAGTATATTGGCTATAAAATGGTAGTTATCCATTTTATTAAAATATCACACAGACGTAGAAAAGAGCCAGTTTAAGATATACAGTGGTATATATAATAACGAAGAGTGACGTTATCCTACTAACACAATTAAGTATGTAAGTTTACACTTAATAACTAAAAAGTAACTACATAAAACATTACAAAGTAACTGAAACGTTCCAAATACTTATTGTCTATAATCTGGAATCAGAGCCCTTGGGTCTGTAACCGGACATCAATAAACCCATGGTAAACCAAAACACCTTTTATCTAAACTCGGACATCAATATCTCTTCAGGTCCATAACGGACCATGAATAGCCCATTGATAAACCAAACAACCTGTGGTTTATAACCAAACATCAATAAACTCTTGAAAAACCAAAATTCCTTTTGTATAGAATCGGTCATCACTAACTTCTTGGATCTATTATCGAGAATTACTAATCCATTGAAAAAGTTTGAGAAATAAATGTCTTTCATTTGGAGCTAAAGATAATTTAAACACGGACTGAAATTCTCCATCCAGTATCACCAACTTTTGCGAAGCAAAATATCATGTTTATTCATGTATTTTTAGAACTTTTGACAAAATCTTAAATATAAACATTCGATCGAATTTTATATGCAAAACGGCTCGTTTGAGTTCAGAAAATATTTTAAATAGAAGAGCGAACAACGTTTCGACCTTCTTCGGTCATCGTCAGGTCCACAAAGAAAGAGGTAACTGACCGGAAGCTGACCACATGTTTGGAAGGGGTTGTGTAACTGAGTGTCGCAATGTAGAGGGCGGGTTTAGATGTTTGAATATATAATTTTATCTATAATATTAATATAGGTATAATGGCGTTCCTTTATATTGGTTTATTTTGGGTTTAAGTTGTTGTATAAGTAAGGCTTCTTTAATTTTGCGTTTGTTTATGTTTGTTTCTTTATTTAGTATTTTAGTGTTTTCTATGGTTATGTTGTGTCCATTTGACTTGCAGTGTTCGAAAACGTGTGAAGGTGACTTTTTATGTTCTTTGAATCTGGTTTCCATTTTTTCTACTTGTTTCTCCAATATAGAAGTCGTGGCAGTTATCACATTGTATTTTATAAATAATGTTGGTGTGATGTTTGTCAGTGTAGTTCTTACATAGTATAGACCTCAGTTTTGTGCCTGGTTTTTGAATAAATTTAGTATTAACTGGAATGTTATATTTTGTTACTAGTTTTTGCCAAATGTTGGTTATTTGTTTGCTGATGTCAGGAATATATGGTATACAGCAGTATATGGTTTCGTGATTTTTTGATTCGTGAGATATATTTACTTTTGTTGGTTGATTTTGCTTTCTGTCTAGGTGTGTGCGTATAATGTTTTCTACGGTTTATGGAGGAAACTTATTGATGTTGATGAAGTATTGTTTTATTTTGTCTAATTCATCGTTAATTTTATCTGGTGAGCATAGTTTTATGGCTGTGTTTATTTGGTTTCTTAGTATGTTGAGTTTTTGTTTTGTTTCATGTGCTGAGTCCCAAGGAATGTATAGTCCAGTATGGGTGATTTTTCGGTGGATTTCTGTTTTGAATTGTGTGTCGGTTCTTATAATTTTGAGGTTAAGAAATGATATTTGATTGCTTTCTTCCTGTTCACATGTGAAGTTAATGTTGGGATTATAGAGTTAATATGAGTGAAAAAATTAAGTATGTGTTGTGTAGATTTGAATCCCGCAACCGTGTCATCTACATATCTGTACCAGTATAGTGGTGGATGTAATGCTGTGTTAATTGCTTGTGTTTCAATTTGTGTCATAAAAATATTGGCTAGAACTGGTGATACTGGGTTGCCCATGCTTAGGCTATTTGTTTGTATATAGTTTTGGTTGTTAAACATGAAGTTTGTCTTTGTTGTGGTGAATTCTATGAGGGTTGCTAACTGATTACTGGGAATGTCTGTAATTGGGTTAGGGTCTCGGATATAGAGTTCTAAGGCTATCTTGCAGGCTTCTGTTGTTGGAACTTCTGTAAAGAGGGATATAGCATCGAAACTGGCCATTAAGGCTTTATGATTAAGTTGATTTAGATTAGACTTGAAATTAAAAGAGTGTTTGATGAATAAGCTGGCTGATGTTGCATATTTGGAGAATGCCCATGACCTTAGTTTTGTGCCTGGTTTTTGAATAAATTTAGTATTAACTGGAATGTTATATTTTGTTACTAGTTTTTGCCAAATGTTGGTTATTTGTTTGCTGATGTCAGGAATATATGGTATATGGTTTCGTGATTTTTTGATTCGTGAGATATATTTACTTTTGTTGGTTGATTTTGCTTTCTGTCTAGGTGTGTGCGTATAATGTTTTCTACGGTTTGTGGAGGAAACTTATTGATGTTGATGAAGTATTGTTTTATTTTGTCTAATTCATCTAATTGACTACAAACATGTAGTCAAGATTGTAATTAAACGATTCATATGTTGACATTATTGGTCGTTATGGACAATCTGGTTTATGAGGTTTGGGGATGCCGTATATTTGCGGTGTGCGTGAGTCGGTTTTACGTTGGTAGGAATAAAGTGTTTGTGAAATTGTGTTGGCTCTTTTTATTTGTAGTAGTAATTTGTTCAGTTGCGTCTCATGTGTTTTTGTTGGATTTGTGTGTATTGGTTTAAATTTCTTCGTGTCTGATAGGATGTTATTCATTTTTTGTATGTATTCATTCGTGTTCATTATTACTATAGCGTTACCTTTATCTGCTTTTAGAATTTTTATGTTTCTGTCCTGTTTTAGGTTTTTAATGGAATTAATGTCTCTTTTTGTAAGGTTGTTTTTTAGTTTTCTGTTTTGTGAAATTATGTTGATGGTTTGTAAGAAAATTCTTTGAAAAAATCGTTTAAGATGTTGTTTTTAGGTGTTTCTGAAAAATATAAATTTGTAATTTTACCTGGGAAGTTTGGCTGTTGGATGTCAATAAAATTATCTAAGTTGTCTTCTTTCTGTTTGTTGTTTTTGTTTTCTGTAGAAAGTATCACAAATCTCCTGGCTAGGTCTTCTAAACATGTTTTGATTTCTATGGTTGGAATGTACCTTGGTGCTATTGCGAAGTTGAGTCCTTTGTTAAGTAGATGTATCTCGTCTGTGTTTAATTGTCGGTCGTATCTGTTAATTATGAGGTTGGTCAACGGTTTGTCATGTTGATGTCTATTCTGTTGTTTACATCATAGTTTTTCAAGTTTTTTGTTGTGGCAGATCTTTTTGTCTCTGTCGTTCTTAGTATTGTTTGGTTTATGTTTCGTTGTTTAAGTCCGTAAATCTCTGGTTTAATGCAGCATGCCAGTTGATGGTCTAGGTTCATTTTTTGTTTTTGTAAGTCATGTAGTTCTTTGTATTTTGTGTTCAACATGGCTTTAAGTAGTTTTTTCTGTAAATTTTTGATAATGTTTGTGTATTCATTAAAATCTTTTGAAAGTTTTACCTTTACAAAATTAGGGGTTAGTTGTTCCTTTCTACAATGTTGAATAAAATTGATGTCATTTCTTCTATTAATGATTCGTTGGTTTAAATTTCTTAGTTTTTTAACGATCGTGTGCTCTATGCTTGATCAGACATAATGGCAACAGGTAAGTACAAATACACTGAGAAAAACACAAAATAACACAAAAACTTACACTTCTCGAACAATCACCGTGATGAAATAACAATCAGTGATGTCGAGAAACCCACTTGTTGAGAACTTTATATGCAAAACGGCTCGTTTGGGTTCAGAAAATATTTTAAATAGAAAAGCGAACAACGTTTCGACCTTCTTCGGTCATCGTCAGGTTCACAAATTGAAACACAAGCAATTAATACAGCATTACATCCACCACTGTACTGGTACAGATATGTAGATGACACGGTTGCGGGATTCAAATCTACAGAACACATACTTAATTTTTTCACTCATATTAACTCTATACATCTCAACATTAACTTCACATGTGAACAGGAAGAAAGCAATCAAATATCATTTCTTAACCTCAAAGTTATAAGAACCGACACACAATTCAAAACAGAAATCCACCGAAAAATCACCCATACTGGACTATACATTCCTTGGGACTCAGCACATGAAACAAAACAAAAACTCAACATACTAAGAAACCAAATAAACACAGCCATAAAACTATGCTCACCAGATAAAATTAACGATGAATTAGACAAAATAAAACAATACTTCATCAACATCAATAAGTTTCCTCCATAAACCGTAGAAAACATTATACGCACACACCTAGACAGAAAGCAAAATCAACCAACAAAAGTAAATATATCTCACGAATCAAAAAATCACGAAACCATATACTGCTGTATACCATATATTCCTGACATCAGCAAACAAATAACCAACATTTGGCAAAAACTAGTAACAAAATATAACATTCCAGTTAATACTAAATTTATTCAAAAACCAGGCACAAAACTGAGGTCTATACTATGTAAGAACTACACTGACAAACATCACATCAACATTATTTATAAAATACAATGTGATAACTGCCACGACTTCTATATTGGAGAAACAAGTAGAAAAATGGAAACCAGATTCAAAGAACATAAAAAGTCACCTTCACACGTTTTCGAACACTGCAAGTCAAATGGACACAACATAACCATAGAAAACACTAAAATACTAAATAAAGAAACAAACATAAACAAACGCAAAATTAAAGAAGCCTTACTTATACAACAACTTAAACCCAAAATAAACCAGTATAAAGGAACGCCATTATACCTATATTAATATTATAGATAAAATTATATATTCAAACATCTAAACCCGCCCTCTACATTGCGACACTCAGTTACACAACCCCTTCCAAACATGTGGTCAGCTTCCGGTCAGTTACCTCTTTCTTTGTGAACCTGACGATGACCGAAGGTCGAAACGTTGTTCGCTCTTCTATTTAAAATATTTTCTGAGCCCAAACGAGCCGTTTTGCATACAAAGTTCTCAACAAGTGGGTTTCTCGACATCACTGATTCGATCGAATGTAAAAAAAGCCCCAATTCCTATTGCCTTCAATTTTTATGTAAGATTTTTATTAAAAATCTTTATTTTCTAGAACAGTAAGAAACTTAATTATCATCATTATCAAAACGTCCTTTAAAATTTGTTTTTCACTTCCTGAAAAATTGCATAAAATAAAATAGCGTAATTGATTTCTGAGAAACATCTTGTAGAATGTTCTGTCATTCATACACATATGCGACAAGTGATTCTAACGTTCGATTTTTTCACATGTCATACAATTTGTGTTAATTTATCTGATTATCAATTCGAACGTTCCATCAAATTATAGAACAAATCTGATCAAGAATATTTTATACCAACTATTTTTTTTTACTTAATGGTTCGAATTTCTTTACATTTTCTCGATTTACGTCTTTGAGAGACATAAATAAACTCCAATGTGAAGGTAATAAATCGTATTTTCTGTCATGTTAACTTCAACATCACTTTATCAATGAATTTCTTAAAATGCTGTGCTGAATGGTTGCTAGCTTCCAGCTTTACTACGCCCTATCTCACCAGCAATAGCATGTCGAGAGAGACCTTTGCAGCTCGAAAATTCTGCCACGTTCAAACTCTGTCAACTTTTTAGCCTTTACCGTGTTTTTACCCAATGTAACACAGGAGATGTCAGTGGGAGATATTGACAACGCTAATGCTTGAACACAAATGACTTGATTTCGTTACGTGTTTACCGATTAACGCTTCGATTCAGTATGGTCTTAAACTTTTGCCCAGCTAGTATTTAAGCTAATTTCTCAGTGTTCACATTTTCCCTATTTAATACTAATTTTTTTCCCCTTTCTTATTTTCATCTTTAAAAGCTCTACTCAAATAAGTGGTTGAGTCTAACAACGTAAAATGTATATTTTTTCTTTATGTTCATTGTCCTTAAGAATTTGACCAGGAGTGATTATATAAGGTTGTAACTAAAATGAAGTCAAGTGAAAAAACATCTTTTTATTGAAAAAATAAATTAACGAAACCTGTTAGGATATTCAAACCTTAAAAAAAGATCTGTTTGAAAGGCATGCTGATCTACTGGTAAAAGTACATGTGTCACAACACTTAGCCTAGTGTTTGCTAAGTTAACATTTCTACTGACTGTTTGCTGCGCTGTTGTAGTAAATACATTTAGTGTGTATTTGAGTTTCCGAGAAAGTGGCTCTAATAATCAACTACTTTCTGACTACAACGAGAAAGACTCGGAAGTTTCTTTTGATCGCTTTATCGGCATTGGTACCATTACGGTTGAATGACGACGAACATTCACATTTAAGGTTATCATGTAAATGTAGTGAAAACATTTTTATACTGCCATTTGTTTACTCAGATAAAATCGTGTATCTCTAAATTTGATCCTTAGTAAAGAAATGTTAACATAGTGCACAAGATTACTATTGACATTGGCATGGACGAGCACGTAAGGCATGTGACTGGTAATACGAGGGACACGGGTTCGCGCCCGCGTCGCGTTAAACATGCTCGCCCTCCCAGCCGTGGGGGCGTATAATGTGACGGTCAATCCTACTCTTCGTTGGTAAAAGAGTAGCCCAAGAGTTGGCGTTGGGTGGTGATGACTAGCTGCCTTCCCTATAGTCTTTCACTGCTAAATTAGGGACGGCTAGCACAGATAGCCCTCGAGTTTCTTTGTGCGAAATTCCAAAACAAACCTATTGGCATAAAACAACTTTTATTTTTAATTTCGCGCAAAGCTACGGGATGGCTATCTGTGCTAGCCGTCCCTAATTTAGCAGTGAAAGACTAGAGGGAAGGCAGCTAGTCATCATCACCCACCACTAACTCTTGAGCAACTCTTTTACCAACGAAGAGTAGGATTGAACGTTACATTATAAAGCCCCCACGGCTGAAAGGGCCGAACACGTTTGATGTGACGGGTATTCGATCCCGCGACCGTCAGTCTAGAGGTCGAGTGCCTTAACCTGGTCATGCTGGATCTCCCGACAGATATAATGCTTTGTTACATAACTATGTACGTAATAATTTAAAGCAAACAAAGAAACAAATCACATAATATGTTGGAATTTAAAATTAAATTATTTTCTTCAATTACCAGAATAGAAACCGTTTAATTACATTTCTTAATAGTATAAATATATTCTGTATTGTTTTTTAAGCTAAGGATTTTTCTAGAATAGATGTCTCTTACTTGTTGACGACAAATTCAACGATAAATAAATGGCACGCACTTGTCTTGTTTTCAAAGTACTATACATATATGTTTGGAACAAGTTGAACATACGTGCAACTGTTTTTCTTTTTTTTACACAGTAAAGATTATATGCACATCATGAACACTACATGTATAGTTTTCTTCCTCTTGTCAACCCCCGTCTCACCAAACATTCTCGCTTATAGCTATGTGGTTGCTATAATGTTACGGTTAATCCCTCTAGTCATTATTAAAAGAGTAGTCCAAGAGTTGACGGTGAGTGGGGATGGCAAGCTGCCTTCCCTCTAGTCTTACACTGCTAAATTAGGGATGGCTAACGCAGATAGCCCTCGTGTAGCTTTACGTGAAGTTCAAAAAACAAACTTTATTTGTTGAGTTAAAATTATTGATTGTTCAACATAATTACAGCTATATAAAAAAGTTCTTGACTTGTATTCAACGCTATCCATTAAGTTTCACACATCTGTACATCGAGACATTCACTTCGATTTTTTTATGAGCCTAACATGATTTTAAGCGCTAAAAGTTCCTCGACCACCATACGCACCTGCTAGTTAATGAGCCTTTCGTCACAATCTCTCTTCTTATCATTAATCATGCCACATCGTTTCGCCCTATGGACTATTTTTCTCATTGAACTGATTACATCTTTCAACTATCTGAAGTTCAGTACCTGTCTTGTCACCACCGACTTATCACTTTGATAATGTCAGTATCGTGTCATGTGTATTTGCAACATCAGTTTTAAAGTGAGTATCTCTAGTACTGATGTTTTAAACATCGGTATATAAAAATTACCAGGCGACACAGTTTCCCGTTATTTGGTATACTTATGATTCAAGATAAAAAGAAACGTCCATCTCATCGAGGTTCATTATTTTTAAAGTATTCTATTTCAACTAAGTGTCGTCGTAAATGTTGCAGCTTAAATTATTAAGTGTGGCGGTGTATGTTGTTATGTGTGGCCGTGTGGGTTGTAATGTTAAGGTAAATACGTGTGTGTGTGTGTTTGTGGTCGTGTATGCTGTAACATTAAGTTTGTGTGTATGGAATTTCGCTCAAAACCACACAGTATGCGCTAGCTGTTCCTAATTTAGCAGTGTAAGACTACAGGGTAGGCAGCTAGTCATCACCACTCATCGCAATTCTTAGACTACTCTTTTACCGAGGAACAGTGGGAGTGATCGTTACATTATAACGCCCCCACGGCTGAAAAGACGATCATGTTTGGTGTAACGAGTAATCGAATCCGCATGACACTCAAATTATAAGTCGAGCGCACCTAACCATCTGGCCATGCTGGGTTCAACTAAGGATGTTTGTGTATTTTGCAACATAAGTAGCAATAACCTTTCTACAAATTTGTAAAACAACATTCCATTATGCATTTCTTAAAAATAGCATAACTTTTTTTCATAAATGCGACCAACAAGCCCCTCCTCTCGCTAGCGTAACGGTGAATCAGTAGGCTTACACCACTAAAAGCGGGTTTCGATACCCGCAGTAAAAAACAGAGCACAGCTAATGACATACAAGAAATGTTTAAAAAAGCTTCTTCCTCCAGCTAATGATATATCAGAAATGTTTAAACAGCTCCCTCCTACAGTCATTCTCAACAAGTGGCTCATTAAATGACTTTAGTGAAAAAGCATTTGAATATTATTTTAAAGAACTGAATCAACTAAAGCATGTTAACGAACTGATGGCTTCGGTGGTGCCACAACCAAAAATAATAAATGGTTATCGTTATATTATTTTTATTTATGTTGAGGTTATTAAAAATTAAGAATTTTTTAATTCTCGACATTTATTAATGTAAAAAAAAAGAAGAAATAACTAACACTAGTGTAATGAGTGGTATTTTTAAAAGCTGCTAAAATTATAATTTTGCTTACTATTAAAATCTGAAGGCTCCAAAACTTTGTAATGAACACTTAGGCTAAACCTTCACGTGCCTCTTTATATCTGGAGGGTCAGTAGTATGCTTATGTACTTACAATACTAAATTTGGGGCTTGAAGATTTTGTAGATAGACAGTTGGGTAAAAATAAATTAATTAATCTCGTTATACCAGAAACTTTGCCTTGGCCAGGTAGTTAGGGCACTAGATTCACGATTTGCAGGTCGAGGTTCGAATCTCTGTCATACCAAAGATACTCGCCCTTATATTTTGATAATAAATCCCACTATTCGGTAGTAAAAAAGATGACTGCGCGTGGCGTTGATTATTGCCTTTTCTCTTCTTTTTGCCCTGCTAAATTAGGTATAGCTAGTGAAGATAGCCCTCGTGTAGCTTTGTGCGAATTTAATACCAAACTTTTCCATTTTTATACCGCCTTCTAGGTGTTGACAAACACAGATCTGTCTTCTCATCACTTCTTCTTTTTCCACTCACGGTTCCTTGCAAGATATCACATCAGTGTGTGATATCCACCTCTAATACAACAGTGATAGAATAGGAGAGAAATCAACTAGTCAACGTTACCCTCCGCTAGCTCTTGGGCTAGCCTTTTACCCACAAATAGTAGGATTGGCCGTCACATTATAACGTTTTCACGATTAGTTATGGGGTGAATTACCGAGATGTGTGAAAGTAACTAACAGTGAGAAAAGTCTTGATGTTTCCATATGTTATACCTTACTTCAAACATCTTATGTATACAAAATAATCTTTTCAGAAAAATAAAAGTAATAATCATTTGAAAATGTAAATGTGTTCCATAAATATTTCAAACTATATCCTTTTATGTTCAAAAAACATTTTAGCAATATTTCCATCCCTTGTGGGTTTAGTCGGTTATATTTTAATTCCAAATGTTAAATTTTCGCGCCATCTGTCTTTGCCATTATACTTTTTCACGAGATATTACGGGGGTTTTTGTTTGATGTTTTTTTCATATTCTTTGGTCTTTTCTTTCATACATGCATACGTAATATTCTTGTCCAAATACCCTTCAATACACATGCTAACAGTAGAGCTCTTTAAATTTATTACATGATATCTAGGGAATTTTTTATTCGTGTGATAAATGGTAATGTATGTGTGTATATTTTGGTGTTGTAAATTCGAAAGAAAACTCATCTCTTTGCTCTAAGAGACGTGTAGTAATAATTAAAAAATAACAACCTTTTATAGTTTGGTTTTATTTGCTTTTAATTAAGCACAGTTACCACAGGCACTGTAACCCCATTTTTAATGTTATAAACCTTCAAGTTCATCCATTAGCCACTGGGAAGTGTGGAGGAGGGTTGATAGTTTCATATGTAATATTTTAGCATTATTTTTGAAATTATAAAGGAAACACTTGTGGTTGTGAAAACTTTACCTTATTAATAATCAAAGACAGTCGTCAAACACAAATCTTTGTCAACCTTGCTGTTTTGTTGCCAGAAATAATGGTATTGTGTATAGGTCCACTTTTAGTTTTAAAGAAAGAAAGTTCTGGCGGGCACTTGAAACCTTAATGAGTTATAGCGCACCCTAGTGTTTCTTGAAGATATTTCTTTATCATTTGAAGTATGTCTATTTCTTCAAACTGAATGTCTAGAAACATTGTCACAAGAAGGCGTCATCACCCCAAGTCAGCACTTAAACCATTTGAGTGGTTGTGTACTTTTGATAAATCGTTAGAAAAGTTCCAGATGACAGTACGCAGGCTCTTCTGACGTCGTACAAGTGCAGCAAAGATGATCCTTTGTGGGGATATAGTTTCGTCTGTCGCCGCTATGACAGATCTATCGCCATAATTATAGATCTGTTGCCACAATGATAGATGAGTCATAATTATCATAGATATGTCGCTGCTATAATAAATCTGTCGCCACTATATTAGATATTTCGTTATTATATTCGATCTCTAGTCGCTGTATTAGATCTGACTTAATTACATTAAATATTTCACCGATATAATATATCTTTTGCCACCATAATAGATCTATAGCCGCTGTAGTAGATTTGTCGTTGTTATATCAGATCCTTTACTACCTTAGTAGATCTGTCACCACCATATTATACAAATTGCCGACAGCGTTTAACTAGATGCTTAACAGTTACGGTATTTTAAAGGTACTTTGGAACACACAATTAAAAACGAACGAAGTACATCTTCATAAGTATTAAGCTAACAAAATATATTAATAAAAATTAACACAGCTCATATAAACAACTTGTTAAGAGTTGTGTTCCCATTGAAATGACTATAACTGGAAACAAAACTGTACTATTTAAAGTAGTCGAGATAACACGGCAAACTTTCCGTTAGAGCCGTTTGTGTATTTAATGAAATGTTAGGATTAGCTTTTTTCACATACGTATATTTTCTAATCAGGTGTCTTTCCTTGCATCTAATTTTACTGCTTTTCTCATACTCACGATATCGTATTGATTACTTCAAGAAGAGCAAATGATCTTAAAATTATTTCTGAGCCCCCTAATCTGCTTACCATGGATTCGAATCCTGTTACGAATGTGCTCGCCCTTTCAGGCTTAGTGATACTAAAATATGACTTTCAATCCCACCTTTTGTAGATAAAGAACAGCCCCAGACTTGAGGTAGGTAGTTTTTACGTCCATTTTCTTCCAACTTGTCTAATCCCATCTAAGTTGCCCTCTACCTTCTTCAGTGACAAAGCGGTATGTCTACAGACTTATATAACTCTAAGAACAGGGTATCTAAATAGGTTTCGGTTTTCATCAGCGAATTTCCTTAGTACACTATTGAATCTCTTCTTGCCTTTAAATTCCTTGTTTATAGGTATTTATATAAATATTATAGATAAATATATAAACATTATTGATATTTATATATAATTAGATATTTCGACATTGGTATACTCTTTCACCGAGTAAAGCTTGAACCTAGACTTTCGAAACCTGTCCAATTCAGCAAATTCGTCTATTTGTTCTTAATACCCTTAAGTATGTTTGCTTTAGCGCAAAGATACGTAATGGATTACACGCGCTCTGTCTAGCGCGAAGAATCGAACCCAAGATTTTAGAAATTATCGCTGACCCACCGAGGGACTTTTTATTATGATGCATAACTTTGAAACATACATACTAATAACAAAACATTTTCTTTCTTTCCTTAGTCTTTCGTTATCGTATGCTTCTGTGATAAAAATTATTTATTCGTAGAAACCACTTTCCTCTTTCTACGCATGCACACGAATTTGAAATCGCCTTACATATGAAATAAACTTTACTAATCTCTGTAGAACAAAAAAACTTTCGACCTAGAAGTATAATGTTACTAACGTCGATTGAGAAGCAAAATCTGATCTGAAGTTACAAACATAACACAACAAAAAACAGCTTATCCATCCACCTGTATATGTGTTACAATTCATGCCTTTTAATGACCTTACGGACTTAGGTTAGGTTTAGAAGAAAGAATTTTGTTAATTGTGAAAAAACAACTGAAGTGACGCTCGTATATAACCATATAGCCTTTCATATGTAATAATATACTCTCTCATATATAACCGTATAGTCTTTCATATATAATAATATAGTTTCTCTTGTATAACCATATAACCTCACATATAATATACTATCTCATATAATCTTACATACTATCTCATACAGTTTTACATATATAACCATATAACCTAACATATATAGCCATATAGTATCTCATTTATGTTGTAGTCTATTGTTGCTCATTTTGTGAAATATGCTGTAGAAGTGATTGAACTATATCAGTTTCCACAAACGTTCGATGGTTTGACAAGTAAAATGGTTTGAGTTAACTCGTTCACTTTATTAACTCTATCTAAAAAAGGCCAATCAACAACTTCCTACACAGTGCAAGAACAATGGAAAATGTAGTATTTTGAACAAATAAACAATTAGGGAATACAATAACTACACAAGCCGACCTGAAAACAGATATAATTTTTTAGTGTACGTACTATACCTTGAAAGTAGGGTATGAGTCGACACATGGCTGCTCCGAAGACAAACTCTCGAAGCAGAGCTCCGGCTAAAGTGAAGGGCATGCAGAAGACACCAAGAAGCAGGTCGCTGACCGCCAGGTTCATCAGGAACACATTTGTCACGTTTCTCATACTCTTGTTAATGGCCAACGTGATTATTACCAACATGTTTCCTACAACAGCCAGAAGTAGAATAATGCTATAGAGAAGGATTAAACAAATCTTTTCTTCGAGGCTGACAGAAAACAGTACATTTGAATCGCCAGAAGTTTCGCTGCTGTTCGTTGACAAGTTTGTATTTATTGACTGAGCCATTGGGTTCTATTCCGTAGCGTTGCTGACAGACGTGTATTAGTATCACTGAGGTTTCTGTTTAGTTTTTTAGCGAATTTACATCCGGAGCAGTTTCCTCCTTGTATCTTTCTTCTTGGCTTTATCTTGAGGCTATGATTTTTTGTCACCTGTTCTTAAAAGAATGAACGAGAGTCCTTAACGAAATCTCTTAATCCGTAAAAAGAAAAAAAACAGAGAGAGAAAGAGACAATTTTACTGTCGTTCCTTACTAAAAAATAAGTAAATATTAAATAAGAAAGTTATTTATGCTACTGTATTTCATTCGGAAAGATTAACATAACGTATCAACAGAATAAATATATTACAATGACTCAAATCGAGTCTGATGTTTCATTTCATTTATATAATGTTTATTACATTATATTGGACTTTCGTACTGTTCTTTCCTTATAATAAGACCATATTTTTAACGACCATTTCTGTTACCGTGATAATCTTAAGTTATCTGAATACGCTAAATCTAGAATTTGTTTTTAAATCATTCCGTCGGTTTGTTTCTTCCAGAATTTTCGTGTAAAGCCATGCGACAGATTGTTTGTGTTTAGTCGTTCCTAATTTCGAGCTGAAGGACTTAGAAGGATGGCATCTAATACCCAGTACCAACCACTAGTCTTTTTATAGTAAAGCTACATCAGGCTATCTGCTGAGCCCACTAAGGGTAATCGAATTCCTCATTTTAGCGTTGTAAATCAGTAGACTTACCGCTATACCCTGGATGATAAGAGGAACACTCGCATCGAAAACTTATAATGGAAATTTTAAAATCAACTTTATCAAATTAAAAACATTTTTTACTGAGACGAATCCACGGTTTCGGTGAAAATACTGTCATGCTATTTACTGATTTTTAAAACTTCACAAAGTTGCCGGACTATAACATAAACTGAAATGAGGAAAGCTTTGCAACCACGTTACGAACATGTTTCGGACTGTGTGTAAGTATAATAGGTAACACTTACAATGACTTACTAAATTACTCGAAATAGAAACAAAAGTTAAATTTGACTTACCAAATTACTCTGAATAGATTCAACTTAAACTTAAACTCTCATCCTCCTTACTTTGCTATGAGGTTGTGAGATGTATTATAATTATACTGTAAAGCAGTTGCACAAGATCAAACCTGTTTGTTATTTAAGGACTAGATAAACCGTAATAAAATTCTCTGTTTTAACGAATTTTATTTTGAATAATATTTTTAGAGGAAGAAACATATCTTCAGTGTCGTACCAAGAGATAATAATTTTTTTTCTATCGAAATTGATGGTTTCTATTATGGCCACAAGGTAACAGGATGTATACAACTGAAATTAGCTAAAAGCTTCCTGCTTTATTTATTATCCCTAACGTGCTTTATTTTTTCAGAAAGTAAAAATTTCGTTGTAGAACGTATAAAGAGATGGTTATCCTGCAGGGTGTCGTTAAAAGCTCCTAGAGAGTAGATAGTTCAGTTATATTCCCAAGAGTTGATAACATTTCGTGTAATATACGGCTTCACAGGTTGAAAAGTTGGTGACTGTCGGCCATCCTTTTCTTTTGTTAATAAGATTTACGTTCGAAAGTAGAATGTAATCATAGATTTCCAACAAGTACAAATTGCAGAAGTTATAAATTGATCGAAAAACTGTCCTTTCTGTAAATCAATATGATAAAAACAGAATTTAAAATATTTAAGTAGCAAAACGTTTATAAGCGATTCGTACTTCTAAAAATATATTAAAAACAAACAAATGAAAAGATGTGGGAGAAAGACATGACGTAATTTTGTGATTGTGTGTGTGTGTGTGAGAGAGAGAGAGAGAAACTATTTATATGTTATTCATATCAAATAATTCCAACGTACAAAACCTATTACTTTGCTGAAAAAATCTTTATATTGACCTTTGTTATGCTTGAAAAGGGAGTGACATTTTTGACCAAAGTTCTGGTCATAAAACAATTGGTCGTAAATAGGAGTGCGTAATAATAATTGCTTTGAAGTTCATTTATTTTGATGGCAGTGGCTATTGCTGGATTGCTACCTTCTTTCTATTCTGTCACTTTAAAATTACGAACGGCTTTGCGCGAGTAGCCATCTGTAATTTTGAGAGAAAAGTATTAAGCAAGTGAATCAATCCTAAAATAATTATATTGAATCGTTAACTTAGGGTTAATAGGAAAGTTTACGATTTGAAACTATAATGAAAAGGCTTAGAAAGCTCGAATAAAACTAAGACTCTTGGTAACTTAAGTTTCAGCAATCACGACAGGAGTGTTGAGCAGGTTTAATGTTACACTATGGTTACAGGAACTTCGAAAAACTTGCTATGATTAAGTACACTAGATATGTTTTGCAAGGTTTACGAAAGTGTTCTGTTTCACGAGCAAATAAAACCAATATTAAGAGTAATAAATATTTTTATTTCTTGCTTTTGAAGCTCAAATCTCATGTTATGTTGTAGCTTACAGAGTGCATAATTCTTCTGATTTATGGCCTCCACGTTTTATTGACGTCATGACAATACAAACTGCAACGTTAAATGTCCTTGATGTGACGTCATTTTAGTGTCTACTGACCGACTGACATACAACACTATTGTACTATGGTGGGAGTGGTTAAAGTGACTTTAGAACTTAACTGACATTTAACGTTATTTTAAAAGGCTCTAGTGTAGTGAAGCTAGCTAACTGCTGTTGTTTTTTTAAAAATATATCACTACTCGAAACAACTCCGGGGTAGCTTAAAGATTTCTAATGAGCAGCACTTCATGCCAAGGTTCAGGTACAGTCGTTCCTAATTTTTAACTATTAATCAGAACGAGGATGGTCAGCCAGCACTTTGTATTAAAATAGAGAACTGATAACTACTTTTATAACGTGTCCACAATGACATTATGAGGAGTGTTTAGCGGTAACATTTCCCGATAGATTCTTTATTGATCTATTATATGATCTGCATGTTCTCACATTTCATAAAGCCCCCCATTGACGAAGCAATATGTCTGCAGACTTATGACACTCAAAACTGTGTTTCGATACCCGTGGTGGATAGAGCACAGGTAGCTCTCCCTAAAGCTTTGTACTTAATAACAAACAACATTTCGTAGGGACCAAATAAAATTAGCTTAACGTTATGGGGCAGACACTTAATTAATAGAAGTTTGTTTGTGGTTATCACAAGCAGAGCAAACGGCTACATGTGCTGTACCAATTATGAGTATTGAAACCTGGTTTTTAGGGCTGCAACACTGACAGGCAAAGTAATTTGTTAGCTTGTATTAATATTGTTAAGAGAAAGTCTTCGGACTAATAACGGTAAAATTCGAGGTTTAATTTCCCATGATGGAGAGTGCACAGATAGCCCATTGTGTACAGTAGTTCTGAAGGTTTATATTGGTAAAATCCGGGTTTAGAGTCCATTAGGAGAGAACAGCACAAATAGTCAATTATGTAGCGCCTATTGAAAGATTTATTTTGAATTTCTCGCATTTCAAGGACTGTTTTTGGTTAGTCGTCCTAATTTTGAAATGGTGGACTAGGACAAAAACAGCCAGTTAACACCTCTCACTCCAAACTCTTGGGCTACTCTTTTACCAACGAATATTCGAATTGATCTTCACATTATAGCGCCTCCTAACGGCTGTAAGAACGAGCTTGTTCGGCGAGTTGAGCGCCATAACTACCATTTTAGGCTTCCCATCAAAAGAAATATCCAATGGCAAAATACAACAACCATCTTTCTAATATCGTTCTAATAATGGTGGAAATATTCAATATATCCATTCCATTGTATTATTATTGTATTTTAATTTGACTTTCACTTGTCTACATCTAGCTAGAAATGTTTATAAAAACAAAAAAAAATGGGATATACTAAGATTTATTGTGAAACGCACAGACTTATGGGAAACAAAATATTTTCTCGATAATGTGAAACAATTAAGTAAAGGCAGAATATTTACAAATTCGTTTCTAAATTTTAGTTGGTACAATAAAGAAATATCAACAGGAACTTGACAAGCTTTCTGTGTTAATTTTCTGTCATAAAAACAGTTTGAAATTGTTTTAATTAAAAACTTCTACTTTTTATTAACCATAATATCTGTGGTTTATCGTCCTGAAAGTAGTGGCGATTTCTTGTCATCATAGAACCCGAGAAATGACAAAAAAAAGCAGTAAAATTGAATTACATCTACAATTTCGTCTGAAAATAAGTTATTCCACGTATTTCTGTCAAGATTTTGGTGAGAGTATATTGCGCCCTCCTGTGGCTCAGTGGTAAATCTACATACATACAACGCTTAAAACCCTGTTTTTTGATATTTGTGTTGGGAACGGCACAGACAGCCCATTGTGAAGCTTTGCGCTTAAGAAAAACAAAAAATCCATTGCATTCTGCAAAGTTTTATAATGCTAAACTAGTAAATATAGACGGGTAGAGTGTCCGTAAATCAGGATTTCCATAGTTTCAGCTCTATGTGTGAGATCAGAAAGTGTCAAAAGAAGAAAAAATATCGGAAAAGAAACATGTCTTGTTCTTTTCCTTGTAACCACTTTTATTCTCTTAGATCTTTCATTTATTGGTCAGAAGAAACGGATGAACAATCATTGTTGTTTCTACTAAATGTTTAGAGTGTTCTAGTTGTCACTAGCATGTTAAAAACACAGCTTTACAGTTCAAATCTTGGAGAAATTAAATAGTCACGAGTTCAAGTAATCTTTGAAACGACCTCTCATCACCACCAAAACAATATATACAAAATTCTGTTACTTACTTTAGAGCAAATGATTATGGTTTGGTTTGTTTTGAATTTCGCGCAAAGCTACACGAGAGCTATCTGCGCTAACCGTCCCTAATTTTGCAGTATAGACTAGAGGGGAGGCAGATAGTCATCACCACCCAACACCAACTTCTGGGCTATCTTTTTACCAACGAATAGTTGGATTTACCAACACATTATAACGCCCCCACGGTTGAAAGAGTGAACATGTTTGGTAGGACGTGGATTCGAACACGCGACTCTCAGATTACGAATGAGTGCTTTAACCATTTAGCCATGCCGAGGCAAGAGATCGAAAACTAAACTTTTAGCACGTTTTATTTGAGAAATTAACTGAGCAGAATTTCTCTTATTTCAAACAATTTCTGCACGATAGATTAAAAAACTTAAGGTTAAACGAAATACTCTTATAGGTATTGGTAATTGGACCGGGTGTGACCTCAAATTAGCTATTGAGTTACAGATGAGACCATCCGTAATGCTTCACTGCACACACTCTGAATTATTACCACTAATTCTCTACAAATCCTTATGAATATTTTGATAAGTTTAAAAGTTGCAGTGGCAACAGAACGGTTGTTGGTTTGTAAATTAACTATTTGGGTGTAGATGGCATATTATTATAATTTCAATTCATAAAATTGAAATTAATTTGAACAACGACGTATGAAAAAAATAGTTTTTCTTGTTCGTGTCACGATATTCAAACCTCGATGTTTATCATTAGATCCCCTCCCAACTAGCACAGCGGTATGTCTTCGGACTTACAACGCCAGAAACCGAGTTTAGATACTCACTGTGGGCGCAGCACAGCTAGCCCAATTGTGTAGCTTTTACAGCTGTCCACAAATAACATTTGTTTTCCGACAAAAATACTTTTGGACGTACAAGAACACCACAAAAACTAGTATATATTTTGATCTCTGGTTTATCCTTGTCTCTGAAGGCAACGAGCAAAGCAGTCTTTATCTAAGTACGAGTTTACTTTCACCAAACTTTCATAAGAGCAGCGATTGTATTAAATTTTTGGGAGATAATGTTAAATCGATTTTGAACATGTTTGGCGCGACGCGGATACGAACCCGCGACCTTCGGATTACGAGTCGCACGCCTTAACGCGCTTTGCCGTGCCAGGCAGATGTATCTATACTTAGTTAAAAGTTGGGAGGTGAAAACACGTGTTGGTTTCATTATTTACTGGGAATATTTTATGTTTATTTATGTTTTTATGGTATTTTCTTATATAACCATAGTTATCTCACACATACATTGAAAATACACAAATTATTTTCTCAGTAGTAACCCCCGGGGGTATCGGTAATATATTAAAATTTCGGGTTCGATTCTTTTCGTTTAAAAATGGTTGTTGACTCGCAGTTCTGAGCTCCTTAATTATTTCTGTTTAACCCGACATAGTCAGTTGGCTAGGAGGTGCCTCACTCGCAATCTGATGGTTGGGGGTTTGAATCCCTGTCCCATCAAATATGATCGCGCTTTCAGCAGTGAGTTCATTGTAATATTACAGTCAATTCTCCTATTCTTTGGTAAAGGAGTAGCCCAAGAGATGCGGTAGATAGTGATAACTAGCTAGCTAGTATAGTTAATAAGTTAAGCTGTTGCGTTGTGTTCTTGAGTTAGTCTCGTTAATGTAAATTCATAAGTGCGATATAAAAGTAACAGTCAAATCCTATCACGATATAAGGAAGACAGCCAAATCCCACCATCTGTCATTCGGTATGACGGTTGGTGGTTGATGATGTGGACTTGTTGCCTTCTAATTCGTCTAGCACTTCTAAACTGTGGTTGGCTAACGGAGATAGCTCTTGGAAAGTTTTGCGAAAAAATAACAAACAAAAGTAACACAAAAAAATTATGATTGTATTTTTCAGCGAATCCAGAATGGAATGTATTTCGGTTTTTAGGTGAAGCGCAAATCTACACTGTACTGTGCCCATCATGGGTATCGAAACACAGCTTTTAGAGTTATAACTCCGCAGATCAACTGCCGAGTCACTGGAGAGCATAAAACGAATATAAATGATTTGTTTTTAAAACAAAATCTCAGTTAATTATCCGCTGTGGCCATCGTTAGCAATCAAACTCCAGATTTTAGGGTTGTTTTCTTGTTTGTAGACTTATCGCTATCTTATGAGGGAACTGTAAGAGAAACCAACAAACAAACTAATTTCTATCGTCCTGAGTTACGTTAGGTAGCTAAAAATCACCTGGATAAACTAGTTTATATTGTAATTTTATGAATCTTGTCTTTCCGGTTTAAATTCTGCTATTGGAACTGATGTGTTAAAATATCTCCAAAGATAAGGAAACACTGCTTCTAAGCTTTTTTATTTTGCTGCTAAAATTATCTATTGTATAATGTTTATGAGCGAGTGTGTGAATATCACGGTAAAAAATATGAAAGAAAAAGTCTGAAAAATAAATAAATAAAAAAGGCTTAACACGTACTTAAGTATAGTTTTTGGAATATCTTTATATCACTTACATAAAAGGCGTGTCATTTACAGTATGGTCAACGTAAATTTCACTACCAATGGATCATGGCTAAGATTCGACCCTAAATGGGAAGACAGCTGTATGTTTATGATGATATATGGCATGTTTTGATTTCAGGTTTCTCTAACTTGTTGAGAGTGTTGACTTATATTTGTTAACACAATTTGCATATCATTAGCAAAATGATAAGTTCGTTAAAGTAGACAATGCACATAAATCGGCTCCTCTCAGTAACAGAGAAAACCTTTACAATAACCTTTCTCCCTGGTAACTCAATGGTAAGTAAAATGGCTTACGACTCTAAAAACTGGGTTTCGATACCACCGGTGCTATGGAAAAATCAAACTAATTGTGTAGCTTCATGCTTTACACTAAACGAACACAATAACCCTACTTACTTAATATTTTGATGGGTGTTTCTTGTTCAAATGAACTAAACAAACAAGTAGCATTGGTTGTTCCTGTTACTCATGGCCTTTTTCTTCAAAATACGCAGGGATCCACTTCTCCACAACGATTGTCCTGGTTGAAGATGAATTAAGTGTCGTGCGCAAGCTGATTCAAAATAAAAGTACAACGCATGCGTAAATCATTTCTTCAGAGAGCTTACGTCATGCTACTAACCTGGCAACCAAAGAATTAACTTAAAAACAGATTTGACATGAAAAGTTGAAACATTTTTTATCCCATGTGGTTAAATGATAAGATAGTTAAAATAATCATCTACGATATCGGCAAATTATTTGTTAATTTCTTCCATACCAGACGGCACAAATTAACTGTCGCTTTTTTAATTATACATTTAGTTTATACGAAAATGTGTTTACAGAAATAGAAATAAACATCAAACATATATTTGAGAAGAGTGGTAATACTGCCTTGTAAAAGTAATAATTAAAATAACTGATTTTTATATACAGGAAATCATTTTCAAAACTCGTTAAACGCTCTAAGATGAACGACCAACTTTTTGAACATCTGTCATTATCTCCGTGAGGAAAATAAACCTATCGGAGAATTCAATAACCTAATTTTGATGATAGTTTGAGCAAACAGGTTTGCGAATTAATTATTATTTTTTTAATGTTCTTAAGACTTTCTCGGGTTTACATACTTTCGTTTCGCCGTTTCGCGTACTGTGAAAACAAACAAACGATGCTTTAATGTAAAATATAGAGGGCGTAAACAGGTTACTTGTTTTTTTTCTTATTATACTCGTGTTAGAATTGCAAAGACAATGTGACTTTCTGTTCTCATAGGGTCCGGCATGGCCAAGCGTGTTAAGATATGCGACACGTAATCTGAGGGTTACGGGTTCGTATCCCCGTCGTACCAAACATACTCTCCCTTTCAGCCGTGGGGGTGTTATAAGGTGACGGTCAATCCCACTATTCGTTGTCAAAAGAGTAGTCCAAGAGTTGGCGGTGAGTAGTGATGACTAGCCGCTTTCCCTCTCGTCTTACATTGCTAAATTAGGTACGGCCAGCGCAAATAGCCGTCGTGTTGCCCTGCGCGAAATTCAAAACAAACAAACAAACAAACAATTCTATTCTCATAACAATTTAAAGCAAGAAGACGAAATCGAACATTTCTTATTTCATCAAAAGTGACTACACATACATATTTTAAGAAAATATTTCTAATCGACGTCGCGATGAATGTTGAAAGTGGCTCAGCAGTATGCTTAAAAACTTATAATGTTAAAAAATAGGGTTTCGATTCCAGTGGTGAAGTTTTGGACCTGACAATAATCAAACATTGTGAATGGAGCAAAGTTTGTTTGTTAACATAAAATGTAAGAAAAATATGGGTATGTTTCATTTCAGTATAAAACAAGAACAACTAAACAGTCATGTTTCGACCAAACAATCACCAACAAGTCTCACAACTTATTTCTATTTGGCAAGCTTCAGAACTGTTCTGTATGAGTTGTTAGTTTACCACTTAGAATATTTATGGAAAGGAACATGTGGTATATATTGCTGTCGCAGTATAAACAACATAACATGGAATATTGTCAGCATGCCTCTTACTAATGTTCAAATAATCTGAAGGGTGTAATATCAAAAGGCTTAAATCCCGTACACTGTTTCTTTGTTTGATTTGAATTTCGCATAAAGCTACACGAGGGCTACTGCGGTAGCTGTCCCTAATTTAGTAGAAAAAGACTATATGGAAGGCAGATATCATCTGCGTCCACTGGCAACTATTGGATTACTCTTTCACGAACAAATAGTGTTATTTACTGTCACATTGCTAAATTAGGGACAGCTATAGCAGATAGTCCTCGTGTAGCTTTCGCGAAATTCAGAATCGACTAATAGAGTGCTTCATAAGTCAATAATTGAGTCTTTGTTCTTTTGTAATCATATTAATAATATTAGTGATGTATTTAAGGATTCGTATAACATTCTTTCGAGTCAACGAAATAAATCCATTTAAAGCTTTGGTGACAGTAAATATCTGTAAGTGAAAGTAATTAGTGTTACTGCTGAATCAGTATTGATTGGTATCGTAAGATACAGTACTGGCTAGGATAAGAAAAAGAGTAATTCGAGTTGTCAATTAGAACTCAAACAATTCTGTCCTAAGTCAATCTAGATGGCACGAGCATGACTTAACATAAATCGCTCATAGTTTCGCCAGGAACCACTGTTAGCTTTACTAATCAAATAAGATAATAGCTCCTAAAGTGTATGCTTGTAGAAAAATTCTTTCGTGGGTGTGTCTGTAAGCCAGTCAGTGAAACGTAAGTAACTGCAAATCCTGCCTAATTCAAGTGAAATCCTTTAACAGTGATATTGAGACGGAACGTGTGGAGAAAAATAATTTGGAGACGTATAAGGAAATCAGATAAAATAAATGCAAATAAAAAAGTGGAACAGATGAAACGTTAGGCGCTCTAACTAAGAGTTAGAGGAATAACCGAAGTAAGAACAAATACCCGAGAAAAATAAATAACAAAAATGAACAATATATAAGTGGATATTGATTCATTATAATAGTCCTCTTGAAGAACAACTGGTGTTGATAACTTTAATCATTCTTCATTCTTCTTGGGGACGAGAAACCCACTTGAAATAAAAATGTATCTTAGAACGGCTAGTATTAACGCTTATTGATAAGGAAAGAACAACATTTTAACCTTCCTAGGTCATCTTCAGGTTAAAAATTCTCTCTTTCTTATTCTGAAGATGACCAAGGAGGGTCAAAACGTTATCAATAAGTGTTAATACCCATAGCAGACTGTTCTCTCTTATCAATAAGTGTTAATACCCATAGCAGCCGTTCTAAGATATGTTCATCCTTCCTGATAAAGACCCAGCATTGCCAGGTGGTTGAGATGCTCAACTTCCAATCTGAGAAATGCAGGTTTGAATCTCCGTCACACCAAACATGCCCGCCCTTTCAGCAGTAGGGGAGTTATAACGTGACAGTCAATCCCACTATTCGTTAGAAAAAGGGTAGCCCAAGCATTGGCGATGAGTGGTAATGACTAGTTGCTTTACTTCTAGTCTTACATTGCTATATTAGAGACGACTAGCGCAGATAGCCCTCAAGTAGGTTTGCGCAAAATTCAAAACAAACAAACAAACATTGCTGATAAAATAAACGAACGTTTGTGTTCATTGGTTTTTAAGGTGAGTTTAAAATCTGTATAATCTCGGAGGCAGTTTTTAAACTTACTGTTTACTGTTTCAGCTTTGTTATAGGAATAAAGATTTTAAAGTGATGTGTATGCAAGTCAAATTTTGTGTTTATAAGTGATTGGAAAGTGTCGGTAGTTTTTATCTGATATTTTGTTATGGTTTTTGTTGTTGTTGTTGTTGGGAAACATTATTTCATTTTTGAGTTTGATGTCTATACAAGGAATTCCTAACTATGATGCAATCTAAATATATGAATTAGAGCACCTGATAATAACAGAAAGGATTTCAAAGACCGCAAATATCCAAATTCAATATCCAAACTGGGTCAAGTTTGGTCTATTCTTTAACATATAAAAAGGTCTGAGGTTCGAGATACATTTCCTCTGAAGATTTTCATCTGTGGATGCATCATGAAAATGATAGCCGACTTGTTGCGATTAATGGCAACAGTTGCTGCTAGCTGGTCGTTTCACGTATGCCAGTAGTTCAAAATTCAGTCTAGCTAGACCTACATCCTAAGAATCGTTTGAAGTGGCCGTTTATTCCACATACAAACGCGTGAGGTATCATTTAGCATGGTTTGGTTTGGTTTAAAAATCATGTAAAACTACTCGAGGGCTATCTTTGCTAGTCGTCCCTAATTTAACAGTGAAAAAATAGAGGGAAAGTAACCAGTCCTTCACACCCACGACCAACTCTTGGATTACTTTTTAACCAACGTATAGTGGATTGAACACATTATAACACCCCCACGGCTGAAAGGACGAAGCATGTTTATAAATCTACGACCCTAACCACCTGGCCACGTCCGGTCAGACATTCAGAATGAGGATTATTATTTGATATTCGGAAACTTAATAAGAGCCAACAAGAATCGTTCTGAACTTTGTTCCCTGGTTAAAAAGTACCATTTACTTCTCTCTGGCTTTCTCTGTTATTGTTTTTAATTAGGAAAGTTGAGCATTTAGTTGTTAACAAAGGTTCTATTTTTATTTGTACTTAAACATATTAACGGTTATGTTTACATATGACGTCCTCACAGCCAGTCCTTATTTTATTCATACGCTTGTCATAGAGTGAAGTGATTCTCCTAACTGATCCTTGGTATTTTCAGGACTAGTGAGATCGAAATGTTCCCTGGAGCCAGTCGTGATGAAGCTTGTATTAAATTCATGATAACGTAGATATTAGAAACGTGCTGTTTGCCCCTTTCTCCCCTTATAGCAACTGATTAGTGAAGTGGATAGCAATCAGGGGTATGTGGTGATTTGTTATAATAGTGAGGCAAAAACATAAAAGGTGGATGATAAAATAAAAAAAACATGTACAGAATGGCCATTAAAAATAAACTTAATTACTTTTAGTGATTAATCATATTTAAAAATAAGTACTACCAATTAAAGATACACACTAGACATATTCTGCTACTTACTTACTTTATATGTTAATTCCATTTTCCTTTCCTTTTGAATGAATAAATTTTTACCACTTCATATAAACTTTGTTTCTCAATCACATTTAGCACTATACTTGTTAATCTTGTCGTTATACATTTTTGTTCTTTTTAAACGAAAAAATTAAAGTTCCACTAAAAATCTGTGACTGGAAAAGTCAAGATTGAATCACACAGCTTTGTAACTTGTTACAGGGTTGTATATAACCTCGCATTTTGCATACAATAAATTAATTCATCACTGGTTTTTCTTTGAAATCAACTTCAGCGTATAAAACCGAAAGTTAAATTTTCAAACGATGAATATTAAATTATTCTACATAATTATCTTAAAATGATTTTAATGTTAATTCATTAGATATTCTGTTTTTTTCTCTTTCTGTTTTCTAGTTTCAAGAAGCTCAAAGAATGCTGTGTCTTTCAAGAATTGAAACCTACTTTCATTTTGGCTACACATTGCATACGAAATCTCATAAAATAAGTTTTATTTTAATATTTTAAACATTAAAATATTTTAATGTTTTCTCTTGGATCGTTTCTTATTCACTTAGTAGTGGTGGGTGGGTGTAATCCATCGACTGCTGTCCGAAATTCACCGAAATCGTCGTTCATTGTTTTGCAGAACAGTCTCCATTTCTTTTATATTATTCATACACCAGATTATGTCAAATATCGTATTCTGTAGAACATAAAACATAAGATTTGTATATGTAAAAATACTGGCAAATATATTCAACAAGCAAATGAAATCAAAATGTCCGAGATTCGGTGAAAGTATTTGTACACAGGAAAAGATTTCAGTATCCCAGGTGATTAAGGCACTCGACTCTTAATCCGACAATAGCAGGTTCGAATCCCTGTCACATCAAACATGCTCGCTCTTTGATCCGTATTGGTGTTATAACGTTAGGTCAATCCCACTAGTCATTGGTAAAATAGCAGCCAAAGAGTTGGCAGTGGGTGGTAATGACTAGCTACCTTCCCGCTAGTCTTTTTCTACTAAATTAGGGACGGCTAGCCCAGATAGTCCTTGAGTAGCTTTGCACGAAATTTAAAACAAACAAACCAAAATTATCAACAATATTTTGAAATAAGTCAACGAGTTCTTCATTGTATCCCAAGAAAGTTCCAACAAGTCAGGGCCACTTTCACGAATATTTTCTTCAGTTCAGTAGCTAAAAGGAGAAAGCACGTGCTTTGTTGATTTCGCAAAAAACAAAGAGAATGATTTAAGTTTTGCAAAGAACTTGTCGCACTCCTTGATCTTCGTTACAGTTTGCGACAATAATAAATTCAACTTTGTGACATACAGTGAAGGAAAAGAGATTATGAACACTTACCTCTAACTTTCTTTTGAAGCCAGTTTAACTCACTTTACTTCACGCTTGCCCCATCATAGGTTTGCGTAACAAATTTGACCCAATATTGAATTCGACTAAATTAAACACTATGTTGAATGAATTTACAACTGTTTAACCTGCACTAATATTTGTAAACCCCTGAAGTCTATCATACTTTTCACCATCTCAAGTCACATGTCACACAGCACTAGAAATCTGGGGTCAGCATGGCCAGGTGGTTGAGGCACTCGACTCGTAATCAGACGATCGCGGGTTCGAATCCCTTTCAGCCGTATGGGCGTTATAATGCGACGGTCAGTTTCGCTATTCGTTGGTAAAAGAGTAGCCCAAGAGTTTGCGGTGGATGGTGAGGACTAGCTACCTTTTCTCTAGACTTACACTGCTAAATTAGGGACGGCTAGCTCAGCTAGCCCTCGTATAGCTTTGCGCAAAATTCAAAACAAACCATACCAAACAAAAAAGCTAAGAAATGGTTCTTGCATCAGGTGTTTCATTTAAGAACTATAAACGGAGAATCATTCTGAGTTTTATTTAACAGGCCAATAGAAAAAAATTACGATTTTTCTAAATATTTGATCATATTTTTTGCACAGATTTCCCAATTCCACATAACTGCCTCAGCAGTTTTTAATGATTCATTATGACCTTTAAATGCTAACTGTTGTTCACTACGTTGATTAATCTTTGTAGAATGTCAATTCCTTGTCATTGTGCATTTACACGTTTATATTGGCTTTATTGGAATTCAAACTGTGATTTTACAAATCTAGCTGGAACTAGAGATTAAAATATATGAATGGAGGAATTTATGTCTTTTATTACCTTATGAATATTATTTAAAACCATCAAAACTGCTCAAGTTCCATGTCCAAAATACAGTATTAAATAATAAACATGGCCAACAGAAAAGCTTCTGCAAGTTGAGATAAGCAATTAACCAAGATGTCCTGTCATACCGGTTTACAATAAATTTTTGAATGCACTGCTTTGTTCTTCAGTCAGGCTTAGAGCTGGCATATGTCTACCATATATGATAATGGTTTCTTTATCACTAAACCTCTTTGTATAAAACTTGTTCACCAATAAGCTCTCAATAATACACTTGTAATTTTTCCAATTATCTTTTGAATCTATTTTTACAAAAAAAATTAAGCATACTAAAAATAACAGTATCACAACATCAGAGAGGAAATAAACAGCAACAAACTCAAGGTGCATGTCATGAGAAAACAAAAGTTTCCAAATACTCCAAGAAAATGAACTACAAATTACTTTTTCTTATCATAATTGATTTGTTTATTTCACATTTTAATTTATAAAATTGTAATTACATAACGCTAACTTATTTATAAGTTATTTATTTCACTTAAGTATTTTAGTGATATAAATGATTTAATATTTAGACAATAAATTGCCAATAAGATCCAGTTCTGCATGTATTTTGAAGTAAGATAAACTGGTTATTGCTTTCTTTATGCCATAAAAAGGCCAATACAACATTCGAGATATGTTTTGGTTTTATTAAATTCAAGTATGGATTTGAAACTTTTTATTCAGAAAATTATTCATGTAAGAAGCATTTTATAGTTTGAATGATATATCATGTAACAAAACTATTTTTAGTTAGAAATAAAACCTTTTCTAGCGAGGAAAAGCAAATTAACATCAACTCAAAAAGGAAGAATTTTGCGAGTTGCGATCCGGATTCCTTTCAACAGTGTTATTGTGCGTGCGTGGTGATTACTGACTTGTACGGTATTGTAGTTTGTTTTTAAATTTTAAAAAACTACGCGGGGGTTGTTTGCTCTAGCATCCCTAATTTAGCAGCGTAAGACTTGAAGTAAGGCAAGTAGTCATTACCACTCATCGCCAATGCTTGGGCTACCCTTTTACCAATGAAGGATTGACCGTAACATAATAACGCCCTAACACCCTAGAAAGTGAGCATTTTTGTTCTGACGGGGATTTGAGCCCGCGACCCTCAGATTATGAGTCAAGTGCTTTAACCACCTGGCTATACCCAGCCCTGTATAGTAGAGTGCTTCCCTGTAAATCAGTTGCAAATTCATAGTGTTATATTTATCTGATACTTAAAAATAAACATATACTGGGGAAGCACTGCTTCCTTTCATGGACCACACTTCTTTGTTAGCACTACAAAATGGATGGATAAGTTCTGACCAAATTTCATGTATAACAATATGAACAGGGTTGATTCTCTATTTTAACAAAATTAACAGACTTAATTCTCTGGTTTAACGACATGGGTAAAGTTGATTATCTGTTTTCACAATATAAATATGACTGATTCTTTTATTTAATAACACGAACATGAATGATTCTCTCATTTAATAATGGTAACATTTTTGATTCTCTGTTTAAACAATATGAACAGGGTTGATTCTCTGTTTTCATTCTATAAATATGACTTATTTAATAATCGATTCTCTCATTTAACAATGTTTGCATTGTTGATTCTCTATCAAAACTAATCTCATGTGATACTATTTAACAGCATTCATAAAATACCTTCTATTTGCTATTAGCCGTTTCCCGGTGGAGCGGTTCGTTTACAAAGTCATAACTCAAAAATCTAAGTCTTATTTCTCCGAGGTGTACATAGCAGATAGCCCCATGTAGCTTTGCTCTACAATCATTCAAAAAAACTACTGCAAATGATCAAACAGACAACATTAGCTATCGGAATTCGGCAGTATCCGTACTTCATGTGTAAGGTATAAGATCAAGAATGACACAATGCAATTATTCCATGAAACAACAGATAGCTTTCTTGATCAATTCACCATTAAAGCTACTAAAATTAATACTTGAGGCTGAATTTTGCACAAGAACGCAAGTGGATTTCGTGAGTGCTAAAATTAGAACTTAGAAGCATTTTATAGGAGTGTAAGGTACGTAGTGTTTGGATACTAAATCTACTTCCTCTCTAGTTTAGGCTTTTCCTTAAGTTTAATTTAATTAAATAATAGGTAACTGCGATTATAAAGCTACAAAACAATTCAAAAAAATCTCGGCACCCGGTTAGATTGAATGCAAAACAAGACAACATTGCAACGATGGACCAGAACACATCAGACGTCCTAGTTATGATAACATCTTAAACTAACTCCCGTCCCTTGTTATTTAAGTAACACACGACCATACTAAAGCAAAAGACTTTAGAATTAAATATTTAAAAAATCAATGACCCTCTCTCCTCCTCTACCAGTTACTCAACTGTAAGTATGTGAGCTCACACCACTTAAAAACGGATGCAAAAACTCAAATCATTAAAAAAAAAAAGTGAGATTAAATGCATAACGAATATGATTAATCTAAACTTACATAACAGGAAAATATAAAACGTAACCTGAAATTTACAAACAACAGAATCACAACCTATAAACAAATGTAAATCGAATAACTGCAAAGATAGCATGACACTTTAAAATTAAGCATTCTAGATATAAAAAATAATTTGCATCCAGTACAAATTAGAAAAAGTGTGAAAAAGAAAAAATCGAAAGTGTGTAACAAAATATCAAACAGAGAAACAACAAATCCTGCAAGGATGTAGCATGCATCTAAGATTTACCAAACATTTACATATGAAAACTGGCAACTGAAGTTACTGAAAAACCATGGTATCAAAATAGAACTAAATCAAAAACAAACATAATAATTAAACACTTTAAAACACAAAAACAAAATAAGAGAAAGAGAAAATTCTACAAATACCCGTGTACCAAACATTCTTAAATGTTTGATGCTCACAGTAAAAGAAAATTGCTGTACACGTATTTACAAAACCTTGGTGTTCCCATCACCTACTAAACAGGTTTTGATAGCCATGGTGAGCACAGAACAGATAGCCCACTGTGTAGCTTTGTGCGTAAAAACCGAGCAGCAACATAAAGATTTCCTTTAAAATGATTTAGAAATAAAACAAGAAAAAATACTGCAATAAATAATGCATATATATATATATATATTTCTGTTAAACACCACAACTTCAAGACACTAACTGGTACAAAAACCACAACAGTACCACACAGTTCGAGACACATATACAGATATTAAACAGCACAACTTCCTGATACTAAAGGGTACAAAAACCACAACAGTACCACACAGTTCGAGACACATATATAGATATTAAACAGCACAACTTCCTGATACTAAAGGGTACAAAAACCACAACAGTACCACACAGTTCGAGACACATATACAGATATTAAACAGCACAACTTCCTGATACTAAAGGGTACAAAAACCACAACAGTACCACACAGTTCGAGACACATATACAGATATTAAACAGCACAACTTCCTGATACTAAAGGGTACAAAAACCACAACAGTACCACACAGTTCGAGACACATATATAGATATTAAACAACACAACTTTCTGATACTAAAGGGCACAAAAACAACAACACAACCACACAGATCCAGACATATATATATAGAAACCCATTTTATTTTCCATTGATGATGACGTATAGAAAACCATTTTATCTTCTACTGATGAGAAGGTATAGAAAACCATCTTATCTTCTACAGATCAGGAGGCATTGAAAACCATCTTATCTTCCACTGAAAATTAGATATGGAAAACCATTATATTCTCTACTAATAATGAAGTGTAGAAAACCATCTTATTTCCCACTGACAATGAAGTATAGAAAACAATCTTATCTTCCAGTGATGAGGAGACATAGAAAACCATTTTATCTTCCACTGATGAGGAGTTATAAAAAATCATTTTATTTTCCACTGATGATAAGGTATAGAAAACCATTTTATCTTCCACTGATCATGAGGTACAGAAAACCATTTTATCTTTCTCTTTTCTTCCGTCGATAATGAGCTACAGGAAACCACCTTATCTTCCACTGATAGAGCCATAGAGGAAACCGTTTTATCTTCTACTGATAAGGAGGTATAAAAATCATCTTATCTTCTTTTGATGAAGAGGTATAGAAAACCATTTTATTTTCCACTGATAAGGAGGTATAGGAAACCATCTTGTCTTCCACTAAGAGCTATATAGGAAACTTTTTATTTTCCACTAATAAGGAGGTATAGAAAACCGTCTTATCTTTCACTGATAGAGATATATAGAAAACCGTTTCATCTTCTACTGATGAGAAAGTATAGAAAACCAACTTATCTTGATGAAGTAAAAAACACACTTTATCATTTACTTACGTAGAGATATATAAAACCATCTTATCTTCCACTGATAATGAGACACAGAAAGCCGTTTTATCTTCCACTGATAATGAAGTATATAAAACGATCTTATCTTCTAATCGTGATGAGGTGCAGAAATGAATCTCATCTTCTACTGATGATTAGGTGTAGAAAACCATTTTTCTTATACTGATAATGGGGTATATAAAACCATTTTATTTTTCAGTAATGATGAAGTATAGAAAAATCATCTTATCTTCTACTGATGATGAAGTATAGAAAAATCATCTTATCTTCTACTGATGATGAGGTATAGAAAATCATCTTATTTGCTACTAATGAAGAGGTGTAGAAATCATCTTATTTTTTCCTGATGATGAGGTATAGAAAACCATCTTGTCTTCTACTGATAATGAAGTATAGAAACCATCTTATTTTCACCTGATTATGAGGTATAAAAAACATCTTGTCTTTTACTGATAATAAGGTATAAAAACCATCTTATCTTCTGTATATCATGACGTATAAAAAGCCATTTTATCTTTCACTGATAATGAGATATAGAAAATCGTTTTATCTTCCACTGATAAGGAGATATTGAAAACCATTTTATCTTTTAGTGATAATGAAGTATATGAAATGATCTTATCTTCTACTGATGAAGAAGTGTAGATAACCGTTTTATCTTTCACTGATGCGGGCGTATAGAAAACCATTTTTATCTCCCACTGATGATTGGTTATAACAAACCATCTTATGTTTCACTGATGAGGAGGTATAGAAAATCATCTTATCTTCTACTGACTTGAAGATATAGAAAACTATTTTATTTTTAACTGATGAGGAGGTATGTAAATCATCTTATATTCCATTGATGGTGAGGTATATAAAACCATTTTATCTTCCTCTTATGAGGAGCTATAGAAAGCCATCTTATCATTTCCTGATGATGATGTACAGAAAACCATCTTATCTTTGACCGAAGTTAAGGTATATAAAAACCATCTTACCTTTCCCCGATGATGAGGCATAGAAAACCATTTTATTTAAATGATGAGGAGGTATCTTCCATGAATATTTCTATAGCTTGTCTTATGTCAGAGCCAGTGTGAGTTTTGATGGTTTAAGTATATTTATGCTCCTATCTTTATATATACAGCAAACGTGATGGATAATGATAATGTGGAGAAGAAAAGGAACGTTTACCGTTTTATTATAGTAATCTTCCACGGAAATATATTCTGTATTTCACACGTTGGTCTTGTAATTGACTAACTCGAGGCATGCAAACTTTAATACTAGATTAATATTACATGAAAGATACATGTCGAACCCCCTGAAGCCACACCATGCGTTCATACATGTCCTAGATATCACGACTTACGTTTACATAGTCTATTATTTCATTCTCTATACTTCTCTGTATTCAGAAATAAAATTATTTTGCTAAATGTAATTATAAACAGAGTTTACTTGTTCGAAGCAAAGCACAAAGCTACACAATGAGCTATCTCTGCTCTTCCCACCATGGTTATATAAACTCGGTTCCTGGTGTTGTAAGTCCAGAGATATACCACTGTGATACTGGGTACCAAAATAATCCATTAAATAATAAAAGTTCATAAACTAAAAAAATATAACAGCAACGGTAACTATAACTAGCAGTATCAAATTCATTGATAACAACGGTAACTGTAACTAGCAGTATCAAATTCATTAATAACAACGATAACTGTAACTAGCCGTATCAAGTCCTGTAGCCTCAATTATTTCTTTCCCATTCCCACTGTTTAAAATACGACAGAATTAAATTTTGCAATATTATAACCAGCACAATAGAGTTGCCATTAGCACAAAATCACCATTTTATTACCATCATTTTGAATACGGCAAAATGTAGCAATAGTAAAGCATCCGTACTTTAAAAATCAGCCTGGGAATAACGTGCTAAACTTTCTTCCACGTGGATACCATGCTGTTGATAAAGCGACTGTCCTGTCACCTATTGACGAGAAGCTCAAAACATATTTTCGAAGCTGCTTCCTTTGAATTCTTGTATATATTTATAATTTTAACATTTTTGTACATAGTGATACAAACATAACTAGTACAAACAACACAGTACGTTTTGTTAAAGAGTAAATTAATTAACATAGGTGTGCAATAACATTAACACCTAACAACTCTAGATATACCAGTACGAAGTAAAACCTGACAACACCAGATATACCAGTGGGAAGTAACACCTCACAACTCTAGATATACCAGTGAGAAGGCACACCTCACAACTCCAGATATACCAGTGAGAAGGCACACCTCACAACTCCAGATATACCAGTGAGAAGTAAAACTTCAAAACTCTAGATATACCAGTGAATGGTAACACTTCACAACTTTTAATACTACCAGTTAGAAGTAACACCTCACAAATCTAGATGTGCCAGTGAGAATTAACACCTCACAACTCTATATGTAACAGTGAGAAATAACACTTCACAACTTTAAATATACCAGTGAGAACACCTTACAACTCTAGACACATCAATGAACGGTAACACTTCACAACTTTAGATATGCTAGTAAGAAGTAACTCTTCACAATTCTAGATACACTAGTGAGAAATAACACTTTACAATGCCAACTATACAAGTAAGAAGTAACCGACTCTGTGTCCAGATATAGCTCTAAGACAGTAAGTGTTCAAGCCTAAGGCAGAAATAGGTTATTTTTATTATATTAAGATTCAATTTCTAGGTTCACCCAAAAGTTTCTCATTACCAAGCCCTTGTGAAATCTTCCATGTCGTTTAATTTCTTAAGTTTAATTAATGGAACCTTTTTACTACTTTTATAACATACATATGTAAAGTGTGTGTTTCCGTGTATCATACAATACTCTGTACGGTAGTTATGATTCTTCTCACCAGATGTTCGGAAGTTCTGATAAGAGAAGAATGACATCATTTAATTTTACAATGACATAAGTTTGGGGGGTAGGAGTATCTGAGAGCAAAAGTCTAAAATTCACACGCAGCAGGCATTTAAACATTTGTAACAATGAAAAGAAAGACGCAAGGAAATGGAACAATGTCATTTGTTGTTAGGTAACAATATATAATCCAGTTACACCCTAAAGTTCACGTGATACTCTTTATACGGCGAAGATATACATATGAGGGGTCTTCTTAAAAATTTATCCCAATAAATAAATTAATTTTCATTGAAGACTGTATAGAACCAAAAGTTAAAAGACCAACATCAGAGTCATATGGATAAAAATCTAGTCCACGTGATGAAGCTTGCATCTATTTATATTTCACGTTCCTTTATTGCCGGTTTAACTTTTATTTTTGATTACTTTACGTGAGCATTGTTAATTTATCTTCTGTTAGCTGTCATGCTTATCGATGTGGAAAAGATCTGGTTGGATCTCGTCGCCAAGGGACAGCACATAGAGTAACTCGTGCTTAAAGTTTCCTTTCCCTCTGGAGCCAAACTTTGGGGACACTACTGTTTAATTGTTTGGTGTCGCACGGTTGCATCTTCCGGACTTTTCAAGCTTTAGGTACGTATCCTTCTCATTCCATAAAAACAAGTTCCAACAAGAATTCTGAAATATAATTAGAACCATTATTGAAACATTAGGTTTTGATTTGATTGTAACGGTTTAAAGTGGACTAAATTGTTGTTTTTATGAATTTTTAAGACACTTGATGTAGCTCATTTTCAATTAATCTAGTTAAAATATTTCTTGACTCATCGTTTTGAGTAAACCATTTAAGAAGCTGATTATATTTTTATTCATAACGTTAATGAGCAATAATTAATGAAATACTAATGAACTAATTCACTTTGTTATAATCGTTGTCATACCAACTCGTTACTTAACAACTAATGAATGAGATTAGAACAAAACAAAACTACATGCCAACAGGAACTGATAGAACTCTAAGCAAAGTTCTATACCTTACACTGCCTTTTATTTCAGCTTACAATAAGGGAGACTTACATATATACTTCGTAGCCTAACTTAGTTGTACATTGAACGTCTAATTTGGCAGGTATGTAAATACTATAGGAGAAACATATTGAAAGAAACAGAACAAAAGCAGGTTAGAGTACGTGTCGTAAGACAATAACGTGTTTTGTCTTTTTTCATTACTTTATGTACACCAAATTTAACTATAATTACTATTTTTTGCGCCGTATTATATATCAAAATACAACTCCTGTAAACTGTTCTTTTTAACAACGATACTTACGACAAGAATTAGATTACAATTACTAAATTAGAAAGTATCGGTGGTAAAACTAAAGAAAACAAATACAACGCCATTAAGAAAAGATGGTGAGATAAGAAAAACAATTGACTCTGTAAAGTTATTCTACATTATGTACCTGTAGTGCACCTTACATGGTTCGTGGACTAAATAGCCATAGGTCATGGAGTTTGAGAATATCCTTAGTTTGGAGTTGCTAACCAGAGAGAAGTGGGAACATTAGATTAGGAAAGACGACTTTCAGAAAATCTAATCGTATTCGTGGCAGGAAAGATTTTGGACCTTAAAGACAATTGGAGTGGTGCAGTGCATATTAAATGGCTTATAACTTTAAACTTTCGATATGCAGCTCGGAATGTCAAACACTCGTCCTAACTCGGTAATCAGGTACATTGACAAGTTTCGTTAAAGAGGTTTGGACACCATAGGATATATATAATGGATCAAAAAGCAAAAGATATATAATCAAATAAACAAGTTTTAAATAATACGGGTACAGGAATATGGGAGTTATCCTTCTGAATATCCTGACGTCATTATGAATCATATATTAAAACAATTCCTACAAAAAAGGTTTTAAAATTGTTACTGATTTTGAAAATTACAAACTACAGTGTAAAAGATGGAGGTTTATTTAATTTTAAATAGAAGTTAATACGATAGAATAAATTAAAGTAAATGTCGTCAGCAATTATAACTTTCTCCCAAAATCTTTGGAGAATGCCCATGCTATGTATTTACCAAGATTGTAATTAAACGATTCATATGTTGACATTATTGGTCGTAATGGACAATCTGGTTTATGAGGTTTGGGGATGCCATATATTTGCGGTGTGCGTGAGTCGGTTTTACGTATGAAGGAATAAAGTGTTTGTGAAATGTGTTGGCTTTTTTCATTTGCAGTAATATCCGAGCCGTGGGCTCAAATCCATTACTAAATACGCTAGCCCTTTTAGCTTTTGCGGCGTAATAATGTAACAGTTAATTGTTCGTAATCAGCCCAACAGCTGATGGTAGAAAAAATTTGTTTAGCTGTCTTCCCTTTACTATATCTGGTCAGAGCACAGATAGTCCATTGTGTAGCTTTGTGCTTCACTTGAAACAAACAAAACATTATCACTTTTAAAGTATGAGTGGTTTGTGCTCGTCACATTCAACAAAAGAAACACATACATATTATCTTTGTTCAATTATAAAGTATGAAGAATATGTTTGGTGTGACGGAGATTCGAACCAGCTATCATTGGATTACGATTCGAGTGCCTTAACCACCTGGCCATGCTGGGCCCTCAACTACTTATGATTTCTTAAATTGTATAAAACAATAAAATCGTCTCTTTCTTTTCTTTTTTAATTGCGTATTTACTTACGTATTCCGGAATATTTGTACATTAAAATTACATTTCATTGATATAGTGAAATGATTATATTCACAAATGGGTTTTGTTTTTCAATCACATTATTAAGGGTATTTCATTGACTCTATTGTTATTTTACAAAGGTTGGTCAACTTAGAAGAAGTACGTTCGTTCTAAATGCTTATATATTAAGCCAACAAAGTAAAACAATCTATATTATAAAAATATAATTCAATTAAAACTAGAAAGTAAAAAAATTGGATACATAAAATACTCTAACAAATACTGTTGACGAAAGTAACAACAAGCTATTCATTTCATTTAGTTTGTTTGTTTTGAATTTCGCACAAAGCTACACGACGACTATCTGCGCTAGCCGTCCCTAATTTAGTAGTGTGAGATTAGGAGGAAGGCAGCTAGTCATCACCACTCGCAACTCTTGGACCAATGAGTAGTGGGATTGACCGTCACTTATCACGCAAACCTCTTAATTTAACTAGAACAGTTATGATATATCGGTAATCTCGAAACTTTTATATATCATTTGGAACTTTCTGCCTGAATAGCATCTTATACAACACATGGGCTAAAATATTAGATTAGATACCCCAATGTTTAGATATAGATGTAGCTAATTTATAGCTGCTTTTCGGGAGGAGGTAACAGTCAGTAGCAATTGTTACTTATGGAGATACCTTTAACCCAATAGTGAAGATGGCTTTCACTTTTATTACTTACGTACTATTAAAAGTAATACAATATTGCTTCTAAATAATATCCCAGAGACATTGCAAGCTGTAAAAGGGAGACGTCAGTTAGAGACTGTATAGATCGTATGACGGACCTTAAGGGGCACTTAAAGAGCTGTATCGTATTTTGGTAGAAATTGTTATATTGTTTGTACAGTTCCGGATTCTGGGATTCTGTTTTTCACATATGATTTCTTGATTTCAAAGTTAATAAGTCTGTGCTTGTTTTTCTTATTGAATTACTATCGCTGTAACATAAGGTAAGCTTTAAAAAATGTCAGGGTGTGATAATTAGGTCAATACGATGTATATAAGGATATCGCAAACTTAACTTTTGAATCTTCTGATCCGCTGCCTGACATGTTAACTACTAAGCCACACTCGGCCAATTTTTTTTGTAGAACACTTATTTTCGTAAATATTTTTAAAAAATATATTTGAAAGAAAACCAAACCTATGATGGATTATAAACCAAAAGAATAGTCGCATGTATGTATTGCAAGATTTTGTATTAAATATGCATTTCGCAGTAAATCTCTAAGCTTTTTCTAACAAAGAGTATTCACGGAAGATAGCTTACTTTTACGACCGTAATATACACTCCAGCCAATCGTGTAATTTAAAAAATAAAGATACTTTATATACAGCTTGGTATTGTGATGCATAAAAGTCATGTTTTTAGTGACAAACTCATCTAGAATTTACCATGGCTACTAGCAAAGTGTTAGAAACGATAAAAATTGGAACTACCTAACTATAAAATAGTTTTAATGTGTTTGTGGAAAATTCAGAGGAAAATACCACCATAATAGCTCCAGTTGATAGTGTTTCTGAATAGCGAACCTTTCAAGCTCAGGCTGGGTGTGGCGTAGTTGTTAAGGTGCTAGACTGTGACTCAAAGAATCTCTGGTTCGATTTCTGCTGTTGCACACACACAAATACGCTCCTGCATTTTGGAGCTACAAGTGCGTTACAAGACGGAAAGTCAATACTTCCACCATTTGGTTAAAGCAGTTAACCAAGAGTCGACGGTAGGTAGCGTTATCAGTGTCCAAAATTAGGGACAGGCAAATAACATTTGAGTCGCTTCGTGCGAATATCCATAACAAATCAAACAAATTGAGTTCAAACGAAAATTATATATTAAAAGCCTTCAAATTCAGTACTTAATAAAACACGCCCAGCTGAATACGTAACTTCACTTTTGGCGGGAAATATATTTGTTGACAGTAATGAAATCATGGAGTGGACAGGTACGAAAGTCTTTCATATAAACGAAGTTGTCTATCTATGGTTTTCTTACTTTCGACTCCAAATTTTACTGATACAATTTGATTTCACATTTACGCTTTTGCACTCCCATAAAGAAAAGTCACCAAGGAAACCACGCTCAGTATGTATCTATCTGTATAGACAGAGAGAAGAGAAAAATGAAGTTTATACAATTTAACTTTATCGTTAATAGTTACGGGCTTTAACTGTATTGTGAAATGTATTATGTAATACGTGCGATATTTGTGTATTGAATGATTTAGAGAGCTTTTGTACTTCATAGATTGTCTGTACTCAATTTACACGTTTTCAGCCCAATTCGTTTAAGTTATGAAATACAAAATTAAACAGCATTGTTTACTAAATCTGATTTTTCAGCATTTACAAATCAGTATAAAAACATTTTAAGTGATATTTTTTTCGTATTTGAAAGAAAATATTTAAGTTTTTTTCGATATACTGAACGCCCTTTTTATGTTTTACCGTCCTCTTTATGAAACTTCCAAAACTCGCAAGAATTCTTTAGTTCGTGGAAAGATAAAACGTGACTGGAATCTTTGAAATGAATTTGTTCGAATATAAAACGTGTTTTTGTTACGAATTTGTAGAAGACGGCTGAAACAGTACAAATATCACATTCTTTGTATGACAGATGAAAATATTCGTGAAGGAAAAGATGCTAAATCCTGTTAAAATTTAAGCCTTCTTTAAAAAACATTATGTAGGTTAAATATATCTCATGTGGAATAAGTAACGGTCGATAGAAAAAGAGAAAAATTATGTTTGTTCTTGATTTGTTGTTTGAAAAAACGCATCATGTTTCAGCTACAACGATGTTTGTAAATACCTTTATGTGTTTGTTAAATTTAATGCAAAGCTCTTCGAGGGGTATCTGCACTAGTTGTCTTTAATTCCCAACTGAAAATCCACATCACTCTAATCACTAAACATTAGGCTATTCTCTACCAACTAGCAGTGGACTTGTTTCTTACGTTACTTGGTCCTCACTGTTGAGTGACATCCCTCGACCCGCATAATGGCCAACAGGCCAGGTCTATGATATTGAACAGATACTTCTCTGTATCCGAGTTTTTGTCCCGTAAAGAAAATAAATAATAATAGTTCATAATTATTACTATTAATAATTGACAATCTCATTTTTAGTACACTTAAATCGATATAACTATGTACAATGGTTAACGTTATTCCTCATCATAGAGATAGTTGCTTAGTACCAATAGAATGTATTTTGCTGTTACGTTTCGCTTGTTATTGTTATTTCTGAGAGGCTTGTTTTGCTAACAACACAACATTTGGGTGTGAAAAGAACAACATAACATTTCAGTGTAAAAAGAGCAACACAACATTTCAGTGTGAAAAGTAATCTAAGAACAACACAACACGCCAACATATTCAATGACGTAAGGAAATCACATAAGTTAAAAAAAAACCAAAACAATTCGACACTAAAATATACAAAACCCTATCACCAAAGCGCTTTTGAAAGGTGGACATTTTTTCCGAGTTTGTTTGTTTTTGTTTTTTTAAATTCGCCCAAAACTACACGATGGCTATCTGCATTAGCCGTTCCTAATTCAGTAGTGTAAAACTTAAGACTAGAGAGAAGGCAGCTAGTCATCACCAGCCACCGCCAACTCTTGGGCTACACATTTACCAATGACCATTTGGATTGAACGTAACATTATAACGCCCCCACGGCTGAAAGGGCAAGCATGTTTGGTGCGACGGCGATTCGAATCCGCAACCCTCAGATTACGAGTCGATCGCCTAAACCTACCTGGCGATGCCAGGCCAGTACGTAAATGCATTGTTGAAAGAGCGAGCATATTCGGTGATAGGATTCGATCTCGCGAACCGCAGATTGCAAGTCGAGCACCATAACCAACAAGCCTACGTGACAATAGGTTCAAAAACCGCATCACGAACTTTTGTCTAAGAGATACTGTTATTTATTAGATTTCTATGAAAAAGAAAAGATAAATAAATTCCTTGAATATATTGAGTATACTTAGGTAATGAAAATAAAGGCTTAAAAACATGCACGTGCAAAGCAACAAGAAAAAATAAATTGTTGTAGGTTACATAAGCAATTACGTCTAAAAGGCTTAGAAATATACGAAAGTAAGTAATGTGAAACAAAGGTGAATGAAACACATACATGAGAAAAAAAATTGGCGAACGTTGGTATTATAAATATGAAATTTTGTTTCCCATTACTGATGAGCCTATTATTTAGTTCACTAGCTCTAAAATTTAGTTGGAGCTCGAGACAGAATATGGGCTTAACCAGTAAATTACGTTAATAAGCATCATTTACTAAAACGTTATAGAGAAGGCTATGGAAGCACAAACAATGAGTAATCTAGTTTTTAGTACAACTATTATCCGCGAGAAGGCCAGATCAGAATTTTTAGAAAGAGAATTTGTTTGTTTGTTGCCAAGCACAAAACTACACAACGGGCTATCTGTGTTGTACGAACTACGAGTATTGAAACCTGTTTATTAGTTGTGTAAGCCTTGAGACTCACTGCTGTGTAACTTGAAGGGGAAGAGGTCTTAGACAGAAGGAGTTTAATGTTAAAACATGAATAACAGAATTCTTTATTCTCGCTTTACTGCTTTTTAAGTTATTTTTGGATTGCAATCAAACACTTTTCAACAAAGTTTGTGGACGGGGAGAGAGAGAAGAATTAGTTGAGTACACAGATAGACAGATACATAATTGTGTAAACAAAGACGCGCAGGATTAGGAGAAAATAGGAATTGTGACAACAACATCAAAGAGATCGAGCAATGAGTGACCTGAAAAACAAACGAAGAGACAGACAGTGTATTAAATTGCCTTTTGGAATCATGAACAAGTGAGCCAACAGTAGTTCTTTTCAGATACATCGAACTTTCCTATCGAATTAATTGACAATAATGAATACGAGTGTCTTTAGAAACTTTAATGTGATGAAATTATTTGTATGTTAGAGTCACTATTTGCTTAGAAAGAGGAATTCTCAATAGCTGTTGTCGTAACAAGATCTCAAATCGTTTAGAAGATGACAGAGCTATGAGCTCAAAGTTTTTACTTGAGATAAACCACTTTGCTGCGGCTAAAAAATTAGTCTCTGTTTTAGTGAAATGCTTAAACGTAACTTGAAAACGTCCATACAATATTTTAATAATTTTAACGCATATTTTCTGACGGACTGCTCTGAAACTAACTCCAACAGCACTATAACTAACGTGTTAACCATGATTAGTTACCCTTTGTTTGTTTTGAATTTCAGGCAATTTATCACTCCTAAATTAGGGATTACTAGCACATGTAACCTGTCTTGTAGCTCTGCACAAAATTCAAATCTAACTTTAAATCTTTCCAATCTGAATAGCATCAACCAAAGAGTTTCACCACGAGACATGTTAAACTTTTAAAGAACATGCACAAAAACTATTCGTAAAATATCTATATATAATAGTGAAATCCAAATAAACAGATTTTTATATATTTATATTTTTCTAGTATTTATCCAACAATTATTAATGATTTATTTATCAGAGCTTTTAACGAAAATTTTACGTAAGTAATATCATTTATTTTCCATTTTTGTCATTACTAAATTGGGCTAAATAGTGTTATCGGTATGTTTATTAACACAATTAAATTATTGTATTTTTTTAGTTTTTAAATTAGAATATGAATATGAAGTGGCTCAAAAGTCGTTGTACCCTTTTTCGTTGTTTTTTTGTTTTAATTCCAATTTGCATTGCTTGTTAAGCTCGGTACCTTCGTTGATTAGTTGTAATGACTCGAGTTAATTTTAGGATGTTGTGTCCTGCGTTAAGTAATTTAGAGTTGGGTAACAAGACGCCTAATGGCTCAACGATAAGTCTTCGAACCTACGAGGCTAAAAGTGAGTTTCGATACGTGTGATCAATAGATGATTCATTGTGTAGTTTTGTGTTCAACTTGCAGATTTCGATAGCAAAATAAATAATCTTCTTTATCACTATCTTATACTTCAGGTCTTGGGTGGAGTGCTTACATTTTGCAGGCTACGTAATAAGACATTTTTCAACGCTATCTGTCATATGCTCGTGAAATTATCGAATAATAAAAGGGGTGTAATAAAATGTCGAAACTGTACAATTACTTTTGACTTTGAAGTAAGTGTCTTGTAAAACATAATATGTAATATGTAATACATGTATTACATAACTAATTTCGCGAACTTCAACTATCGCTTTTCGGTGAAACTACATGTTCGACATTACATCAAACTCAAGCTACACTCGCAAGAGATTTGGAGCAAAATCTACAAATCATATTTGAAAAGAGAATATATATATATACACCATAAACCAAAATTACAGAAAAACTCTGTCAGCGCGATGTTTATCACTTGTTTCGTTTTTTAGGTATATATATATATATATACACACACAAATAATTATTGTGTGTTAGAAATGCAATCTCGGTTTAACACTCTGGTCCTCATTATTTATTTCCTAAAGCTCTTGATATCCAATAGACTTGCTGCGTTAGCTATTTAGCAACAAGGTTAACGTAAGTAGGTGATGTATTACTTAGGCTTGGGTCGATATGATTACTACAAAACTGCGATCCATTAACAAAGAGGTAGAGCTGTGTGAAAAAAAAAAAGGTTAACATGTTTTAGGAGTTTTTTATATATCCTGCTTTACTCAGCTACTTTTCACGAAAGGTAGAATAGAAAGATAAGAACAGGATGAGAAGAAAGTTGTGTTACTTAAAGAGAAAGAAACAGCAGCACATGTAAGACAGGAATATAAAGTTGAACGTAAATATTCACCTATCAAATCGATAAGGAGAAAAGAGCTTAGTTATGTATTTAAGTTGAAGTCACAGAAGGTAAAATAATTTTTGGAGAGAAAAAAATCCGTAGGGTAATCCTCTGACTTCATCTTGAGTTGGTAAAATATTTCTTTTGCGTATGCCCATAAGAGCAACAAAACATAAAATACGAATAATTTTAAAAACCTAAACGAACTTTAAACAATACACTCCTCATACAAGATCTATAGGGCCCCGGCATGACCACGTCGTTAAGGCACTCGAATCGTAATTCGGGGGTCACAAGACCAAATCCCCGTCGCACCAAACATGATCGCCTTTTCAGCCGTAGGGGCGTTATAATGTTATGTCAATCGTACCATTAGTTCATAAAAGAGTAGCCCAAGATCTACACTAGAGCTATCTACGCTAGCTGTCCTTAATTTAACAGCGCATGACTAGAGGAAACGCAGCTAGTCATCACCACCCACCGCCAACTCTTGGGCTACTATTTTACCGACGAATAGTGGGATAACCGTTATTTATAACCACCCCATGGCTGAAAGGGTGATCATTTTTGGTGTCACAGGGATTAGATCCTACGATTCTCGGGTCACAAGCTGAACGTCCTAACTATCTGGCCATGCCGGATCCATGAGTCGATTAAATGATGGAATTTGCTATTCTATATAGCAAACTGGAGGAGAATATTTATAAAATACATCTGATTAGAATACCTCACACATGGTCAAATAAGATTAATTTATTCCTAAATTTATCATTCGTAACAAGAAAAAGTCTCACGTGAATTTTCTTTTAATATGCTGTATCTGGAACTTTACGTCACATTCGGCATCATGTATTTGTCTCGCTCACTTGCTGACCTCTAGCGGAAGTGATAAACATAATGTAGCTGACATATTATAGCTTATTTTCCTTTAATTTCATCCATGGCTTCTAGAATTACTGTATGATATTGTTGAATCCCGTATGTTCTAACTGATGTTTCAAAACCAAATTAAAAATATACAGTAAAATAAGCTTACCATGATATTGTAGGCAGATATTAGAATACGTTACTTTCTAAATACAAGCATGGTATTTTAGGTCGATATTAGAACACTTGCTACTTTCTAAATACATGCTTCCCATGGTGATCCACGATCTTGTAGGTGGATATTAGAACACACTCCCCTTTCTTAATATAAGCTTACCACGGTGATCCATGATCTTGTAGGTAGATATTAGAACACACTCCACTTTCTTTATACAAGTTTACCATGGTGATCCACGATCTTGTAGGAGGATATTAGAACACACTCCACTTTCTTTATACAAGCATACCATGGTAATCCATGGCCTTCACGAAATTCTTCATCAAATCAAGCTTGATGTGAAGAGGAGGAAGAAGCACCTTCTTCATGTCAACCAGAGGATTCTCCTTGACGCTGTGTTCACCACTAACGAAAGTGCTTCTAGACCCCCAGTCTTTCTGCTTGTAATGGTGGGATACAGCTCGACTATCCCAGAGACAGAGAAAGCAACAGTACTTTGTGAAGCCAGCTTGTATACCCATAGGAAGACCAATGACCTTGAGGTCCCCACACAGACTCCGCTGGAACTGGTTGTACTTAACAGCTTCTAAAAGAAGCTCCATATTGTCATAGGACTCCTTCAGATAGACAGAGTGTGCAGTGGGAATGCTGGGATATTTATTCCCGTTGTGCAGAAGCACAGCCTTGAGACTTCGCTTGGAAGAGTCTATGAAAAGACGCCAGTCTGAAGGATTATGTGGCAAACCAAGGAAAGTGAACAAGCCAGGTACATTTGTGCAGTAGCACAACTTGTTTTCCATGTCGAAAAATGAAGCAAGGTCTTTGTTCCGATTCCTGAAACTGGTGATCCGTTTTGATATATAGCTATATATATATATATAATGTAATGCTATCACTTACATTTATTGCATAAAAACTAAAAAAGAAGACATAAGTCACACAATATTAGAAATTAACCCTGAATGCATATACGTCTTTATGTGCAGTATGTGTACAAAATGTACAGTATGCATATCTAAAACACTAGAGGTGATGAGTAAAAACGGATTTCAAATCTGAATTCAGCACCCCCAAATTAGGTTAAAACAGCTATTTTTGTGCTTGCCTCAATTTCTTTGTAAACCAGTGTAATTATCTGTTATACATATCAAAGTTCACCAGTCCCTCCTAATGAAAACCACATTTTTCTGTTTCCTATATTTGCGCTACCAGCTGGCACAGCGGCAGGTCTGCGGACTTGGAAACGCTATAAACCGGGTTTCAATACCAGTGGTGGACAGAACACAGGTAATCCATTGTGTAGTTTTGTGCTTAACTTCAAACAACAGTACTATCTTCACAGAGATTGTTAACATTTTGAAATTATGCTCGCATATTCAATTCATAAGGAAATATTTTTCTTTCGAGGTGAATTCATCTCCAAAATAAATACATAATTTTGGAAAACTCTGAAAGATGCAAGCAACCCTTATTTTTCGGATGAAAGATTATATATTTGATACATGAAATAAACAGCATACAGCTGACAAATATTTTTGCTTAATATTCGTTCTTACAAAAACAAAATGTTTTACTGAATTTACTCTAATAACGTGATGTGTTAGTTCCCAATAGACTATATCGGTTGGTCGTTTCTACTGGTAACGGTTACTGAAACCAGTAACATTTTACTTAACGCACAAGAGGCTGCAAGGAGACTTTATAAAGCTGAAAAAGACGATGGACCAGGATTAACAACAACAAAAACATATTCTGGTATGTGGCGCTAGGAACGATTTTAAACTGTACTTTATTCAATGGCGCGTGTCAGTTTGAATCTGGTTTGCTCTTTCGACAACATTTTAAACTAGATTGTTATCATAAATCAACACAATTTATTTATTAGAAGTATTCAGAGCAATGTAAATGCTCCCAACATTACCAATAGCAACGACAACAACGAATCATGAATAATACGTAAAATACATTTTTAAACTGAAATAAATCTTCTACGAACCAAAGAAGTCTTGTTAGTATATTAAAATTAACAATCTTAATACATATTTTTAAAATCTCAGTCTTTAAATTGTAGTATCGTTTTCTGGATGTGTATTCCAAATTTATGTTTGAAGCATTGAGTTATGATATATATTACCTTTAGCTAGCATAGTTCGGTATATTAAGAATTGTAGCATGCCTTTTAATATTCACCTAAAAGAACATAGATTAGTATGGTAAGTCTTGTATTAAGAAAGCGGAGTGTGTTATAATATCCACCTACAAGATCGGCCTGGTATGGCCATGTGATTAAGGTACTCGACTCGTAATCTGAGGCCCCCGATAGTACAGCGGTATGTCTCTGGATTTACAACGCTAAAATCAGTGGTTCGAGTCCCTTCTGTGGGCTCAGCAGATAGCCTGATGTGGCTTTGCTCTAAGAAAACACACACAAAGACACACACGTAATCTGAGGGGCCGGATTCAATTCACCATTACACCAAGCACACTCACCCTTTCAGCCGTGGCGGCGTTAAAATGTAACGGTCAATCCCACTATTCGTTGGTAAAAGAGTTGTCCAAGAGTTGGTGGTAGGTGGTGATGACTAGCTACCTTTTCTGTAGTCTTACATTGGTAAATTAGGGACTGTAGCGCATACAGTTCTCTTGTAGCGTTGCAAGAAATAAAAAAAAATCAAATAAACCTACAAGATCACGAATCACCGTGCTAAACTTTTATTAAGAAAGTGGAGTGTGTTCTAATATCCACCTACAAGATCGTGGATCACCATGGTAAGCTTGTACAAAGAAAGTGGAGTGTGTTCTAATATCCACCTGCAAGATCATGGACCACAATGGTTAGCTTGTGTAAAGAAAGTGGAGTGTGTTCTAATATTCACCTACAAGATCCTGCCTTCCAACACTTGTCTCAGTGCTGCTAAACTCAAAGAAGGCATCTTTGTCGGACCTCAAATCCGAGAAGTGCTGAAGGATACTGATTTTGAGGAGCTTCTTACCTTAAAGGAACTGAGAGCATGGGAAGTATTTAAGTCAGTCTGTAGTGGCTTCCTTGGTAACATACGCGTACCAAATTACCAAGCCTGTATTGAGAAATTGATAAAGACTTATGAGGATATGGGATGCCGAATGTCACTCAAAATTCAATTTCTCCATTCCCACCTCAACTTCTTCCCTCCAAACCTTGGAGCAGTGAGTGATGAGCACGGAGAAAGATTCCACCAAGACATTACGAAGATGGAGAGAACTACCAAGGCAAGTGGAACCCCAGCATGATGGGAGACTTCTGCTGGATGCTCTTGTGTGACATCCCGGAGGCAAAATACACCAGATCATCTAAGAAAACACACTTCTAACTGTCTGCTGTACTATGAATTGTGTACATTGTGTCATCCAAGTATATTTATTCCGTCAATGTTTATCTATCCTGTTTTATCTGTAATAAGCTGCTGCAACTGTTGAAATAAGCACGTATATACTAAAATGAGACTATTTAAAAGCCAGAAAACTAGAGGTGATAGAGCAAAACTGTTTATAAATTTGAATTCAGCACACTCAAATTAGTAAAAAACACCTATTCACATTCTTGCCTCAGACAAAAAATATTTTTTTGTAAACCAGTGTTATTCTTTGATAACTACCTTATATGTTTAGTGGATTTACACCCCAAGAGCTAATGCATTAATGTAGATTTGTTGAAGGTACTCGACAATCGTATTACTAGGCATAGTCGTAGAAAAATAATTTAAAAAGTTCTGTTTTATTTGTTGACATGCTATGCGAAAATATAAATACATGTAACCATCTCTTTTAGGTTATTAATAACATCACAGACTTAAACATCTAGCACTTATTTGTTTGGGTCATTATGGGTAATACGACAAACGTATTCATCAGTTTCAGGGAACTGTACAGGTAGTATAACAAGACGTAATACATAAAATCTGTTTAGGTTGCTACAAAGTGGTAACAAAGTGTGTAACATCCAAACAAAACACTGGACAGTTTCTTGCGTGTCATATGGGAAATGATTTAAAACTGGATTTAATTGTATTGCAATTTCCTTAAGTAAGACTCGTCCGAAGAGGATTTATTTTTAAATGCATATAACAACAATAAATAAATGATGTCGTCTAGTGCCCTTGAGAAGCACGTCCCTTCAAGGCTTGTTGTAGTAGTAAAGTTGGACCTTTATTATCGTTCTTCAAAAAATCCTCATTTATAGTTCTTTTTCCACTAACTGGAAGGAAACGAGCCATTATTGGTCAGCAGAAGAGCTAGAAGATGTTGGCTGCAAAAATCGAAACAACGATTTAGTGACCAATTTCTGTCGAAACCATCAGCTGATACACTGACGTTGCAAAGTGTTTTTTGAAGATCTCCGAGAACTTGTGATGCTTGGATTATTTTTCCATTCAATAATTAAGTATTTAAGGTATAGAACATGTGCTTCAATATTCCCTCTAAAAATATTTGTATCGATTTCCAACATTCACATCCAACTATTATGATATTCTTTACTGACTTAATCAGATATTGTCAGTATTTTACTGTAATTTGTATTAATAATTTGGTTAATTGTTGGTAAATTATCATTAACGTTTGATCATAACGTTTTATTTATTTAGAAAAAAAATAAAGAATTTATCCTAGTAATTAATGTAACAATAGTGATTATTATCTGTTAATTCACTAGTTGAATACCGTCACTGTAAGCATGTTTTCGGCCATAAATCCAAAAGCATCTTACGATATTTGATCAACTTAGGAGACTTATAGGATACATTCAGCTAGCAATGTAAAATAATCCTCATAATAAAAATACGCAAAACAAAATAGTAAAATGAAACTAATATAAATAATTATGTGTATAAAAAAAATTTAACCGATACTGTTAATTAAACCAGATGTTTTTGCTGGTATATCATCACGTTTTACGTGATTCTGAATATTTTCAGTCGTCAAACTCAGCCTCTCTATGTGTATAAAATATATTACACAATCATTTCTTTTTATAACTAATAAAATGATTCTCCATACAACAGAAAATTAAGATCTTTCTTTTCCAATCGACGTAAAGATTAGTGAATATAATCATACCTAATTTTCAACTAATAGACTAGTGAGAAAGAGCAACCAAAACCAACTTAAAACTGATCCAATAGCTTATCAGCAGTTACATACTAGTAATCCTTTGATCCATATTCCGGGAAGAATAACAATTGGACCACATCCAGTCCACTCAAAAGGGTAAAGTTTCACTTATATCTAATAATATGCTCAGTGACGTTGGCTGTTAAAATTTTAAGAAAATGCACATATCAATACTTTGTGCTGTTTTAATAAGATGTCACGATTGTGTTGTGCACGTTAACCCTAAAATTTTTGTTTTTATATCGTTCTACATAACGCTTCAAGTTGAATTTTTTTTTCTGTTACTATTCTTCATTTACCAAAACTGAACAAAAATATGAAGTTAAATCATTAATTTTCTGTTATGTTAACTGTAATATTGATGTTTTTTTTATTTCCTGTTGTCGTTTATTATTATTAATCATTACATATCGTATGCTTCACATATGATTGAGAGTTCTTTAATTAAAATTGCCCCAAAAAACAATGGGTTATGTAAAAAAATTGTTTATATAACTTATGTCCGGTTCCCAAGCAGGAAGTGAAATTCTTTGTTTAGAAAAAAACTCAAAAGTTCTTTAAACACTTGTTCAAGAAATCACATTTGAATATTTTTAACTTGATAAAATAGTTTACAGTATCAGTTTATGGTCTAGTCTATTGGCATTATAACGTCCCCATGGTTGAAATGGCGAGGATATTTGGTATGATGGGAATTCGCACCTTTTGTTTGAAATGTGACATATAAGTATAAATGTTTTTACATACGATGAACAGCCTCGTCAGCCAATATTTTAGAATGAAGATGAATAAGCAAAAAAGCACTAAATTATTAACACTAGTGGCAATTTCTCTTTTCACAATTTCACTTTTTTATATACCTAATATTATTCCAAATACCACAGCGCTATATAGTGGTTAGAAAATAAAGCGTAACAAAGACATGACGACGATAATTTGTTAACCTCAGTAAAAGTTTTAGGGTTACACATAAAATTTCCAAGGTGAGAAATCATAATATTTACCCCATCCCCAGTGACTCAGTGGTACGTTTACGGACTTAAAATACAAAAATTCGAAGTTTGATTTCAGGTGGTTAATAGAATGTTAATAGAATGTAATAGAATGTTAATAGTTTATTTTGTAGCTTTAAGCTGAAACAAAATTCTTTATGGTTTCGTTACTCGTGGCTGACACAACGCAGATAGAACGCAATGTGTAGTTTTGCACTTAAAATACAACAAAAAACCCTCTTACCTCTAACATAGCTGGGAGGTAAGGTGCTCGATTACAATCTGTGGGTCAAAAGTTCGAATTTCCTTACCGATTATGCTAAACCTTACCGTCGCAAGACGTTATAACATGATAGTCAGTCCCATTATTCGATTAGAGTGGTCCAACAGTTGGCAGCTGGTGGTGTTGACTAGTTTCCTTCCCTTAAGGACAGCTAGCGTAGATAACCCTCGAGTAAATCTGCGCTAAATTCAACAAACAAACTTTAAACAGAACAATATATTTAGGTTTCAACTGATCTACCAGGTGAAGGCTATATGCACGCAGAAGTCTAATTTAATAACTTATTTATAGGTGGCATAAGGTTAGCATGCTCGAACAGTGAGTCCGATAGCTCACATTTCGCGTCTTGTTACAACAATAAGTTTTTGAAGGTAACGTGAAAGTTTTGAAGATGAGAGGATCAAATCTTAGAGATTCAGTCAGACAAACTAGCTGAAGTAACTTCCATCTGATATAGTATTAGAAATTGAGTTTCGATACCCGCAGTGGGCAAAACACAGTTTATCCATTGTAAAAACCCTTGTGCTTAACAACAATAAAACTATTGGTAGAGCATTTCAAAATATTGGTACATTTTTCTCAAGGTTCAATTGAACTGAAACAAAAATTATATTGTGGGAACGTCCGTGAGTTATATGTAATGATGTCGAACAGCAACGTATCTCAAACTTATTTGTTTGTTTTTTGAATTAAGTACAAAGCTACACAATGGGCTATCTGTGCTCTGCCAACCACGGGTATTGAAACCCGATTTTCAATGGGAAAGTCCACAAACATATCACTGTGCCACTAAGGGTCATCTCAAACTTAACGTAGAAAATGAATCAAGATAATAGAAAATGTAACAAAATGGAAAAGACGTTTTTTTCTGTAGGTGTTATTAAAATATAACCAATAGAATACCCACGCCAATATTCAGATAAACAACAAATGCAACTCATCCTCATGTTTCAGTTTGCACAATTCTTCAGTGGCACAGCGATATGCCTGTGGACTTCGAAACAAACTAACTAACTAACAGCTGTTTCAATTTCCATAGTCTTATTTATACGAATGCCGATGCTTCGGTTCGTAATTGTATGCTCCTTATTTCGTGGCATGCGTATTTTCTTATAGCAAAGCCAAATCATGCTATCTGCTGAGTCCACCGCGGGAAATCGAACCTCTTGATTTTAGCGTTGTAAGTTCGTAAACTTAGTGCTGTACTAGCGGTAGACTTTTTGGGCTATACAAACATTAATTTTTGAGTCGTTGGGTGGGTCCTCCCAGTTGGTCAGTGGAAGGTTTTAAATTTTGACACATTCGAAATTCACAAAAAATCGCTTAAATATACTGAAAACATTACAAATAAATAAATACATATACATACATTCAGTGGTTTTTCAGGCCCAAAAACAATGGACAGACTGTCTATGCTGTGCCCGTCGCAGGTATCTAAGCCCGGTTTTTAAGCATCAATACTTACTGCTATGCTACTGAGAGGAAAGACCTAACCATTATACAATATTATTTAAAGTCATTTAGAATTATTTCTGCAATTGTAGCGCTGTAAATAATGGGGTAGGGTAATGTGGTTAGAACGCTTGAGTTGCGCAATCTTTGAGTCAAAAGTTCGTACCTTGTCATCAAATATATTCGCTCTTTCAACCGTGTGGGCGATATAATGTTACGGTCAATCCCACTATTCATTAATTAACAGTAATCTAAAGGTTAGATTACACAAGAGTTGGTGTTGAGTGCTGTTGATTAACTAAGGCTACAATCTTTCAGTTTAAAAAAATTAGGAAAGCCTATGAAAGAAAGCCCTCGCGAAATTCAACAGACAAACTTACAGATATGGTAGAATTAAGATTACCCGAATTTCTGTTTTCCTGAGAGACCTATAGTAATGAAAACAAACTGAGTACGTGCTAGTATATTTCCTTTTTATCAAAATTATTTTCTTTTATTTCTCAGCGAGTCGACCAGGTCGATATCAATGTAAAAATACATGTGGTATCTATTTTGAACGAATCAGTAATGTAAACACCAAGTCAGTATATTTTTCAGTCAGTGAGACAAATAAAACCTGAAGGAGCAAAGTAATGACTAACAATCACTTTAATAAAAAAGTAACAAAGTATTTGTTTTTCGTAAGTGCACAGAAAACTGCACTTAATGTTGAAGGGGAATTTTGAAAAGACCCGGTTCCAGAATATCAGAAGTGAAAGGGCTATGAATTAAAATATACTTATTAAAACACTATTTGGAATGAACTAATACGGAAAATTCTCATATTCTGATCTGGAATCCAGAATGAAATTAGGAGAAGCCTAAATCAGCATTTCTACGTTTTTTCTCGTTTTTTCTTCACTTTACAATAAAATAATCTGAATTAAAAAGCTAAAAAAACAAAAAAACAAGAGGAAAAGTTGATCAGGGCTTTTACTTGTTTCATTCTAGATTCCTGATCACAGAGAAGAAAATTTCTATTGGAACACGACGTAGGTTTGTTTGTCTACTGTATTTCACGCAAAAAAATCTAGATGGCTGTCTGCTTTAACCTTTCATAATTTTGAAGTTGTAGGCTAGAGAGAATGCAACTAGGGAACATTACTCATCGCCACCTTCTGTGCTAATCTTTTACCGACGAATTGTGAGACAAATCGACTGTCATATTACAGTGATTTCACTATTGAAAATGTGAGCATCTTCGGCGACTTGTTTTGAGCCCACGACTTACTGATTATGATTCTACTTACCTTGTTGTGTCAAGCCTTACACAACTTCAAAGTTAGTTTTATTTGTACGCCTCCTAGTAGCACGACAATACGTCTACGGACTTACACTGCTAGTAATAGAGTTTCCTTACTCGTAGTGGGCAGAGCACAGATAACTCTTCGTATTGCTCTGCTTAACTTCTAACAAAGAGACAAAAATATTTTGTGTTCTGTTAATTTTTGTTCAATATTTCTTGTGAAATATCGGACATGGTTCGTGGACCCCGTGATGTACCCTCGCGGGACATATTTTTAGAAAAGTCCATTATTTAGCTTTGTTTTTAATTAAAACCAAATACAACTTTTATTTGTTTTCAGTAATACAGAATGTGATATTTAGAATTTTGTACTACTAATGACATTAGGACTACAAATGATAAGAAAGGGGATTGAGAGAATTCTTGGAAACTATGGCTGACCTGACGCATCCTCTGGCGCCAAAAATGGCTTTCGAAAATTTGTCTTGATAAAATTTCCTTATAATTCGTTGGATTCTTATTTTATGTTTTACAGCAAAACCACATCAAGCCCCTGATTTTAGAGTTGTAAACCCGAAGACTTACTGCTGTACCAGCAGGGGACTATTTTGCAAGGTATTGAATGGTTTTGAATCTGATATGTGCAATGATGAAATATACGAAAAAACCCTTAAGGAATTCGTTAATACGAACTAGCATTAAATCTGAACATCAATGAATTAATAAAATCCAGAAAAATTAAGTGCTTAGGTTCAATTCATCACGTACCTCGCTGGTACAACGGTAAGTCTACAGATTTACAACACTAAAATCAGGGGTTCGATTCCCCTCGGTGTAGTCAGCAGATAGCCCAATATGGTTTTACCATAAGGTCACACACATTCAATTCGTGACGTTCTCCAGTAGTTCAGCCGTGAACTTAAAAGTATATTATGTCAAAATTACAAGTTCAATCTCAGCAGTTTCACAGTACAGTTATCTCATTGTGCAGCTTTGTGCTCGAGCAAACAGTTCGAAACCAAAGTCACCAAGAAACTTACGTTTACAGCTGTGAACTCAACGTTTGTGAAAATGAGCATAGATAGAAAAGTTTTAAGCATTTCAAATTTACACAGTGGACTGTCAGCGCACTGCGAAATATTGAACTCCAAGTCTTATGATTGTACGTCAGGATATTTACCTGAGAACTGTTATTAAAATATCGTGAATCATTAGGGGGCCGTAATTAAATCGTCACATTTGTTTGCAACGTGTATATGAATAGTGCTATATCAGACTTTCTTTAATCCTACATATATCGCTATATTTTTACTGTTCTTTTAAATAGCTCCAAGTGTTTATTCTGATAATATTATGCTCTCTTCAAACAGAATTTTAATTTGAATCTAACAGCAGCTCATTGTAATGATTAGCGTGTCTACTGAACATTGACTATCAAAAGAAAAAGAATCGTTTGATAGAAATATTTTTATAACTAAAATTCTGTTCATCATCTAGAAAAATCTACACAATATTTTTTGAGGAAATTTATTTTTTATAATAAATTAACAGAAGAAACAACAACACTCTTGGATCAGCGTTTGAGAACGACATCAAAAAGTCCCTTAGGTTCAAGAATGAACGGAAAATGGAAGAACAATACAGTTGTTGAAGGTGCAGCAGATGTCAGTGGTGCAGTTGACAGTAAAAAAAAAAAAGAGAGAAAGAAAGTGTTGACTGCTAAGGGGCATAAAGTTCTGTCTAGATAGGTCGTGTCTTCACCACCTGTGCAGAAGAAAAAATGTATATTTTTAGACAGTTTTATCCTTTCCTTGCAATCGGATACACATTAAAACCAAGTTAAATTCTAGCATTTACACCAGAAAAAGAAAGTGTACATTTTTTTTCTAGCTGAGCAAATTTCTTTACTAAGAATTTGGTTCTCAAATTTACATTGCGAAATAAATAATACGTAGTTAAGTGGGTAAGGAGACCATTCGGATAAATTGTACCTGTTCACGCTCAGCGGGTGATCTTTGTTTAGTGATAGATAAGGCCGCTGTAACCGGGAACGTTCAAGTAGCCACTTCCGTAAGCACCTCCAAACTGACCATGAGCTGCGGACAGTTTTCCGTAAGCACCATAGCCGTGGGCAGCGGACAGGTCCTTGGCACCATAAGCTCCGTGTCCGTAACGACCGTAAGCGTCAAGAGCACTGGAAGCGGATTTGTCACTCAAACCGTGGGCACTGCCGTAAGCAGCCTGGGCGCCGCCGATGTTGTGGTAACCAGCTTGCTTGTCGTACTTGTAGGCCTTCTCGTAGCCGGAACCCTTGTTGCGGGCATAGGCACCTTGATCGTGGTATCTGGCTCCGGCAGCACCGACAGCACCATAAGCTTTGAGATTACGGTTGGCAGCGTTGGCCTTAACACCAGCGGCACCATGGGCAGCCTGGCCATAAAGAGAGTGGGCAGCTAGAGCTCCGTAGCCAGCGGCACCAGCGGCGCTATTCAAGTAGCCATGGCTACCATAGCCAGCTCCGTAGGCTCCATAAGGTCCGTGGGCGACGAGAGCTGGACCATGGGCGTAGTAGGCAGGTACACCGGCGTAGGCCACGGCAGCCAGCATAAAAACAATAGCTAACTGCAAAACAGAAGAAATAAAGAGTGATTAGCATTAGGACAAAATATATTGTAAGGTTAGAATAAATTCAAAATACTAGGGAATTCACTAGTGAAATGAATCAGATCTAACACTTCGTCGGATATATTTGTGAGATACAATACTGCTGTATAACATTTATACATATTTAACTGAACCCTACAAGAAACACGCGTAATTACTGTAATGAAACTGCTAATGTCACGTTTGTCATAAGGTAGGTTTTGGTTTCCCTTTACCAGAGAGCGACTACCGTTCTCTATGAAAGAACGTAATTTGTTATTAACCAATTCACTCACCACTTTCATGTTTGTAGAGTTTGTTAAACTTCTGAGACTATGGAGTAAGCAAGTGATACCTAAGGAATTCTCAGACGCTGTATTTATACCGTGAAGGTCTGCCAAAAAAAACCAAAAAAACACAAAGCAAAAACGGTTACGATGTTCTCCTTTCCACACGCCTGCTTATTGCAATGGTCAGAGGGTGGGGTGCTCAAAGGGTCAACGAAAACGCACGCTCTTAACTGACATTAGTTCCGTACAAATTGGGTCACTTTCGACTTCACTGGCACGCCCTTTCAGTCGTAGTCCAGATGTGAGTTACGGGGATACTAAAACTGGGGCACGCAATACACGTTCGGACTGGAGGGTTAGGAGGAGTCCAGATTTGAGGTTTTTTTTTTCTGGTTTTAGTTAGGGAGTGGTTTCTATCCCACAACAGCATTACTTGCGCCTTGAAACTCCAGAAAACATTTATATCTCTCGTCATAAATGAACATTCATGTATATATTCTATGGCAGACCATGTTAAGAAACATTTGAAACTTATAAGAATTTCAATGTTGAAGAGCATTGAAATAAAAGATATTTTTCTTTGTTAGCACAAACTTCTGAACTTCCGGGAGCCGCCTTTCCTCCCCTTTCTTTCTTGATATGAGCTATTAGAAAGATCCAGTAAACAGAGACATAAAACGTTTAATAAACATCTTTTTCTGGAAACAAAAAACACAATAAACCCTGTGAATATTTCACTTAAATAGTTACAATATTATTTTATATTTGCCAAAAATATTACTTAAAAATTTCATAAATGAAGGTGTTTTAAACAGTGTTTTTACACCCCAAGTTATACGCAATTGAGGTCGCTTCGAAAAAAAAAACAGGAGGTATAGCTTTAAACAGCTTTAATTAATGAAAATATGTTTTTGTTTTATCGATTAAGTCTAACGGTAGAAACTAGTGAAAAAAAGAAAAATAAACTTTCGTGGTTTTCTAGACATTTATTGAACTAATACAAATCTATATATATATATGTGTCTATATAATTATTTTTTAATTCTTGTGTGCGTTTCATTCACAAATTTTGCAAAAATTAGAAACATGGCTTATTTGATCATAGCAGTACGTGACATTTAGATAATAGACTATAGAGAAAGGAATTAGCCAACAACACTTATGTGTGTTTGTTTGTGTTTTCTTACAGCAAAGCCACATCGGGCTATCTGCTGATTCCACTAAGGGGAATCGAACCCCTGAGTATACCATTATAAATCCATAGATTTAGTGCTGTACAAGCGGGAGATCCAACAACACTTACTGACAACTATTTGGTTACTTTTGTCCGCCTAAATATTAGGATCTGGCTATCACTCTTATAGCACACCCATGTCCCTAAAGCGCGATATGAAGTAGCAAGCTATGTTGTGGATTTTGTTTTATTAATTTTATACTATTTATAAACAAACTGGCTTGTGTTTAGACGAGAACAGTTTTATGACAAGTGGGAATATAATAGACATAAAAATAAAAGCGGCCAAAACAATCGGCTACAGGACACACTGTGTTTTAACAGGAATAACAGTTGAGAGATATTCCACCTTCTGTAGCTCAGACTGTGGTGATCTAAACTACTACATATTCACAGTGGATGTACTCTACTGAACCCTTACTTTATATACCAAATTTCAAGGCAATTCATTAAGAAATACGCGAAATATAACATATCCAATTTTGATTAAATTTTTTCATTCTTTTCTTTTTCTCCACACCAAAAGTACTGAACCTTTATTTGATAAAAAAAATACTTAACTTTTAACGGTTTTTTCAAATTTGGTACACTGATATATCTTTTAAACCTACAAATATGAGTCTTATTTGGTGTAAATATAAGTTACACACGCCAAGTTATTTAATAAAAACCGCTCAAATTTAACGAATACTTTTGCACACACTTACGCAAAACTTCGCGTGAGCCATTAGCCTAACGTTTTTATTACTATTTCACCTAAGACTAACAATAACCTATTTTTAGTTGTTTTTTTGTCATTCGGATTAAAGACGGTTGATTTACAGCGGCAAAACTATAAGGACGTGCAGATACCTAAATTTTCGTTAAGCCAAGCGAAGTAAATTAGTAGTTTCTCACTAATTTTGTTGTAATTTTTTATTTACAACTTTTCAGTACAGATTTACTAACTTGAAAAAAAAATCCTAAATAAAGCGTGTTTAGTGTCACATGAAAATAGCTTAAGCGATTATTATAAATAATGATGTTTGATACAGCTGTACGGATTGTATGGGGAATTATGACAATAAACTGTTAATCTTTATATGCAAAAACAGCTCGTTTGGGTTCAGAAAATATTTTAAATAGAAGAGCGAACAACGTTTCGACCTTCTTCGGTCATCGTCAGGTTCACAAAGAAAGAGGTAACTGACCGGAAGCTGAACACATGTTTGGAAGGGGTTGTGTAACTGAGTGTCGCAATGTAGAGGGCGGGGTTAGATGTTTGAATATATAATTTTATCTATAATATTAATATAGGTATAAAGGTGTTCCTTTATATTGGTTTATTTTGGGTTTAAGTTGTTGTATAAGTAAGGCTTCTTTAATTTTGCGTTTGTTTATGTTTGTTTCTTTATTTAGTATTTTAGTGTTTTCTATGGTTATGTTGTGTCCAATTGACTTGCAGTGTTCGAAAACGTGTGAAGGTGACTTTTAAGTTCTGCCACGACTTCTATGTTGGAGAAACAAGTAGAAAAATGGAAACCAGTTTCAAAGAACATAAAAAGTCACCTTCACACGTTTTCGAACACTGCAAGTCAAATGGACACAACATAACCATAGAAAACACTAAAATACTAAATAAAGAAACAAACATAAACAAACGCAAAACTAAAGAAGCCTTACTTATACAACAACTTAAACCCAAAATAAACCAATATAAAGGAACGCCTTTATACCTATATTCATATAATAAAATAAAAAAAATTATATATTCAAACATCTAACACCGCCCTCTACATTGCGACACTCAGTTACACAACCCCTTCCAAACATGTGTTCAGCTTCCGGTCAGTTACCTCTTTCTTTGTGAACCTGACGATGACCGAAGAAGGTCGAAACGTTGTTCGCTCTTCTATTTAAAATATTTTCTGAACCCAAACGAGCCATTTTTGCATATAAAATTCTCAACAAGTGGGTTTCTCGACATCACAAACTGTTAATCTGAATTCAATGGGCCCCCCAATGGCTCAGCGGTATGTCTGCGGACTTACACGCTAAAATCCGAGTTTCGATACCCGTGGTGGGCGGAGCATAGATAGCCCATTGTGTAGCTTTGTGCTTAATTCAAAACAAACAAATAATTCAATCGCAGAAAAAGGTTTGTTTGTTTTTTAATTTTGCGCAAAGCTACATGAGGGCTATCTGCGCTAATCGTCCCTAATTTAGCAGTGTAAGACTAGAGGGACGGCAGCGAGTGATCACCACCCACCGCTAACTCTTAGGCTACTCTTTTACCAACGAAAAGTGGGATTAACCGTCACATTATAACGCCCCCAAAGATGAAGAGGCGAGCGTATTTGGTGCAACGGGGATTCGAACTCTCGACCCTCGGAGTAGGAGTTGAGTGCTTTAACCACCGAGCTATGCCAGGCCTGAAGGAAAAATGAAAATATTAACACTGTTTCAGAACGAAAAAAGACCTACCACCATATATTTTAAAGAACCTGATTTGTTCTAAAGGGTAAAGGTTTTTTTTCAAATAATAGGGCTGCGATGCTAAAGCTAATCTGGGTAATTATCGAGTGTTACTTTCTTACTTGTCGTGGTTTGTTGGTGTTTATTGATTAAAAGAAAGTAATGATAATCTAATCAAAAACACTTCAGGTGTGAAAAAAGGTGCAGCCAGGTAAAGGACTGAATATGTAACTTAAAGAAACGAAATCAAAATTGGCGGCCAGACGGATAGCTACACTTAGTGTGTGTTTTCTTACAGTGAAGCCACAATGGGCTATCTGCTGAGCCCAACGAGGTGAATCGAACCCCTGATCTTAGCATTGTAAATCCGAAGACTTGCCGCAATGATTAACTTGGAGCAGTGATAAGAATGTTGAGACAAATATTTATTCATTTAATTATCCGAGTGTTTTGTTCAACATGATGGTTGGTAAAATGAAATACACATCCTGGCTAACTAATGAATGGATATTTGTTGTAAAACTCTGCTATAAAGCTTCCAATTTTGATCTCATTCCTAAAAGTCGCACACTCAATCTCTTCTTTGGTCACGTCTTTTCTTTCTTTTTCATCTAAGGTGGGATTTTAAAGACTATATCGTAGTACTTCTCAATCATGTATAATATAGAAATGGACAACTTTTCTCTGCCTAGATATAAAGATTTGACCGTTACTTTTACAGCACATTCAGATGTTTAGCCCTCGTAAATGAAATTGTTTGTCAGACTCATGAGAAAGGTCTTATGTATTGTAACTTTCAGCGTTTTTCAGCTATAGTTGTTGACTGCCTTCCCTGACTTGCAATACACAGCTGAAGTGCTGACCGTGACCTAGTTATTAGTGTACTTATACTGTAATTCCGAAAATAAATAGCTTTTTTTCTTTCCATCGTATGACTGGCAGTTATTGTAATGTATATAAGTTAAGAGGGCTGGCATGGTCTGGTAGTTGGAATATCCATCTCTCAAGATATGTTGTTGTTGTTAAATTAAGCACAAAGCTACATAATGGACTATCTGTGCTCTGCCCACCACGGGTATCAAAACCCGGATTTTAGCATTGTAAGTCCGCAAATATACCGCTGAGTCACTGGGGGGCCTCAAGGTATGGATCGAGAATTCTGATCACTGCTACTGAACATACTCGCTTTTGGGTTTGACAATACATAGTGTCAATCACTACAAGCGTTTTTGTTATGTTTCGGCTCAACATAGCTTGGTAGTTAGGGCTCTAGAGTCGCAATTGTTCGAATCCCCGTCACATCGAACGTGCCCTATCAACTATGGGAGCATCATAATGTGACAACCAGTCCCAAGATTCATTGGTAAAAGAGTAGCACAAGTGTTGGCGGTGGGTGATGCCTTCCCTGCTAAATTAGAGAAGAAATGGGAACTACTAGAAAAGAAGTGTAATATCAACTAACGTTCTCCAAAGGTCTTGTATTAACATCAGCTAACGTTCTTGTATGTATCCTGAGGACTTTAAAAAAAAAGGTTTCCCGTATTGTTCCTAATCTTTTTTTTTTCGATTTTATTTCTCCTCGTTAATCAAATATTGTCGTTTTTGGTTTGTAAACTTAACTCATTATGAGAAAGAAAGACGAGTACAAATCATGTAAGAAATAAAATAATGCAGTGGCGAATTGAACTTGGTTAACCACTAATACTTTCTACTTTGACTTTTGTGATTGGTTTATACCATTGGTTTATATATATACACTATACACACTTACACAGTTTATGCTGGAACGTTTCAACGTTTTGTCTTCATTTGTAGTATTTTCCTTTTTCATAAGCGTCCTTTAATTAGCTTATTTATTTAAAACACTTTGATGTAACTGCATGTTGCCCCTCCGATACGTTTTCTCAACTCGGATCCACGTGACTGACTCTGCATTTAACTTTTGTTGAAGTTGACAAATAGTAATCCTCTGAAACTAATATTAAAATTGTCTTTTATCTTCTATCGTGTCAGTTATAGGTGGAGTGTATTTAGGAAAATGTTATAGATTATATTATGTAATGATTAAAGTTACTATCATTATAGTATCGGTGGACTCATCAGGTGGCTTTGCTATAAGAAAGTACACACATCATTGTAGTAAATGTTTTGGCATTACGTGCTTTATTGCTTTAACGGGGGCGTTTTCTTATAGATATCTGAGTCATTATGTACATCTTATTTTATTTCATACGTTTCAATGAATTTTGTCCTTTTCGAGATTTGGGAAGAGAAAAAGCAAATATTGATACTGTACATGTTCTCCATCTAGTTGAACAAAAAGGAATTATTTACTGAAAAGTTTAGACGCTTGTGGTTACTTGATATTATTTATTATGAAATAATACTCCATTGTTCTGTAATACGTCAAGTAGAATAAAGCAGAAAATTAGTTTTAAAGTACAAGTTTAACTCATGCATATATATAGAAGTTCGCATACATAGTCAGTCAAATAGGCCATTGGTTGTCAAAGTGTGGTTCACGGCTGGCCCAAAATGTAACGCAAGATTTTTCAAATCAAACCTTCTCTAGGTCTTTGGCCCTCTTGCTTCTGTAAGGATAAAAGAGAGGAGGTTGTTTTGACAAGGCTACGCATTGGTCACAGTTTTTTAACCCATCACTTCCTTTTATCTGGAACTGCTGCACCAATGTATGGTCTATGTGGCACTCAGATCACAATCATCTACATTTTATTATCATGCCGTCATTACAACCTAGAACGACGACATCGTTTCAAAGATATTTGTAAGGCAGGTTTGCCCATGTTTTAGGTGATACTGCCCATCTCACTTATGTTTTTACATTTTTAAAAGCCATTGGTCTTTTACACTTAATTTAAAAATTTTTTATCGGACTATATAGTGTTTTAACACGATTTCTTTTACACATTTTAATGTTTTAACACGATTTCTTTAACACATTTCAATTTTTATTTTGACTTGAACCCAGGACTGGAAAAGCCAACTTCAGGTGACTGACTACAAATTCGATCTTGAAGCTTCGGTCTTCCTGGCATGTCTTAATTTTGCACATTTTAGTTTTTACTTTTCTTTTGAACTGTACCCAGGACTGTAAAGGCCAACTTCAGGTGACTCACAGCAAGAGTGTACTTCTTGCTTCAGTCTTCCTGGCAGTTCCTAATTTTACATACTTTACTTTTTACCTTAATTGTCCTATACCTGTACTGTACCACATCTTGAATGGCACAGATAGCCTTGTAGCTTTGTGCCAATAAACATTGAATATCTACCTACCTACTTGACGCCCAACGCCACGAAAGAGGCTATGCAGAACAGGTGGGGTAGGACCGGTAAGTGATGGTCTGTGATATCTTTTGCCCTGTCGAAGTGGTCCGCAAACGTAACTGTTTGAGAACCATTGAAATGGATGACCAGGAGATAGATGTTTCTAATCTTGTTGTTTTTTGTTTGTGTTTTTTTGCTTGTACATTATTGAAATTAATTACAAAGTCCACGTTTTAGCATAAAGAGTAAACTGGTTTATCTTCTAAAACCCTAATAAAACCCAAACGTGCTGATTTTTTAGGGCTTTTCCAATCAGGGATAAGCATTTATTGGGAATACGGTTGCTTTGTAGGCCAATCAACTAATGTTACACGCTGCCTTTTGAACAATAGCCTAATTCATCGTCCATAAAGGTTGCTGAATTAGACACTGAAAGTATGGCAATAGAGTAAATTTTAGTACTGGAAAAAAAAAAAACATGTACTTCGAGGTATTTTATGCCACGTGACATAACGTCTAAAATGTGTTACATCACCGTTCTATGACAAATATTGAGCCATTAATTCTGTATGTGCACAAGGCTTAGAATCCCTTACGGGCAGGGGTTCTGATATTAAGCAATGGATTATTCTTGGTTTGATCTAAATTTCGCTGGAATTCAACAGGAATTCAACAGATTTTTTTACCTATTTCAGGCTTGATTTATACAAACATTTATTAGGTAGGTTCTTTACAAATGGTTTAACTATTAAGCGCTGATTTTCTCACACCTCTTAAACTACACAACAATAGAAATTCGATAATAAAAGCGGTGTAATATTAACTTGAAACATCAAAAAACACTGATAATAATTGAAACTGAACAATGTTAACCTGCAACATCACAGCTTGAGCCATTTTAAATTTCGCTTAAAACTACACGATGGTTATCTGCGTTAGCTGTCCCTAATTTAGCAGTGTAAGATTAGAGGGAAGGTAGTCAATCAACACCATCCACTTCCAACTTTAACCAACAAATAGTGTGATCAATTGTAACATTATGACCTTCCCACAATATATTGTGGGACGCAGGCGCGAACCCGCGACCCTTGGATTACGAGTCGCACGCCTTACGCGCTTGGCCATGCCAGGCCCCACACGAATCGTTTCACAGTTCTCGTTCCTGAGATGTCAGCTAATTTATATACGTGTGTCATTTCACATTCTACATTTTTAAGATGTAATTTATATAAGTGTTATTTCACACTCCGCATTTCTATGATGTCTTATGTATACGCGTTATTTCACATTCCATCCTCCTACGATAACATCTAATATCAAAATAACAATGAACTGTAATCTAAAGAACTAGACGGTAGACATATTTATGTACTGTATAGTGATAAAAAAATATTATACTATAAACATTATTTCTTTATTTTCCCTCTTTGTGTTCGAGTTCAATGTTTAAAGAACTACTCAATAAAAGGAACTTTGAATACGTATATAATAGAAAAATAACATCAGCATATTAAACAAACATATCCAAAGTACGCTTAATGCAATCAAATAGCCTACATAGTTACGTTGGAACGAAGCTAACGCCACCTGCAATCATTTCTTGAAACTCTAACCAAACTCAGCTCACGAAAGTAAAGAAAAACGAACTCGTTACCACCCCAACCTCACCCTGTAATTGTTAAATGACAAAAAAAAAGAAGTCATATTTTTGCATCCAGTTACACTCTAATTAAGTTTTCACTGCTAGAAACGCAATAAGCAGAACCTGGAGGTACTTTGATCGCTCAGTAGAGCCTCAGTTAATCAGCAGCATATATTATCTGGCACAGGCCGTTCAAGGAAAGACCCCTGGAGCTGTAGGACCTGTCCCTCGGCGAGAATCACGCCCTGTTTAACAAGATTTTTTTAAACATCAGAACAGGTATAACGAGTACTACTATATCCTATAATGTTCCTAAAACAAACGCTTTATATAACGCCCTGCCTGGTGCCCAGAGCCGCTCCTCTGATCGTTCAAGAAATGTTCACAAAATCAGAACTTCCCTCCCCCACACACACATCTTATGGTATAACGAACGAGCATAACTATGCCCGAACTTATATCTAAAAACAATTTCGTGATCTAGGGAAAATGACGTAGGCCCTAAAATTGAAGTATCCCAGAGACAATGACAGAGTCTTGCATCAGAATTCATAGGGAAAGACAATCCAAGAGTGGCAAGTATTTAAAAGAAAAAATGTGCAAGAAATTTCTTAGTAGTTTTTACAGTTAAAGCAGGCATGACTTATAAAAATAATACATACGTAGTATCTTATCACTGGCTTCAAAAGCGAGGTGAGTCAGGCGTGGCCACGTTTTTGCTCTACCCGGACTGTGAATCCAAAGGTTTCGTGTTAGTAGTTAAATTTCAATTCGAACAGTTGTGTAATGTCACCTTCCTTCTGGTCTAAGTTGTTGTTGAATTTTTAGAGCAAGAACTCGAACCCTGGATTTTAGTGTTGTAAGTTCAGAAACTCTTCCGTTTATATACCGAGAGATCGTTTTAGCTCAGCAGTTCAATATTAGGTACAACTGTATGCATATGATTCTTAACATGAAAATTCTGAGATAAACACAGCAAATCGTCCTAAAAACTATACACGCAAGCAAAATTGGTTAGATGGCTCATCAAATATATCGCTAGAGAAACTAATAAATCTTTTTATTTAATTTAGTTGAAAAAAATATATATATACATATAAATCTTGTGTCAGCTAAATGCATTTTTCAATAACAATGCTAAAATTATTCAAATTAATGATAAGTTTTTATTATACAAACCCTACCGCCAAGTGAAATTATGACGCGAGATATATACTACAGCAACTATAAGCTACAATACCACCAACTTATATAGTACTGTTTTAATATAGATATAGTGTAACCACGTGGTCAATTTGTCTTGCAATGTGCGAATTGTGGTTTCGAATCCTTATCCTATGTTCACTCTTTCAACTATGGGGTTGTTATAATGTTTGGTGAATTCCACAATTCATTGGTAAAAGAGCAATAAGGTTAACCACCTACCTCCCATCTGGTCTTCAAGTAGAAATGAATCTAGTTTTAATATATTTCAAATTATCATGTTAGCTAACGTAGGTTAGACTCTTGCTAACACACTTCTGAACCATGTCATTTAACAAAAACAGTGTAAAATTGTTAACCATTCTCATAACTTAATATGTAAACCAACCGTTGACTAGTATTATTTTTTGTAACGGAAACAGTATCTCCAGGCATTCAGTTTTGTGCGGTTTATTTGGAATAAACGTGTACAGTAGTTTTATACCATAACAGATCTGTTATTTCATTGTTTATGGTATTATTCAGTAAAGGTTAACGTTTGGTTCTGAAAATCTCTTCTCAGTGCGACCTTAACGAACTGAATACCACAAAGATTTTCATAAACCTTTCTGTTTTAAGCGTTTCTTTGGAAACTGTCTTTAAAAATCTCATTGGACAGGACAAACACGTAAAATTATAGAATATTAAGACACCTGGCTATAACTTTCGATTAATTTCATTTTATTACATCGTAAACTGGGACAACGGTTCCCAAACTTTAGTAACTCGAGTGACTCTTAATTTAAAATGTTTTCAGCATACCTCAAACATACCAATACTTTATATATGTATGTGCTTTTCGAAATTTTTGTTTAAAAAATGTTTCCGTGTATATAGAAGGTTGTATTCCAAAGTTAAATGTTTTAATTCAATGAAATTTATTTTACGGAAAACAATTTGTATTCTGTCATGATACAAAAAAAACTGGTTAGATATCATTAATTTTGTATATTTTGTGAAATAATATTGTAGGACTATTTAGTTGTTTAGTTATCTTTTTTTTATTATAAGGGAGTGAAAAGCAGACGAGTATTGGAAGTTGTTTTTCTAACCTATTGATGTAAAGAATATAGTGGGCAGACGACTTGGTAATAAATACATAAATAGCATGAGATGAGCGGGAAACAGCAAATAGGCAAGAGCAGACGTGAGAGTAAAGGTGCAGATAGGAATTTGGCCAAATTAAATGCCGTAGTAGGAAAAGGCCAAACGATTCGTAGTTGGAGGAAACTAACAGTAGAAGAAACAAAATAAGAAGGATAATTCATTTTGTCAAAAAGTTCTAAAATAATTGAACAAGACTCAGTGGACTTTCAAAAATGGACAGACGATTCTTGGAAGTACAAAAGAAAAGCAGAGTGTAGACGAATTTTAAGAGTTTGTAATACAACTGTGGTAATTCAATGATAAAGTAAGTGAACTATATTTCATTAGATTGGTGATTGTAATAACGGCTGTAGTTCGGCTCGTTAGCTAAAATTCTAAAGTAACTGAATAGGCCTAAGCAGACTTTTGACAAGAGGATTGTTTGTTTATTTTTTTTTAATTTCGCGCAAAGCTACACGGGGCTATCTGCGCTAGCTGTCCGTAATTTAGCAGTGTAAGACTAGAGGAAAGGCAACTAGCTAGTCATCACCACTCACTTCCAACTCTTGGGCAATTCTTTTAACAATGAATAGAAGGATTGACCGTCACATTATAACACCTCCACAGCTGAAAGGGCGAACATATTTTGTGAGAAGGGGGTTGACAAGAGGGAAAAAACTACATATGTAGTGTTTATGATATGCGTATAATTTTTATGGTTTAAAAAAAAAGAAAAAAGTTGTACGTATGTTGACCTTGTTCCAAATATATATGTATACTACTTTTAAAACAAGACAAGTGCGTACCGTTTGCCCCCCAGTGGCTCAGCGGTATGTCTGCGGACTTACACGCTAAAATCCGGGTTTCGATACCCGTGGTGGGCAGAGCACAGATAGCCCATTGTGTAGCTTTGTGCTTAATTCAAAACAACAACAACAAAAAAAAGCGTACCGTTTATTTATCGTTGAATTTGTCGTCAACAAGTGAGAGACATCTATTCTAGAAAAATCCTTAGCTTAAAAAACAACACAGAATATATTTATACTATTAAGAAATGTAATTAAAAGCCTTTTTTCTGGTAATTGAAGAAAAGAATTTAATTTTATATTTCGACACATTCTACGATTTGTTTGTTTGCTTTAAATTTCGTGCCAAGCTACACGAGGGCTACCTGCGCTAGCCATCCCTAATTTAGCATTGTAAGACTAGAGGGAAGGCAGCTAGTCATCACCATCCACCGCCAACTCTTTGGCTACTCTTTTACCAACGAATAGTGGGACTAACCGTTAAATTATAATGCTCCCACAGCTGAAATGGCGAGTATATTTGGTGAGACGGCGATTCGAGTCTGTATTTTTCAGATTGCGAGTCGAATGCCTTAATCACCGGACCATGCCGGGCCCATATTCTATGAACGTTTTTTTTTTAGTATTTTCATGAAATATCGGACATATTTCCCCACCCCGAAGTACCCTCATGGGCCCCTGCATGAGAAACAATGGGCTGAAATATTTGGAAATTTAGAACCATTTTGACCTGTTAGATGCCGCCTAGTGGCATAACGGTATGTATGCAGACTTCCAATGCTAAAAACCATGCTTCGAAACCTGTGGTTGGCAGAAAACGTATAGCCTATTGTGTAGCTTTGTCCTAAACTTCAAACAAACAAACATGTTGGCCGTTTGCTTATAATTCACGTTAAATTTTTTTTTGTTTGTTTACATGTGTGTCATTAATGCGTAATTTCAAGCCAATATATTTCTAATTTGAAACTAGTTTATGTATCTTGGGGATATTTTTATTATTAGATGTTTTTCGAGTTTTATAAACAAGAGAACTAAGAAACATCAATGAAGACTTAGGCAATGCAGTAATTTCTTGTGAAAAATAAGCAAATACTTCAACAGTTTGTTTGGGAATTTCGCACAAAGCTACTCGAGGGCTATCTGTGCTAGCCGTCCCTAATTTAGCAGTGTAAGACTAGAGGGAAGGCAGCTAGTCATCACCACCCATCGCCAACTCTTGGGCTACTCTTTTACAAACGAATAGTGGGATTGACCGTCACATTATACACCCCCACGGCTGGGAGGGCGAGCATATTTAGCGCGACGCGGGCGCGAACCCGCGACCCTCGGATTACGAGTGCACGCCTTAACGCGCTCGGCCATGCCAGGCCCTACTTCAACAGAAATAATATGAATAAATACAGATTTCACAGCAATACATAGATAGCACTTAATGGCAGAGCCACGTTCATTTTGATAAACATACGTTACGTAGTAAGTACATGTATTTAGAGTTTATCATTTGCTGTTTTGACCGATCAACACCGACCAAATATTCCCGATACAAAAGAAAAAATAAATAACTAAACTAATGTTTTTTCAATAAACAAAAGAAACGATTTTCCACTATAATGGAAATCCACAGTTAGGTACTTTTATGGCTGCGTTGACTTGAAATATATCACTCCGAAGGAAAGCGAATAAGTTTCGATTGTTAATGGTAAAATTAGGTGCTTTAACATAAATGGAACTATGCTTTGTGTCTTTTGTTTGTTTAGTTGGTTTGAATTTCGCGCAAAGCTACATCAGGGCTATCTGCGCTAGCCATCCCTAATATAGCAATGTAAGACTAGAGTAATATGAAGTAATATGAAGTCGGTTTTAGTTACATAAGTGGTTTTAAGATTCCTTAACTGCTCAGCTTGATTGAACTCTTCAGGAACTTTAATCTTCTAATTAAATAATAATTGGTTACAAATTAAAATAACAAATACTACGTCTTAACGATTTGTTTGTTTACGAATTTCGCGCATAGATTCTCGAGGGCTATCTGTGCCTACCATCCTTTAAGTCAGCGGTCATAGACTGGATGAAGGCAGATAGTCAATACCACCCACAGCCAAATCTTGGGTTACTATTTTACCGACGAATAGTGAGGTTGATCGTCATTTATAACGCCATCACGGTTAAAAAGTGTCTATAACTTAGATAATTGTTCCTATCTTCGTTTTGGTATATTGGAATCACCACATCTTTCTTAACTCCTCTGGAGTGTCTAGATCCTGTTGTTATAAGTAAAGTATAGGTATAAACCAATGGTTTTGTTATACGATTTATATCTTTTTACTATTATGACTGAAATTATATGAAGCTCTGTACACTTCTGATTCCTTAGACTCGTAATCTTTATTTCCTCGATACTTTTTCTATTCATATTAAACATTTTACAGGGTTCACTATTAATCTGTTTTACATAAAGGGACCCGAAAGCCACCTAGAGAGATTACATGTTTAACCTCTCGCACCATTATACAATAGTGTGTTGTCTGTCAGCCAGTCAGTAAACACTAAAATCATGCCACACAAGAAACGCTTAACGTTGTAATTTGCATTGTCGTGATGCTAGTAAAATACACGCGCGCCATGAATCGAGAGAAGAATTATGCAATCTGTAGGTTACAACATACCATGACCTATGAACTTCAAAATCAAGAAATAAAGAGTTTGTTATTGTTAACTTTGGTTTTATTTACACATGAAAAAAAGAACATTTTCGGTGGCCTTGTACAAGTACGTCTAGTTTTAAGATTATTTCATTTGAATTTTCTCTTCTATAAAAATTAGGTTTATATCACTCCCTTATTTTCTTTAGCAGTTGGCCTATTAACAAAATTCCAATGTTTTCCAAGGGAATTAGATTCCTTCTCTCTACGATACAATTTTTTCTGTTATTCCTCGAACGAGCAGTCATAGTTTACTGGTCTCCTATTATAGACAGACACAATGTAATAATACCATTCTATTAATCTGAGTATGTTAGTTACTTTATGCGTAAAATACGTTTATGAGTTAAGTTTTATGTACCGTATTTTCCAGTTAATAAGCCGAAGCCAATTTTCAGCTCTGAAAATGGGGTTTTTTTGCTTATTACCGTCCAATAAGCCGAGGCCATTTTTAAGAAGTGACAAGTTTCTTCAAAATGATTTCTTAGTCTCGTTTCAGCGTTAGCATGCATGTTGTGTATGATCATTGGCATTCTGTAGTAAAGCAGAACGTGTCGTATTGAGACAGAGATGGAATCAATACGTCATTCGTTATTGGCTCCACTCACTGTAATTAGGTAACCAATGAAATTCCAGAATTTTTACTCAGTAATTAAAATCACTAACCCAGGGTATAAATACCAGGGTTATGTAGTGGGAGTTTATCATTGTACCGTCAAAAGCCAAAAATGTCTACACCTGCAAAAAAAAGAATGCGTTATGATGCTGCTTTTAAACTGAAAGTAGTAGAGCTAGCCTTAAAAACCTCAAATATGAATGCCGCTCGCCATTACTGTGTGAATGAAAAACAGGTCCGTGAATGGAAGAAAGTAGAATGTGTGCTAAAAGAAATGTCGAAAACAAGTAAATGTAACCAGAAAAATCAACCGAAGTGGCCCAAACTGGAAGAAGATGTAGCAAGATGAGTGAATGAAAACCGGCAGAGTGGCCTGACTGTCACGCGTGCCCAGATCCGTATTTTTGCACTAAAGTGGGCTGGTCGAAATAAAAAAATTCAAGAGACTTTAAGGCAACCAACAGCTTTTTGGTCCAAAGCTGGTGATCGGCCAATAAGCCGATCCCCAAAAATCAAATCCAAAATTTAGGGCCAGAAATTCGGATTATTAGACGGAAAATACGGTATATATGATTTATGCTCGAGGTTATATGCGTATTTATTTTCACACTTCCGTAGTTCCACGTCCCCATAGATACCTGCGTAGAATGTTTTATAGCAGCTACTCATTTATTGTTAAGCACAAATTTACACCATGGGTCATCCGTACATTCCCCAACCTGGATATCGAAACCCAGCTTTTAACGTTTTAAGTATTGAGAATTACCGTTGAGTTAATGAGGGCAATTAGTAACTGAACGAAAGATACGAGAAAAAAATAACTTTAAAGTATAACAATCTCGGACATCAGGCGTTATCGATGCTTGATTGTTGTCAAGCAAACAAAACGGTACGCACAGTAATTAAAGTTGGTACATAAATACCAGTCTTAAAGACTCACCCCAAATCAAGAAACAACCAACAAACTCAGCCCAGACACGAATCACTACAGCCAACACGTCATCCTCCTCCAATGACAACCATTCAATCACCAACCAGCAGATCCAAACCCGGATCCACAGGAAAGACAAAAATTCCAGACCGCCGAAGAACAAGATGTTGATTGCTGTAGTTTTCTGCATTCAACTTCCAATCAACAACTTACACAGCTGCACTTCGCTTAATCGCTTCACCGTTCAAGCCCTTTCCAAAGACTTCTTGATATGGCTCCGAGACTCCAGCAATGGCCACGTTGTTTTCTTCCTAGCCAGGAAGCCACACTTGTAGTCTTTTAGTTCTATAAAATATCCTAATGTTTTATCAATACTAATAAATTTGTTTTTCTTTCCTTTCAGCTACATGCGGGCATAGTCAGGGTATTTTATTCGACACCCTGACAGTAAAACTGCGTTTTCTCTGGGTGCTTCCTTTTGCCCTCACAGCAAAATTATTTACTGTGAATTATTTGCTCGTGTGATCCCTGCCCCGAAAAGGTGACGCATCACGTTAAGTGAAAAAAAATATAGCGTAAAGTTAAATTAAATATTTAAGTGAATAGTTTAATCTAAAGTCACGTTTTGGTTGATCGCTTCCCCCTACAGTTTAATACCTTTAAAATCTCTAATCCTGGAATCCACCACCTTTCCAGCAGCTCATGCTACTACAGTCATTTCACCATGCCATCTCTCTCCAAGCGCCTACAAACGTTAATGTTAATTTTATATCTGTAAACTACCTCAAGCGGTCTGTTATGCACCATGCCTGTCAAGTAGTATCAATATTCAACCAGATATTCAATAGAACCAAATCCAAATTCCGCGAACAGGGCTGAAGAGAAACAACAATTTCCAAGCGCCCCTGATTGTTTGTCAAGTCCCAAAGGGACTTGTGAGATTTAGAACCAAATATACTGCCAAATTATCTCACTATAAACATATTCTGGCCCGTCTGTGTTCAGCACTTAAATTTGGTACAAGAATACCAGCCATAAATACCCTTTATAAAAAATCCTGGCTCATCTGTATACATTTGGTTAATAGAATGTGATGCAAGCTTATAAAAGCTTGATATTTATACGATATCTATTTAGTAATAAAAGTGTTACAGCATTATTCAATTTTTTTCCAAATGGCTAGAAAATACATTTTGTATATTAAGCACAACTAATTCCTCATTTGGCTAGCAGGTGGGGTCTAAAGTACTTTGGACCGGAATACTTTGCAATGTCCTCGTGATTAATTTCAAACTTACTTATACTTTAAAATAACGTTTGTTCCTGCTTTTTGTAAAGTTTATTGGCTCGGAAGTTGTCGCAAATAGAGGTAACTGTGCTAGCCGTCCCTAATCTTGAACGGATACACTAAACAGAAACTGGCTACTCAAAGTACCCATCGCCAACGTTTGGGCTATTAATCGAATATTGGTATATGATCGTTACTCTAGTGAAGCATCTATGATCCCAAAGAAATGATTTGCTATTTTTAGTGAACGGTGGATCCTCAGATTTAGAGTCTGGCAAGAGCTTGGCGTGGTTTTGAGGTTAGAGCCCTTAAATCGCAATATGAGGGTTGTAAGTTTGAATTTCACCACTAAACATGCTCTTTCATCCTTGAAGTTGTTAAAAACTGATGGCTAATCCTAATATTCGTTGGTAAAAAGTATCCCAAGAAAAGGTAGTGGGATGGTGTTGATTAGCTTTAAATTTAGGATATCTATCGCATATAACCCTCAAATAGTCTTACTCCAAATTCGACAAACAAAGAACTGACAAATATAACAGGTTATAATGAAATATAAGAAATTGAAACAAAGCCATATTTGTGCTCTGCCCATTGTGAGCTAGACTGAAGACAGCTAGCAGCACTCCCCGGCAAAAGGGCTTTGTCCATCTAGATCTATGAACCGAACAGTGGGATCGATTGTTACTTTTACGATGCACCTACAATTTGAAGTGCTTAGAATGTTCTGGATCCTTTGATTTTTGGATCGGCATGATAACCATTAAGCCTTGTTCTGTGGATCCAGTCTCGGTGACTTTAAATTCTAAGGAAACTAATCTTGTAGTAAAAAATGTTCCAAGTAAAGTTGTTTGTCTGTTTGAAGTTAAGCAAAATTGGCAGTCTCTGCTGTGCCCATCACAAGTATCAAAACTCGGTTTCTAGCGTTGCAAGTTCTCAGACATGTACATCTGGGGAACTCCAAGTAAAATTTATGACGTTCGCTTGAATTCTTTCACAACTATTTAATTTTTTTTAGAATATTTTATTGGCTGAAATTCAACGATACGTGTAGGGAGAGTAACTATCTTTCGAAGTTTATTTTCAACGTTTTCCTAGTTTTATTTACCTACCTTAAACTCCATGTTTTTTTTTAGTTTTCACTTTTAATTCAATATACTAATATATCATAGATTATCTTCAAATTACTTTCTCTTATCGTTGTAACAAATCTCTGTTCCACCAAACATTTAACCTGTGGGAGTGTTATAATGTGGCAGTTAATCCCGGTATTCTTTGGTAAAAGAGCAACCCGAAAGTTGGTTGTAGGTGGTGATGACTAGCTGCCTTCCCTCTAGTCTGTCAACAGTAAGATTTGTTATGGGAACTTTCCGCTCGTGTGAGGTAAGGAAGATGCGGATTTCATGAAGATATATATATATATTAATTATGGCAATGTTTATGGCTTTCAGTGCGAAACAAAACATAACCACACCGTAGACAACAACAACAAAACTATTTTGAATATGCAAATCAGCAAGTGGCGTGATAAGTACAGCTAATATAAAGTCGCGGTGAAACGGGATGTATAAGAACTACATTTTGACTTTGTTTTACGTTAAACAGATAATGTGGTGACACTGATAAATGACTATTTATGGAAATTGCTGTTTGAACACAGTATTCATATCGTCAGGTTATAATAATATTTTAATATTGGGGATTTGTATTTAATGACAATGGGAAATAAAAAAGCATGAATCATTTTGAGGTAACGGGACTATTTAGAAAGATACATGTACCAAGTCAGCTGTGGTAACCAAAGTTTGCGTGTCATTTAACAGGTGAAAATATTCGAACATGACATCAATAGTAAATGCCGACTACGAGTTCGAGGCAGCAATAGACAACAGAATCAAGAAAAATAACACAAGTCACGTGTACCCAAGTTGATTCCACCACGCCCTCAAACTTTAAGCAGCTAGAGAATGAAATGAGTATTTATACTATTCCGTATAAAGGCATACTGGTAAAGACACCAAATTCAGAGTCTATGAACTTCTGTGTGATCGGACTGTAGAAAAGGGCGCTGTAAAATCATCATCCTCGTAAATTATGTATCATGTGGAAAGCATGCAGGGGAGAGGGGGTCCTTTGAAAATTAAAACCTTACCACAGAAAGTTTTTGCAATGGACACTACGCTGCACAGCTATTGTCAAGATGGAGTGTGATCCGTCATGGCAAATATGTTGTAACGACACAGTAAGGTCTTTCAATATAAAAAAATCTTTGTTGTTTAAGTTGAAAGCTTTTAATTTTAACCACAAAATTTGGAGTTGCTTTTTTTAACAGCGACAATTACATGAAAAATATCGTTGCTTTAAAAAAATAACTTGTTCTAGTTTGTTTGGAATTTTGTGCAAAGCTACACGAGAGTAATCTCCGTTAACTGCACCTAATTTAGTAATACAAGTACTGGAGCGAAGGTCTTATGTTCCTTCAAGTGAAAGAAGTAAAACTATATCTGTGCTTATAGTGCATACCAATTAAGTTTACCAAGCATGTCTGATATAGCTGTGTGGTATTTATAAGAATAAACCCCAGATAATAAGCTATCATTCGCATTCTCTTTTATTGTTAAGTGTAACCTTTTTTTCAAAGAGACGTTGTATAAAAAACAAAAAGTACATTTAAAACCTTTATACGAGATTTGATTTTAAAAATTAACTGCTCCCCTTTTTATTTATTATGTTTAATTTCACATTTCCACCCATCCACACTGTCCCCTTACAGTTTATTAGCGGATACCCTTGATGATGATATTACGTTTCATGAAAGAAGGAAAAATATATGGATAAAAAAAAATAAGGCAAGAATTTCATTGTTAGTCCCACTTCTCATTTCCTCCAGGGTAGTTGCCAAGTTACTAATATTGGATAGATTATATCATTTAGTGTCACGTCTGGTTCCTCCTGTATATGGCGAAAGTTTACCATTTTTGCAAAAGTAATTTAAAACTTTTCAGGCTACCGCCGTGGCCGATTCGGTGAGGCATGTGAAAGATTGATTTTAACTTTAAATTCTTTTAAAATAATATGTTCAAATTTTAGCTGTTGCGTATAAGTATATATATCATACTTGATAAAGTACGATAATTAACCAGCCAAGAAATAATTATTTAAAAAACAGAACACAGACAATCCTGTATGTATAAGAAAATCGGTGTCCAAGAAAATAATGACAGTTGAATTTATCACTAAAATATTTGTTTTTCAAAATTTTTAGGAAGTGATCTGATAATTAGATTGTCAACGTGGAGCAGTAGGCAGTCAATGTACGAAGTAAACCAGTAAAACCTTTTTTATGTATATAAATTAGATCCTTGAATAACTTTTAGTTTCACCCAATTAAAATGATTCTTTCTAGAGAAGTTGTTTTAGCGACAGTAAGTTATCCCTAGAATGAAATGACGGTTTGTACTTGTTATTAAGTTTTGGTATCATATGAAGTACATGAATGTTAAATAGTTATAATAAAGATAACAGATGAGTACGTTGTTTAAAAATGTTCTTGAATGGTCTCTGAGGGTTTATCTTAATGTCAAGACCAATATAATGTTGCTAGCTTCACTAATCACCTTTGGTTATGTTTAAAATATACAACTTCATGGAGACAGAGTCAAGTTCCATCTTGATGGTGATAGAGCAAAGTTTAATTTTGAAGGGGACAAAGTTTGTTTTTTGTTTTTTTATTTCACGCGTGCTATCTGCCCCAGCCATCCCTAATTTAGCAGTAGGATGGAGGGCAGCTAGTCATCACCACCCACTGCCAACTCTTGGGATACTCTTTTACTAGTGACTAGTGGGATTGACTGTAACATTATAACGCCCCCATGGCTGAAAAAGCGAGAATGTTTGGTGCAACGGGGATTCGAATCCGCGACCCTCGGATTACGGATCGAACGCCTTAAACCACCTGGCCATACCGGGCCAAACGGGGACAAAGCTAAATTCCAGCTTGACGGGGACAAAGCCAAGTTACATCGGTAAAACTGTATATCTTTTATGAATGATATATCTTTATTGCTTGACCTCTATCCCAACTAATTGCACTTTTGTGGCAATGGGACGTGAACCATGAACCCTCGGATTCACAGCCCTGCATGCTTAACAATTGATCTACACCTGGTTTTGGCTTAAGTTATAACTTACACTGTATCACATATTACTGTGATCAAACAAAACACACATAAAACAACTCATTAGAAATAATGTATTTCCTACTACTATTATTCTTTTAAAAATGTATTCTAGCGCTTAACGTGCTCGTACTGCGTAAACGACCGTTCGTGGATCTTAAACCACAGCAGAAAAAAAAAACAACCTTCACAGCATAATGGAGCTGAATATGCGTTATAAGAGTGAAGGTCACACCTCGCTATTCGATCAGAAAAAAGTGGGCCCCTAATTTGGAACTGATAGACTAGAAACAAGGCAACTAGTCAGAAACAAGTGTATTTATCAGTTTTAGTTATCCACTTGAAATTAATTATATATCTGAATTTTCTGGGTATTTCATTAACAATATAATGTAAGTAACAAAATATTGAATTACAATAATATCTTAATAAAGGCTAGTTTTCCGAAGTGCTGGTAGAGTGAGAAAGAGCAATTACTTGGTTGTTGTGGTTGTGGTGGTTTCAAGATAGGCACAAAGCTACAAATTTGTCTATCTGTTCTCTGCTAACCACGGGTATCGAAACCCGGTTTTTAGAGTTGTAAGTCCACGGACACACCGTTATGCCATGGGGGAATTACTTGGTTCTCTGTCAGTTTTCAATCTTCTAGAACACTGAATCGTTATATTTCTAAATAAGAAGATGCCCCCTCACAGTTAAAATGTCCATTATTTCCTTTCTTTTTTCTTACTTTAAACATCAGGTTGTCATCTTGACAACTCCAAAATGTATAGTTGTACAGTAACTATATTGTAAACGTGATGTTAAACCAACCCACACATACTAACTAGGAGTTTTTTTTTTTAATAAGTATATAATTATTGCACGTTAAATTGTCCTAACAAAACTTAACCACATAAAGCAAAGCTTACGTGATATGATGCAAGATTTGATTAGGGTTTGGTAACAGTAACGTTCTACTGCCTTTCATTTCTTTTGTGGCCCCAAGTGGTACAGCTGTGTGTTTACGGACTCGCACCGCTAAAAACCGGGTTTCGATATCCGTGGTGGGTAGAACACAGATAGCTCGCTATGTAGCTTTGTGCTTAATTCTAAACAACATTTTTTTTGTGATTTCATGTTAACATGGATGGTGAGTGACTCACTCAGATAGAAAGACACGCATAGAGAAAAATGTATACACATATGTGACTGAATAAAGCATAGACTAAGGTATACCAACCAGCACAGTGGCAAAAAATGAGATTTTGTCGAACAGAAACACAGACACACGTTCCAATGTAGCTAAATGAAACATGCAGAGTGAAAGACATGCACAAGACAGGGATATATAGTCAAAAGAAAACGAACATGCAGAGATACGAGTCAATCAAACAGAGAGAGGACTAGAACTGTAGGCTTATGACGCTAAAAATCGTGTTTCGATATCCGTGTTGAGCAGAACGAAGATAACCACCCATTGTATAGCTTTGTGATTAAGAACAATCAATATAAATAAAATGGAAAGCAATATACGTACAAGGAAATCTCGAACACAGACAAAACTACACATGCGCTAAGACTAAAATGTAAATAGAAACATAGAGAAAAAGACATCAAACACTAAATCAACCAATGATAGACACAAAAACAAAGTTTCTAGAAAAGGAAACGATACATTCTGAGAGACAAATATGAGTAACTTATAAGTTCCCACTATTCGTTGGTAAAAGTATAGCCCAAGAGTTGGCGGTGGCTGGTGATGACTAGCTGCCTTCCCCCTAGTCTTACACTGCTAAATTAGGGACGGCTAGCGCAGATGACTTTCCTGTAACTTTGCGCAAAATTAAAAAAAACAAACAAATAGAAACAATTTTGTTTTAGCAAGAGTTTTACAATTACGTACCACTAAACCTAAAAACTAATTTTGTATCATCAAAGCATAACACGTGAAATAATGGCTCCACAAGTTTTACGTTAACTTTATATCAGCTGCAGCTGTTTTACTGTTTTCTTAACTAATAAAATGAGAAAATATTATCTTATGCACTTCAAGCGTTAATGGATTTTATCATTTCAGATCGTTTGTTATATATCAGTTTACTTTTATTAAAAAATATTGTAATCTATGCAAGAGTAAGGGTTAAATAAATACCAAAACAAACAAAACATTACTAATAGAAAATATCAGTAATTGACTTAAATCAAGAATTTTTTCTTCCATTAAAAATGACCCGGCATAACCAGATGGTTAAAGCACTGGCTTCGTAATCTGAGGGTCACGGGTTGGAATCTCTGTCACACCAAACATGCTCGCCCCTTTCAGGTGTGGGGGCGTTATAATGTACGGTCAATCCCACTATTCGTTGGTAAAGGAGTAGTCCAAGAGTTGGTGGTGGGTGGCGATGACTAGCTTCTTTCCCTCTAGCCTTACACTGCTAAATTAGGGATGGCTAGTGCAGATAGCCCTAGCTTTGCGCGAAATTCAAAACAAACCAAATCCAACCAATTCGTTAAAAATTTCTGTCCACTGAAATGACAATAAATGTGTTAATTGTGTTCAGGGTGGGGATGGAAGTAGGATGGTGAAGGACCTTCAAATTGCCAACAAAGAAAATAAATATAGGTGGCCAACTTACTTTTTGAGCGGGGTGGTCATCTTTTGCAGTTACATCACTGCAAAGTTGCATTTCATCACTTATACCTTGCACAAGTTGTATCACTTATCGTGTTACGCCACTTTTTGTGTTTAAGCCACAATATAAAAATCGATTATCTTTTGATTGTATAAATAAGTAAACTGAATTAATTTTTATTGATTTTGTGTACAAACTTTTTCCACTACAGTCAGAGTATTGCTGGATAAACAGTCTTATATATATACGTAAATTATATATATATATTTATTTATAAAGATTGTGTGTGTGTGTTTAATATCCTTTGAAGTCAAAAGTCTACCGTATATATTCATCTTTTGTCTCTCTCTTTTAATTAAAATGAGTAATATTACATGTATATTATAGTTTCGGTTTGTGATATTTGGAGACAACCTACATATTCTGGTAATCCCTTTTCACATTGGACCTAAAGAAATGTAAAGGGTGTTCTACAATTTTCCCAAAACACCCTGCTTGTGTTATACAGCGTACAAGACGTACCATATTATTGACGTCACTGCTATTATGACAACGCAGCCGCAGACGAAAGAGATAAAACTTTGGAGCGAACGTAATTCATTGTATCAGTGTTAAGAATAAATGTTACTAAATGGGTCTTTAAATGTAGAAATTGAAGCTACCTTAAGTCTGCACATTTTGACACTCAACAGTATAGAGATTATATCTACTCATAATAATAACACAAAGCAGTAATAAGTAACCACTGATTATCCAGCTAACGTAGGCACTTGGTGCTCACTCTACACGTGACAAAATAAACGTAGGTAAGAAAATGTATCAGTCCTGTTTTCACAAACGTAAATAGATACATAAAATTATAGGTTGGTACAGCATTATTATTAAACTATTTTAACCTAGCCTTACATCTAGTTATTTGATGTTGTCTAAATGTAGTTTTTCTAGAACTCTGAAAAAACCTTTGTGTTTTAAATACTTACAAAACAAATATATTGATGGGACAGATTTACGTAGAATTTCACTGTATCACAACACTAGGGGTAGCCCAGTGTTCTAACGATAATTTACTTTTAAACCAGTTTAAAAAATAAAACTAAGCCAAAGTGATTTTAAGATAATATCCCAGAAGCTTTTGACATACAAATTAGACTTATATGTGTATAGGTAGTTAAAAACTGAGTGATTATACAGTGTGTATACATGTGTATGTACGTAATTGTTTAAAAATAATATGTTGTAGTTGTCATTTAAGAGTATGTTTACTCGCCAATCAAAGAGACACTTGTAATTTACACCCACGTCTCGTTAGAGCTCAATGGAATATTGGTTTATTTTACGTACGCCCTTGTGTAGGTGAAACAGACGTTGTGCGAGTGTATTTACAGCATTGGTTTGTTTACTAAATTACGCACGAATCTGCTTCGGAACTATTTTTAGTAGCCATCCCTAATATATATATATATAGGAAAGGCAGTTAGTCAACATCACCCACCCCCGGCTCTTGGGTTACTCTTTCCTAGCGAGTGTTGTAACTGAATATTTCATCATAAGCCCCCATCAACTCTACGATATTGCCGAAAAGGCCAATATGTTCTGTGCTGGTGTTTTAACGAATTCCTTGTATTCATATTTTGTTCAAATTGAGGACTCTACTGTGCTGCACACACGGACGCCCCCTTGTCACAACAATGGAACTCTAGCCTTGTTAAGGTGATAGTGATCTAACTCTGTCACAGTTTAAAGTGCAAGTCTCTTTAAAAGTATTGTGCACTCAAAAATTATACAAGACTGCACTGGCTAAAAACAAACAATATATAAAAGAAATGAACCATGCTGGAGACGTCTGCTGTTTACAACTTCGCCTAACTTTAAATTTTGTCGCCCTCTATTTACAATATCTACAGTGAAGTATAATGAAGGGGGAAGAGATAACTAGAACTTTGGGAATCCATTCCAGCAAAAAAGTGTCGGTGATCTATACAGAACTAATGGCACCCTGACTATCGACATGTAAAGGTAAATTGTAATTCATCATGCCCTTCCTTCAGGAACCAGACTCAACAGGAAGAGATTCGTCTTCCAATAAGACAGCAAATCTGGTGAAACGACATATTGACAGTTGGAAGATCAATAAGGCATTCCCATCCACGATCTAGCCTATACTAAGTTCCGGTATTAACATTCCCGAGAAGGGCCCATGTTAAAGTGTCAAAAAGCAGCCAAACAATTTAGGTGGTGTGTTTGGTAATACAGAACATGGAAATAATATTCTCCAATTGTATTTCGATAAACTGTGTGGCAGCATAAAAACGGGATCTGATAGTTTACGTAAAACAAAAATATCTTGCACAAAATCAAAATAATTGACAACTCGCTTTCTATCTTTCGTTTTCCATGCGATTATCTTTTGTACTATTGAGAGGTATGTTTACAACTTCCTGTATGTATATATTTTGTATATTTCTCTAATTAGTCATTGTACTAATTTTGTACTATTGATAGATATGTGTACAACTTCCTGTATGTATATATATTGTATGTTTCTGTAATTAGTCATTTTTTACCTTCTTGAAGTTATTTATGAATTACTGCTTTTTAAACATATATGTTACTATTATTAGCAGAACGCGCAGATTTTGATGAATTATTATTAATTATTTTCACGGTTAAATTTAAACTTTTGAACCTTAAAAATAGGTTGCTAAAGTGAATTTTCTTCGAGTACAAAATAAACTTGATATTCGAAATAAGTCGAGAGCTAAGAAGCGTTCAACTTTTCGTGATGACTAGAAACCCATTTGAAGAGATAAATAAACGTTCAAATGTTAGTTCTCGCAACCAGACAGGACTTTGTTAAAGACGCTGACTTACTGACCCTCCAGTATTAAGAGATTCTATCGGATCTGATTTAGCTCAGTTACAAGGTTAAAGTCCGAGAAGTCGAGATCTTCCTCCGTGATATATCCTCAATAAATGTTGATAGACCTATATTGCACCAAAGTTAAATTGACTTCTACTCCTAATAAATGACTCACAATAAAGAGATAATGGATTTCATAGCGGAGAAAAATATATGAAACTGTAATATGAAGTAATAATTAAGGCTATGCAAGTTATGAAAGTTGGTTGTTGTTTTTTCCATGGACCTTTCTGGTGCTTAAAGTTTTGTTGAAATGGCGACATTTCGAAACTATGCTGAACTCTTAACGCTAACACGTGGCCACAATCATACCTGAAAGAAGTTAGGTTATGTTGTTCACTGAAGTGCTTATGTTGCATCAATTTCGTCTGTACTTTGCCTTACTTTTCATAAAATATTTTCCTTTTAGTGTCCAAGTCGGTACTTTTAAATATAAAGGTGAATATTTACTTTTATCGTGATAAAAGTAATTATCTGTACTTTATAAGAGAACAACTACTACTCCACCCTCACCTTTTACAAATATGCGATTACTATTATTTCAGTTGGCCATTTTCAACTTTTAAAGTTCATTTTTTTCATTTTTATTTTAGTATTTGAACAATATATGGATCTCAAAACGGCCGGTATGGGTATTAACACTTTTACTGATCATCGAAAATTTGAACAGCTTGATTGTCGACAATACAAGAATTCCGTCTGAGGGCGCTGCACGGTTTATAGGAAGAATATGAATATTGTATCATGAGCGCGATATCGAAAAGGCTTTGGTGCGATTTTATTAGAAAGCTTAAATTTGTTTGCTGTTTATTCCTGGGTATTCTAGATAGTTCTGTGCAATCGGCTAAGGTTTATTTTGGTTTATTTGCTTACCTATAGGCGGGAGTACTGCTAATATTATAGATACATCTTTAGTGTTGACATTTATGTTAAACTAACGTAGTATTGTGTCCTTGTAAAACATTTGTAAAATATTAAATTTTGTGTACATATATTAAAATTAGACATATTTTACACATCACATTAATGCATCCAACTTAAACGATCAAGCAGAATGTCGTTTTATAATGTTGTTACCTTGGAAATAATAAGATTATGATAGGGTTTGTTTCCATACTTGGTGGAATTCGGGGAAACTAACGTGTTTAATACATTTTATGTCAATAAAAAGGTTTAATTTTAATAAATTATGTTTCCAACTTTTTGTGGTCTAGAGCCTACGAAATTTTATCTTGTATAAATATTTATAAAAAAAACATCAGGTTATGCTCACCCTCTTATGAACGCTTTTTGTTTGTTGAGATAAATGATAATGAGTACAATCTTTAAAAAATAATATACACTGTAAACACCGGCTGATTAGAGTTGTGGTGCAATGAGTACTTGTTTAATCAGACTCAAATTAAATATAGATACTTGTGGTGCGACCTCAGAGTTCAAAACAGATATTAAATGAAACAACAAATGTTATTTTTATGTTGTTTTTAAAAAATGGCCTTCATAATTTGTAATCGGTTGCATTTTGTGATTTTTATAATTCAAACTCAGCTTTTCCTTTGTTTTAAAATATTTTTCCATTCAGCAATGATTGTTGAAAACATCGTTATGTATCGCGATGTTTTGGAAATTAACATTGAGAAGAGAAGAGAAAGAAAAAGTAGCTGTCGCAAAGATGTGACAAACAAGCTAAGTGTTATGCTAATATTTCTTTTACTGTCGTCTTCTAAACTGCGATAGTTCAGGTGCTCGACACGCAAAATACTCGCCATTTCAGTCTTAGAGTCGATATAATATGATGATCAATCCCACTATTCGTTATCAAACGAGTGGCCCGACAGTTATATTTGGATGGTGATGACTAGCTGCCTTCCATCTAGTCTTTCGCTGTTAAATTAGGAACTTCCAGAGCAGATGACCCTCGCGTAACTTTTCACGAAATTCAAAACAAACCAAACCAAAATTACATGTTTTAAGATTTAAGACAGATTTTTATCACCTTTTTTCCGAATGTAAATAGCGCAGATAGCCCTCGTGTAGCTTTGGGCGCAGTTGAAGACAAAATAAACCTAATGCAAGTCAGAAAATCATCAGAAGTTGTTTCAGACTTAAAGTTCAGAAGTTCTATGGCACGTGTTTGTATTTTTATCCCGCTTAATCTTTGTTAGCTTTCTGTATCAGATGATTGAAGAAAAAATTAACGTATCGTTTAGTCTTAGAACTAGTTGATGTGCCTCATAATGTATGAGTAAGTTACTAAACTTAACTTCATAGTCGGGGAGTTCTCATGGCATGAAAACTTAGAGCACTTACCGTACAACCCTTGAAACTTTCATCAACTCGATCTGTTTCACCTTCTGACGAAAAATCCCTGTCAGAGAACATCTGTACTATTTCCACAATTGTATTTTTCACTTTCTTGTTCTAACAGCGATTCTCTTTGTTGGGTAGGTTTTGTTTTTGTTTTCAATGTGTATAACTACGATACATTCTGACAATGTAGTTTTACTATTATGCCATAAAATTACCAATAATTTGGTGTGACTTATAACTTCTATTATTAATCATTTAGATGCTAGTAGCTTTTGTAATTTCTTATCACACAGTTTAAATTTTAACATTATGAAAATAATAAACATAACAAACCTATCCTTTGCAGTGGCTTTGCGGTAAGTGAGAAGTCTTGTAATGTTAAAATTATTCCTTCGATATCCTTGCAGTGAACAAAGCACAGGTAACCGAAGGTTTGTGTTTAACTATAACAACAAAAAAGTTACAACTCATCTTTGCAAATTATGCAATACAACACAAGCAAGTATTCCTATACATCACAGTCACCATTATGGTTTTCAAATATTGCACTATTTATCTGAGACATCAAATTTAAAGTAAATTGTCATTTGTTTCTGTTCTTTACACACGTGAAAAGAACCAAATATATTTTTTCAGTGATAATTGATCAAGAGAGCCATGAAATTACGTTTGTTTAATTGTACAGGGTGGTCCGTAAGTCCTTACCCATACATATGTACATATCTTGTGTATCTGTGTGGGGTCTGAAGTATTTTTGCGCTCATGTACCCACGTACTTGTTACAATACGCTCTTCAAGTGTAAATGGGCTTACATTAGCCATATTTATCTCAAAAAAAGAAAAATTTATAATACATGCGTAATTGGATATAACACAATAAAATATGGATGGGTAGGAACTTACGGGACACCCTGTGCAATATGTTCATTTGCCGTTACTATGTTGGTATTTAAATATTGCACGATAAAAAGTTAAAGCAGTGACGTCATTTCAGGAAACCGTTGGCGGTGAGACAAAGCTAAATACGTAAGAGTAAACAAACAACAAAAACAAACATGGAAATATCGACTTTGTATAAATTAATATTAATTTCCCCTAAACATAACTCATTTATCATACGCTTTACATTTAAAAAAAAATTAAAAAATTGAGGCTTGGAGAGGGCGGTTGTCCCCTCACTCACCTACCCTAATTGACGCCTCTGATTTAAAGTGAAACCGTATTATAAAAAGCAGTTAGTTTGACTAAATACGTTTTCCTCTTATTGTTCTGTTTAACACAATATCTATGAGCTGATATAACATTCAACTGCTCTGTGATTCTAATTTTTATTTTGTAAGCTAGACTGTTGTTAACCGATACGAAATAGTAATTTTTTTTCACCTAAAATGTTTTTTTTTTTCAGGACTTCGGATAACAGGTTTGTCTTCTTTCTACCAAACATGAAAAATATATAGTTGGCTTTTTTATTCTACTTTGGGTTGTCTGTTTTTATCATGAATTTTACTATTATACTGGCACGTGGCTTATTAGCTAGAATGCGGATGTATGGGTCTGATAGTTCGTGGTTTTTGTCCCGTCAATGTGGAAATTCTCCAAAACTGGGGCTCCATGTGTGTCATCGGATTGACGGTTAAATCCCGTTATTTCGTTGGAGTAGCTTCATGAGTTGGCAATAGTCGTTCGTAACTAAGCTGGCTTCCCTCTATCACTTTAAAATTAGACATTTCAAGCAGAAAGCACTTTTGCGGGTGTGCGAGAAGTTTCGAACCAAATAATTATTTGGAGATGCCTATGAGTTACTTGTTTTGCTCTTAATCTGGAAACAGTTTAGATCTTTATAATAAGAATAAACAAAAATAAACTAAGTTTTGTTGTCCATGTTTCTATTCAAAAGTTTTTCGTGGAACTGGCAATAACAGAATGCTCAATTTTGTTTGTTGTTGAGCGTAAAACTAACCAATGAGTGAATTTCCGCTCTGCTCACCGTTGGTATGAAAATCTGATATTTAGAGTCGTAAGCCTTCACATTGACATCTGAGCTTCGTAGCAGAATGCGGAGTTTCATTCTTTAATTTCTTTTGTGCGAGCACAAAAGTACACAATGGGCTATTTGTGGTCTGCCCACCGCAGGTGTCGAAACCTGATTTTTCAGCTGTGAAATTGTCGCCTAGTCATCAAAAGTTACTTATTTAGTAAAATACAACAACGTGTTTATTTCGCAGTAAGTAAACGTACGTATGTATATTATACCATTTTGCGTAATGTGGAATTACGTTGATTGGCGTTACTTAACCATTCACTTAAATTGGCCAATGAAAACTAGACTACGCTGTTATTATGTAGATATTATTTAATGTAAAATTAACCTTTGGCCTCGTTTTCATTTGCCTATATTTTCAATAGATCCTGCTCTGCATTCACCACAATTAGAATGAAAAAACTTCAGAGTACGACAAAGGAACAAACACAGTTAAAGTAAAATGGTAGAAAACACATGGCACGTCATCACACAATACGAACCAAAGTTAACGTTTTGTGTGAAATTATTCATTCTGATATTTCTATGAAATATTTTTATTTTACTTTAGTTATTTATAACTAAACCACAAATAGCAGTTTCTAGTCGTTAGAGACAAGACTAGCGAGTTCTATTATTTTTGTATATTACAATATTTTATCTTCTATCACTTGAAAAATAATTCAAATTGTAAAATAACAAACAAACGTTTACAAAATACAGATTTTGAGCCGAAGAAAAATATTTTTAAAAGGATTGTTTTTTCATTCCAGCATTAGTTGTATAAATTTCTTATAGACCGTAAAAGGCAGTGAATAACGCTATAATACAGGGTGTCCATAAATTATTAACCCCATTATAAGCTTTCACATTATTTATTATATTAGCTCTATTAAAACGGTTTGCAGCAATTAATAACAGAAGTCAAGACATTTTTGTTTTATTAAGTAAACTACCACAGTTTAGTCAGCAATTCAGTAAACCAGATTTCGGTAATCTTCCACGTGAGCCCCATTGGTAGCATGCAGTATATCAAAGGGGTAAATGATTTCGTTCCAAACATTAAGAAGCATGACTTGTGTCAACGTTGTGCGAAATATAGAAAAGAAAAATCTTGTTGTGTTATTAATTGCCGCAAACTGTTTTAAGATAGCCCTTATCAAAAATATTATAAAGGCCTATAATGGGGTGAATGGACACCCTGTATAACAAAACTTAAGTTCAACTGTAGTATTAGCATTTATAGTGACATAAATTATCCCGAAATAACTTTTTAAAAAAACGTCAAAATAAAACTACACATCCTCTGAATTTCAGTATTATTTTAGAAATACAGAAACAAAGTTATCTCGAAAACATCTAAACATTTTATTTGTTTTGAAGTTAAACATCAAAGCTACATGATGGATTATCTGTGCTCTTACCTCCACAAGTATCGAAACCAGGTTTCTAGCGTTGTAAGTCTGTAGACGTGCTCCTGTGTCACTGGAAGCAGCATTTAAATAAAGCCACACTTACCGTGAATTAAATTATGATTTTAGTCTTAAAATTGCAGTGACGTAGTATGTTCTGGATTAAGATGTAAGAAACCTATAAATCAAGATGCACTTTCTGAATGTTATTATTTAAATGTGGTAATTTCAAGAATAGCTTCTTCAAGCTGTTGACGTTCTGATTCCCGAGCAGAAAGTAGTTTAATGACATTATGTAAAACGAATTAAATATTTTACGAAGAATCAAAAGCTGCAAATATATTTATATGCATACAGGATTCACACAGAATAATTTTATTATAGAAGTGTTTAATTATATTTGTTTACAGGAAACCGAATGTTTCTCCTATAAAAAGCAATAATGATGTCATATTAAGATGTTCGTTTTGCTTGTTTTTTCTTGCTCCATGTGTTCCGTGTGCATCGAATGTAAACGTATTTAAATCCCATATAAATATTTACATAAATCAATTATTCCAGAATTTTATTTATGTAATATGTATTTGTTTATTTTCATGACTTGCCCTACATTTGATATCCATTGAAATAAGTGTGTTCAAATAGGAGCTCAGATGTATATCACTGATAGCGTTTCTCTTTACGTTCCCATTATTAGTACCTGTCCTTCCTGCTCTTACCAGCCTTTTGGTCTTCTGATGGCCGAGAACTTGAAAGCTATGTCCAGTAGCCTAACAGTTGAAGGTCGACCGTGGCCAGTAGCAAATCACTTTGCTAATCATTTCTTCTCATGTGGAATGTGTCGAAATAGCTATACTAAGCCTAAAGTAAGCAAACTATTTATTATTATTATTATTAGTCATTAAGTTGCACTGAAAACTTCGGGTTAACATGGAATTTCATCCCGTTAATTAATAGAAAATGGTAACTTTATTATTAGGCCCACGTTGTTTTTTTTTCTCCTTCCAAAGAAATTCTTCTCAAATATATAAACTGACATTTTTGCCTAGTCTCATCAAAATATTTTGTATATTAACAAAGTTGTAACGAGCGACCACACACATCCATAATATTTCATACTTTTCACACTAGATCTTGCCATGCAATATCCTATTTATTCGCAAATACGTTGATATTCCAACTCTGCTAGTACTGCTCTCTACTTGATATTTTGTGTACTATATTCTCAATCAGTTCTTGAGTATTAAACGACTGAATGCGTTGTTTCAATTCTGTTTCTTACTGTTGTAATCGTTTGTTGTTTTTTTATAGGTAATTTTGATCAATCACATTATAACCATAATATTTTTGAAATTTGGTACACAAATTACTTTACTCTAGGCCCAGCGTGGCCAGGTGAATAGTTCACTCGAGTCGCGGGTTTGAATTTCCGTCACTCCAAGGCCTGGCATGGCCAGGTTGTTAAGGCGTTCGACTCGTAATCTGAGAGTCGCGGGTTCCAATCCTCGTTGCACCAAACATGCTCACCATTTCAGTTATGGAGACGTTATAATGTACTGTTAATCCCACTATTCGTTGGTAAAAAGTGTTAGTGTTAGTGGTGGGTCGTCTTACACTGCTAAATTAAGAACGACTAGTTTACATAACCCTCATGTGGCTTTACGCTAAAACAAATATTTTAGCCCACCCTAATACTTACGGTACAAATATTTTACCCTGCCAATTGAAGGATAATTATAACTTTTAGAAACGGTAAATTCAAATTATCTATCCAAAATGACCTACATTTCACTTTCTAAACATTTGGTGTAAGCATACTTCCCAAAACAATAATTTTTAAACCACTGTTACAGACCATCTACGGATTGTGTTGCTTTGTGCTTAACTTCAAACAGAAACAAACTACAAAATATATGTTTTCTGATGAAACTTGTTTCTCTTAAGCCGCATATCGTCATGGTTTTTAACATTGGTTTTTGAAGCATGAATCAATTGTTTATTTGTAACAAACAAATGCAAACAATTAAATAAGGTCAAGGCTTAATCCAAGTTGATTATAAAAGTTTTTAACCTTCACATTACCAATCTGTTTCTATACTGTTCACTACCGATAAGGTTCTCGGGTTGCAACCTATCTGATAGGTTAATGTGAAAAAAAAATTAAAGCAATTTTATAAACTCGCAAATTTTTTCTGTAAAATACAGAGGGGACTCCGACAGTAAATAATGTGATGAATTAAAATATTAATATTCTATATAACAAAGTCTGTATGGATCCTCACTGTTAATTGTAGGTCTCTGGATCCTTGCTGTTAACTGTATTCTGTGCTGGTTCCCCGGTGCTAATTCTACTGCTAATAGTTTCCATTTTGACCCTACAAAATTTCCAAAGTGGTGTATAAAGACTGAGAGCCGTAAGAAAATAAATACAAGCCTAACTTTGTATTTGTTGAAAGGAATAACTTTGAATGCTACTTTTTATTTCACATTTTATTGTCCAAAGTCATGTAAAAATTGCAGTTTTTTAACAGTTTGTAAGTTTTTTTCTTGTAATGCAAATAAACTTAGCGAAATAGCTACTTGTATACATCAGATACATAGGAATCCCCCTTCAGAAGCTCCAATAAATAATTATGTGATAAACGGAAATATCGGTGATATTTTTCTTGAATTTAATTTTCGGTGTGTGATTCTTCCTATTATTAGGAACCTTGCAACCAACAAAGTGGAGGATAAAGTTCAACTTGGCACAAATAACTTTTGAAAGAATGTTTATAAATCCGACGAGATTCACAACTTCCGTTAGAGAAACCACGATATAATATATGAAACCGGGTAAATGCATTTCATTTAATTTATTGCAGATGTCCGACATGACCAAGTGGTTATGGCGCACGACTCGTAATCTGAGGGTCGCGGGTTCGAATCTCCATCACATCAAACATGATCGCCCTTTCAGCCGTAGGAGCGATATAATGTGAAGTCGATCACACTATTCAGTGGTAAAAGAGTAGCTCAAGAGTTGGCGGTGGCTGGTGATGACTAGCTGCCTTTCCTCTAGTCTTACACTGTTAAGTTAGGTACGGCTAACGCAGATAGCTCTCGTGCAGCTTTGTGTAAAATTTAAAAACAGATGTTGCAGAAACTTCCGGTCGCTTTGCAATAACGCTTCAGATTCGACAAGAAGTCTGCTAAACATCTTGTCATACTTAAGTGCTAAGGCTTAACTTGTCTGAAGTCATTTATATTTATAGTACTTACTCAGTTCCTTTACTCTGTCTCTTCTTTAACCTATGTAACCATTTAAAAATAGATTGACGTCTAGTTTTCTTTTCTCTAAGTTGCAAGTTCATCGGACTTATTAAATATTATAAGTTTTAACGTAAAACTCTTCGAAGTAACTTACTAAATATAAACTCTTTGCATTATGTTGCTGCTTTAGCTTGCGCGTCATCCACTGAGGACCAGAGTTCACTACTTTATATTAGCTATATATACTTATTGTACTTGATTTCTGACGAAGCTATAAAAAAGAGAACAAGCGAGCACGAGTTCAGTTATAGATAGCTTCTCACTTAGCTAACTTTGTTTTTTTCTCTTGATAAGAGTGGATTTATTTACTTTACTTTTAAAGTCGGTGATTCACGCCATACCATAACCATGCAGATACGAGATAAAAAGAGATTGGTTATTCACCAAATGTGATTGCGCACCCCTCGTGAAACCATGACAGCAGGAGCGGGTATGGTTTAAGTAACAGACGTTACGGCTTTCCCAACAGTTGTGAAACAGTTGTAAAAGTAAATCTTGTACATTCATTATGCTATACTCTGGCTCTAATACTTTCAATGTCTAAAAGATTTTAAAGTTGGAAAATTCTTATCATCCAATGAAATCCAACCATTGTTACTACTGGCATCTCGGAGATTGTAAAGTTGGGTAAATTAATGATACTATGAAACGAACTTTAAACCTTTCGTTTTTAGCAGATGTTTGCAGTGGATTATGAATGATAGGTAAGTAATAGATAAAAATGACTTTAAATATTTTTAAGAGAACCGGTGTAGTAGGATGTAAAGTGAATAATTAAACCTTTTTTTGTTTCTGATCTTAAACAGATCTTAAACGTTGATTAATCTCATAATATAATACAATAACTGAACGTTTTAGTGTTAGTATCGATGTCTCTCAATTTATTCCGCTACGCAAAAGGTTGGGACAAACTATTAAACTGCACACGCACATTCAAACCAGTAAACCAAAAGACTCCTTCTGTTACGTCTTCCGCTGGGATAGCAGTAAGTTCACAGACTTGCAAATCTAATATCTAGGATTTGATTCCCCGCGATGGACACGCAAACAGCCCAGTCTGGCTTTGCTCAAAAAAAAAAAAAAAAAAAAAACAGAAGAAGAAGAAAAAGATTTCCTATGAAAGGTTGTGGTCTAAATCAACGACACCTTCCGCAACACAAAATGTTTACTGTAATTATTATTTAAGTTACTCATTACTGCTCTCTGTGCTGAAACTATATGCATTTGTGACTTATGGTCCGTCATAACACGGCTCCCACAATGAGAGTCGCGGGTTCGAATCCCCGTCACACTAAACATGCTCGCCCATTCAGTAGTGGGGCTTTATAACGTTCAACCAATCCTACTAGTCATTGGTAAAAGAGTAGCCCAAGAGTTAACTGTGAAAAGTAACGACTAGCTGTCTTCCTCTTAGTCTTTCATTGTAAAATTAGGGACGACCAACGCAGATAGCCCTCGTGTAGCTTTCCGCAAAATTTCAAATAAACCAATGTTTAAGTACTTGAACTGTGTCGTTATGAGGTCTAGTGTTTTAAGTTCCAGGTCCTATCATGACTTTCCTGTAAATGGTATAGTGCATATTTTAAACGCGTGCCAACTACTCCACAGCACTTGGACAGAGGAACTATTTTTGGACTTGTTGTGAAAACCGTTTTCTTTCTTTTTTTTAACGGGTGTGGTATAATCAGAGGAAATATCCTCACGTTCCATCGTTTTGACATGGTGAAGCTTCCCATTTAATTAAGTAGGGGGTTGTAACGGAAACGTTGGAGTTCTTTCATCCCAAACCAAAAATTTAAACCAGTTTAAATTAAAACTTATCCTATCTCGTTAGAAGCTACAAATGCATAATATTTAGGACACAACAAATGCCTTTACGGGGTAGGAGAAAATTGTAGTTGGACTTGTAAGTCCCGCGAAACGATAATGTGCAATCAAGTTATTTAAAACTATGAGCCCTTAAGATCAAAAGCTTTTCCATCGAAATAATAATTTCAGTTCGTATATCTGCGGATTTGCAACCCTAGAATCTAGGTTTCGATACCCGTAGTGGCAGAGCTTGGATAGACCATTGTGTGGCTTCGCGCTCAATTAAAAACAAGCAACTATCTCAGTTTGAAAATAAAAGTATATAGAATTTTGTGCAATAGCTGTAACGTTTGGTTGTGAATGTATTGATGTATTGAGATCAATTATTGATCATGTTTTCTCTAATCTTTTGTGGTTTAGGTTTTGCCTTGCCTTCACACATTTTGTGAAAGTTGTTTGTCACTATACATCCCAGCAGAGAGCCTTACAATCACTTGCCCCATCTGTCGGCAACAATCAATTCTACCGAAAAAAGGAGTTCCAGATCTCCAAAATAATTTCTTCATCGCAGATCTCATGGAACTATTAGAACAACCGGCTGTCTGCCAACGCAGAGAATGTCAAACACCAGGGGTGCGGAAGTGTAGGCCCTGCGACCAGTTCCTCTGTGACACCTGCTGTGGTGCACATAAGGAGGAGTCGCCATCTTGCGACAACATGATCGTTTCTATCGGTGAACTGCTTCTGTTGGAAGAACAGGAACTGAACAGAGACAACCCGTCGCTAATGTGTCCCAAACATTCTTGTCAGACTCTTCGATTTTACTGTCGCAATTGCGAAACGGCTGTGTGTGTCACGTGCACAGATATCGAACATTGTGACCATGGCACCGTGAGATTAAGAGATGCCATTGAGGACGAAAGGAATGCCTTAAAAGTACTTCTTCGGAAAGCATATTTGCAGGTCCCAAATTTAAACAAAGCTATCGAAGTAATAAATTCCACCTTACACGACTTATCGCAAGAACACTCAGATGTTTTAAGAGAAGTTTCTTTCTGTTTCGATTCGTTAATTGAAGCGGTTCAGATGAGGAAGTCGTTTCTACTGAAAGAACTGGAAGACTGTCACAGATCAAAACAACAAGTTCTCTTCAAACAAAGAGAATCACTCGAACAATGTCTGAATAACCTAGCAAACAGCTGCGAGTTTACGGAAAACACTCTCGCACATGGCAACGAAATCGAGATACTATTGGTGAACAAGCAAATAGCGGAAAAATTAAAAGAATTTTCCAAATTAGTCGTGAAAAGGGCGCCCGAAGAGAATAGCTATATTGTTTTCGAAGGAGAGAATCTAAACTTAATCAAAACGAACATAGAAAATTTCGGACATATCCGAACGAACAGCGCTGTTGCACACGAGACGACGGCCTCCGGAGAGGGGCTGAAACAGTGCGTTGTGGGAAAACCGACGTTTGTGAACATTGTTACGAAAAACAGACACGAGGAAATGGTTAAAACGGGAAATGCTTTGATCGAAACGGAAATAGTTTCGGCAAACACTGCCCTATCATTAAGACCAGAAGTGATAGCACAAAAGAATGGGAGTTACGACCTAATATATACAGTCTTGGAGGAGGGTCATTATAAGCTGACCATCAAGTTATTTGGAAAAGACATAAAAGGAAGCCCATATCAAGTTAAAGCGTGTGTGGAAGACGGTAGTTCTTCGAGTGATCGTCCAATCAGTTCAAAGATTCCTAGGACTACGGGAGTGCGACAACGCGCGATCAAACGACCACCAAGTTATCCGTCAAACACGTCACTTTGTAGAAAGAATCCCGTTGAAGATGACTTTTTAAGGAGAATAGGAAACAAAGGACGTGGAAAGGGAGAATTCACTAATCCGCAAGGAGTCTGTTTAACGCAGACCGGACACATCGTTGTAACCGACAGCAACAACCAATGTATTCAGGTGTTTTCTCCAGGAGGTGACCATAAGTTGAGCTTTGGAACAAAAGGAAGAACTGCTGGCCAGGTACAGAGACCAACAGGCGTCGCTGTCACCCAGACCGGAAACTATGTTGTCGCAGATTATGAGAATAAATGGGTTAGTGTGTTCAATTCCTCCGGCAAGTTCCTGAGTCGTCTGGGGGTAGGAAAGCTTCTTGGTCCTAAAGGAGTGGCAGTCGATTACGATGGGCATGTTATAGTTGTCGATAACAAAGCTTGTAATATTCTAATATTTCAAGAAAACGGAAAACTCTTGAGTAAATTTGGGTCGAGAGGAATGGGCAACACGAAGTTTGCCGGTCCTCACTACGTAGCTGTAAATAGCAAAAATCAGTTGGTGATTTCCGATTTTCATAATCACTGTATTAAGGTATTTGACAGTGAAGGAAATTTCATCTCCAGCTTTGGATCCAGCGGCCAAGGTAATGGTCAATTTAACGCCCCGACAGGTGTCGCTGTTGACAACCAAGACAACATTCTAGTTGCTGACTGGGGAAACAGTCGTATACAGGTAACGTAGAGTGAAACCTCTTTCTATTCCCCCCTCAAAAAAAAAAAATCTTTGTAAAGCTATTCATTAAATTTGAAACTAAAGTGTATCATATTTATAGTTGATTTATTATACGGAGTTGTAGGTTTTCTTTATTGTGATATACAGATACAATTGCAGGGTCTCGGGTAGACAATATTTTTACCTCCAAGTTGCGAGAAAAGTTGTCACATTTATATTCTTACGTGTGGTTATCTAATAAACCCATAACTTGATACATCATAAAATCTATCTCGCAGGCCAATAAACCTGAAACTTTCTGTAGACGTACACGATTACCATAACATTATCACCTTTTCAAAGAGAGAAATTGCTTGTTAAATAAAAGTATATATAACAAATATGAGACGTATCCAATGTGGGAAAGGTTATTACCAAGTAAATATGCTGTAATGATTGAAAAAAGAAAAGTATATCAAATGTGGCTTAGATTGCGATGTTTTTTGGGGTTGTTTTTTTTTCTAATTAATATTCGTAGAAGTTACTTGTTCCATTTCAGGTTTTCGACAGCAGCGGATCTTTTCTGTCTTTCGTTAACACCAATGGAAACCCTCTTTATGGACCACAAGGCTTAGCAACGACATCTGACGGTACTGTTGTCATCGCCGATTCTGGCAACCACTGCATTAAAGTTTATAAATATCTACAGTAAGAAAAGGTAATCGATCATATTACTTATAAGCAGAGATCAGTTTTCATTCAATTATTTAAATTCTAGGTTTCTGTGTGTCGTAAGTTTAACGTTACTACTTCGTGCTTTCATTTTTTTTTAATTTTCAAGTGACTAGACGTTTCGTTAGTTTTTAAACTGCGTATTTCAGAAGTAAACACAAAATTTAACAGTTTTGGAACTCTACAAAAGATAGAAAGAAAACATTATTTTGTCATATTTAGATATGGCATAGAGTTATTTTATAGTTTCAAGGTGGAGACGTTTATGGCTAACGTATAGTTAATTTATTTTATCATTACCTCGTATAACTTGAGATTCGCTTTATTGCGCTGTTTATCAAACGTTGTTGCAGATAACAATCGTATAATTGGTTTGTTTTATTAATATCTGCACCTAACAGTGACGTAGGAATCGCTTCTCCTCTCACTTTTTAATCTTTGAATTCCGGAAAATTACTTTCCAGAGTAACTGGAAGATGTATACAATTTATGTCAAAACTCGAGAGCTTCCGCAACTATCAGGCGAGCCCTGAACATTGGCTGCAATGAGTGAGCACATTTTCTCGCTTCGTTCTGTAAAATAAGCCTTTGGAGCTCCCATTTTTAATTTCCTTCTTACGTATCTGTTTAAGTTTATATATTACCTTCATAAGTATAAGAGGTTTTTAACCGTGCAAATAAATATATTAACCACGTTTTATTGTCGCACGCGTTTACTCGAAACAACGTTGAACTGCTGTTTGGACGTCTTAACATTACTGCACTCGGTCTGTCATGTCAAGGCGTTCGACTCTTCGTAGCTAAATGTGTTCGCCCTTTCAGCCGCGGAAACATAATGTGATGATCAACCCTACTGTTCATATTCCATCGAAAACTTTTCTTCTCGCTTTCAGATGACTAGTTTACTTACAAAACGTAGTGTAAACGTTGTTTGATTTTAGGCCTATGTATCTCTTTTTGCCAACAAATATCCCAAGGGTTTGGCGGTGATTGGTGTTGACTAGCTGTCTTCTCTTTACTCTATCACTTGTAAGTTAGGGACTACTCTGGTAGTTTTGCGTGAAATACAAACCAATTGCTGCACTCCAACATGCATTTGCTATGTTTATGCTGAAGCCCTCTAGCGGTGGACATAATATTCTCGAGTTTAAAACTTAGACTTGCTTAGAGTTATATTACAAAGGATTTGAGCATCAAGTCAGTGTTTATCCCCAAGATTGATTAGGCACGGCTCTTAGTCTGTTCTGTGGTTGCAAAATAGAATTAAATCGTGTTTGTAAGTAATTCCTTTCCAATATTTTCTTATTCTTGTATAATACAACTCGTTCTGTTAAGAACAGTGTCAGTTTCTTTGATGCACCAAAAGTCGTCGTTTTCTGGTTTGATCCGCGCGGGCTATAATAGGTACTAAAATGTTAAGTGGAGAATAACTGTGCAAGGAAACTCAACTTTCTCAAGGAAGTTGTTTTGCATACAAATAACCCTTTTTTGTGAGCGTTATTAGAAAATGGATGAAGACCGTTTTGAATAGACTTTATCAAACTGCTAGATTTAAAGCATTGTAACAAATTGTATCAAACCTTTTACTTGTTTTGATTCTTCATGAACGCACGCTTTTATCATAAAGTACGTGACGTAGTAATAAAGAACTGATAGTCCGGTCTTAAGTGCTTTTATAATGACAATAGAACAATATCCTCGCAGTCTAAACTCACACTGACTGAAAGGAATTAACTTCTTGGTTATTGTAATTTCATTGTATTTAAATCAACAATAAATTCGTCTTTTCTGACATCTGAATTAATTATTGTTTTTATAAAATGCCAACTTTGTAAATGAATTTCTCGAGGATTATCTCTAACAGCTGCCCCTAAGGCAGCTACACAACATCACCCACCGCCAACTCTTGCGTTACTTTTTATCAAAGAATACTAAAAGTATCACATAATAACGCATCCGTCGCTGAAAGGGCTTGTTTATTCAGTAACGAGTTTCAATCGTTGATTCTGATTATTTTGTAATTATATTATTAATTGAGAACATGCCCTCCTCCCAATGAGTAGGTGGTAAGTCTGAAAGCTCACTATTAAAAGCTGGATTTTAATACTCGTGGTGGACACTGTGTAGTTTTCTGCTTACCAACAAACAAAAAGTAAAATTATATTATACCTTTGAACTTTTAAATATGAAACGTTTTTGTAAACATGAATATTAATTTATTTTAAATTTTAAAAACTTGTTCATTTCCTTCTGCATTTAATATCTTTTTACTTTTCCCTACAGGCTACAAAATAAACAAATTAGAAGAATCCGAGAAACTTTAAATAAATACTAGAGTTAAAATTAGTATTTTTGTAAATATAAACAACGTAAGTAAATTTATGTAACCACTCTGTTACCAGAATATAGGATAACTTTAAAATTGTCTAGAAAGTTTCACCCTAATGTCAGATGTTGTTAAATTCGCAATAGTAATATAATATATATCTGTGTATGTCTTCCTACAATTGTTTTTTGAAAATATATTTAAGCCAAATTTTTTGTAACTAAAACAAAATTTCGTGTGGAATTGTTGTCGTCAGTTTATCTTTCCGTAAAAACTATATTCATAGCACGTTTTCCTTCAATACTGTTATAAATGAATTTAATTACACATGAATTGGTTGTCTTAATTACGAGAGCAATCAAATTCGAGTTCTCGTTGTGGAAAATAAATCTCTTACAGTCGCATTTAACTTTCATAAAGTTTACAACTAATGGAATAAACTTTATCTACTTATATTCGTATATAACCAACATATATTTCATCCCTAAAGCGTAATTAATTTCTTTATATCAACTGTTTATTCTGTTGTGATCTAAAATTACAACTGTATGATTTAAAATGCATTTCATAGTGTTTCTGTCTAGTGATAAACAAAATGGTTTGATAATAAATGTACTGTTCTTAATGTTAAATTTTATGTTGCAATTATGTAACCAACCGAATATATTGACCAGTATGAATAAAAATGTTTTAACATGAGCCGAATAACGTTTTATTATTGTGTAAGACAGTGTTTTCTGTTAGATCAGCGGTACGTTCACATATTTGTATGCTAAAATTCGGATTTTAATTCTCTTGGGAGTCACAGCAGATAGATTACAGTAAGTTTGATCCAGAACAATTTATGGTATCGTATGAAAATAATTTTCTCTCAAATTTTTAAAGGTTACTATTATTAATTTTTTAATCGAAAATTAGGTAACTATAAAAAAATTAGAACAGAAAAAACAACGTATGAATCAATTATTCATATTGCCTTTAAGTTGTTTTGTTTTTTTGCAATACGAATAGTTTGTAAAATGAAAACATTTCAAACATATCTTTTGATTTCTATAAGCCATAACCAAGGCGGCCTTTTGTGCAGCAGTAGGATCATTTCGAGTTTTTTTAACAGTAATTAGATGTTGTTGTTTTTTTGTTTTTTGAATTAAGCACAAAGCTACACAATGGGCTATCTGTGCTCTGCCCACCACGGGTATCGAAACCCGGATTTTAGCGTGTACGTCCGCAGACATACCGCTGAGCCACTGGAAGGCAACAGTAATTAGAACTGTTGGATTTTTAGCCGCGACATAGTAGCTCACAGAAAAGCTCCGATTTTTTTATTTTTTTTTCAATTACAACTTTTTAGCTCATAACTCCGTCATCTCTTGAGCGATTTGAAATCTAATGAGAGTTTTGGATTCGAGATGTTAAATGTCTTTCAACTGATGAATTTGACCACATCCAAAATCTCCTAGATTAATTTACTCTAATCCTGCTTTAATGAATTTTAATTTGAGGGTGGGCTGGTAGAGATCCAGATGAATAACAAGATGGAATTGGGTATACGCGCTCTCCACAATATGGTGTCGTTGACGTACAAAAATGTAGTTAATAAAAAGTCGAAGAAAAAGGTCTCGTAGATTAATTTTGCCTAAAAGAATTTCAAATGCCTCTGCTATTGAGGATTCTCACTGATTTAATGACATTTTAGAAAGCCGCGTTTAAAATGTGACTGACCAGTAGATAAAACCCATTCTTATACATATTAATAAACCGAAGTCTATGGAAATTAGGACATATACTGTTAAAACTGGTTCATACTCTTTCTTTGGCGCTAACAAGGGCTCAACATCGCAAAAGAAGTGGTGAACTTTAACTTGAACCAAAGAGTGAGTGTTTTCCAATTATGGCAATTCATTGTTCGTGTGAACTGTACACTCAACCAAACAGGATGCGGTTTACCAAGTGGCTTGTTTTTGTATTGTACTTAATTCTTGTATTCCAACACTCGCATTTTGCCCATTACGTCCCAAGCAGGTGTCATAAAGCTTCTAATATTAGGGGAATTTTAAAAGATATGCTATAAGCTACGGTGTCTGAGTGATCTGTTTGTCTACGTTATAACTCAGCCAAAGTATTGTTTCTTGTGATCTGAAATGATACAGAATCCATGAAAATTTCCAGAGTTACCTGAACGGAGTGAAACCTAAACCAAAACTTATTCTCAAAGACAGACTACAGAGGTTTCACTCGTAATAAACTAAGTGAAACTCGTTTTTGGTTGTATTAGGATCTAAGGACTGGTTCATAGCTATGTAGGCTTGCCTGGACCATTTATAGATACCCCAACAGCTTCCTCGTGAACTTTAAATCATATCTATCTGAAGTTTTTAAACTAAGACAAATTGATAATAAGAGGTTCAAGGAAATTATTTTATGGCGACAAGGCATATCGGTAAACAGTATACTTTTACAGAATACTCTAACAGACACATCTATAAAAATACTTTTAACCTCCAGATGAAATACACCAAGTTCTCATTTTCTTTGTGAACCAACGGCGGTCCGCGAGTTCTCTTCAGGTCGTCCAAGGATAGGTTGCATAGCTAAGAAAAAGCAGTATAATATATATATCAGTGTCAAGTTGCACTAACACACCAAATAAAAGATAAATTTTAACCAAACTGGCAATTTAATTGTTATGTAAATGTCGTGTAAATATTTTGTAAACGACAACATGTCGTGTTGTGTTTGAATTTTCATTTGTATTATTTATTTTTCCATATTGATATTATTATTTCGAAGTTTAAACTAATATTTTGTTATTCATTTAGGGTAACATTTTAGAATTTTCTTGAATTAAGTAGACCAATCATATGTTTGTAAATGAGTGCTGGTGACTTCGTGTCTAGACGTGTAGTCTCGTGCAAGAACGGACACGCGCGGATTGCTCTAGAGTTGTATGGAAATTGCAAGATTGTTCGAGAAATAGGCCTACCGGTATAAAAGACGGTGACGAGAGAAGAAGTCAGTCATCAGTTTTTATTCGAAAAAAGAAGATAGATTCAGTCATTAGTTTTATTCGAAGAAAAAGAGTGAAATTCAGACATCAGTTTTATTTCAAAAGAAGAGAGTTAGTTATTTGAGAAAGATTAAGTGTTTGCTGTGATTATTCAACTTGGATTTGTGACTGAAGTTAGATCTAAGGAAGCTGTGATTTTATTTCGTCAATCTCTACGATACATCTGAATTACTGCTTGTGCTGAGAGACGGCGAATTTATTGATCTGTGAACTGTTTCGGAATTTCTTCGTGGGACCAAATTCACACCCTAGACTGGAATTTGAGACTTTCATTTTAGATCATTATATTAGATACAGGCCAGTACCGTTTTGTATTGTGATTAATTTTGAAGTTTGAAACTAATATTTTGTTTTGTAATTAATTTCGAATGTTGTAACTTAATATCTGTCACTGTTATTATATAATTTGTTATATCTGTTATATTTGTTAATAGTTTAGTGTAATAAATTATACAAGCTGTTATCTGCGTTTTTCTGTAGCGTTTAGTCTACAAAGAACATAAAACAATAAAAAATACGTAACAGAAAATTGGGGGCCCGTCCGGGATATGAACCTGGGACCTCTCGCACCCGAAGCGAGAATCATACCCTTAAACAACTGAGCCGTTGCCAATTGATTTGTAGTTCTAGGTTCATTCATTTGCTTAAATTCTTTCAGTGCAGGATTTTCTGTCACTCCTGGGAAAAAAACTCTCACCACAAATGTCTGATGATCTAACGTTGGGATACCAATGGTGTGAATATATTTATGAAGATCAGTCATATCTGTCTGAAGTTCTGCAAAAGCTTGTTTACATTCAGATCGTACACTGTTCTCTAGACTGTCCATCTGAAGAACACTTAATCTTTCTCAAATAACTAACTCTCTTCTTTTGAAATAAAACTGATGTCTGAATCTCACTCTTTTTCTTCGAATAAAACTAATGACTGAATCTATCTTCTTTTTTCGAATAAAAACTGATGACTGAATCTATCTCTCGTCACCGTCTTTTATACCGGTAGGCCTATTTCTCGAACAATCTTGCAATTTCCATACAACTCTAGAGCAATCCGCGCGTGTCCGTTCTTGCACGAGACTACACGTCTAGACACGAAGTCACCAGCACTCATTTACAAACATATGATTGGTCTACTTAATTCAAGAAAATTCTAAAATGTTACCCTAAATGAATAACAAAATATTAGTTTAAACTTCGAAACAATAATATCAATATGGAAAAATGAATAATACAAATGAAAATTCAAACACAACACGACATGTTGTCGTTTACAAAATATTTACACGACATTTACATAACATTAATCAATAATGAATAGCTCATACTGGAATAGTTGTGTCTAGAAACTATTAAGAAAATAATAATATAGCTAATTTTTCTTATGGGCAACACATATAGCATTATCTCTCAATACCTTGACCAAAACGCAAGGAAGAGAAAACTGTTTTTTAATGTAAACATAGATGCAAAAACTCCCTGATGCTCATTGCATCTCTTGCATATAATATTATGAACCACTATTCTGTGGTTCATAGTAGTGAGCTTAGTCATACGAGTGCCATGAGTTGTGTGCATCCATACACCCATCCTCCACCCGATTATCTGTTTCTTTCTTTTCATCATTAACTCTCAAGCTACATATCTCGTTTGTTTTTAACTAAAGAAGTATTCATCCACTGTTTGATCTTTTCCTAATTTTTCATGACTATTAAATCAGCACAGTGTTCAGAATTTGGGCATTCATTACATAGGTGATCGGGGCACTTAACTCGTAATCTGAGGGTCTCTGATTCGAATCTCCGTCACACTAAACATGTTCACCCTTTCAGCCTTGGGACGTCATGATATGATGGTCAATCTCGCTAGGCGTTGGTAAGAGTTGGCGGTGAGTAGTGTTGACTAGATTCCTTCCCTCTAATCATACACTGCTAAATTAGGGACAGCTAGCGAAGATAGCCGTCGTGTACTTTTGTGCGAACTTCAAAAACAACTAATAGTCCATAGTTTGGTATTCTTAAAACTTCAAGTTAGTACGTCTAATTTGATTTTTCTACTTGAAAGACCGTGTTACGTGAGCATTACAGGTTTACGTAGTTTAATCGCTGCCTAGGCCCTAATCTCAATGTATTTTTAAGTTTTTCAAAAACTAAATTATTCTAATAAAGTTTATTAATTGCCCCCACATATATGACATTTAATTATTTTATTTTGTATTTTATACAAAAGTTTCGAAAACGAAAACAGCGAAGAAAGAAGACTGGGATTAGGAATATAAAAACACTACTTTTAAGTTTGTTTTGGAATTTCGCACAAAGCTACTCGAGGGCTATCTGTGCTAGCCGTCCCTAATTTAGCAGTGTAAGACTAGAGGGAAGGCAGTTAGTCATCACCACCCACCGCCAACTCTTGGGCTACTCTTTTACCAACGAATAGTGGGATTGACCGTCACATTATACACCCCCAGGGCTGGGAGGGCGAGCATGTTTAGCGCGACGCGGGCTCGAACCCGCGACCCTCGGATTACGAGTGCACGCCTTAACGCGCTCGGCCATGCCAGGCCTACTTTTAAGTAGTATTTTGCCTTTCTGCCAACCACATCAAAGAACAAGACAAGTCGCATTATTTAACCTGCCATTTCGGATAATAACTTCTAGTCTTTCATTCTATCTATCGCTAAAAAACGCGCTTCGCCCTTTAGCACTATGGGTACTTTACCAGAATGATGGTCACACGAGCACAGTCCAAATGTTGGTGGCAAGTACTATCGACCAGCTGTCTTCTTTCTTGTCCAGAGGTTTCCAAACTGTGGTCTTGGAGATTCGCGATAGTACGTAAGGTGGTTCGCAGTAATACATTACATTTGTGAAACAACAACTTACTAATATAGTAACAAATAACATCAAATGCTAAGACATTATAAAACTGATGTAGTAATACAACAATAAATCCCACTTTAATAATTCTAATTAACATAAATTATGTAAATTCGTTGTGTGAATGGCACCGATTGTAAAAAACGACAGTTAATTTCCAATTAATAGTTATTACAATAGTTACTATTTGTGCCAGTAACGGTGAGTTCTAGCTTGATTGGAGGGTTTTTGACGTTTTGTAAGTTACCTATAAAATTATGGATTAGTGGGTTAAGTCAAGCCTAAAGACAAACCACAAGCGTATTGACAGGCCTAATAACACAGGTAGTAGCCCTATCGCGGTAGGTTCAAGATTGTTTCAAAGCACTATAGTTATTCACATTAAAGTAAGTCGTAAGATTTTTGAAGAAATTTTTATATTTAAATGTCATTTTCCTTGTTTATTTCTTAAAATTAGAATCAAGTTGAAGAGATGGTAAAATACGTATATTATACAACAGTTACACATAACAAAACTGTTTTAGCATGAAGTAGTCTACCAATCCACCAATACTGTAAAAACTGAAAGGAGGGGGTTGCTAGTTGACTACGTGTGGGAACCCTGCTCTAATCTTAAGAGTTCAAAATTAGTAGTGACGTTGTATTGCTTTGTGAAAAAATTCTAAAACAACCATATGTGGTATGTAAACAGGAAAATTTTCGAATTAAATAAAAAGTCATGGCTTAACGTTTTAAAAGTGGAACTTTTATTTAGTTGGTAACTGCATTAAATAATAAATTTGTAAACTTAATTATAGTCTTTTTAGTTTCAAATACACTTCTTCAAACATACGTAAAAGTAAAACAAAAAACAACGTTGCTGGACCAGTTAATGGTCCTATTCTTTTTAGATCTACGCTAATTCTTAATGTGAGGATTACAGATGCAACTGGATTATCGGAATCTTTCCATCCGATTCCAGAATACTAATCCTGATGTAGCAAGAATTGTCCCAGCTGCATAACTACCTTAAAAATGGCGCAGAAAGGTATGTGGGTGTTGTACAGCTAGTATTGCATGCAGCTGTTCAGTTGAGAGTGCAAACTTTGATGACGATAAGGAAGAGGACTCAGAAAATTAAGAAGATCTACAGGTCATTGATTAAAGATACGCCAGAAGGCGTAACATTTAATTTTATTTTTTTGAATTTCACATAAAGCTACTCGAGGGCTATCTGTGCTAGCCGTCCCTAATTTAGCAGTGCAAGACTAGAGGGAAAGCAGCTAGTCACCACCACCCACCGCCAACTCTTTTACCAACGAATAGTGGGATTTACCGTCACATTATAACGCCCCCACGGCTGGGAGGGCGAGCATGTTTGGCGCAACGGGGATGGGAACGCTCAATCCTTAGATTACGAGTCGCACGCCTTGCCGGGCCAACATTTAAATTAGTATATGGAGTAGAAATCTGATGGAAGTAAAAAGAAAAGAAGATTGAGAAACTTGAAAAATGAGGTAAAGGGGACGTTGAAAATTAATAGAAATGTACCGTAATACATATTTGTAGTAACTGGAAACCGACAGACTGATTATAAACACGTATTCTAGAATTAATTAAAGAGAAGAAACAAAGGATACCCAATAAAATTTGACTCTGTTGTTGAATTGTAAAGAAGTCTCAATGGAAATTCCATCTTACTATAATAGGCATAGTGTGCACGTTCACATCTATGTAAGTAATCATCTACTGAATGGTACTTCAAACAAGAAAAAAAAAATTCACACTTTCAATGTTCAAGATTCAAACAATTATAAAAAAATATGTACAACGGCAGTTTCTCTATAATTGAACACAATTTCAAAAACTACTCTCCTCAGAGCAAAAACACAACTTTTAGTAGGATTGTAGTGATGGTTTGATGTATTTTCATTCAATATTTAAATGCGGTTCTCAGAAACTGGAGTTCTTTTAAAAAATCAATTTATTCAATAAACCGAACAAACTTTCTATACTGTTTTTATATACGATTTGTAGTTCTGTATACTAAATTACATTGATACAGTGAGATACGTTTGGCTAAATAGCCCAACGGAACTCTTTTCTAATGTAACACTTCCTTGAAACAAATTCCTTTTAGAAAGTGTTTTAAATTTGTTTCAATGAGGTATGGATTGTACGATTACAGCGATGGTTCTGTGAATATAATGAAGTACATATTATACTTGTATAGCAAATTAAATCAAAGTTAAGATTTATCCATATTTGGTTTCATAAAAAAGATAAATTTATACTTATTTTAACAATTGAAAATTTTCTCCCTTAAATCTTCACGTGTTCGACAGATCTTCCTCTCGATTTAGGGACTGGTTTTCGCTTGAAGCAGCTCGTTCATTAACTAGTTCTGACCAAGCTAATTACTTTCGAATAGCCATTGTGCTAATCATGTTACCGGAGGCGTTTTACAATCAGTTACAAATGATTTTTGCGTAGTAGTTTCTTGATAATGGAAGTTAAACTAGTTAAGTGATATGTGATTCGATGTTTTGTGATTTCGCTGTTAATTTAAACCAGCAGTTGAATGTACGTGACTCAATGCTTTACTTAACTGTATAGCTAGAACTATTGATATTAATACAAATCATTTAAGATTGTGAACTGATTTCGTATTAAAATTATACTTAATTTTTTTTTAATTTACTTGTTCTTTGATTTTGTTACAAATAATATAGACATGGCATATTTAACACACCTTGGGTTTATTTAATTTATTCATATTAAATTTTAAAACATTGTAATTTTATTTAAATCATTAGCTTCTTTAGAGAATTGATATAATTATAGAAAAGTGTATAATAGTAAACATTTAATTTTTTTGTATTTAACAAAGTGATCATGAAAAGTGGCCAAACAGTTCATTTTGAATTTCACCTTAAAATACACGAAAGTTTTTACTGCTAGCCATTCCTAATTTAGCAGTAAAAATCGAGAGGGAGGGCAGCCTGTCAACATTGCCAACACTTAGGCTATTTCTTTTACTGACAAACATGGAACTGACTGTCACATTTGAAATGGTAAGAATGTTTGGTAGGATAGGGATTTGAGCATGTATCCTTTAAGTTACACGTTGATCACTCTAACTACTTGACCATACTGGGCCTTGGTCGACCATCTTGAGTACAAGATAACATGTTTCTACCAAAAAGTTGAAGTAATCTGGCTAAATGTAAACTGTTATTCCAGTGGTTCCCAAACTGGGGGTAATGGAGGGGTAACAGAAAAAAAGGTAAAATTTTGAAAATCAAGAAAACATTGAGGTAGCTGGTATTAGGATTAATGTTAACTTAGTCTTAGTATGTAAAGTTGTAAATTAAACCTATTTTAAGTATGTAATAAAGTTAGACCAAATAACAATAAACATTAAAAACTAATATACAGTAGTAGAAAAGAAAAAATATGTATTTAAGTGTGTGGTAAAAGTATTTTGACAAGTATGCTTCAGAACACAAGTCACTCAGTAACCCTGATAACTCATCGACATGTCACTCACTGCCTGAGGTTGCCTCTATTTCACACTGTCAGTTTCTATGAGCATCAGCCGAGGTAGACAAAACCTGGTATGTATGTGTACTGCCCTGTGCAGTATAGCTAGTATTTACCTACTATTACATCATTCAGATTCATTCCTATGCTGAATAAGCTCTTTTAATGCTATCTAGAATGCTATGAAAAAATAAATAAGTTCACATTGTTCACACTTTTTTATGCAGTTTTTCTAAAAAGGTCTAAAAAGCGCACCTACTCTGATGCCTTTCTTCACTATGGCTTTGTGAATTTACCTTCTGGTGGAGAGGATCGCCACAATGTGTAGTATGTCACAAAGTAATGACAAATGAAAGCCTCAAGGCATCAAAACTCTCAGTTCACCTCCAGAAGTGCCATCCAAATCTTCAAAATGAGGATCAGGCTTATTTTCAGTGCCGGGCTGTAGCACTGAAGAATATCCAGTTCGGTTCATCTGGAATTCAAGCCCAAAAGCTTCAAGCTGCGGTCGAAGCATCTTACTTTGTTGCATATAAAGTTGCCGAACAACAAAAATGCCACACCATTGCAGAGAATCTGATTATGCCTTGTGCATACGAGATGGTAAGCAAGGTATGTGGGGAGGATCAAGCAAAGAAACTGAGTGTCATATTTCTATCAAGCAACACAATCCGTCGACGAGTCGATGACATGGCATCAGATATTCTGTCCTAAGTTACAACAGAGATCAAGGAAAGCTCATATAGCAAATTCTCCTTGCAATTTGATGAATCGTGTGACGTAGCCAGTTGTGCTGTTCTCCTTGGGTTCGTTCGTTACGTCCACCAGGACAAGATCAAAGAAGAGTTCCTATTATGCGAAGATCTGCTGACAACTACGAAGGGAGAAAATATCTTCAATATCATCAACAGTTTCTTTACCACAAATGGATTGGATTGGAACAGCGTTCAACAGGTAGGGAGAGATGTTTATATAAAGTCTAGATTAGTATAAATATAATGAATTACATGGCATGTAGTCATATAGTTTTATTTATTGTACAAGTAGCTGTAGTGTAGCTAATATTTTATACATAATTCACAAAAATGTATCATGCCTGTTGTACTGAAATACTAAAGTACCAAAATAAATTAAATTAAAACCATATAATTATAACGCAAAAGATAAGTAAGAATGACTAACTGATGCAATCTATAATAGTTTTTCTTTTTTAATCTAGATCTCCGTCGATAGAGCACCGTTGATGATGGGTCGTAATCGTGGATTACGGGGCTTCATACAAGCTGTGAATCTAGAAATTTCTGTAGATCATTGCATCATTCATCGGTACTCTCTTGGATCAAAAAGCCTGCCTGGTAATCTGAAATTAGTGTTTGAAGATGTGTTGAAAATCGTCAATTTCATCAAGTCTAGGGATGTGAATTTGCGCATGTTCAGGGAGCTGTGCAAGGAAATGGGAGAGCAGTATCAAGTTCTGCTCTACTACACCGATGTTCGCTGGTTGTCACGAGGCAAGGTTGTACGTCGAGTCATTGAGCTCCGAACGGCTCTTCAGGAATTTCTGAAACAAGAAGATTCTCCTTTTGCTACCAAATCACTGATAAGGAGTGGCTTGCTCGACTTTGTTACTTGGCTGACATATTTGTGGAGCTGAACAGTGATAATCTGCAACTCCAGGGCCAAAACATGACTGTTATTGATGCCTATCACACTGTGACTGCATTTCTGGGAAAACAGACTCTAGATTCGATGCTTGGAGAAAGGAGTGATCGCTCAGTTTCCCACCCTAGACCAGTTTGTTGAGGAGAATAGTTATGATACTGAATCACTTTTACAGACCATCAACAAAGAGATGAGCGACCATTTGAAGGGGCTTGAAACAAGCATGCAGCACTACTTTCCAGACAGTGACCTAAAAACAGCCAGTCTTCAGTGGATCATTCATCCCTTTTCTGTACCTGATGAGGCCATTCATGATGATGATTTCCCTGCAAAGGACAGTGGATCACAATGCAAGCAAATGAAGCCTTGAAAGTCAAATTCCAAAACCAAAATGCAGATTCCTTTGAGATTTCACAACTAGCTGACTCGCCGACTCTGTCCAAGAGAGCCTTGAAGTTGTTGGTATCATTCTCAACAATGTATCTGTGCGAGAAGGGGTTCTCAACCGTGCTGGGGATGAAAACAAAAAAGAGGACTCGCTTGAATGTTGCAAACGATGCCAGCCTGGCACTTTCAACCACAAAGCCAAGAATTCCTAAACTAGCTTCAAGTATACAACTCCATCCATCCCACTGATGTTCTTGACATCTTTGGCAATATTCATTAGAAATGCACAATGATCAAATACAATAATTAAAAGTGTAATTCAGTGTAAATAAATTATATAAATAAAGTGCAATATATCTCTAGTTTAATTTAGTCATATATATCAATGTTGAAAACATTTTGTGAAAGGGGTAACATGCTTAATGTGGCATGTTAAATTGGGTAACAAGTTGAAAAAATTTGAGAACCACTGAGTTATTCAAATGCCCATTTATAGTAGCATGATAGAATATACACAAACCATTTCCTAACTTATACTGGAAAAACAATTGTTTCAGTTTGTAATGAGTGTACATAGTGACAGTCCATTGTAGAGTCTGTGGAAATTTGTGAAGCCCATGGTTTTTATAGCAAGTCAAAACGAAACAGGGCGTTACCAGTTGGTAAATTTTGTTAAGATTTTCACCTATTTCTAATTTTATTCTCATCCACTGATGTAAAGGAAATGATGTTTACCTATACTGTAGTCTCCGATAAATCAACTTTTGTTAACATGTTATAACATTCAATGTGCTCTCAACAACAGGTTTGTTAAATCAGGAAGAAAATTAAAGAAACAATGACAAAACAGAGAAGTTTCAAAATTTGAAAGCACCTGGTAATATTTTTGTTTCTGTACAATTATAAATGAATTATGTCATAGTCTTGCATTTCAATTCATTTCTGAAAAATCCATCAGTAAATTGAAAGTTACATTTTTCAACGATTTGTTGTCATAATATCATATTTCATTTCTTTATCACTAAAAAAAAATCTTTCATTGTCTTTCACATTTGTTTGAGAAAACTTATTGGTCAGAAAGACAAAGTGGTCAAGAAACCAAAACTCTGAGAGTAAAATTTTATTTTAATATGAACATAAGTGATAAATTAAGGTATGAATATCTTTGTCCTCACAATTCTCCAAAATAAATTAAGTTCTTAGGAAACAAAGGTTATCAAGTCTGAAAACAGGTTATTAAGTTTGTTTTTTTAACATAAAATTAAAAGAAATTTTTTACAATGATAACGAAAAATAATACAACTCTTGGAAATCCAACCACTATTACACAGGAAGGAAATGCTAGATTATTAAGCCACCACTTCAGAAAGTAGTTTGAATTTTCTACTTATGTTCAAAATTTATTACAAACACACAATAAAAACATGGTCTAGATATTTTATTTTTCTATACTAAAGTGAATAGTTGTTTATTTATTCTAATTTACATTTTTGTTCAACCAAGTAACCTAATCTTTTACTTATCCCAAATATCTCCATACATGTTTTTGGAATCTCCTGGAAGGAAAACAAAAAACAGCAAATAAATGAATTCCTTGAATTTGTTCATAAGTGATAACTGAAACACACAAATAACAAAACACTTAAATGTAAAATGCCTATTCTTGTGTCTTATGAAACTGCTTTAAAAAGTTTTTTTTAATACAAAATTTGGATAAAACATGAACATTTGTTGTACAACTCCTGAATTTAAATCACTTATGTTACCATTCTAAAAAAAATATGCTAATCTTGAACTTAAGATATTTTTAAAACAAAACCAGTTTAGTAACTAGTACCAAAACTAGCACTATAATATGGTTTAACTTTCATTCTCAGAAATTTCAATATTATCTAATGTACACCACATAATACATGACTGAGTAACCTTGCTTGGAAATTGCTTTTACTTCTGACTAATAATTATGTAACTTCTTTGCCTTTGCAAGTTTTAACTGTAACTCTTTAACAATACTTTTAACATCAAAAGTACAGTCAGCTTTAGTCCAAACTACAAACAATTTTGAAAGAACAAAATTGGAACTTAAGATAACAGAATACAATTTTTTTCTATACTCAACAGATTATAATTAGAAGAATTACTTCTGAAAGCATTACAATAACAGTCATTCTACTCTAATTTTAGTGCAACCCTCATATGAAAATTCAATATAAAGCTATTTTTTGGAGAAAAAAATATAATTTTCAGAAAATATGTTAGATGCAAGTTCAATATTCTAAAATGGTACCTGTGGACTACATCTGCATGCTGAAAATGGATAAAAAAATAAAGTTCTCCATGACAGGCAATGGAGGTAAAACAGGAAAACTGTGACCCCCCATTGCAAATCTACATGCACATAAAATAAAAATTTTGCAAAGTTGGGGGATCTCACATCACATGGTAAAAAGTTTTTCCAGTATCATATAAGCAAGAGCTGCATTATAGTATGATTTCTTAAATTACTGGAAACTAAGCTTTTGAAACTTCGGAAAAATGAGATAGATCTGACATTATTTAGAAAACTAAGATGACAGAATTATTTTCTAAATAACTTTTTCAGTAAAGCTAAAGGTTAGCACTAACCACTTTTAAGATATATGTGAACAGAAATTAACTAATTCAAACAGTAACTTTATAATGATACTTTCAAATAATTTCTCTTACGATTTATCAGAAATCATAAATTCATCATGACAAGAAAGCCACTTATAGTAAAAATGTATTCTCAAGACAGCTGATATTAGCACTTCAATTAAAATAAAGTAGAGAACTTTATTCTGAACTTCTTAGGTCATCTTCAGGTTAACAAAGAGAAAAGTTTACCACTGACCATCGCCAGGCACATCTTGTAGATGAGAATGTAAATGGGTACAGGATTGTAGGGAGCAATGCAGTTGGATGTTACGTTATTAATTAATATAGACATAAGGAGGTTCTTTTATATTGGTTTAATTTGGTTTGAGTTTCTTTGATTTTGCATTTGCTTATATTTGTTTCCTGACTTCATATCTAGGTTTTTGCTTTGGTTATGTTGTGTTTATTTGATCTGCATTGATAAAAAATGTGCAAAGTTGTGTTTTTTTGTCTTCTTTGAATCAAGTTACCATTTTTGTGCTTGTTTCTCCAATATAGAAGTCATGGCAATTGTTGCATTGTATTTTATATATTATGTTTGTGTTGTGTTTGTTAGTAGTTTTTACACAGTATGACTTTAATTTTGTACCTGTTTTTTTTTTAAATAAATTTGGTGCTTAGTGAAATGTTGCGTTTTAAGTTTTTTTCAAATATTGGTTATTTTTTTGTTGACGTCAGGAATGTATGGTATGCAGTAGTGTAAACTTTTGTAGTATGTTGTATCTTGGAATTTATTGTTAATTGTTTGTTAAAATTGAACTAAAAAGGTGTTTTTTGATGTTAATGCCAATTAAGTTTCACTCGCTTTTTACATAACACAAGTGGAAGAAATCAGCAGTAACCAGCAGGGTTTGTATTTGCGAATCAATTTTTTTAGGAACACCATAGCCAGCTAATTCACTAATACAATTTTGTAAATTATTTATGCATTGAATTGTAGGTCAATAAGCATGTTTGTTAGAATAAGCCAGTTTTGAATGACATGAATCACAGACAAAGTCAGGTCCTACTTCACATGGAGTAAATTACCAAAGTAACGGAGATTGATGTTTGTTCTTAGCATATATACATATATAATCAGATTTCATGAGACAGATTACACGATATATCTCCTGGCATACCTCTATTCATGAAGCTTCTCTATCCATTCAGATCATCAGTTACTGAGTGTAGTATTTTTTTTTAATCACAAATTAAGTCAATTGTTATGAGATTTCTACTTAAAACAAGACTAGAATTCTGTCACAAGACTGTAGTGTAACCAACAAATATTTAGTGTGACCTTCAATACTGAACCTTGGTATACCAACAAAGCTTTGATTTAAATGGGTTAAGCTTACCTAAGCTATGTGCAGGAATTTCTCCATATTCAGATTTCTTATCAGTGGAGTGTTGCTGTTTATAGGCATATCTATATGGGCCCTGTGAGTATGTTGATTGGAGACTCTGAAACTTTGAATCATATTCTTCTCTATTTCTTCTCCGCAAGTCATCATAAGACGTAAAACTTTTGGGAGCCAATGAGACTTCTTCAGATGGTGTTATTGTCCCTAATGAATGCAGATATTTAAATTTTCATTATTCTTTAAAGCTGAAATTTTTAAGTTCCTTTTAAAATATATTGAAAAACAAACATTCTCAATAATAACTAAAATATGTTGCATTCTATAAATCAGAGCAAGTTAAATGGGTGTTGCTATATACGCAGCTTCATATTTTTCTTAGTAGCATTACAACTATAACTGAACTCCAATTTCACTCATCTATTCTTGTGATTTATAGAATGTTTACTGTGAATAAAACAAATGCTATAATTCAATATCAGTTTTTTCTTCTTGTTTTACTGCTACTACTGGTATTATAACCAATACAAACACACATTTCACAGATAAAGCTGGAATCAAAATGACCTGAAATTCATAAATTTTAAAAATTGTTATAGATCATTTAAGAAAATACATTGATACTTCTCTGTAATGTTGCACTGAATTTAGCTTTTTTTATAATGCAAAAGGATAAAATATTTAGTTAGATCATTACTTTTGTGTTCAAAATACAATTATTATAGATCACAGTATGAAAAAGTATTAAAACAATATTTAATAATGAAGACCGTAACAACAAACTGTACAATATTCTGTGCACTGTGGTTTACATTTCAAAGAAAAAACCTTTCTTCGGTGATCTATAATCAGTTTTTTTTTTTGTGGTTGACTTACTAATAGCGGAGTAATTTTACAAAAAGATCTTTTCTTAAGATTATATAGGCTTAATTTGTAGTGGTTCCATTTGCTGGTGATCACCCTATAAATTCTTTATCCAATAACCTTAACATTCTTGGAAGTACATGAACCTGAAAGCTGCAAACATGCAATCACAGATTAATCTTATTGCCACGATACTTGCATGGATACTTAGGCCTACTGACTGATACTTATGAACTATCACTTGGATTGAAAAGCTTAGAAGCACGCCTATATTAAAGATGTACAGTTTGGCTACTGAAAAAGCCTACATCTAGGTCTAATTATGTAATTCGATTGGTAAGAACACGAGAATCATAAGAACAAACACACAATTTGTAGGCCTGTGATGGAATAAAACAATAAAAAAACTGTAGGGGGGGATGATTATATGCACCATACCCCCATACATGATCTACGCCCCTGCAGAAATCACAGTAACTCATACCAAAACCAAAATCATTCATGTGACAAATGTCATGTCATCTTGTATTTATGACATTTCTCACAACTTAAAAAAATCTACTTATTTATTTATTTATGGCTAGGTGTTGCATTTCTCTTTAAATTTGTAAATTAATTAAATGTACAGCATATTAACTCTTTACAACCCAGTTGTCTCGTGTTTGTAAACTTTGTATAAATTTGTTGTTAATTGTTTAGCTACAAGAATCAAAACACAATGGAATTGTTATGTTGGTGTCAAAAACTGTCAAATTTAACACTGTATGTTACTTTGTTCACACAATTCATATTTACAAAGTTAATAACATCATAAATACATTATATGGAAATATATAATTATTTTCTTACAAATTATTTACCATAGAGCTCACTTCCTTATATAGATTTATGAGGTTCTAAAAATTTCTCCAATCAGCACTGGATTCATATCTTGTAAGCTATCAAATATTTGTAAACCATGGATAGGTATTGAATTACTTGGTGATTATTTCATTGATTTAATTGCTTTGGCAGTTACTATTTTGTCTACAAGAACTCACACAATTACAACTTGAAACAAAAGAAAAGTAAAAACCATTAACAGTGTGCACTTTTTAAGCAGGACAGAGGTAAGTTTTATGCTTTAGATATATAAAGATAAACATCTGTTTGTATTAGTTTTTATGCTTTAGACATATGTTCATTGCTCTGCCTTTTAAAATATTTTATCAAACTTATTATGGTAGACATATAAAAAGTGGCTCTCTGATCAAAAGTTACAGGGGTCCATGTCTAGCTTGCAACATATATCTGTTGTTGTTTAAGATTCATAATGTAGGTAAATTAATGTCAAATTATGCATGGAGATTTTTCTACATTAACATCCTTTTATTTGTGTGCTTTCAACTCTCTTAACAAAGCCTTCATCAGTAACAATGTCATGTGCAATAAAAATTTGTTAAACTGTTACCCAATGCAACCTGCAAGAAGAGGGCCTATAGTTCAAAAGTAAAAGCATTTTAATGTTGTGAAATGCATGTGTATAATTCTACGTAAGAAATGGCCATGTTAAGTAATGGTTTTTATTGTATTATAAATTGTAAGTTCATAAAATGAATACAATTTACATTTCAAACTAATTATCATTACATCAATTTGAAGTGTTGTTAATTTTCATCAATCAAGGTTAGCCAACAATGATAAGGGTTAAAGTCATGGATAAAATGTGAAACTAGATCACTTTCTTGAACAAATACTTAAACTACTGTGGTTTTATTTTATAGAGAAAACACATTAAAGTGATAGGAGTAAGGGTTTGGTTCATTTTGAATTTTGCACAAAGCTAAACAAGGGATATCTGCACTAGACATCCCTAATTTAGCAGTTACCACTGCCTACTTATTTAATATTGGGATTGACCATCACATTATAACATTCCCACAGCTTAAAGGGCATGTGTGTTTGGTGGGACAAGGATTTGAACCCATGATCCATAGACTGTTAGTCAAATTCCCTAAACATGCCAGGCCCAGGAGCAATAATGTGATCTAATGAAAAATTTCAGTTACTGCTTAGAATTACTCACGATCTATGCTTGGCCGCTGAGTGTCATCCAGGCCTTTATGCTGTACATTACGATCCATGTCCAAGTCTAGAGAACTGGATATCTGACTTGACTCTGATATCTCAGTGACAGTACTAAGTTGGTCACTTTTTGGATCAAATTCATTACCCCCACCAAAGAGTGGCTCCTGGGGAAACCTGTGAAGGAAGTAAGAAACAGTCATATGTATGAATGTAGAGATGTTGTCAAGACTGAATGGGCAAGACCAAGTTTTTTTATGTAAAAAATATATACTGATTTCAATCTTCCTCTCTACAGACTTGATGTCGGTTTTGTTCACAGTTTTGTTGAATCTCTGTTTGAAATAGACTAGTACACCATTTAACATAAATGTTAACTTATTATTAGATGTTAATTTTCACATAACTTCCCATTCCTTGTTTATCATTTCCTAATAAGAACACCACATGCTTGGAAGTAGCAAAGAGAGGAGTCCACCACCAGAGGGCAACTTGTAAAACTTAAGCAAACAGAATGAAATTACAGTTTAAATCATCCAAATTAATTCTATATGTTAATTCATAGTAATAGCATCAACCATGTGAAATAAAGACTATAATTCTGTTGAAAATGTTATTGAAAATATTGGTATTAAAATGTGTGTGTGTGTGTGTGTGCGTGCGTGTCAGCAAATTTACAATCAAATGTAGTTTCATCATATTGCTTTAAACAAAAGCTCAAATCTGATATTCAAACTTACATTTCTGCAAGGCCACCTTTCTTTTTACGTAATATTTCTCCAATTTGACTATTAGGGAGATGCATCAGCTTTTCTTCACAATGGGACTGATAAGATATTTTTCCCACTATCCAGCCAGCAAAACCAGCACCTGAACATGTATAAGAACCTTATAAACCTCTTCAAAACATAAATCCGGGCTATTCTAGTCAAAGTTTGTTAAAATGAAGAAATCGATAGTATCAAAACAACATGGCTGCAAGTTGTACTGGGGTATCAATTTAGAAAAGAATCCAATAAAACATGTTCAAAAACAATAATTTTGAGTGAACAACTTACACCCTTGTATGATAGGATGGTACATATAACATTTTGACTAACAGATTCAATTGTTTGTGTCTACCTTAATGGCTGCAGAAGAAAAACAAAACTTAAAAGATGTTTAATGTAAAGCCATTATACTAAAGATATACTTCCCCACCATCCAATGATTAAACTGTCACCTATAAATATTTATTGGAAATACAAAACATTACAATAATCTTATATATTTTAACAAGAGAGAATCCTTAACAGCTATGCCACTTAAGTTTCTCTTGGACAGAATTAGAGTGAACTCATCTAAAAAGAACTTTTTCACCAACTATATTTTTGTGCACCAGCAATACAAAGTGAAGGGCACAAGTACACCCCATTAACTGAAATTATTCATCAGAATTAGAGTAATTTAACTCATGAGACCTCAGAAGTTGTCAAATGCACTTCTAAGTTTGACCTTCAAAGTCCAAAACTGTAATTAGAGCTCAAAATTGATCAAGAGATGACAGAGCTATGGGCTAAGTTTACGATTAACAAAACAACTGAGCTGTTGTTGAAGCCAATATGCTGTGGCTAAAAAATACATTTTTTAGAGGAAGTAATCAAATAAAAATAGCATTCTCATCTTATTTTACAGAATTCAAACACATTCACAAGATAAACAGTAAAGTGATGACTTGCAAGAAACTAAAGATTGCTAGATATTAAAAAAACCAAGAGCAGTGAAATGGAAATGAAAAAGAATTGCAGAGAAACAAAAAACAAGCAACTAATTATACGTCTACACTAACATACTTTATGGAATACCAGTTCTAAGAAACCTAGATTATACTTGAAGAAATTAATTTTTTGTCCAATAATTTTGCTTGACTGAATGAACTCAACTGTTCTTTTAAAAGTGACAAAAACTGGAATAATTAAATCCAATTGTACATGTTGAAAAGCACCACAGAGAATATATGTAGGAATCTTACTTCGTGGTGTTCCAGTTTTTACACAGCAAGCACAAAGTACTTCTCTGGTTAACACTTAAGTATCAATGCAGTCCAGAGAATGTTAAAAACAAATATAAAGAAATTAGACTTTTGGAGAAAATTACCTTTTGACAACTATGGTAGTGATGTATTTACTCTATGGTATTTCAAGCAAATTCTATTTTTCAATAAAAAAAACAGCAAAGCTTTTGCTAGAAACATGGACAAGTAAATGCATTATTACTGTAGTTTTTAAAAAGGTGATTTTCTCTAAAAGTCTAATTTATTTATTTTATCTTTGTCTTTTTCTACTTATTTAAAATTTAAAAAAATAACCTTAAAAAAGCTTTATCTGTGGTCAAAAGCAGTTAACACTTCAACAATTATAGCACTGGCCAAGAGAAAATAAATGAAAAATTTTAAAGTTAAGCATGAATTATTTTCACTTACAATAATAAACAAAATTGTTTGAAATTGATGATAATATAAAAATCTGACAATTACTAGGAACAACTAAAACAAGATGACAACCTTTGGTCATACACTTTATCATTCAGTGGAAAACAAAAATCTGCCATCTACATTTATGCATATTGGTGTTTTAAATTAATTACTACAGTGGCTACTGTAGGATAGGTCAAGTTCGCAAAGGAAAAAGTACCAGAACCAAGTACTATGTTTTAAAAAGGGTTATCAAATTTTCATGTATAAACTATTTCTTTTTATACTGTACAAACTTAAGAGAAAATACATTATTCCTCGAAATAAATCTTTTAAGGCTACAGCACTGGAAAAATTACACACAACATGCTTTTAATGTTTAAGAAAAGAATATATTTCAATTAAGGACTTACATTCTATTCATATCAAAATATTTTGTCTGACCAATAGGAACTCTGTATTAAGCTCTCATAAGAAATCTGAAATGTAGTAAACTTTAAGTACCAAAATAGTTTGAACAATAAAAGCTCTGTATTGAAATCTTATACACAATAAATATACAATACAGTAAAACTTCCAGGTTCGTGCAGGTACTACAGAAACAGACATCTAAATAAACTAACGGTAAACATGTACATCGTTGAGCAAATGCTTCAAAATACTGGTTATATTATTTTACAAAATGTAAAAAGAACTTAAGTGATAATAACTTACCAACAAGTTTTAAGGTAGAACCCCATCTGGGACTGGACTGAAGGAAACCTAGCAATGATCAAAGAATACCTTTTCACAAAACTTTAAAATATTCAGCAGATAATCATTCAAGAAACTTCATGCCAAAACTTTGAAACACACAGTTACTCTAAGCAAACAAATAATAATAATTTATGATTTATCACACTGTTGTATTTAATAGGAGTAAAAAGTTATTTAACATTTTGTGGTACTCACCTTTTTTAATTCCATACTGAACTAGTAGCATAGCAGAAGCAGCCAGAGGTAAACCTTAAAAAATATCCAAAAGATAAAAAAGTATGACCACCAGAACATACAGAACTAAATTTACAAGACATTATTATATTTTTCACTATTATATTTTAGCTCAGGGGTTGGCAACATTTCAATAAAAAAAAAGCCATTTTTTTTTTTAACAAAGATCAAAACTTTTGGGAGTCAAAACATGCTCTAACTAACAGTTCAACCTAAAAAGAATTCCCAGGTGGGAAAGAAAGCAGTAAGTATTCAAACTTACAATGCTAAAAATCAAGGATTTAATATCCATAAGTGGACATATCAAAAAACCCAAGATCCTCATAAAGCTCGTTAAAGAATCTGAAAAGTCTCACAAGGCACAAATTGCTTACCCCTGGCTTATGCAAAGCCATCAACCTTCATCTATGAATAGTTTACTAACAGTAAAAGATTTTGTTATTTAATATCTATGAATATAATTGACAAAATGAATAAAAATATTTAAAATAGAATAAATATTTAAAAAAAAACTTTTTCAGAAAATTAAAATGTACATCTGACACTTTAATACACAATACTACCAGCAAAAATACAGAAATTTATAGTCTTTACTACAGTTTTAGCCAGCAACCTCTCCACCCATCTTTTATACAAGTAGTTGTTTATCAGGAGAGGATAAACTTGATAAAATGGATACAAATATGAAATGAATTTCAATACATCCAAAATATTTTTTATCTACAGCATAGAAAATGAGAAAAAAAAACTTTCTCTAGCCTTCAACTGAGTATAAATTTATTTTGAAAGTACTTTCATGAATGAAAAGAACGTCTGAAGAAATTATAAAAAAATAAAGTTCTTTATCATAATGTCTCAAAATGCATCTTAAACCATTAAAATAACGACTTTGATGTTAATATTACAATATTAGCACTTCACTTCTTCAAAACTCTCATAGGCAGTTTTAAAAATCAGTTCTATGAACTATTTAATAACCTTCAGAACACACTACTCTAGAAACTTCAAATCAGTCATCTTCAACACAGAATAAGTCTGTATAAAACTGCACTAACTATAAATGCTGAAATAAGATAAATACACTATAATAACCAGGTTAAAATCTTAGAAACTGTTAAAAATATATATATAAAACTTAAAAAAATAAACTGTCTTCTTTGTGTTCTTACATTTTTAAGCAAACCCACCAGTCAGCATTAAGGATGCAGAACCATGAACTACATATACATCTAGAAAATGTTAAAGTAATAAGAACATAAGCATATTAAAGCTCTTTCATGACCATGACTACATAGGAACATACTATAAACTGTGTTGTATTATCCAGTATACTCACAACCATTTCATCAAAAACTTGCTGGAGTTTATCTGTAAAAGGGAAGTTAGTCAGTAAAATAGAATTGCAGTTTTTGAAGCCTAATAAATACATTGCTTATAATACAATCTAAAATGTTAATTGATTTAGCATTGTCCTTTCTATAATTAAATAATACCTGCTCTTAACAATGTAAGACCAAACTATACCATCAAGTTCCATGTTAAATCATGTTATATGTACTTTTAGCAAAGCATGCTTTGTACTAGTTTACAGTGTGTTATAATAACAATAGTACCAACCTCAATAACAGCAAAATCTAAACTTAATAGTAAACACAGAAGTTCATTAGTACAAAGGAAATACTTACACCGGTAATAGAAGCTTTCTCTGTTACATTCCCTCAGAACTCGTAGCTCTTCTGGCGTAAAGCGATACTTCTATCCAAAAAAAAAAAAGAGTTAAACAAGTTGATCACTATTCTATATTTGAAACAATTTTATATTTGTTTGCTCAATGTTATCCATGGAAAAAATATTAAACCTTACAATGAACCTTAATCAGTAGACGACATGCTTATCATGAAACAACCACTTAGGAAGCGAGCTGGCTAGAGGTGGATGGCTCCATTTTGTTTTCATTTTTAATCATAGCATACATTCACTGCTGTCATTACTGAGGTTCTAGAATGGATTTCAGAAGTCAAATATGGAAAAAGTGAAAACTGAGAGGTACAACTGATTATATTATTTTGATTTAAAATACAGAAAGAATTTAAATTTATTTTATTCTACAGAATACTTTCATATTTGTTTTCCATATCTATAAATTTTTATCTGAAATAAAGAAACTAGTAACACTAACAGTACTAATACAATTTAATGTTAGTCCTTACTCATTATTACTTGTACCGTTGCTATTTGTATTAGTAGTACTACTAGTGAGTAAAACTAGTACTAATACTAATATTATCACTTGTAATCAAATTCATTTTCTCCTAAGATAATTTATTTTATATAAAATCAATGAAAAATTTAAACCTGTGGATGAGGTAATGGTTGCTGGTCATACTGGTTTGGAGATGAATAGTCCACATGAGAAACAGAACCATCAATTCCTCTAACATCCCTTCCACTATCCACCATTTTGCTTTTCCGATATTCCAAGTGTCCTCTTAAATAAACAGAATACAGTTACTTTCGAATATAAAAATAAATTCAATGACAACAATTAACATTGCATATGCAATTAACTTTGTAGTATTTACTTAATATATGGATATAAGACTAACCTAAATATTATGAGATACTACTGGGCAAATTTGTTGTTATTCTAATTGATGAAACAGTGTATTCTAATCCTTATAAGGCCCGGCATGGCCAGGTGGTTAAGGCGCTCGACTCGTAATCTGAGAGTCGCGGGTTCGAATTCCCGTGGCACCAAACATGCTTGCCCTTTCAGCCATAGGGGCGTTATAACGTTACGGTCAAACTTACTATTAGTTGGTAGAGAGTAGCTCAAGAGTTGGTGGTGATGACTAGTTTCGCATTGCAAAATTAGGACGGCCAGCACAGATAGCCCTTGTGTAGCTTTGTGCGAAATTTAAAAAAAAAAACAAAAAACGAAAGAGTCCTCTATTCCTTGTTGCTACAGAGTAAAGATATATTTTTCATGACTCTGGATCACTATTAATGAAAGTGTCAATGATAATATTTCACAGTTTACATACATTACTTTATACAATGTTATTAGCTATGTTATAAATATTTGAATCGGGTTTTTGCTTGCCAGAGGGAGATTACTACCTTGGTGGTATAGGTTGAAATTAGGAATGTTGAATGAATACTACAAATTGCAAAGTGAGGCAGTTAGTACATATTTCATCATTTATTGTGCAAAAGATAAATTATGTAAGTTATTGTGAGTTAGAGAGTGATAATTGTGTCTATATATGCATGTGCTGTATTTATCTATTATACAATTACTCAGTGAATGACAGAATATGCAAGTTTGTTGTGAATGGTAGATAGGGAAAGTCTAAAAATAAAAATGAATAAAAGTTAAACTTACAAGCTTGTTCAACGATAGGACACATTATGCTAGTTTATGCATCATTTTCAATAAAAGAAAGTAAGTGAAATTTTATTAACGTATATTGTTCAGCGATCCTTCGTTGTCAGTGGTAAGTTGACTATCAACTTAGCGGTTAAAATACAGTTTGATTCTCGGCGAGTAATACAGCACATTGCCCAGTATGTCTTTATGTTGAAACAAATAATGATCAAGGTGTTGAGATTAATTTCTTAATTTTTCTTCTAACATTTTGTTCCAAAAATATGGATTATACTTCTTTCACTACCTACACTACTGTGCAGTAACGAAAAAGTTTGCACGTTGATAGAAGGTTTTACTAGCTAAAAGTTTTATTGATTATAGAAATTCGTGCGTATATCTCATTTTAAGCAACTTGTTTAATATTTCAATAAGCTATTCCATAATTGCTTTAAATGTTTAAATCTCTTAAATAAATGTATATTTTATTTAAAATACTAATTTATTTCATAATTGTATTTTAATTAATGTAAAAAAATTGTATAATTCCTCAGCTTTACCTCTATTATATAAATACTTGTGTTTCTAGTATCTACAGATAACTTCCTGATTGTTTATTCATTGACAGAATGTGGAATAACTGGTACCTCTTTTTCAAGAAAAATCCCTAAAATATTATAAATGTTATCTCAGTAGAGTGAAGTGCATGTGTTTGTGAAACATTGTTTTCTCAGTGATGTCGAGAAACCCACTTGTTGAGAATTTTATATGCAAAAACGAACAACGTTTCGATGACCGAAGAAGGTCGAAAACATTGTTTGCTCTTCTATTTAAAATATTTTCTGAACCCAAACGAGCCATTTTTGCATATAAAAAAACATTGTTTTCTGGTGCCTTTATGTTCTTAGAATGTTTTTCTAAAATTCAAATGATAAAATTGATAGCTTAATTACTTGAACAATTTCATATTGTATAAACCAAACATACATATTCTTTAAAAAGGTAATGTTAACAATAAAGATGTAAAGAAATTTATTTATTCTTTCTGATAAATCACTCATGCATTGTTATGAGATAGGTTTGCTTTTCCTTATTTGGTAATAACTAAAGAGATACACTGAAAGGATATATGCTGAGATAAGTTCTTCATTACTTTGTTTTAGAGAAAGAGATTCTGTGCTTATATTCATTCTTCATTTTTGGATTTCACAGAAAAGCATATACCAGAAGGTTTTCTTCTGAGGTATGTTCTTTATTATGCTAGGTTTATAAGAAAAGTATGCACAAGAAGATTTTTTACTGAGGTCTATTTCACTACTTTATTTAAAAAGAAGAAAGAAAAGCTGTAACCTGAGGTCTTCTGCTGAGTTCTATTCTTCATATTTGGGTTAAAAGGGATCCACTAAAAGGTCTGCTACTGATGTCCATCACAGACCACATGGTTGTGAAGAAAGTATGCACCTGAAGATTTCTTGTTGAGATCTATTCTTTATTTGTTTCAATAAAAAGTAGACCACAAGGTTTTATTAGCGGGTTCAAAGCTCTCACATAGAAAATCTTCCATTTCTATTGAAAGCTTTACTTCAGCCTAAACTCAGGGTTGAGCATTTGGTAATCAGATGGATGAGTGCCTAAATGGACACTTCAATCATGTAAGAGAATCCTCCCTTAGCCATGTCCCAATCTCTCCTAAACTTAATACATCTATTTTGGTATCATACCATTCTCTTGTAACATTTTTGTAGCCATGCGTTGTAATTTTCTGACTAAAGTGTGACATTTTTTCCCTAGTGTTGTTTGTCTAGAAATTCCAAAGTCAATAATTTTCATATTTTCATTCATTACCAGTACATTTTTCTTTCTGCTAATGCAATGTAAAAATGCAACAGATTTCAGAATCTCTAGTCAGACAAGTATTTACCCTTCTCTTGACACAAAACTGATATATAATGTATGTCAGTGCATCATCTTCTAGAAGCTATATTACTTCTCACAATTCTCCAAACTTGACCATAGGTTTATAGTTCTGCCAGGATAGTACTGAAAATGCTGGATCCTATCCACCATCAGAGGCTTCAGCTTTGCACTGGGGCCTTTTGTACTTCTCCAGTCCAAAGTTTGTATGTGGAGTCCCATGAACCCCTCTGTATGTTTACAGTTTGCAATTGTCTCTTATGTATGCTTCCTTATATTGCTCTTTATCACAGCATCCTACTTGGGTTTGTGTTTTCCATCCTCAGTGGGCCATATTTTTGATAATAGAAAATCTGCCATTGCTTCTTTTAACCTTTCGTATTTGGGCACAATCAGAAAAATTGGGTGTGCGTTCTTATAACAAAGCCACATCGGGCTATCTTCAGAGCCCACCAAGGGGAATCGAACCCTTGATTTTAGCATTGTAAATACAAAGACATACCGCTGTACTAGTGGGGGCAGAAAAATTGGATATATCTTTAAATAGCGTAACAGTATCAACAGTTTGGCCTCTTCCATCATGGCTAATTACTATTCCCAACTGCGAACTATCTTTGATTCATCTGAGAAGGGCCAGTACTCCTTATTGGAAATATTGCTCTTTATTTGCTGAACATCTTTAAAACAATCCATCTGTTTCCACATATACAAATGGTTCAAAATAAGGTGGCTGTAGGTTCTGCCATGGTTTGTTATAATTTGGTTGTAGCACACATCTACAGTATCTGCGTTCACTGCCAAATTGTATGCCATTTCTCTTGCCCTGAATCATATTGAAATTTTGCAATATATGAACTGTAGGACCTGTACTGATTCACTCAGCTGTCTATTGGCCTAGACATCATTCCATGTTAGTTACTATCCTATTCTTATCAATATCCAAAACAAACTGGTCTATCTCTCTCTATCATCTATTTCTGTCCAGTTTTTTTGGATACCAGTCATGTTGGTATTCGTGGGAATGAGCTAACTGACAGAACTGGCAAAGTCCACCTGCTCTGGCTCTATCACCACTGTCCCTGTTTCATACATGGACTACGGTCCAGTTATCAAAACTCGACTATACAGCAGTTTGCAGTTGACCTGAAATGAGCAACAAAATAATGAGTTTTTTGTTGTTGTTTTTTCGAATCAAGGCTTCTTTAGCTCTTTGGCCATTTTTTTTCTGTAAAGACCAAAGGGAGGAAGTTGGTTTGGCTAGGCTATGCATTGGTCACAGTTTTTGAACTCACCACTTCCTTTCATCTGGTACTGATGCACTAATGTGTGGTCTGTGTGGTACTCAGGTCACAATTGTACATATGTTATTATCATGCCATCGTTACCACCAAATAAGACGACACCATTTCAAACATATTTTTTAAGGTAGGTTTGCCCTTGACATTAGTCAATGTCATAGGTGATACTTGCTGTCTCACTCATTTTTTACATTTTTAAGAGCCATTGGTATTTTTAATGTAATTTAAGGTTTTTATTGGACTATACACTGTTTAGCATGATTTCTTTTGCACATTTTAATTTTATTTTGACCTGAACCCAGGACTGGAAAGGTCAGTTTCAGGTTACTGACAGCAAGCTAGAACTTAATGCTTTAGTCTTCCTGGCAGGTCTTAATTTTACATTTTTATGTATTTTTACTTTCATGACCATTTACAATTATAGTATACTATATCTTTTTTGGCACAGATAGTCTAGTAGCTTTGTGCCAATAAACATGAAATGCCTACCTACCTGCCTCAGTCTCTGGTTTGTCCAGAAAATTAATCTATTAGGATTGATTCACAGCCCTTAAGATTGAAAGGAATACATGCATTTTAGATTTCACAATTCAAAGAAATTTTGAACAGTTTTTACTCAAAATTATCTAAGAGTTGATATATTATAATTTTCAAAAAATATATTTAGTGTAATTTGCAAAGAAAAGTTTAAAAAATACTTGAACTTTGTCTTGATCTCTGTGCATTTCCAGTTCCCAGAGGATAAAGTCCTTACAGTTTTTTAGAATTCTTCTGCCCATCACAGAGACCCTGAAACATTGATATTTCTTTACTCCAAATAAATACTTTTAGAATTATTTCTTTAGAAGCTTTTATGATGTCAAAGCAAATGGGTTGTATGGACAGTAATTCATGAATTTTAGCCTCCAAACAAGATACAACAAGTGGCTTAACATGATTAGATAGAAAACATTCTTGTGTCCACATTATCAGACAGAAAACTCACTATTTATAGGTATTTCACACTATTTTTTGGTGACATGACTGCTTCAGTAAGTAAAGCTAAGTAACAGATATAAATAATTGATGAAAGTAAAACAAGTTGTACCTAAACTATTATATGAGATGGATTTTCTGATTAATATTTATGAAATCCAGTTTTTATCTCTCATTTTTTTCACCAGTTTTTTTTATGTAATAGCTTATTATAATGTCCTGTATAAATGTCAATAGGGTGTACATAGGGCTGTTGTATGTATAGGCTTTACCAGTGTTGGAACTGTCTTTGACTTATTCACAGTATTTTTCTACATACAATTCAACATTCTGTTTGGTTTCTCAATAACTATAAACAACTTGAGATACTGAACAAACCATCAATATCTTATTTATCTCTTAACATTTATTGAAGTGATTTTGATTAAGTTTAACTTAAGTTTCTATGAGTTGGTATAAGATAGATGCATCGTCTAGATTTTCTCACATGTAAATTAATAGAATTATGTTCGATGGATCTCTATAATGTAAAGTTGCACTTATTTTGATTGTTTTTCGTAATTTTAAAATAAAATAATGGAATTTTGAATGTACATTATTTTCTTTTTCTAGTTATTGGTCCATGTGAAAAGAACAGTAAGAAACACGATACCCAGATTAATATACAGTCTTTACTAGATATGTAATGTTCTCGTTTGTGAGATTTGTATCATGGACGTGGTAAGTTATAGCAAATATAGAAAATTTCATGTATCCTTAACCAATTAACTGATGTTTTAGTGAGGGAAAAACTAAAGAGCTTAATATGTCATTTACCCTCTAGCATACCACTATATTAACAATTGTAACATGTTTTACAATTTTATATACGGTGTGAAGAACTTCATTGTTACCTTTGTAAACAAATAAAATAGGGGACCCCTTGATTTTCCAAAATATATAACGTGGTCAGATGGATGAAATAATGTATCACATGCATATACAATTTATATACGTATATGTAAATGTCATTCGTATTGTTCATTCATTCTCCTTGTACAGGTATAGTCAAAGATATTTATATTTCATTCACATACAGAGTTAAGATATTCCTAGAATAAAGTTTATTGTGCATAAACATTCTGCTAAATACTACCATTGTTTGCACCTAACTTCTCTGCATAAAATAAAGTTTAGGTCCAAAACTTATAGGACAACACTTCACATGGCATAATGTACTTACTTACCGTCCCGTATATACTGAATTAAGAATTTAACCAGTATTGCTGAAACTGTTGTTTACTTGCTTGTTTCAATGCCGAGAATGCATATTAAGCTGTTCATGGTGGTACTGAATAAATGTGTTAGAAGTATTGTTGCCTGTTTTCCAACAGGACAAGCATATTAATTATTGATTTTGTTCTATTACAAACATAAATCATTTCCAAGAGAAATATGTGAGCATGAGAAACAAGAAGTGCCTCTCACTGTTATAATAAAAATGTCTTATAATAATAGTAGTTCATAAAAGCGAACAGATATTCATTTGGGTTGTTGAATTTTTCTGTCATGCTACTAAATTATATCTGAATTTGTTGGAGCACTAATAAATGTTCTTTGTTATTTCTGTATATCTTGTAATTTAATCAACTTGTTAATACAATGACTAAAAAAAAACTTGTTTTCTGTAAGATTATGTAACAAGTTAATCATTGACGATGAGAAAACCCACTTGTAGAGAAAAGTATATGTAACTTGTTTCCATCTGCATAATCGAGATCAGTGGTAGAAACTTAAATTAATCTGTCGGTCATATGTCATCCTCCTAGGTTAAAAGACTTTAACCAGCCAGATTTTGTACTTTTTTGTAACAATGAACTGTATGTGAAACAAGCTGAAGGTGTAACAAATTTCTCCTCTGGGGATTTGAAAAGAACAAGTACACATATGCAAAAATAAATAAATAGTGCAAGTTTGCTTTAGTTTCTTGGCAACAGTGTTTCTAAACTGTGCCTTCTGTTATTATTTACAAATGACATTGATTTTGACAATCCATAAGTGATGATGTTTATGGTTAGGGAAAGCCTTGGTTGACCTGGAAGAAGCTTGGTGCACTCATGGACCACTTATCTGTTCTGCTTTCCTGAGATAATATAAAAATTTAACTTTAGTAATTTGTGCATTTCTTTGGAAATTTGTCAAATATTTAAAAAATCTGAAGGGACTAACAGAATGTGTGGCAAAGTGAACAGTTATACAAAACATACAAGTACATATTTGTATGAAGCTATACATATCCCAAGCACTGTAAACAGATTTCTGAATTAATAATGTACATGTCTAACATTTCAAATTGTCAAGAGTTTTTATTTATTTTAAAAAGATAGAAGATTATATAATATTTAATTTTTTGGGTAAACACTGCTGGCCAACATCTTAAGGCCAATAAACATAAAGAAAAAAATATGCATTTTGCATTGTTAGACTCAACCACTTATTTGATTGAGCTTCGAAAGATGAAAATAAAAAACTTTTTAGCATTTAATAGGGAAAATACAAACACTATGAAATTAGCCTAAATACTAGCTGGTCAAAAGTTAAGAACATACTGAAATGAAGCATTAATTGGTAAACGTGTAACAAAATTTAGTCATTTGTGTTCAAGAATTAGCATTTTCAACATCTTCCACTGACATCTCTGTTACATTGGGTAAAAACATGGCAAAGGCTAAAAAGATAATAGAGTTTGAACATGGCAGAATTGTTAAGCTGCAAAAGCAAGGTTTTTCTCAATGTACAATTGCTGGTGAGATTGAGTGTAGTAAAACTGCTGTTGCAAATTTCTTAAAAGACCCTGAAGAATAATGAGAATTTCAAGTGGTTGGTCCAAGGAAATTTTGCCGGCATTGAGCAGGAGGAATCGACTGGTTATCCTGCAAGACATCAGTTGATTGTCAAATCAGATTAGGGCCCTAACAGATGCAGAATGCAGCTCAAGAACAATAAGAATGCATTTACAAGAGAAAGGCTTTAAAAACTGTAAATGTCTCCAATGGCCATACCTCTTTCCACACCACGAAACAGCTCGGTCAAACTTTGCTGAGAAACACCAAACATGGGACATAGAAAAGTGGAAGAAGGCTTTGTTCTCTGATGAGAAAAACTTAACCTGGATGGTCCAGATGGCTTCCAACGTTACTGGCATGATAAGGATATTCCATTGGAGACATTTTCTAATGACACAGTGGAGGAAGTTCCATCATGATCTGGGGTGCTTTCTCCTTCCATGGAACAATGGAGCTTCAGGTTAAATAGGGGCATCAAACAGCAGCTGGCTACATTGGCATGTTGAAGAGAGCATCCTGATTCAATAAAGGCCCTCGCTTGTGTGGAAATGACTGGACCTTTCAGCAGGACAATGCTGCAATCAACAATGCCTGTAGGACAAAGGACTTTTTCATTGCAAATAACATGATTCTTTTGGACCATCCAGCATGTTCGCCTGAACTGAATCCCATTGAAAATGTTTGGGGATGGATGGCAAGGGAAGTCTATAGAAATGAATGTCAATTCTAAACAGTGCATTATCTTTATGAAGCCATTTTTACCACTTGGAATAACATTGAAGCCAGTCTTCTACAAATGCTTATACCAACGATGGCAAAGTGAATGTTTGCAGTTATTTGCAATGACGGCTGTACAACTTACTACTGAGACCTCTTGTTGGGCATTTCCTACCCTGTTTAGGACTTCTCTTTGGTATGGTCTTAAACTTTTGATCAGCTAGTATTTAGGCTAATTTTGTAGTGTTTACATTTTTCCTATTAAATGCTAAAAACGTTTTTTATTTTTAGTTCCCTTTTCATATTTTCATCTTTTGAAGCTCTACTCAAGTAAATACTTGAGTCTAAAAATGCAAAATGTATATTTTTTTTATGTTCATTGGCTATAAGATATTGGTCAGCAGTACATATTGTTTTTAATTTTTAAGAATACCATCTACTCTCCAATATGCTCTATATTCTTTGGTAAAAAAACACAGATGGCTCATTTGCTTGTTTGTGTATGTGTGGTTACAGTCAATTATCCTGCCTATTCACAATGCCGAAAAGTGGTTGAATGACTGTTTGAAATCTGTAGCAGATCAAACGTTTACAGGAAAAATGGAATTGTCTATTTATAATGATAGTTCTACGGTGAGTTATTTCTTTTGCTATAAACTTTATTTCATAAGAAAAAAGTTACTTCATGCCAAGACAATTTGTAATCTGTAGTAGTTTGTGTGTTTTGTGATACTGATGTTTAGCCTATTGGGCATAAGCCTATTCTATTAATAATTAATGGCTTTGTGATTTTTAAAGTTACTAATATTTTTAACTGTGGAATTATTGCTGGTTTATTTATGTTAAAATAATAATAAAAGAACCAGTTTTAAAACAAGTTTCAAAATTAAGATTTTAACATAGTACAAACAGTAGTGTTTTTAATTACTTTACAGTATATATTTTTATCATTATTATTTCTCCTTGATGTGGATTTTTGTACATGGTGAGGGGACTTCTCAGGGAGAGTTCTGTTTTTTTCAGGTTACCTCCTCTGGGATCTAAACATTCACCCATGAGTTTGCCGTGCATGGCAAATCTTGAATGGGAGGAGAGGATGCTGGTGGTTGGGGGGTCCAACTCTAACACACCACTTTGACCTTGAATTCCTGTAGATGGGTGGCTTTTAGGTGGCCCCCCTTGGGCCAATCGGCTGGTCCACTTGGGCTAGAATCAACCAAGTATCATTGTTGGAAGTTCTCAACAGGTGTTGTGGACATTGTATCTTTTGCTGGTGTTTGGGTATAGTGCTCGTGAAACCCTGGTGTTGCTGGAGTTTCCTTGTTTTATAATGTAGTATGTTCTCTCGTATAGCTCCATCGTGGGTGGGGTCAGTGAGCACTAAAAATTTCTTTTTTTCCTGTGGATCCTCCTAATAAAAATTTAAATAAAATAGTTAAACAACAGTCAATAGGTAAATTACCACTTCATGAAGACTTTGATCAGCAATCTTCAACATCTGTACCACCAGTTGAACCTCATTTTATCATCTCACATTCTCTTTTAGAGAAACCTTAAGGGCAAGTGCCCCCTTTTTTATTCAGAAGGGACTGGAGAGACTTGCTACTCTCCAAAGTCAGTAAAGAGGCGTTGATCAAGAGACATATTGGTTGAAACATCCACATCTCAACATTGTGAACTCCTCTTGAATTCAAAGGCAATTGGGAATATACCTATTAAGGTTACACCTCATGCTACTTCAAATTCATCACAAGGAATTATTGTTGAGAGGGATTTGAAGAACATCCCTGAGTCAGAGATTCTTACTGGTTTCTCCACACAAGAAGTTTCTACAGTGAGATGCATCTACACTCACAAATATGGAGCTACACTACTGATAAATATCCTCATTTTGACATTTACATCACCACATTATCTTAATTTCAGGGTGCAGCTGCACATTCCAAACCCTCTTCGATGTTTCCAGGGTCAGAGGTTCATTCACTCAAAGACGTCATGTTGTGGTTTCCTGACATGTACTCATTGTGGTGGCAAGGACCGCAGTGCCTTTACATATGAAATGGACCCACATAGTGTCAATTGCAATGATTTTCACCCTTCCTACTTTTGTTCTTGCCCTAAATGGTTGGAGGAAAAAGAAGTGCAGCATTTGGAAACAATTCATAACATTACTTTTCCTGCGGCTCGAAAATTGCTGTTCACCACTTCATCTCAGACATATGCTGCTGCACTTCATTCCACAACTACAGTGGGAGTGCAGACAGTTCTCTCTGTGCCTTCAAGAGAATCATTTTCAAAACAAATGAAAAGCCTTTTGACCTCCATGGTTAAAAGAGCTGATCAATCAACTTTTACACCCAGCTCTGTTCCTCCCACACTTTCCAAGAAACCCCATGATCTGTATCCTTTGGTTCCAAGTACAGGCATTTCTTCAAATACATCTTTTTCTCTCATTCCAAGATGCAAAACAGTCATTTGTTTGCATCCTCAGTCACTGGAATCTCCTTCCAACAACAAAGACCTGCCCAATCAACCCAGGGCAGGATCCATGGAGATTGATAGACCTTCCTTGAATAAGGAAGTAAAGAAAAAAGACATGGTCATAAACAGAAGGGTTCTCCAGCAAATTTGCCGATATATCATTAAAATTGGCCACCTTTATTCAGTGGAACTGTTGAGGTTTACTGCCTAATCTGTATGACATCAAAACACTGATTACTTCCTACCATCCTGTATGTCTTTCCTTACAGGAAACATTTCTGAAACCTGCCGATACAGTCACCTTTTGGCAATTTTCTCTGTACAGAAATGACAGGCTATGTGATGGATGAGTACGTGGAGGTGTGGTACTATTGGTTGATCAGCATGTGCCCACCCTGTCTTTGTCACTCAACACACCCTTGGAGGCCATAGCCATCCGTGCTTCCTTGGGTCATACCATCACTGTTTATTCTCTCTACCTGTCAGCTGGAGAGACATATGATCAATCAGACCTTGATGATCTCATTGAACAGTTGCCATCTCTCTTTCTAATCCTGGGGGTCTTTAATGGACATCATCTCCTCTGGGAAAGTGCTATTATTGATAGGAGGGGTCACTCTGTAGAGCATATGCTCTCTGATCACAACCTTTCTCTTTTCAATGCTGGTTCTCCAACTTATTTTGATGCACCTGGTGAGTCCTTTACTGCTATTGATCTCTCAGTTTGCTCCCCTTCACTATTCTCCCATTTTTTGTGGACAGTTGATAATAATCCACTAGGCAGTAATCATTTTCCTATACATTTGAGAGAGACAAGCCACGGTCAATGCCATCCAACCTGCATGCCCCAGTGGAAACTGGATCAGGCAGACTGGTCCACTTTCACTGCTCTCACAGAACTTGATCCTGTCATCGTCTGTCAGCCATCAATAGACAACTGTGTGGCAGCAGCAACTGATTGTATTATACAAGCAGCTACTCAATGAATTTCTAAAATGTTGACATGTTTTCCACTATATCCTTGTCCATGGCAGAATCCTGTGTGCTCCATGGTATGGAAGACTCAAAAACGGGCCTGGGATACTTTCCATAGATATCCCACACTTTTAAATGGCATCGATTTCCAGCGGGTCTGTGCACATGCTAGACTGGTAAGACATCAAAGCCAGAAGGAATCTTGGATTAAGTTCACAACTGATATATCTTCCACCACCAGTTCCAAAGAAGTAGCTGATATCCAGAGCATTGCTGATACTCTAGGTGAAAGCTTTTGCCAGGTATCTAGCACTTCTGCTTGTTTCTTCACCTCCTTGGCCATCAAGATTTCAGCAGAGTGATCACGTCTTTTCTTTCGAACTGATTATCTCTATGACTATTGTCGTCCCTTTACCCTGGTGGAATTGAAACTGGCCCTTCATCAGTCTGCCAGTATATTTGTTGGACAAGATGATGTACACTGACATGCTGCACCATCTATCTCCTGCTTCTCTTGATATTCATCTAATTGTTTTTAATTGGATCTGGCAGGAGAATGTTTTTTCCTAATGTCTGGAGCCAGGCTATTACCTTACTTTTCTCTAAGCCTGGAAAACATCCCAAGATTCCTTCAAACTACCATCCAATTGCTTTGATGAGCTGTCTCTGTAAGACCTTAGAGAGGATGGTTAATGCTCATCTTGTTTGGTTCCTTGAATCAAACAACCTCCTCTCTCCCACCTTATATGGGTTCTGATGACAGCACTCTACCATGGACCACCTGATTCGACTTGCAACATCAGTCAGAGAAGCCTTTCTCAAATGACAACATCTTGTATCAATATTCTTTGGCATTGAGAAAGCTTATGACACAACATGGAGGTATTGCATTTTGTGAGACCTCCATACATTTAGGTTACGTGGCCATTTATCCATTTTTACTAAAAATTTTTCCTGTAGAAAAGAACAGGAAAATGTCGAACCCACATGAACTTGGAGTCACTCAGGGCTGTGTTTTGAGTGTCACACTTTTCACTATAAAGATTAATGCCATCACTGAACAACTCCTTCTCACTGTTGCAAACAGGCTCTATGTCGATGACTTTCACATCTCATGTCAGTCGTTGAACATGAAATATATTGAGCGGCAACTACATAGTGCCCTTGATCATGTACTGAAGTGGACCATGGCAAACGGCTTTAATATCTTTCTCTCTAAAACTGTTTGCATACACTTTTGCTGCCAAGGGGGTATTCACCCTCATCCTGAACTCCACATCAGTGAAGTTTCGCTATCTGTGGTCCCTGAGACCAATTTCTTGGGGTTTATCTTTGACTGTAAGCTGACATATATACCACGCATTAAGCAGCTACAGGTTAAATGTACAAGAGCAATGAACATTCTCTGTGTCCTCTCTACCACTAGTTGGGGAGCAGATTGATGTTCTATGTTAAGAATATAAACTATAAGTCATTGGTCTATGGCTATGCCAGGACTTCAGCCTGGAATATTGTGGACCCCATTCATCATCAGGAACTTTGGATCTGCACTGGGGCTTTCTGCACCTCCCCAGCTCAGAGCTTATACGTAGAGTCTCATTCTTTGCATCTTCACCATCTGCAACTGACTTTACTTTATTCTTCGAAACTTCGTTCCTTACCATAGTATCCTTTCTGGGGTTGAGTTTTCTGCCATTGCTCCTTTTGGCTTTCACATCCAGGCACAGTTGGATGAATTGGATAACATTACAGTGTGTATCCTTTGGTCAGCCCATCCCATCATGACTTATTACAGTCCCCAAATGTGATCTTTCTTTAAGTCATCTGAGAAGAGCAGATACTCCTGACTGGAAGTACCATATTTTATTTACTGAATATCTTTCAAACAATCTTTCCATTCCAATTTATATGGATGGTTCCAAATCAGGTGACTCTGTGGGCTATGCCATGGTTTGTTGCAGTTTGGTGGTTGCGTGCAGAACCCCTTCTTCAGCTTCTGTGTTCACTGCTAAACTGTATGCCATTTCTCTTGCCCTAGATCATATTAAAGCTAAGCAGTACTACAACTGCACTATTTATCCTGGGTTGCTTAGTTCTATACTGCCCCTGGAATTGCTTCACATTGGTTTACACCCTGTTCTTGCTGATGTTCAAAACCAACTGGCCCATTTTCTCTTTAACATCTGCTTTTATCCAGTTTTCATGGATACCAGGCCACGTTGGTATTTGCAGGAACGAGCTTGTAGACACGGCAGCTAAATCTATCTGCTCTGGTGCTATCACTGCAGTGCGTATTCCATACATGGACTATGGTCCTGTATTAAAGGCTCAGCTCTGTGCCAGCTGGCAGTCGACTTTGAGTGAACAACAGAAAACAAGCTTTTTTAAATAAAACCCTATATTGGGCTTTAGCCATCTTGCTCCCATAAGGATCGGAAAGATGAAGTTGTTTTAACTAGACTACGCATTAGTCACAGTTTTTTAACTCATTGTTTTATTTTATCTGGAACTGATGCACCAGTGTGTAGTTTGTGCAACCCTCAAATCACTGTAAGCCACATCTTACTTTCTTGCCATTGTTATGACTCTCAATGATGTCACCATTTTAAACATGTTCTGTCTCAAAATTTGTCCAAAGCATTAGACATTGTTATTGGTGATGGTGACACTGTCCACCTTGATAAAGCTTTTATTTTTTTTAAAAGCCATTAATCTTCATAATGTCATTTAAGTGATTTATATTTATCCATTAAACCTTTTTTTTTATTGTGATTCCCTTTTAAGAATCACAATCTCTAGTTTGATTTGGAATTAGAAAATGGCCATAACATTAAATAACTTGATACCAGGACTGGAAATGCCAACTTTAGGTGACTAACACTGCTGTTTGAACTGTCAGTTTTGCTGCATGTCTTTTAAAACTCTTATTACTTTACTTTTTGATAATGGCCGTAATGACACATAACCAAGAACCAGGACTGGAAAGGCCAACTTCAGGTGACTGACAGTGGTTCTTGTACTTACCTGTTAGTTTTCCTGTACCATTATGCTACAGAAAGTCCTTTTACAACTTCTCTTATTGTAGTTTCTTTCTTAATGTTGTAGACTGAATGTCAACATTGGTTTTATGCTATTTATGTTTTTAAATTCTGTTTTGTTTTACCTTCATCTCCTTTTATGAATTTTGCTACATTTACTTTACTTTTACCTTTTTACTAGACATTTGGCACAGATAGCCTCGCTGCTTTGTGGCATAAAACACTAAATCAGTCAATCAATCATTATTATTTTAATGGATTCTGTCATTGTACAGGTTCTTTTGGATAATTTGATAATGTCCATCCCAGTCATTGTAAAGAAATTGTTCCTTTAGGGTCATTCCATGTGAAGTCATCCAGATTCTGTAAAATTTTCCAGGTGACCCCCTCAGAATGCCATGAAAAAATTCATGTGCACATCTATACATATAATGAAAAAATGCCAAAGATTAGATCAATATCTCTAATAGTTTCTGAGTTACAGTCCTGTAAAATTTAATTATTTTTTTTTTATTTTTGGCAAATTCATTTTCGGGTAACATTGGCTGCTTAAAGCTGTAAATAGTGATTGTGGTACAAGGCTGATATTTGCTACACTGACTGAATTAATCTTGCAGAATTAAAAAATGATCTCAATCCAAGTTTATCTCTCTTAAGATTTTCATAGTGAGACTGTAAAATCACCTGGAAACACAAAATTTTAAAAAACATTGGTTTATTTAATAAGCTATAGCTCTGAGACCTAATATGATGCAAAACTGAATTTGTTTTTCTAATTTTCTATAACATATCACTTGATAAATTAGCAATTGTTGTAATTAAAAGTCTATTAGATCTCCTGTAAAAAAATTTAAGTTGCATGCAACGTTTTATGATTTAGCTAAAAATAGCCCTACTTCAGGCTACAGTTTGACCATGTCACCAGTTGTTCAGCCTTTTCAGATTTTAACCATATATTCTTACATCTCTGAATATGATCTACAAAAAAAATCAGGATGGTTTTGAAGCTACTTTTTGAGTTATAATTTTTTTGAAGTATCCTCTGACCATATGCTGTTTACTTGAGGAAAAAAACAACAACTTCAATTCAGGTGTGTTACTGTGTGCAAATATATCCATACAATTTTTAAATAATTTATGAATCCAATTGAAATATTTTAATGAGCCTTTACCATATATTCTTACATCTCTGAACATGATCTTAAAAAAAATCAAGGTTGTGAAAAATAATAAATTATCAAATTTTAAGTATATCTGATGTGTAATATGTACCATTGGGCAAAGGACTACATTCTAGGCATTCAGTTCTTTTTTGTCAATCAGGAATCATGTGAAGTTTGATCTACTTGAGCACTATGAAAAATCCAAAACTGTGGCAGGTATTAGGTAACATTATAGCTTTATTCCCCATGCTACTAACAAACTGTATATGAGAAGGCTATCAGATGATGATGTGTACATTGTTGTAACTGTTGGTAGTAGCAGTGAAAGTGATGCTGCAGCAGCCCAAATAGGGTCTAATGATAGCAATGACAATTATCAACCAGGGAAATATGTGTCATGTATATACAATCATGAATGGTATGTGGGAAACATAAAAGATAGATCAGATGAACATTCCAATGTGTTGATATCATTTATGAAGAAATCAAGAAACGAACTTTACAAAGGTCACATAAAGATGAAAGCTGGATTCCTTTCCAACATATTTTTTGTCTGATAAATGCACCTACTGTGTAAGGTATTAGTGCTTGCCACTATGTTCTAAGTCAAAGTGATCTCAACATAATCAAACTCGAATTTCAAAAATTTATTCAAGCTGTCTGAACAATGCAATGTTTATTTGATGTTGTTAAGGCTAATTTATCGCCAAAGCAGTTTTTGAAACATTTTATTGTCATGATTATTGCAGTTTGGAATGACTATAATCTTTCTCAGTTATCCCCTGTTGAAGCACTGTGCTTTTTGTGTCTGATTTACCTTTGTATTTATTATATTATGAATCTTAAACTCAGCTACATCTGCATAACTGTAATGCATACGCAATATATTCGCATTGCCATGTGATCTAATTAGTTATGCCAATAATATTGCTAAGAAATGAATTAATTCTTTCTTGTTTCTTATAACTTCATTAATTCACATTGTGAAAGGCTGGTTAGAATATTTCAGTGGAATTCATAAGATTCTGACAGATGTTTTTCAAAATTGTAAGATTATATTTGCACATAGCAACACTCCTGAACTGAAATTTTTTAAAATAAAAAACATATGGTCAGAGGATACTTTAAAAAATTATAACTCAAAGTAGGTTGAACACCATTCTGATTTTTTTTATGTTTCATATTCAGAGATGTAAGAATATATGGTAAAAATCTGAAAAGGCTGAATAATTGGTGACCTGTTCAAACTGTTGCCCAAAGTAGGGCTATTTTTAGCTAAATCATAAAAAGTTGCATGCAGCTAAATTTTTTTTGCAAGTGATCTAACATACTTTTAATTACAACAATTACTGATTTATTAACTGATATGTTATAGGAAATAGAAAAACAAATTCAGTTTTGTATCATATTAAGTCTTAGAGCTATGGCTTTTTAAATAAACCAATGTTTTTTTATGATTTTGGGTTTTCAGGTGATTTTACAACCTCATTATGCAAATTCTAAGAGAGATAAACTTGGTTTGAGACCATTTTTAAATTTTGTGAGATTAATTCAGTCAGTGTAGCAAATATCAGTCTTATACCACCATTATTCTTGCAGCTTTAAGCAGCCAAAGTTGCCCAAAATGTATTTGCCAAAAATATAAAAAAAAGTAACTACATTTTACAGGGCTATAAATCAGAAACTATTAGAGATACTGATCTAATCTTTGGCAATTTTTCATAATATAGGTAGATGAGCACGTGAATTTTTTCAAGGCATTCTGTGGGGGTCACCTGCAGCTCCCCGGATGATTTGACTTTTTAGTGTTGTTTGTTAATGTGTTTTCCTCATAAACAATATTATTATTAAAACTGATGTAAACCTAAACTTACAAATAAACTTGTATGTAAAACTTCCTTGCCAATATACCAATGACAAAAATGCTGTTTAACTCAACAAATAATTGAATTGCAGATAACTGATAAACAGTGATTCTCATTCAGTCACTAACCAATACTGAATGTATAAACTAAATTATTTAGCAATTCAGCCTATGTAATCTCATTTTTACAAAGTACACAAACAGATCATCATGTAATGACCAGCATTTAACATGTAGCTTATAACAGTGTTATTATACTAGCTTATTTTCAAGAATATTAATTTTTACCTGTCAGATCAAATACATGTTTATTTGTTATACAGTGATTGTAAAAAATATTTTTTGTTCAATCTCTCCTAAAAAGTTTTCACCCACAAATTAATCTGAAACAAATACTGTAAAATAATCTATAGACAGTACAATGTTTTTAATATATCACCAGGTATCCAGAATTCATACAAATTACACACTGTTTGAACACAAACTTTCTTTTATCTGTTTTGTAGCTGTTGCTTATTGAACTCACAAACAAATCATACCTTTTACACCATTATGTTGTCATAAAAAGTCTGTTACACCTTTACATTGTCATAAGATGTCTTTAACACTGTTACGTTGTCATAAGATGTCTTTAACACCGTTACGTTGTCATAAATTATCTCTCTCCTAGGCTGGTTAAGCTGTAAAAACAAAGTTCAAATCTGAAAGCAATTGGTTAGTAAGGAACACTTCATTGTTCTCTTTTATTTCCTTAAAATTTTTGTGCAATTAATTAATAATAATTTTTAAACTTACTGAAGGTTTTCTGTGAATATTACAAGGCTCTTCATTTTTTTCTCTTTTCAGGATAGCTCCGATGAAGTTCTGAAAACATGGATACCAAAACTAAAGGCTTTAAACATAAAAGTTGTTTATAGGAAACATCAACATTCTAACCCTAAGGGTGGTAAGATTCAACCTGATTTATTCATGTTATTAAAAAGTTTGATGCACAATAGTTATTTGTATTTATCATAATGGGTTCTATAAATGAATTTAATTAAGAGAAGCAAAGAATTTTCAATAAACTTTTGAAATGTCAGTATTTAGGAAAATAAATTCTGGAGAAAAACATTTATATACAGTGCTGTACAGAAGTATTGCAGCAAAGTCAAAATTAGACTTAAGACTGCTTTCAAAGAACAATGGAAGGTAAATCACATGTGAAACATCAAAATGTTATTAATCTTCATATTTAGTATGATAGAAACTTGATGAAAATGCCTGATTTCTTCAAATGTATTTAGGCATTGTTACAACACATTTAATCAAAGTGTTCTTTGGAATTTTACTTCAAATATCTCTAATACACTCCCATAAAATTTGTTTGGAATTAACTTTTAATTTGTCAAAGTTTTTATTTATCTTATCCTAGATCTGCTCAACTGGGTTGATAATGGAGCTATGTGGAAGCCATTGCATCATTTGAATGACTCCAACAGTTTCTTTCTTAGGTGAATAACTTCTATGTAGGTTGGATGAGGGTTTGGGGTCATTATGTTCTTGGTAGTAGAATCATTTACCAGTAATGCATGAACCACTAGGTATGCCATGATGAATCAGTATCTGTTTCCAATATTTTCCGTCACCTCAGTATAAAAACACCCCCCAAACCATCACATTGCATCCTCTATGCTTCATGGTAGGTGCTATGCATTTAGGTAACCACCTTTCATCTTTCTTCTGCCTGGACGTATAACCTGAACTTTGAGCCATATATTTCAAATTTGGACTCGTATATTCATAATACATATTTCTAAACAGAAACAATCTAGTTTTAATACTTTTTAACAAATTTTAGTCTCTTTACAATATTTGTAGATCAAAATAAAGATTTCTTTTAGCCACTACATGATCAGATATTCCATTCTCATTGAGTCTTATTGATATTTTAGATCTGGACATTTTTTTGTTATTTGTTACCTGGTTGTTTATCACATAAGATCACTGGCTGTCTTCCTTCCATTCTGAAGGCTGCATAAACAAAGATATTGAACATCAATATCATTCACTTTAGGTGTTCTGCCTTTTTCTTCCCTCTCTTGGTTTCACAAACTAGGGTGTACTTGACAGTACACCATTTCAGGTGTATTTCAAGTCTGCAGTAATTTGTCAGAGAGTTCAATCAATATCAAGTAAAGCTTTCATGCAAACTTTCGACTCTATTGACAATTCTTCATGCTTTTTGGGCCTTGGCATGATAAACAAAACATAGTATCAAGGTTTAATTGTGAAGTGCTAAAAAATTGATTTATTCCAAAATATACCAGTACAGTATGCTATCTCCTTTCTATGTATTTAAGATGCTGTATGAGATACTATGATAGTTATTTTAGAACCTAAATTTTATCAGTGTTCATTCAAGCAGAACCCTAATGACATTCTGTAATGACATGGAAGAATCAGCCATATCAAATGGGAAGAACAAAATATTCTAACACACTTGCATAGTACTGTACGTACACCTGTTTGATTTGAATATCAATTTTATTTTATGCAACATTTCAAACAGACGCTCTTTGTTGAGCAGTGAAGATTATATTACACTGAAATTAGCCTCTAACTGAAAAGTTTTCTTAAATATGTACACTTTGACCTTCCTGTATCCAGAGCTCTAAAATTAATCAGTTGATGAATTTTACCTATTGCACAGCTCTGTTTCGAGTATAATCACTTCAAGAACGTTCAATTGTTACCTTTTAAGTAAATAATAATTAATAAATAAATAAAACAGTATAGGGTGGCTCATTTATATTATGAGTATGTTGTTTTTGTGATATCAAATAAGGGCAGAGGTCAGGGGTTCTTATATTGAAGATCTTTTACGTGGTTTAATTTTAAATTAAGTTTTTTAACTGGCTGCAGACAGTTTAAGGCTGTAGAAGTTGATATGCTGAAGTCCAACTTTAAACTCCTTATTTGCTGATGAGTTTGACATTAACATTGAGATTTTCTGATAAATGAAATATGTCCCCAACACATTTGACAATGAGCATTATCCATTATGACTTAACAATTACAAAAAGGAATAGCAATATATTAATAAGTTTGAATTTTATTTCATTATATTGTTTTTGTAAAGATACATAGTAAAGATAATGTTAATGTCAACGCATTATTTTTAAAATCATAATGAACAACCAATAATTTGCTTTCATTACATGATTTATGATATCTGTTTCCAGTTGGATATGCAAAAAACCGAGCTGTGGACGAAAGTACAGGGAAGTTTATGTGCTTTCTTGATGCTGTAAGTGCATGAATAAACATGATCTCTTTCCTTTCTCATAAAACAAAATTTTTACCATAAAAAATGAATAAAGAACATTTGTTACAGAGCTCTTAAGTTTCTTACAATCTAAATTTTAGTAAGTACAGGAAATTTAAAAAAAAAGAGTAACTTAGCACATCCACACTGATTGTAATATTTTGTGTACTTAAAAAGTTAGTTTCTTACAAATATGTGATAGTTTTACCAGTTTTGAAACTTGTATGTTTCATGTGACAAGTCATCAAAACAATGCCATGTGTTACATAAATGTGTGCATCATCAAATTTTTAAATTAAAAACCTTGATTTTAAGTATTATTTCTACAATATTCTCAACCATTTTCGTATAGATTTCTACTTTGTTTTTCAACAGAATTAGTTATCATTCAATTGGTAACTAACCATAATTTTTTTATGAAATATGAACCTGTAAATACATATATATATTTATATATTTCTTACAGTTGTATTTGTTTTTTCTCTAATAACAATGAAATTTTAAATCATATCAGGTTTTCTTTTTCATTTTTCAGGATGATATTATGCATTGTAATCGTGTACAGAAACAGTATGATGTGGCTGTTCAGAAACCTAACAGTGTAGGTGTTTGTGTTTTGTTTTTACTCTATATATTTAAAATGCATTGTTTGTTTTTTAAATATAATTTTTGATGTATTAATAAGTAGTTAATGTTTACTAGCTATTTATTTTTTACAATACATATATTAAATTTTGTGTTGGTATTGTGAGATTTATTCTTTAATAGTGAGACAAATATTGCTTCTAAAAAGCTACATTAGGTAATGGAATTCATAATGTCTGAAGTTTTATCGTCAAGTCAAACCCTACAAACCTAAAGCATTTTCTTTTTCAATATTTTGTACAAAATGTTTTTTTTATTTCTGTGTCATTTTAACTTAGAAATCTGTTACAATTGATAAATATTTCAGTTGTACTGTGAATTTTCTTTTTTCTCTTCACCTGAAAGATTAAGGTATATAGAATTTTTTACAAACAAGGGAATAGAAATATCTGTCATTTGGGATGAGAAAGTTAGCGTTCGATGTGTGATTTAAAACTTTCTTAAAAAATTGATAGCATTAGAAGAAAGGTTAATGCAGCATATTTTTAATATATATGTCTATAATACTTTAATATTACAAATGTGGCATTAAAATCTGTGTATTTTGTAAGTAATGAACATACCATTGTTTGCTCTTAATTTTCAAATTTAATTTTTACCTCAAAGTTATGTATGTCACATTAAGGTTTATGGCTATACAGTGATAACGTTTAATGTATTTCTATTACACTTTTGTTGTGGTAATGTTTCATTTATTGTTATTAAATCCATATTTATATAGTGGCAATGTTTAACTACCATTATTAAACCCATGTTTGTACAGTGGTAATGTTTAACATACAACTATGTCTGTAGTTAAGAAATATGTAGCATAAATACACATGTAACATTCAAAACTTGTCTGTGCCTTATAGATTGTGGGCTGTAAGTTTAATCGAGTTCCCGAAGGCTCAACTGAAAGGTACACACAATGGGCCAATAATCTTAAACCATTCCAGTTATATACTCAGGTTTGTTAATAACTTTACTTTCAGACCATACTAGTTATTTACTTTTGTCACATTGATCGAATAACCTTTAAACATTATTTTGTTTATATATTTATATTCAGATTGATCAGAATTGCTTAATAACAATAGAAATAATATATCCAAGTTTCAAAACATATTTCTCTGTGTGTCATAGTAATTTAGTAATTTAAAATCACTTTTATTATGTTATTTTAGGAAGGTGTCCAGTGAATCCACAGTGTTGAAAAACATTATTTATTTAAGCGTGTGGTAATGAAGGTATGGTCCTGTAATGTGAAATCATTTTAGTTATGTGAGCATCACAGATGGTCAAGTTGGTCACCAAGGATGTAAGGGTTAAATTAAATTAGAAGTTAAATTTGCTGGAATTATGGGAGATATGTAATGCACATTGTAGATAGACCAATGTTGCTCTTCTCAAAAACAAACAACAATGCTCCCACATAAACAATTACTATGATAGAAACAAAATTAAATAAGACCATTACATTAATTTGAAAGATCAAATAATGCTAAAACTCCTGTGCCAGACAATATTTCCAGAAGGGTTTTAAAGGAGGTCAAGAATTGTAAATGTGAGTTATTTGTTATTAGATTCCTATGGATTGGAAGTTAGTTCATGCAACTCTACTTTTCAAGGGAGGTGATAATAGGCTTATTAGTCTTAACATCAGTCATGAGAACAAATTTAAGAAAATTTGTTAAAGATGCTTTGGAAGTCATTCAATAAGGTTTAGAATTTTGTTCTGCCAGTCAATCAGCATGGTTTAGGAAGGGGAAATTCTTTTTAACTAATTTGTTCACATTCTTTGAAGAGGTTACTGCTTATGTTCATGAGGAGTATCTGGATTTTCAGAAAGCATTTGGCAAGATGCTGCATAAAAAGCTTGTAAAAAAGTTATTTCTATGGGTTGATTCATTGAACAGAAAATTTGTTAGACAAAAGAAAATGGAGAGTTGGTTAAATTGGATTAATGCTGTGACTGACATACCAGAGGACGGGGTGTAACCTTTTGCTGCTTTTGATTGGTCAATAAATTTTGATTAAATTTGCAGATGACATTAAAATGAGGAGAATACTGCTACCTTTTAGAGGCATTTTGATTATTAGGCAAATAATTGGCAGATGGGTCTAATTGTAATAGATACAATGTAATGTAAGTACAGTATCACAATTTGTATTATAAGTTCAATTTGGATGGGAATGACATTAACAAGAAAGAAAAAGATGGTGTCAAAGTCTAAAGCTATCCAAGTAGTGTGTTGTTGTCAGTAGCAGGACAAATAAGATTTTATTTTGCATCTACAGAAACGATGAATAGAAGTCTAAGATGTTATTATTTTGTAGTACAAATTGCTGGTTAGGCCACTTTTGAATTTTTTTGTTCAGTCTTAGGATCCTTACCTTAAGAAAGGACATTGAATTGTTGAAAGGGTTCAGAGAAAGGCTACTAAGATAGTACTTTGGGTGGAAAGATTATAATATAAATGCAAAAACGGCTCGTTTGGGTTGAGAAAATATTTTACATAGAAAAGCGAACAACGTTTCGACCTTCTGTCATCGTCAGGTTCACAAAGAAAGAGGTAACTGACTAGAAGCTGTTTACATGCTTGAAAGGGGGTTGTGTAACTGAGTGTTGGAATGTAGAGGGCGGTGTTAGATGTTTGAATATATGATTTTTTTTATTTTATTATATGAATATAGGTATAAAGGCGTTCCTTTATATTGGTTTATTTTGGGTTTTAGTTGTTGTATAAGTAACGCTTCTTTAATTTTGCATTTGTTTATGTTTGTTTCTTTATTTAGTATTTGAGTGTTTTCTATGGTTATGTTGTGTTTATTTGACTTGCAGTGTTCGAAAATGTGTGAAAGTGACTTTTTATGTTCTTTGAATCTGGTTTCCATTTTTCTACTTGTTTCTCCAATATAGAAGTCATGGCAGTTATCACATTGTATTTTATAAATAATGTTGGCGTGGTGTTTGTCAGTGTAGTTTTTACATTGTATAGACCTCAGTTTTGTGCCTGGTTTTTGAATAAATTTGGCATTAACTAAAGTGTCATATTTTGTAATTAGTTTTTGCCAAATGTTGGTTATTTGTTTGCTGATATCAGGAATATATGGTGTACAGCAGTATATGGTTTCATGATTTTTTGATTCATGAGATATATTTACTTTTGTTGGTTGATTTTGTTTTCTGTCAGGATGTGCGCGTATAATGTTTTCTACAGTTTGTGGAGGAAACTTATTGATGTTGATGTTATATTGTTTCATTTTGTCTAATTCATCATTAATTTTATCTGGTGAGCATAGTTTTATGGCTGTGTTTATTTGGTTTCTTAGTATGTTGAGTTTTTGTTTTGTTTAATTGCTGAGTTCCAAGGAATGTATAGTCCAGTATGGGTGATTTTTCGGTGGACTTCTGTTTTAAATTGTGTGTCGGTTCTTGTAATTTTGAGGTTAAGAAATGATATTCGATTGCTTTCTTCCTGTTTACGTGTGAAGTTAATGTTGGGATGTATAGAGTTAATGTGATTGAGAAAATTAAGTATGTGTTCTGTAGATTTGAATCCTGCAACCGTGTCATCTACATATCTGTACCAGTATAGTGGTGGATGTAATGCTGTGTTAATTGTTTGTGTTTCAACTTGTGTCATAAAAATATTGGCTAGAACTGGTGATACTGGGTTGCCCATGCTTAGACCATTTGTTTGTATATAGTTGTGGTTTTTGAACATGAAGTTTGTCTTTATCATGGTGAATTCTATGAGGGTTGCTAATTGGTTACTGGGAATGTCTATAGTTGGGTTAGGGTCTCGAATATAGAGTTCTAAGGCTATCTTGCAGGCTTCAGTAGTTGGAACTTCTGTAAAGAGGGATATAATATCGAAACTGGCCATTAAGGCTTTATGATTAAGTTTATTTAGATTAGACTTGAAATTAAAAGAGTCTTTGATGAATGAGCTGGCTGATTTTGCATATTTGGAGAATGCCCATGCTATATATTTAGCAAGATTGTAATTAAACGATTCATATGTTGACATTATTGGTCATAATGGACAATCTGGTTTATGAGGTTTGGAGATGCCATATATTTGCAGTGTGTGTGAGTCGGTTTTACGTAGGAAGGAATAAAGTGTTTGTGAAAATGTGTTGGCTTTTTTCATTTGTAGTAGTAATTTGTTCAGTTGCGTCTCGTGTGTCTTTGTTGGATTTGTGTGTATTGGTTTAAATTTGTTCATGTCTGATAGGATGTTATTCATTTTTTGGATGTATTCATTCATGTTCATTATGGCGTTACCTTTATCTGCTTTTAGAATTTTTATGTTTCTGTCTTGTTTCAGGTTTTTAATGGAATTAATGTCTCTTTTTGTAAGGTTGTTTTTTGGTTTTCTGTTTTGTGAAATTATGTTGATGATTTTATGAGAAAATTATTTGAAAAAATTGTTTAAGATGTTTTTAGGTGTTTCTGGAAAATATAAATTTGTAATTTTACCTGGGAAGTTTGGCTGTTGGATGTCAGTAAAATTATCTAAGTTGTCTTCTTTCTGTTGCTTGTTTTTGTTTTCTGTAGAAAGTATCACAAGTCTCCTGGCTAGATTTCTCTACAAGTGGGTTTTCGACATCACTGAAAGATTATAATGTTAGGATAGGTTAATGTCTCTGAATTTTTCTTTTGAAAAATGAAGAGTTAGAGGGGACCCAATTAAGGTGTTTAAGATTGTTGAAGGGATTGACAGAGCTGATGCATCATTTTGGATTTATTGATGAGAATAATAAGATTAGGGGACACAAATATGTTGTTTTTTTAAGGTAGGAGTCATTTTGAGATGACAGTTTTATTTTTCTAACAGGTTGGTTTGATTTTGAAATGAGTTGTTTTCAGATGTGGTAGCTGTAGTGAATTTAAAAATGGCTTAATAAATATTTGAATGATAAGGGCTGACTTTGAGGTGTTTTTTATTACATCTTATGTCATAATTCCAGTCATGCATTTTGAAGTTATGAATTTTAGGTACTGTTAGTCATCATTATGAAATTCTTGTCCTGAATATCCCACATTATTGATTGTGATATTCCAGCCATAATCTTTGTGTATCATTTGGTTATTATGATATTCCAGCCATAATCTTCATGTATCATTGGTTATTGTGATATTCCAGCCATAATCTTCGTGTATCATTGGTTATTGTAATATTCCAGCCATAATCTTTGTGTATCATTGGTTATTATGATATTCCAGCCATCATCTTTGTGTGTTATTGGTTATTATGATATTCCAGCCATCATCTTCGTGTATTATTGGTTATTATGATATTCCAGCCATCATCTTCGTGTATCATTGGTTATTATGATATTCCAGCCATCATCTTCGTGTATTATTTGTTGTTATGATATTCCAGCCATCATCTTCGTGCATCATTGGTTATTATTGATACTCCAGCCATCATCTTTGTGTATCATTGGTTATTATTGATATTCCAGCCATAATCTTCACATATTATGTGTTGTTATGATATTCCAGTCATCATCTTCATGTATTGTTAGTTATTATGGTATTCTAGCCATCATCTTAATTTATTGTTGGCTGTTATAATTCCAGCCATCATCTTCATGTGTTATTGGTTATTGGGATAATTCCAGCTATCATCTTCATATATTGTTGAGTATTATAATATTCCAACCATCATATTCAGTAGTACTATAAGACATTAAATGAAATGATTCAACTTCCTTTGACCATTATGTAAATCTTGTCATTAGTTTGAAGATAATTTTCATTGGGAAAATCCCATTTGTTAGCTGGATAGAATTTAAGGTACCAGATGTAAGAAAGTCTATGTCACTTGTAACTGTATATTTATAAATATGTAGGTTTTTGTTTTACCTTTATGTATTTGGTTTATCAGATACTTAGTTTCATGTGTGCTTTTCACACTTGTTATGTAACTTTATTAAGTCATTGTGTGATCTTTAATTTAATGTTGGAATTCATAAAGCATTTTAGTTAACACTAAATTGTTAGTGTGTCACAATTTCTGGTATGGACTGTGTAAGAACCCTGCAAAGTTATAAATTAGCACTAATTTACAAAACTGTTTTGTTTATTAATTAGATCTTTACTTCCCATGGGCCTACCATCATCATGCCCACGTGGTTTTGCTCTCGTGCCATTTTTAATGAAGTTGGGGGGTTCTCTGAAGCTGGAAAGGTATCTGTCTATAACATTTGATAATTATGTAAAGCATAAATCTTTAAATATGCTCAGATGATGGATTAAAAGTTGCTTTTATGAACCTCAAAATGGAAAGTGTGCATTTTTTCAATATTCAAATTTTGTCTGGTTCCTTTTAAAATAATGATGTTTTCATCAATTCTGTTACTTACAAAAGTTATTGCCATTAAATATTAGTGCCCAGTGTTTAACATGATTTTTAGTGCTTTAAGCTCTGACTCTGGAGAATATTTAGGAGCATGTCTGGAAGCCCAGAATGTCTAGTGAGTAGAGCACAGATAACACCATTTGTGTAGCTTAGTGCTAAACAATCTTTTGATAATTCTTGATGATGAGAAAGCCACTTGAAATAAAAATGTATCTCAGAATGGCTGGTATGTGTATTAAAAACATGAAGATGAGCGAGGAAGGTCAAAACGTTGTTCTATGCTTACCAATAAAATTGCAAATACCCATACCAGCTGTTTTTAGATACAATCTGTTAATAATTCTTGATGTTGATAAGCAGAGAATGATGTTTTGACCTTCCTATGTCATCTTCAAGCTGTTAATACCCATACCAGCCATTCTGAGATACAATCTGTTTATGTACAGCATTTCAATCTTTAGTTTCATTTGTCTATTTAGACAGTACCCATTAATCTTTAGATTTGTTTAAAAAAAAATGTTCAGATTTAATGAAAATTCCAAGTATTTTTCTCTATTTTTAGTTTTGAAAGAAAGTTACTAAAGTCTCTAGTTTTCCTTGTTTTTAACTTTGTTTTAATATTCTCTCATAGTTAAAAATTAAGGAAAATTGGGAAGTTCCTTTGTATCTCAGAATGGCTGGCATGGGTATTAACACTTTTATTTCAAGTGGGTTTCTTGTCATTAAGAAAGTTAAAAAATATCCAGTCATATGATTTATGCACACATATACAAGTGATTACTCAACACATCAATTTCTATAGAAGTAGAGATTTATTGCAAATTAATATTTTTCTCACACTGTCAATTCTATTAGAATGACTGCCTGTTAAAATGTGGTTACCCCACAGTTTTTTAATTTTCGAAAAGCCTTGTTTATTTTGTCATTCTCAATTTCTTTTTGTCCATTCAACTCTATTTCTTATGACTCGTAATATTAAGTCTCTCCTGTTTTTTCCTACTTTCTTCATTTCTTTATTGTTAAGAAAGATAAACAAAATGACACAGCAGATGAAGCAAGAAATTTAGATTTTAAAAATAAAAATGTGCAAGAACAGGTTTAAACCAAATAATTTTCACCTATAAAATTTCAGTTATTGAAATTATAGTTTCACTAGTTCGAGACAAAAACCATAGCTAAGAAATTCTATGGTATTAACCAACTTTGATCTTTGATGTGTAAAGATAGTGTCCTTATAACAAGTAATGTATGTTATCTATTTTTGTAGTGACATTTTAGCAATTATTGCTTCAAAAGAAAATGTTTTGAGGTCATTCTTTAGAGCCTATTCTTTGTAGGGTACACCAGAAGATCTCCTTTTCTTCTTCTCACATCTGCGAAATGGAGGAGAAGTACATCGAATTGATGAAGACCTGCTCACTTATCGCTATCATCTTCAGGCTACAACATTTTCTGTATCTGAGTAGGTCAGATTTTTTAAAGTAAGTTTAGAGTATTTCAGGATGATGAAAAGCCCACTCAATGTAAAAATGTATTTTAAAAATGGCTGGTATAGGTATTAAAATGTTAAAATAAAGTAGAGAACAATGTTTGACCTTCTTAGGTCATCTTCAGGTCAACTCTTTGTTAATCAGAAGAGAGAGCCTAAGAAGGTCAAAATGTTGCTCTGTACTTTAATTAAAGTTTTAATACCCATACCAGCTGTCTTGAGAATATATTTTTGGAGTATGTCATCTGACCAATGGTCAGTTTATATTTCAAACCTGGTAAACTAAAACCTTCCAAGTGAAATTAGCTTCAAAAGCAGTAGACCATGTCGTAGTGGCTTCCAGTTGTATAAAAGTGAATTGGATTTCCAAAACCTACTGATGTGCCTTGTATAAATGAAATAACATATTTACCACTGAAATATATTTATAAATATAAAATGTTATTATTTAGTACATTTATATTCTTTGTTTTAAAAGAATAATAAAAAGAAATGATGAGTAACAAAAATGTTGTGTTCATTCTTACAGTTATTTGACTTATATAAAGTAAGACTTTATATATTATCTGTTATTTTTACTCCCTTAACTATATAGGGTCTGTCAGTTTGAATGACCACAATAAAAAAAAAAAAAAAAGGAAATAAATATTAATTTTTAGTTCAAATATTATACATTTATTATTTTTATTATGTTGAACTTCCAGTCATTGCGTGGCTAGCATTAGAGAATTTTCATTGAAGAAGCCCACCTGCATTTGTGATATCATATCCAATGAAATAAAACTGACTTTTAGTTCTTATGAAGTGACCCTGTGTCAGCTGTGTTTTAGCGGACTAATATTTTGTAATATATAGTCACATTTCAATTATTATACATTATATATAGAGAGAGATTATTACTATTTATAAATAAGTTATTAAATTTATTTTCCTTAAAATAAAATAGTATATAAAGAAGTAAAGCAAATAATTATCTCTTCTACCAACAGCCTTTCAACTCAGTTGCTAAGCTTTTTTAAATTTTGCATGGGAGGATATGAAACAAAATATTTTTAAGGTTTTATGTTTACAGTTAAATAACCAAAAAATAATAAATTACTCTATCAATAAGTACCACAGAATTCTACTATAATTTACTTATCTTAGTAACTAAACTGTATTTTGGTCTATAATAACTGTGAGATTTCGAGCAGGCTAAAGACACAACCTATCTTGATGAATTTTGGTTTGAAAGAATGAGGTATCCTTCTAAAAGATTAAAATGGTTGAAAAAAAAACACATATTTTAAGCTGTCAATTAGTTATTCACATGTCATACATTGAAATAAATATGTGTTTTTGTGTGTGTATATAGACACACACAAGGGACTGTATCCAAAAATTGAAAGAAATATATGGGGCCACTTTGTTTGATTCAATAGATGACTTGTATATCAGCACATAAATAAAAAGATGAGGTTCTTATTTTATATTATAGCCAGTCAATATTGGATTTTTAGTTCCTTATTCTTACAAAACTAGGGTCAGTTTGTATTCAACATACCATGTAGCACACAAAAATTGATATTTAGGTATGTTAATTTAATATTTATATTAAGAAATTAACTAATGTGCAATATTAAAATATGATTTATAATCTACAATTTGATATGAAACATTTTGACATAAATTCAAAAACAGTAGTTCAATAAAATTTTGAATGCAAGTCAATAAACATAATGACACAACTTTTTATCGTAGACCTGTCATAATAAGGTTAATTTATGTATTATATCTTACAAATATTAGAAAAGTAATAACTTCAACAGTTTCAGTCTTAAACTCATGGGTAGCTTCCCAAAAAATAAAATCACCCATCCTCTAAAAACAGATTGTTAAATCTGTTTGAAGGTAACCTGTTTCAAGCTAGAATTTCGTTTTTATTAAGCATATTTAAGAGCTGTTTCCGATTCCTATTTTAGAGACACCATTTGGAACATTCGTGTCAGAGAATTTGAAGACCGTATTCTAGCCAAGTGGCAGAATTTTACAATATGGAATGCAGGAAAACAAGGGAGAAAATTGTTTCGCTCTTTGACCTCAGCTAATCAGTCAAAAGTTTGTAACTTCAATTTTTTGTCCTTATATTTGATGTTGCTTGTATGATTTTGTCTCTACTCTTACTGACTGTTTATATGCTTGAAAGGTGGCAAGTTGTACACTGAAATGTAAACAGTGTGGAGTGTTTTTAAAGAAATAGCATTACATTCACAGTAGTGTATGTTTAAAAAGGAAGAAAAGAATAGCTTTGCAGTAATATTGTCATTAAATAGGCTGACATATGTGGTGTTCAACAAATATGATTAAATTTCTTGTGTAATCAGCTATTAAATGCTGGTTCATATGTTTCTCCTAGAATAAATCCTACAACAAAATTCCACCAATGTGTAACTGTTGCTTGGACCAAAAAAATGTTTAATTCCTTCTAATTTTTGTCCACCCCATCTTTATGCTTTACCTAAGATGTGCAAGTTAAACAATTGTTTCAGGCCTAGTGTATCCAGTATCATCTCATTATGTTGCAAAGTTCATTGTTCAACAGTTTCCATATTTGAAGAGTAAGAATGTCATTAAAACTTCTGCTAAATTTGTTGAGAAGCTTGAAAAACATTAAACTTAATTCTTCTGACAAGTCTCTATCTTTTGATATTTTGTTGTTTATTAAAGTCCCAGTGGAAGATGCTCTTACTTTCAGGACAGATTAGATTATGTTTCCATATCTATAACTGAAATTATTGACATTATTAATTTAACTAAAATTTGTATTGAAAATAATTTTTTCAAAGTTAATGTAAAGTATTATAAACAGGATGTTGTATGAGTCATGGGTTATTCTGTTTCTCCACCCATGTGACCTTCATATGGAAAGTTTTGAATGTGTTGCTATTGATAATGCTTCTTTAGAACCTGCTGTTGGATTAAATTTGTTGATGAAACTTTGTTTGGTTGCATTAAAAACAGTTGCTGATTGTTTAAACAGCATTGCTGTCTAATTTGTTCAGGTTAACATGTTAAATTGGACAAAATAACTGGTTACCTTTTTTATTTGGTTTTTGGATGAACTTGTTAAAAGAAATAATAATGGAACTATTTCCACGACTATTTACCAGAAACCATATTTGGTCTCTCTGCCATCACATCGGATATTGTCATCCATTTTATAAAAAAAATTAGTAGTTTTTCATACTTACATAGCTTTTAAAATTTCTTCTGATTTTACCAATTTAGAAAATGAATTGTGTTAAAAACATTGCTAAGGATAGTCAATGTAGTTGAATATCTAATACAATTCAATTTTTATCGAACAGCGTAGCTGATTAAACAGTGTCTGTCTGTGATGATAAAATTAGCAGGACAGTAATACTACCCTAAATACGACATATAACTAACCAGATTACTATATATTAAGATAAAAGTAATTTTATTCCTATTTTTAAACCATGAAACAATACTTTTTTGTATCAAAGATGTATATATTAAAAAAAATACATTTTAAGTAAAAATGGTATATATCAAATTGGGTGTAATTGCAACAAATGTACATTGGCCAAACTTACAATAATTTGAAATATCGTCTTAATGAACATAAAGGTTATGTTACAAAAACAACTAATTTCTCTTTGTGTTAAACACATTATCAAAACAGGTAATTCAATACACTGGGAATAAACAATCTTAAATGAACCTAAAAGCCAAATTGAATTAAATATTTAATAGAAATTTTGTGCTGTGAAATAAATAGAGATGAAAGGTTAACTGGTTGATCTTCTTTTTAACTCTAAGAACTTGTTACTAGGTTTTTCAATATGAAAGTGTTGTGATTTAAAATTGTATGTTTGTCAATTTCAAGGATCATTTTTTCTTTGTATATTCTAGTTTTTATTAAAACTTGTATAAGTCTAAAGATATGACATTTGTAAACAGTAGAACACGTTCACTAATTTGTTGTAAAATCACAGAACGAAAATAACATGTAAATGATTTTTATAGTCTTCTAGACACCATGTCTTATACTTTAGATTGAAAAACCGTAAGTCCAGTGTCTAATCTAAACTCTGTCAAAATATAAACACCTAGCACAGATAGCCCATTGTGTAGCTTTGTGCTTAATTCTAAACAACCAACTATAAACACCTAAATCACATTCCTTATCTAAATGCTGTATTTTATATATAAACACCATAAAAAAAATATTTAATCAACATGTTGTGAGGTACATTAAATACAACCTCACAACAGATTTCTTATTTGATTGTACCTGTATTTATGTTACAGGTTACAGCTTTCTGTGATGTGGACATAAAGAAGATTACAAAGGGTATTTACATACATGAAGAATCAAAGGTACTTTAGTGGTTTGCACAAGAATTAGAAAATAAAATCATGTCCCAGGTATCTTGTCTGGAAGACATTGAAATTAAAGAATGTTAAACAATTACAAAGTTATTATATTTTTATTTTAAGAGGAAGACATTTCAAGCTAGCGCCTTTCATCCGATTGTTCAGCTTATGGCTGCTGTGCAATATGAGGATAAGTGCTAATTAAAAGATATCATCCTCTTAAAATAAAAATATAAAGAAAACTAAGCAGTTGTTTAATATATATTTTTAACTATATACTTTTATATTACTGAAAGGCATAATGTCTAGAAGTACAGGGTGTTTGGAAAGCCACTGTGCACTAATATATTTATTAACAGATATGTTTCAATATAGAATACAGGAGGTAAATATGAATGAGAATTAGAAAAATGTTGAAAGTGACTCCTTCCCCCATTGGCATCAATACAGGCTTGGGTCCTTCTTATTTTGTTTCTAAACACCGCTATCGCTATCAGTTGCTGGCACAGTGATTTCCGAATACCCTGTATTGCATTTAATTATGTTAATCTGATATTCATTCCTCATTTTTTGGATGTTAACTTCAAAGTTTGCATCCCAGAAATGTATTACTTTTCAAATGGTAACAATGAAACTGTTGAATGAGTTATGAAATCCAATGTTGGTGATATTGTTTAAATATAGTCATTAGTGAGTTAAACCATTCAACTAGCACTTAGTTCAAGTTGTTTTTATTACTGTTTTTTATTAATTTTGCCAATACTTGTAGATAATAATTAGTCAGTAGCTTATTACAAAGGAAGTACATTAGTGGAGGTTTATGAACTTAATAAAAGTTGGTTTGGTTATAAAAACAGATTTTCCATAATTCAGCTAAGTAAGTAGCATTCCAATTTTTTTTTTCTATCGTGTAAGGAATTTTTTCAAATTAAGGTATAAAAACAAATTCACTTCGATCAAATTATTTCATTTACCACAGTGAACATTTTTTATTAAGTTTGTAATGTTTGGGTTCTAGACCATTAATAAGATGCTCACATCAAAAGTGGTCTAGAACAAATCTATAGCCAGCAGTTGTCAGCATTTCAACCATAACAAATGTGACCTGATTCTGTGAGAATGATTCACTCTGAAAAACCTGTGTGTGACAAGTATCATTTTTGGATTGAGCTACAATAATTACTGTCAAACATGTAGAACTTTCACAGACCCGTGTTATTCCTTTATATAACCACTCAGCAGGGTAATAATCAAAGGTCTATGGTTCAAGACTTGCAATAAACATTAGAGTGGCTGACCCTCTTACTAGATTTTCAAACCTAAATTTAAAGAACTTTTGTTTTTCTCTCTCCAAATACAGCATTAGATTATATGTTGTGATTATTCTGATGCAATTTAGGTATAACCTTAATATGGTGCAGAATAAATATGATTTTGTTAAGGAAGGTACCACTAGATACTGTGTAGTTCATACACTGCAGGAATTATCCATGAGAGGTAATCTTTCCAGAAAGCTGTTAAACATGGAGGTCATTCTGATTCAAAATTAAATGTTTTTATCAGTGATTTTTATGTTTACACTGTGTGTTTGTGTGTATGTATCACATTTACAGTTTTACCTCTAGGAAATTCCCAAGCCCAGAATTCCTATCATTCATTTTACTGAAGGCAAACCACCGTTTATCATCTGTGTGAAATTGGTACGTTTGTTTTCTGTTGCTTTTATATAAAACCTACACTTAACTTATTATGCAAGTCACGAGAGAAGGAGAAACAGACATGCCTGCATTAGAAAGATGTTCATAACACTGTGATATTAATTTATGGATTAAATATTTGATAAGTTCAATGAAATCCTAATTACTGGATAATATAAAACATTGGTTACATTGTATTGTCTGAAAAGATAGTGATTAAACATTGGTTACATTGTATTGTCTGAAAAGATAGTGATTAAACATTGGTTACATTGTATTGTCTGAAAAGATTTATATACATGTACTTAAGTTAAATCCATTATTTCACTGATAGGGTAAAATAGACACAAACAGTTAACATCTTTATGTACATCTCTAATTTATTATGTTAAAGCCAAGCAGTTAACTCTGTTAACTGATATAATCAATTATGAGTGTTAATTAGTGTCACAAAAATAATTCAAGATTAATGTTTGCTCTTCCAACTATCCACATACTAAAAATATTACCAACCACTTAAATTCCTCTAGCAACAAAATATGAAAACTATTTTTCTGTTCAACTGTTATATTTGTAAACATTTTTGTCCTTTAATTTCTATGTTCATCCAAAGCCCAAGATGTAGAAAATTAAAGTTGAGCAAGAAAAAAATAACAAACAGTTTCAGTAGTAAAGTCAGAGACTTAATATTGGTTTAACTATGTAATATACTGCATGGGAAAATGTATGTCTCCTTTTATCTTCTATGATGTTTAACTCATTCACTGTAGCTGGGTCATATTTCCTGCTGCAATGAATGAAATAAACATGTATATTGAAATCAAATCCCACATCCAAGCAGTCTTCTCAAATCGGCTAATGAATAGGACAGGAAAAACGGACATATGTAATTTTACTTTTGACTATGAGAAATTGTTTGCCACAAATCACTACACAGTTTAAGGCTTGTTCGAAAGTAACTCTTGCAAGATGAGGTGCTGGTAATGTTGGCAAATATATTAAGTAGTTTGGCCATATAGTGAGAATGCAGTGGCACAACCATCAAGATTCACAGAAAGATGGATTGATGGTGTGATTGAGGCTCTTGAATATAGACAGTCCTACAGTGGCCCAGCCCTTACAACTACCACTTTAAAGCAAAGTAAATAGTAGACAAACCAGCCAGAAAATAATGAAAATGTCCAATGCTAATGCCCTTTGTAGGAAGTTTGTAACCATAATAATGGTTAAAGTGAAAGAAATGAGACCATCTGTACAGTAATTGTTGCACATAAGAGAACGTCTTAGATAGCAGTAAAAAAAACGTATTGTTTCCCCAACAGACCAATAGCGTTACCAATCACACCAAGCTCCTGGCATTTTTTACTGTCTCTTGTTTATGCATGGAAACATTAAAGCCTGATAGGTTGGTTTTATTTCAGGGAATGACAGGAGGAAGTTTTGAATCCAATCTCACTTCTTTACATCTTACTGAAGGTGAAGATTATTACCACTTCAACTAATACAGTAGAAAGAAGATATTCCAGAGGTAATTGGGTTTCTGATGACATGAGGAATTTGTACTTAAGCCTATTTGTTTTCCATTTTTAGGTGTAATTAAAGTATAATATTACTTGGAATTTTAATAACTAATTATCACGTTATACCTTGCTATACGAAACTAAATAATTTCTAGGTTTCTTTCACTGGTCAGTTTCATCGTAGAATAATGGACATTTATAACTAGTGTTTTATTTTTTGAGAGTAGAATGACAAAAAATGAATATTTTTCTTTTACATATCATTATATTTGCACGAACTATACATGAAAAATCTATAAATATTTGTTGTGAAATTATCTCTATTAAATGCACAATATCTGAATTGGTTGAAATACAGTCAGACTTAATCATCTTAAACGTGTTTTTAAAACACCTGTCTCTCTTAGAGACTTATTATTTTATAAATACAATAAACTCATGTATATAGAGATAAAGTAACTAATGTCAAAGGAATTTTGTAAACAGTACAATCTTATCTTCCTCTAGTATTTTTATGTCCTGTTTACTTATCATATCACATCAACAACCTTAACCACACCAGTTTTCATGTATTTTGCTGCTGGGCAGATAACAATGCTGGAAATTTTTCTCCACAGTGACAAAGTAGGCTGTACAGATGGCAGAATACAGAGCAGAACTTCCTGATATATATATAAAAAATATATCACACCATGGATTTTTTATAATTATCAGAATCAAGTTATAAAAATTTAAATTCTTGCAAGATTTACAATATATCTTCACATTTAGTGTTATCAAGCATTTCACTCCTTTTAGTGGCACTGAGTTTCATTGCCCTAAAAGTCAAGAGTTGTTTGTTTCATTTAACTTGCTTCCATTACAATACATTTATTGCATGTATTTACACACTTACGGGTCATTTATATCCATTTTCTCCAATATGGGTATGGCTTCATCTTTTAATGTCTGGTGTAATTCTAACATTATCTGAGTCCACTGGATTTCCCAGAGAAGAGAATAAAGTTCTTGCAGCTCCCTCTGTGAAACATATGTTAAAGCAACTGGCATGGTTTCCACCCCTGTAATATATATCACTTTATAAAATAGCTACTTGAACACTGTAAATAAGGAAATGATACTTTTGCACTTGAAGTAAACTCTTGGTTTTACAACCCTCTTGCTAGCTGTGTAACTTATAAGCCTTATGGTGTAAGTATTCATTCTCACCTCTACTGTGGACATTGTCAGGTTGAAGTAAACATGTCAACTGTTGTAATTAGAAAGCTCCTGTATTTGTTCCCAACTGTAGCCCAACAGTGCTTGAAACTAAACCCAAATTACAATAACTGTGTTGATAAATACACTTCATAACACATAACGAAGATTATAAGTTTAAAAAATTTCTGTTAATACAAAAATAATAAAAACATAACTTGAATTTTCAGAGGGTAAAACCTGTCTTCTTTACCCTCAGAGAAGAAAGGTCCACTGATCAAAAGCATGCAGGTTATAGGTTTATCATTTTACATTAAGGCTTATTGAACGAACATTTTACTGACATCATGAATTGTCCTTAAAGTATAAAATAAGTAACTATTATCTCTTAGCAAACTTTCCACCCATTTTACCATTCAAAATCAACTTTATATTTTTATGTAAACTTTAGATATAATTAATAATTAGCATTTCACACACAAACCAATAAAGATATGTCATAAAAATTATATTATTTAAGCAATGTTAGGTAGAGTTCTATCTTCTTTGTAATAAAAATTAATAAAATAGAGCATGCATAAACAGTAATGTGAAAATCTACATTCTTTGTACAGCTTTCCACTGATGTACAACTACATTCAGTGTGGAGTTAAGAAGCTTCTAAATAGATCTACTCAAAAAATAAAGCAGTTCTGATCAAAGCTTTAAATAGAAGACTGGATACTAAATACGACACCCCTGTTGAAGTCAAGCCATTTGAAATACAACTTTTCATATAAGCAAAGTTCTGGCAGAAGTAAACAAAATGAAAAAATGAACAGAATTTGAGTATAGCCTAAATATATGAATTAATATATTTTATACATGACTCACCACAAAAATCCAAATGAGGATTCCATAACCAAATTGGTGTTTGTTGATAAAAACTATCTTTCCTCTTCTCTTCCATTGTACTGAAAAGTTTTGGATGGTCTGGTTTCAAAACAAACTGATATTTTAACATTTGCAGTGTTGTTCTGATAAATATATTACATAAAAATGTATTGAACTGAAGGTTAAAATTATAATTGCAGTTCTAATTATTTACTCAGTTATTCATTCCTTACTCTTGAATATCACCTTTATAATTTTAACACTGATTTAATATCACTGCATTTAGCAACTGAACTTCATATACTGCTTAAAAAAAACAATTTTATGTATATATTATCATTCTTAGACAAAGTTACTAAAGACATACATTCACAGTCTCTGAAATAAATATTTATTGTTGTTTTTTCTAAGGCCAAGAGTAATATCCTTGCAAGTGTTTCACAATTTCTTTAAAAAATAGTTTCTGGCAGAGAGATATCAATCGCTTTAAGGGTAAACAATATATACATTCATCTAACTGCTTATGCAGCAAAATGGCTGCTATAAAAATTGCCCATAAAAATTTTAAAATCACCTTTAAAATGTCTAAATATTAACAATGACTATTTCACAGTAGTGGCCGAGTGTCTGTTTTGTTTTTTGAATTTTATGCAAAACTACTTAAGAGCTATCTACGCTAGCCATCCCTAATTTAGCTGTGTAAGATAGAGGAAAGGCAGCTAGTCATCATCACCCAAGACCAACTCTTGGACTACTCTTTTAACAACAAATAGTGGGAATGACCATCAAATTATAATACCCCATGGCTAAAAGGGCAGGCATGTTTGGTGTGACTGGGATTTGAACTCTTAACCCTTTAGATTGCAAGTCAAGCACCCTAACCACCTGACCAGACCAGGCTCATGCTTGAGTGAAACTAAAGTTTATTGTACTTTTGTAAATTCACCTAATTCCCCTATATTTGTTTTTGAGTGAATCAAAATTTTACTATTTAAATGAATTTTCCAGACAAACCTTATCAGTTGAGTTCTTTAACAGAACTCTTCCATCTGGGGTTCCAGTTACTCCTTTTTGTATGAAGGCTACTAGTACATATGTATAAAAGAGACAGAACACTACTTTGTGCATATAATTAGATTTCAGGGATGATTGGTAGAGGTCTCAATAAGCAATATAATTAAATCATATGTAGGTGCACACCATGTTTGGTATTACTGGCACATTTTAAATTTTATAAATACAAATAGGAATAAATATATGTGTGACCTAGTTAGCTATAGTAATATAGAAAGTTTTAATGCTACAAAAACTAAGTTTCTTAAAATATTAAAGTACCCTTACTTTGGTACAGACAAATAATTAACAAAGTAGAGATAAAGTTTAACAAGTACAAACAATTAATAAAATTCAGAATTAAAATAAATTATGTAGATAGATAAAAACATTAGGATGATTAGAAAACATGCCATTATTTTAATAATACCAACCATTGCATGTATCCTCTGAATTGAAAAAGCCTTCCTTGTCTTTGTTTGCTCCAGAAAATTCTTCTAATAATGCATTCTACAAAAATCTGTTAAGGTTTTATCTAAATCATGCCTTTCCCTAAACCTCACTTATAACAGTAACACTGGTTTATAATGACAGCTTTTAACCTAAAATGTTTATTTAACAATGGGTGAGTTTTTAAATTTATATATATACCTGAAGTGTAAATGGTTTCACTTAGCTGAGGAAACATGTCAAAGTTCTGTTACTAAAAAGACTAGGGGGTAAGTTTGCTATACTGTTTTAAAAATTGTGCATTTTTCTGTATTCTGAAATCAAACTTTATAATCTACATTTATTTAGATTTTGTCATTAATTACAAATTAAAAGTACACATTACATTTCTTATGGATCTGCTGTAACAATTCATAAACATAATTTGCTACTAACCAGACAGAACGACAAGAAGTTGGTTTTCATTCTATATTTTAATCTGAATGTAAACTCAACCTCTCAACACTAGCCATGGGTTTTGTTAATTCTTCAATCTTCTGTACATTATTATGCTGAAGTGTTTGTTTTTTATAATACCCAAGCTACGGAGTAAAAAAATTATTCAAGCAAAAACATTTTTCTGAAACAAGTCATTAAAAGAAATTCTGAATATCCATGCATTACTGAACAAAATATTGTTTTCTTCATAACTTGCAGTTCATTAAGCATACTCTGAGTTTTTACAGTTTCAGTTTAACAAGAAATAATACAGCCTTATATCTTTCTTACAATTACCATGTTTGGGTTGGAAGTGAAATCTCCCCTAACATCTAAACAAATAATATACATTTTTCTAACATTCCAGTAAGCCAATTTATACCTCACTGGCCATCTAACATACATGAAGATACACCACCAATCTAAAATAAAGTATTGATTCATACTCATATTGTTACTGACACCACTAATATTGTTTCATTATATAAACAATGTTGTATATTCCATAATTTCGTATTATTTTTAAATATCTTATTTTACTTCCACAATTCCACCTATACAAATTAATAAAGACCTTCCAAGTCTGCCTCACATTTTTCAAGGAATATTATTCATTTTAGATATTAAGTAAATAAAAAGGCACGCATGGACAATGTTATATTTAGTCCTAATTATCTGTGAAGAGCAGAAAATTTTAACATAAGTAGTAATGAGACCCCAAATAACCTGACCTAAACTGACCACTGTAAATAATGGGTAACCAACCTAGTCTGGGACAACTTGACAAGATGACTTTAATAGCAAATATTTGGCTACTTTATGCTAAGCAGTTAGGTTTGTGAAACACGTTTTATTATATTCTTGCCATTTAGATTTTAATTTCTTCTTATAATTTTTTTTTTTGGGTAAGAACTCACAAAGAACATAAACCAAAAACAATAATTATTCTTGATGTCTTTGCTTAAGATGAAATGAGAAATGTTCTTGCTAGCAACAGTTCCAACCAAATGAGTTTTGGGCTCATTTCTCACTAATAATATCATTCCAACAACACTCATGTGACACATGTTCACACACAGACAGAAGCACACACTTAGAAACCTCTCATTAATCAGTTACCAAGTCAGTGTAATTCCCATTTTTGAAGTCACATTTTTAGAAGGTTATGTTCCCTAAATACATGAGGAAAAGCACAGAAGAATAGGTAATAGCATGTCTGTTACTACATCTGCAATATCCACTGTCAACAAGACTCAACAGGCCACCTGCTGGGATATGACAGACACAGCAGTGGTTGAGATACTACTTGCATGTTCAACTGCACTAAAAACAGTAGTTATAGTGTGAATTAAACTACATATTTGACAAAACTTACTACTATAAATTTTATGCTTGTAATTTACAAATTATAATCAGGGTTAATAACAACATCAATCATTTTGAACACGAAATTTTTTATTATTGTTTCTACTGGAATTAACTTTCAGGTCATTCATAAAACCCTAGTCTTTCAAAAATAAACACTTTTGAGGACATTTCCAAAACCTCATAATAAAAATGAAAATCAAATGATTTACCAGATGTTTTGGTGTCAGAAAAAACAAAAAAACTGTGTGCAATTTTCATAACTCTTTAAATGTCAGGACCTGTGCAAATCCAATCTGAAATATTTATTCTCTAATAAAAGTTGACTAAACAGACTTTTACTGAAAACCAAAGAAGTTGAAGAATTTTGTTTGTCACTGGCTCCTTATGGTAGTATAGCAGTAAATCTTTAGATTTACAAATCAGAAGTTTGATTCCCTCAGTAACATAGCAGATAGCCCAATGTAGTTTTGTTAAAATTGAAAATACATACACAAGAAAGGTATGATCGTAGTTCAGGATGTGCTGTTTCTGTAACTATAGTTGTAATTGATTCTTTTTAATTCTCCAGTAACTGAACCTTTCCCTTTAATGATGGTAAAAGGAGAAACATACTTTATGTAAGAAAACAAAGATTGTATATTATTATCATTGTAGATTATCAGGGTAATGTCCTGAGCAAAATGTGTTGTTGACAATGGATATGACAGACACAGTGAGGTTGAACTACTGTTACACATTCTTGTACTTGGAAAACCATAAAAGACTGAATAAAGAATGTAGTGTTACAAAACATAATATGTTTGATAAAAATGTCTTATGATAAGTATAATTAATTATAGGTCACTCAATGGTTGGGCTCAACTATCCACGGAACCAGTTAAAAGAAATAGTGATTTTGATTCCTGATGTAATAATTTTAACATACTTGGAGATAATATAAATGACCATAACAGATCCACAAACAACAGTAACCTCACTTAATGATCCTTGATCTATAAACTTCAAAACAAGTTATGTCATTAATGAATCAATATGATGGAAAATCTTGCAATTCATTCTTTCTTACTGTTTCAGATAACTGTAGAAGTGGTAGATAACTGTTCTTATAAACACTGAAAGTTTTTTTAAAGAGATGCATGTCGAGGAAAAAATGTCTTGCTATTGTAAACCAGACCATTTTCAAAACAGGTATGTTCTCAGAGCTCCTATACTGCCGTGTAATTAAATATGAAGAAAATATGCATCAGTTTAGTGTCTGAATTCCTAATTAACAAGTGGGTTAAAGGCTAAGTTTAGTAATTTATTTCAAGTTTCAAAAAAACTGTTTTCAGAGGATCCTTTACAATTTCTTGTTTTCCTTTTGAGGGTCATTGGCCATCACATAAGTGTCAAGTGTTTGAAAATTAATAGCATTACAGAAGTTTATTAATTTGTCTAATCACCTGAGTAAGGTTGAGCCCATGGCTTCAAATGAAAGCATCAATCCAAACACTTTTTTTTTTAGGAGATTAAGTGTTGTTTGTTTTACTCGTAATTTTATCAGAAATGTTCAACCATTTTATGGTATTTCAATTGAGGAATGTTTTTAATCAGACTAAAAGTGCTGATGATAAAAATAAATGAATGGAAATCGATGAATTCCGTGATTTTTATCTTAACGTGTATTCATAAATCACACTTTATAGTAATTTTTCCTCAGTGCAACATTTAAAAACATTTTTAAGCTGGTAAGATCTTCTATCTCCACTTCAATTTTAAATGTTTAAGTTCTCAAACAAATAGCCTTATATACAGTACAGCAAAGGATACTGATAATTTCTTCAGAAATACATTTTGAGGGTTTTCCAAAGTTTCTACTGCCTTTTGAAACTGTTTACAAGCTCTTCTGTTCCTCTCCATAGCTTGCTGAAAGTTCTGGGGAACCTGAAGAACTGACCTGAAAAGTTACAATAAAAAGTCATGTAATAGGTCGACCATAATGCTATTAAATTTAATCTTATTACATACCAGAAACCACATTATTAAATTCACCACACCTGCATAGAAAAACAGTGCATAATAACTTGAAGCACATTCTGAGAAACATTGCTGTCTCATTTTATTATTATATTAAGAGAAATAAAGTTACTTCTTAAATAAAACATTTGAAAGAAAAACACAACTTTCATCCATTCAATCCATAACACAACATTTCCTAATTTCTTCCATAAACCTTCTGTGAGTGAGCTAAATAACAAGATTAGTCCACTGTTTTTAATAATAATGACAATTCAGTTTAAATCACAATTTCTCAATATTTTTATTATCTGGTAGATCAGAAACAAAGTAAAAGAACAAAACAAAACACACTGAATAACCTTATAACTTTTACAATCCCCACTCATGAATGAGTTAAGCTAATAACTTGTGTTTGTGAAGAAGACCGTCTTTTAATACCTTTCTATTATTGATAAAAAGTCAAAGTAGTAATAAGTAAAACAGGCATGAAACTTATTTATATAAGATTCACTTGTTTTTTGAAGAAGAAAAACAAAAGTCATGGCACAAACCTTTCTTTTATTATTATTATTTTTTTAATAAATATCAAACTTTCAGTTGGGAGAAGGTAATTCTCATTACAGTTAATAAGTTAGTTACGAGTCAGCTACCATTTGTATACTGATAAATAACAGTTTGTACTTTTTATTCATGGCATGGTAACTCACAAAATGACTGACTTTTTTTTATTCAAATACAAATATTTAGTTCATAGCTCTGTCACCTCTTGACCAGTTCCAAATCTAATTACAGTTTTGGACTCAGGAGGTCAAATCCTTTTGACTGATATATTTATCAGTACCAAAGGTCTGATTTGCTCTAATCCTGTCTAAAGGAATTTCAATTTGAGGGAAGGCTAGCAGAAGTCCTTATGAGTAATAAAAACAAACTGGATATAACTATGCCCACCTCTTGGTGTTTCTGTACACAGAAACATAGCTAATAAAGGAGAGAGGGAGATCTTGTAGATTAATTTAACCTAACCCTGCTGCAGCAATTGAGGATTCCCTTTTTTCTTAAACAATGTAATCACATTCTTTGGCAGAGTTCATGATGTTAAAAAACATGCAAGTTCAAGAAATTCCATAACCTAAGCTCCTTCAAAAGATGAACCTTGGGTTACAGAGTATTATATTTCACTGGCAGAGTTAATATTCTGATGAATAAATGTAGATCTTACTGATTATCCTTATTCTAGGCATTACCTTTAAAATTAGGATAAAATGCATTCAACTGGCACTAACTAAAAAATCAGTCAATTCCAATGGAGGGGAGATGGAAGGCTTGTGGCATGCATAAAATGTGTTTGCATATAGATGGCAGCACTGAACAAGAATAGCTATTTATGTGAGTGCACATAATAATGTATGTATCAAAAGTATTACTTACAAAGGATCAACAACTGAATGTTGAGATGTGGAAGCTTCTTCAGTTACACTATCGAGATAATTCACTGGCCTCTCTTCTTCCACCAGTACTGCCTTCTGTGATGAAGTTTCTTGTTTGAATTTTGCTATTCTCTGTAACTGAAGTAGTTCAGTTTTGGAGATCACGCCAACTTCACAACTAGATGCAGATTTTTGTTTCATCTTTCCATCCATTCTCTTTTGATGCTCACTGTTTCTGAAAACAAGGTGGGTTGGATTTGATCTATCTTGAAAAACTGTCCTATATTCTCCACTGCTCTTCACAACATCCTTTCTTTGAGTTGAAAAGTACCAACTTGTATCATTTCTTACAGCTTCTTTATGACTTCTGACTTGTCTTGAATGTGTAACTTTACACTTTGGAACCTGTTCAACCTGAAACAATCTATAAATTTAGAAGTGTATCATTTATGACAAACCATATGTGTTCTAAATACCGTACAAAGGTTATAAATATAGCTAATTAATATTATGTTTTATCTCCCCCCCACCCAAATTAAATTACTATGTATCATCAACTTTAGTGGAAGAAAAAATAAATGAAAGTTATTTTCTTAGTTACAAGTTAAAACCATATCCTAAAGCTACAGTTCAGGTTTTGTTATACTTAATTATCATAACATTATACATCTATATATATTTAAAATTTTTATTATACTGACCTTTCAGCCATATCTGGCTAACAGTATGAAAGTCAAAATGATGAGGACAAATGTACTTATGTAACTCTGTCCAATAACCCTGCACAATAAAGTTTTTGCTTCTTGAACACTATTGGGTGTTCTTTATAGATTTTTGGGTGCTAATCACGAAAATCACATCCACATTTGCTGATCATGTACTACTTCATTGAAATATTCAGTTTCACCATGACATTCTACAATGGAAAAATTATATCAGGGCAATTGAAATCCGTCAATGCTTGCAGACTACTGTTGGACACTGCAATGTGATGCACCTGACGTTGAATACAAATGAAAATCAGGAGCAAAACACTTTTAATTATGTTGAACTTAATAGCATATTAAAAACATAAATGCAATTAAATACGTTATTGCCAGTAAACAGTTAACTGTCTATTTCTCAGAGTTCTTACGTGATGAAGCAAAACCAAAACTATATTTGTGCATACCCACCAGGTACCTGTCACAATCAGCAAAAACTTTTCAAGAAGCAAAACTTTAAAAAAAAATTGTTGTGCAGTGTAATATAATATTGACCTTCAGCCTTTACAAAGTGACCATCTTGGTTGTGTTTTAGTGGACAAGTATTTTTAATATACAGTCACATTAAATTACAAGGCATTGCATAGACATACAGATTATTACTATTTACAAACAAGCTCCTAAAATTATTTTTCTTAAGACATAAAATAGTAAATAAAGAAGTAAAGCAAACATTTATCTCTTGTGGTTACAACCTTTGTACTTGGTTGCTGCTTGATGTAAGTTGCTAAGCCTTAAGAAATTATTCAAGTAGAGAACTGAGGTATTTTTACATACACATTTGAATGACCATAAAATCACAAGTTACTTTATTGATAAATAGAAATTCATTATAATTTATCAAGTTCAGTAACTTGGGTCTAAAAATGTATTAAATTTCTAATGGTCTAAAGATTCAACTTACCAACTTGAAAGTTTGTCTCAAAAGAAAGAGAGGATTTTTTCAATCACATTAACTCTATACATCCCAACATTAACTTCACATGTGAACAAGAAGAAAGCAATCAAATATAATTTCTTAACCTCAAAATTACAAGAACCGACACACAATTCCAAACAGAAATCCACCGAAAAATCACCCATACTGGACTATACATTCCTTGGGACTCAGCACATGAAACAAAACAAAAACTCAACATACTAAGAAACCACATAAACATAGCCATAAAACTATGCTCACCAGATAAAATTAACGATGAATTAGACAAAATAAAACAATACTTCATCAACATCAATAAGTTTCCTCCACAAACCGTAGAAAACATTATACGCACACACCTAGACAGAAAGCAAAATCAACCAACAAAAGTAAATATATCTCACGAATCAAAAAATCACGAAACCATATACTGCTGTATACCATATATTCCTGACATCAGCAAACAAATAACCAACATTTGGCAAAAACTAGTAACAAAATATGACATTCCAGTTAATCCTAAATTTATTCAAAAACCAGGCACAAAACTAAGGTCTATACTATGTAAGAACTACACTGACAAACACCACGCCAACATTATTTATAAAATACAATGTGATAACTGCCACGACTTCTATATTGAAGAAACAAGTAGAAAAATGGAAACCAGATTCAAAGAATATAAAAAGTCACCTTCACACGTTTTCGAACACTGCAAGTCAAATGGACACAACATAACCATAGAAAACACTAAAATACTAAATAAAGAAACAAACATAAACAAACGCAAAATTAAAGAAGCCTTACTTATACAACAACTTAAACCCAAAATAAACCAATATAAAGGAATGCCTTTATACCTATATTAATATTATAGATAAAATTATATATTCAAACATCTAACCCCACCCTCTACATTGCGACACTCAGTTACACAACCCCTTCCAAACATGTGGTCATCTTCCTGTCAGTTACCTCTTTCTTTGTGAACCTGACAATGACCGAAGAAGGTCGAAACATTGTTCACTCTTCTATGTAAAATATTTTCTCAACCCAAATGAGCTGTTTTTGCATATAAAAATGGTTGAGAAAGCTACTAGGGGGACATTCTGGGCTTTTGATTGGTTACTCAAGTCATATATATAGAAGTGTATATATGGGATTTTCCAAAACTGAAAAGAGGTGAACTGGGATATCATGTTTAATTCAGTGCATGAGCAATATCTCAGAAAATAAAAATAAAAAAGACGGTTCTTATTTCATATTCCAGACTGTCATATAAAACCAGAGACTTTGTATTTTGACATCACAAACATTTAATTTGAAACAGTGCAACATTTGACACATCATGTGACACAATAATCAATGTTTAGGTGTTTCTTTTAATACATGCTTTTAAATCAAGAAATTAAATTGTCTATAACATAAAGATTTGAATTATAATCCAAGTTTGATACTAAAGTTAATGACAAATTCATAAAAATAGTTATTTATTAAATTTTGAATGCAAGTTAACAAATATAGTTACATGGCCTTTGATGCATGATTTGTTTGGAAAGGGTTAACTGAAATTCTCTTATTCAGAGTTAAATGTTGAAATGTTCTTTCCAGTAGGTAACTTATCTTTCTTGTATATATGTATGTGAAATACATTACAAAATAAGACTGTTGAAGACAAAGTAGAAGAGACACATCATGATATCATTTCGAATTAATACTATGTGCATCTGATTTTAAATGTAGTTTTCCAATCTTTCTGTGACCATTGGCATCAAATTCAAATAAACTTCCTGATTTGGAAAGATTAATAGCTTTTTTTTCAAAATCCAGTCTTTAAGATATGAAAGGTCATATCTAATCTGGTATAATAATAAATAATCCTGACATGTCTCAAACATATATCCCATAGTTGCTCAGAATTCAATTCATATGCAACCTACCCACACACCCTACTATTACATAAGCTATCTTTTCCTCTTTACAGTTTATCTACTCTGACATTTATTCTTCTTTAACTGAATCTCGTACCTTTCCAGATTTAAAATCAAAGCTTTCCTTTCACATCCTTTTCATTAATAAATTTTAAGTTAAATTAAATTATCACAACCAGTAACAAACTCCTTATCATAACTATTATTTCATATTATATTGGCCATTGCTTATAAACTGTACTTATAACATCAAAGTGGAAACTAATACTAATATTGTCAAATATTGAATATATTTATACATATATGCAAAACAAAGCTGTGTTCAAAATTATTCAGAAAGCATGAGCACAAGACAATTTTGGAGTAGCTTCAAAATTCACATTTAACTCCAAAAGATACATCTCAGTTTCTTCATATTAAAATAAACAACAAAAAGCAAACAAGCAAGAGAGTAGGTTTTGAAAGTAGCAAGAACTGGCAAACTAAACAGAAACCTTAAGATACCTTGGGTTTTCCTTTCTGCCTCACAAGTTTGGCTTTTTCAATCAGCTGACTGACCAATTGAATTTCTTCAAGGTCTTCTCGATTCTGTAACAAACCTGGAGGAAAATAACCAGAAGTCTAGTTTAATTATACAGATGTAATGGATAACTAAACTTACTGGTTTAAAATAATCTCAGTGACTGACATACCTTAACTTTAACTTTCTGGATTTGAAACCCATTCAGTAAATAGTGATGGCTAGTTGTAAACTACTAAATAGCTATATTGCAAAAAAAAACATCTGGTTTATCAAATATTGACTAAATAAGTAGATAAACTGTAATCTACTCTCATAGTCTCTTCATAACTATTCCTTTTATACCTTTTGACCCACAGATATAGAAACACAAGAACCAACATTTTGGGGCAAAAAATTATTGGTTTCCTTTGTGTTTTTTACTATGTTTAAAATATCATAACTTACCCAAAAAGAAATTATTTTATGTAATACTTACATATGAGGCAAGTTGACCTATTTTATCACACATTTATTTCATTCTCTAGTTTGTTTGATTTTTATTTCTCAACACAAGCAATAAAAAAATGTTGGATTTTTGTAACATCAAATCATTCATTTCCAAGAGATAACACACAACTCATTTAGACTACTGCAATTACTAGTACCACACAACTCCAAGCTTCATGCAGGAAACATTTTTTCTCATATATCCAACCCAGATCACTAAAAACACTCACCAAATTTCTTTTTAAATCTCCTCCAATGTTACTGCTTCTCTCTTCCTGTAAATAAAGTGTTTCACAGGCCAATCACCTTAACATAACACTAACACTGCTTTAACTGCTTACGACTGAAGTATTAGAATAAAGACTCAATAGAAAATCGTCACCTCTTATAACTTGACCATTTTGGGGTGACAAAAAATTTGGCAAAATAAAGCTTCAGTTCTATTCATAATACAACAAGAAGACAGAGGGCTACCTTCTACCGCTATCATCCTAATTCTGTTTTTTTGGTGTTATTGTATAAACTAATGTGTATTGAGAACAAAACAAAACATTGACTTTGCATATCTTCAGTTGCTAGCTCAATATTTGCATGTTGTTCACTTGGTTTTTTCGAAAATTAGTTCCTTAAACAATGTATATCATAACAAATCTGATAAATTTCCCATTTAAAAGAAACCAAACTTGTGCAAATATTTCAACTGATGAGGCTACATTAGGCTTTTAACACACTCAGAGTGACAAATTAATCAGTTGGTAGAATCCACTAAACCCAGCTCCACATGACAGCATCGATCATAGCAGTGACTTTTAACATGTTGTCAAAACCAAAATTATGGTGACAGAAACTGTGACTTAACTCCTGAAGAAGTTCAAGAAGTCTACATTTAGAACACAGGATTCAGTCAATTTGTTCACCATGGAAGACCAATGTAGAGCACATTTTACCAGAGATGATGTCCTGAAGGTAGTGGAAGCAAAGAAAGACATCACCAAATTATCTAAGAAACACAAGTTATCTAAAACCTGTCAGAGAGTCAAGATGAAAACACAATGAGATATGAGCAAAACATTAAAGATTGAAATAACACAGTTCTAGAGTACAGACAACAAAGAAATGTTGAATTACAACTGCTACTCAGTCAAGGTCTGAAACTTGACCTGATGCCCTTTTCACTCCCTCCTATAATGTAAAATTGTTGTTCATTGGAACAATTGATGGCTTCCCTTCCAAAACTGACAAATTCAAAGGTTTCCATTATTTTACTCAGAAAGATTAGTAAAGAAGCAAAAATACATATTAATGAAAATGGAAATACTGTTTTCAATTAATTACATTAAAGAGCTAGCTGATCTTCAGACAAGTCAGCCACAAAGTTTATGATATGATGCCACATTTTTCCATATAGACATGTATAAAGCTAATCCTGTCAACAGAGTGTGCCACAGAACTCATTAGATGACAGCACAAAGAAATAAGGAGACAGGTGACTATTTCTATTGAAAGAAGAATAATTTCATATTGTGTTGCAAGACATGTGGATCAGCAATTCCTTTTCTCAGACAGGCAAATGATACTCATCACTGAAGGAAAAGAATACCTCCTGATTTTTCAAGATGGAAAACTCACCAGAAAGTGAAACTCTTTAAATTTCTTAAGGAAGTAACAAAGTTCCAGAAGGTGATCTTTGGTGGAACTGGATGGTTAACACAATATAGTTTATATCACAAAAATAAGCAAATAATCAGAATTAGCATTTCTGATTATTACTGCCTTCAATGATTCCAGCTGCACAAGTAACTAAAATACAGCTGCTATAATTTCTTAATATTATTTTTTTATTAATTCATGGTTATTCAGCTTGATTAAGTAGTGTAAGGACAAATGAAAGTAACCAATAAATTTAAATTAATTTTCCAATTGTTCCAAATCTTCTGTGAGAATAATCGACTACTTTGATGTTATCAATTAATCATCCCAATGATAAATCAATTTATAAATTCCACTGACCATCAAGCTCTGTTCTTCATTGTGCTACCATTCTGTTTGTTTGTGTTTTCTTATTGCAAAGCTACTGAGCCCATCAAGGGAAATCAAACCCCTGCTACCATTCTGTCTGAAAGATGTCACAGTTCTCTTTGACTTTGGCACAGAAAACAAGAAAAGATTGATCAAATGCAACCACATTTGCTCACATGCAACACACAACAGCACTATGCTGTACTGAAGACCCTTCACAAGTGCAATATCGCCAGTATTTTCAAAGCAACAGAAGTGAAAAGAATCAGTGATAACACCTTTATGAAAACAGGCTGAAACTAAAATTGCTGTAATACCAATTCAAACTTCACTTTAGTTTCTTTGCTAGATCCTCACTTTAAAACAGTCTTCTCAAAAAGCAACAGAACCAAGTAGTAAAACACAGTTTGAGGAAGAACATAATGCAGATGTTTGTAGGTTTGTTCTAAACATCTAAAGATTTATCAGGCTCAAGTGGCATTTAGGCACTGTCAGGTTTTTTCTCTTGTTAACAAAACCTGTTTGGCAATGATTAAAATGTTTGAATGGTAATTGCACATTAAACATCACTAATGTGGAAAATATGACATTTTGATTCATATAATGGCTACTACTTAAGCAAAAGTTGTATTAAAATAAACACACAGACACCACCATAATATTATATGTAGCAGCTCCTTCTGTACCTAAGAGCAGACCATTAAGACAAAAAACAGGATACATTTTGTGGATGCTTTTCCTTTAACAATGTACACTAAATGCCTAGCATAAGAGATGTGTCTAATTTTACCAATATCTATCATGTTCCAGCTTCACTTGCTTTCCTTTAACTCTTTTTTGTTAAAGGTATGTATTTAGTTCTAACTGAAGTGTTAACTCTTACTCTATTCTGTTTAGCTGTTTTTTATTACTATGTTTATCAAGTGTATTTAATTAATCAATAATATTACATTAAAAGAATAACAACTGTTACTTTTCTTGGAATGGTGACTGTTAAATAAAAATTTGTTCTGCTTAAGTTGGTTTCAGTATTTGTATTGGCTGGAAAAAGAATGCTCTTCCAATGCAAGCTTTACTGTATGAAACTACAAGATTGTTGCACATTGCATCAAATATGTTTGCATAAAAAATTGCATGTTCAACTTTATTTAAAATATAAAAACATATTTATTGTTCTTTATAATGTTTTAAACCGCATACATTTTTTATAAGTATTACATGCAAACTAATAAAGTTTTCAATCAATTATAATTTAATAGTTATAGTGACATGATATCAGTAAATTATTACTATAATGGATTCAAATCTCTGTTCAGTGATGTATTCTGAACCTTTGAAGACAAATTATACCCATCCTTACAGCTTTTGAAAAAAAATAACATTGCCAATTTCACAGTCAAATACAGCTGAAGGTGGTGGTGATGTAGAAAGTGTTGTAGATGTCTCCTCACCAGGAGTACCACCACTTGTTATAAGTTTACAATAATTAATATCTAGAAGACACACAATTCATTTTGATATTACTAAAGTGAAATATCTGCAGAGATTCACAGCAATAATGATACTGGTTTATAAAAGAAGTAATGATGAAGAAGATACTATTACCATTAAAATAATTTCTATTTATTTTTACTATTTTAAAATGACTATTGAATCTGATATTTTGGTGAGAAACTGAAAAAAAGACATGTTTCCAAACCTATCTCTGTTAACACAAAGACATTTACTAGCCTCAACCAGGAGTGTGTACGTGTTAGTGATCTAGTGCCTGTTTTCAGAGGTAGAGGAAATCTTTCCAGATACTGACTGACCACTTCTTAAAACATAACTATAAACTCCTCAACATTAAGTACTGAACGTCAATACCTTGGTAACAAATATTAAGAAAATACAATAACATTTCAATTTGGGCTTTAACCGATACAACCGTAGTTTTACATGACTACAGAAAGAGATTCCAGGATGTAATCTACAGCATAAGGTGAGTAATGTATGGTCACAAGTTACATAAGGTGAGTAATGTGTGGTTACAAGTTACGTAAGGTAGGTAATGTGTGGTTACAAATTACATAAATAGCAGACAACTGATGACATTAAAAATTCCATCCCTAAATACCACTTTCCAGAATATATAGGTGACCTTCATGCACTGAGACCGATAGAATCAAACAGATCTCGGGCCTTGCTATACAATTCTAATTTTCTGTAATAACACCCCATTAAAAAAAAAATTAAAAATCAATAATATAAATATTTTGAATGTCTTCTCTCAATCTCTCCAAGTTCAAACTTTCTACTATATATGATAAGCACATCCAAGACAAAAACTTACAAGGTTTTTCCACTACATCAGGAACTTCTTCATTGGTCTCTCCATCTGTGGAACAAGGATCTTGCTCTTTCCTATATCCACAAACTTGATATTATTAATCAAGTAATTCATTATACATGTGGAGAATATTAGCATATTTATTATAATAAATAGAAATTACAAATAAAAAATCATGGAGATTTATAAATGACATTTTGTTGTCTTGATTTTTGTAGAATCTTAAACTATTTAATGATCCCAGTCCTATCAAAACTTGATCTAATAGTAAATACTTTTAACAGTCTGGTAAACTCTCTTACAGCTGCTTAGAAATTACTTTAAACAAACATTAAAACTACATGTAAGCCAACACAATAAAACTTATATGAGAAATTCAATAGTTAAATTACATGGTTAGAAATCCACCTCAGAAAAATAAAGTTAAAGATGGTTCAAACAGATCCATATGAAATATCTCCTTACCAGAACAGTACCTGTTTATTAATGTCTTTGCATACAGCTTCTAACCGTCTTCTCTTTTTTAATACCACTTCCTGCAGGTCAGACAAGTAATCTAGAACACTAATTAACAAAAACAGTAAAACACCTAAATCTTATCACAAAATTTAATATTTATAAAGACATACACAAGTAATACTGATTATGAAAAGTACATTAACAGGTTTGTTGAAAATTTATAAAAGTAAAACAAACTTTTACTTTTTACTGTTCAGGTAAGTCTGTTTTACTTAATTAAGACTACAATGAAATAAGTAATTTCTGGCTCAATACTTCATTGCCTAAACTAGAAATAAATTTAAAAAATAATGTGAAAACAAGTCTTCTGATTAGCATAAGTCAGTAACTGATTAACGAACAAGCTGCTGAACTAATTACATTTCAATTAATCAGTTATTCTCTTCAGACTACTCATCCTATTTCCATCTTTTGAATTTCTTTAAAAACATCTTTCAACTACTTGTTCATTAATATCATAGACACTCTCAGGTACATGAACAGAGGATTAGGCTACCTTCTAATCCTAAATTGTTGTTCAAGAAAAGGTATAAAATAATTGCAGTGTATATTATGAATCAATATTAAAATATGTTACCTTTCACAAGACTTCTCTACTAAAGCTATTAAGTTTTGTTGATGACGGTTAACATAACTTGATGACACTAATTATACATCATAAATATATTAAACATAACAATTATCAGTGAGGTTACTATCAGCAAAAGGTTAACATAAGTTATATATGATAAGTTCTGAGGATAATATTTTTGATTTTATATGAACAGAATGATATCAAGGTAATGTGGTGGTGGATTCAACATACACAACTACATCTAGGCATCCAATCAGGTGCTGGTGGATTCAATATACACAACTACATCTAGGCATCCAATCAGGTGCTGGTGGATTCAATATACACAACTACATCTAGGCATCCAATCAGGTGGTGATGGATTCAGCATACACAAATACATCTAGGCATCTAATCAGGTGGTGGTGGATTCAACATACACAACGACATCAAAGCAACCCATTACGTGACAATGAACTGAACATACACAATTACATCTAAGCAATCATTCATGTGGTGGTGAACAGAATGTACACAACTACAGTTATGGATATTTAAATGTGTTTTCCCTGTACAAGAGCATAATAAACCTAACAGCATAAACTGTACAGAGGAGAATAAGACTGTTTGACACATGAAATTTGTCTGCAACATGTTGTGAAATCAGCAAACAATATATTTTGTTGAATCAGAAAAATGTTGTTTTAAAATATGTTTATCCTTATTACATATATATTTATCATTGCACATTATGAAGGTTACTTTGGGATTACTGCCAAAGTATATAACCGATCACGAAGTATGTTTACAAGTTATTATTCTAAACTGTACATTGTTATTGTTTGTTAACCAATACAAAATGACTTGTTACTTATAGATTTCAAAGCTATATAAATGATTTGATTATTTTCTTTTCAACTTCAATAAGTACATTTACATTTCTAATCTATCAGGTGACTCAAAGGCTGGCATGTTTGAATGGATAAAGAATTCTGTTTTGTGAGTGAATGCCCCACAATGTTGCAGGTTTCAGATGTAAAAGTGCCCTCTACACCTTTCACTGGTACAAACACTGAGAAAAATTTTAAAAATGGTTACAAGTATAAGCATTAGGAATATAACATCAGTAAAAAAAAACAAAAAACATTACCACCAAATTATGCTAAGAGTTTTATGATGCCTTTTGGTTGGTAGTATAAAGTTATGAATAATGGCAGATAGTTTGTCATGGCTTATAAGCAAATATAATACCTCTCTATAGCTGAAAGATGAAGTACGTTTGGTGAAAAAGGAAAACAGAGCCAACAAATCAAAAAACTATCACCCTAATCACTATATCATACTGACCACAAAGTTGAATAACTTTGAATTAATAAAAAATAAAAAAGCTAAAATCAATTTTCCTGAATTGATTATCTTTGTGAGTAGGGACACTAATTAATTAATTTAAATTAATTAATAATAATAACAATGAAAAATCATAATATTTTGATTACTTGAATTGTGGAATAATGAGAAATTGAAATAACTGGAAACACAACTTCTGTTTTATTCAATTATTTTTCTTACATCAATCAATTTAATTGTAATTTTTAGTAACTGATACTCTTAGGTGGCATTAATTGGCATTTCTTATATGTTCTAAGTAATAAAAAGACTACATTCTATTCATGCAAAACTAGGAAAAATCTATACATACACTGATTGAAAGTCAAGAGAAGCAATTGTATTCTTATAAAACTCATTGGTTTGGCCTCACTTGTGCACAGTTTTAGTCTATTTATCTTTTGACTCATTTGAACAACAGAACACTGCCTCGATGGTGTGAATGACTTATTCAAACCTATGCCAAGACACAATTTTTTCAGGCACATAATAAACTAGATTCCCATCTATATCACATTGTCTTACTGTGTGACACACATTAGAATCTAAATGCACGACTTTTCACTTACTATAATTAAAGAACATTTTGAAATGTTTATATAACCTAACAATTAATCCCAATTACTTTGAAATATTTCAGCATCCTCAATACAACGAAAAATACCCAAGAGTTTTATGTCATCAACAACCTTTATTAGTTTATTAATACTTCCCTTAACAACGTCATTAACTTACATTAAAAAAAACAAGCATTGAGCCCTAAGGTACTATACCAGTAACAACAGTTAATATGACTGGACTGTCAAAACTAAAGTATTTGGGATAGTTACTGACAACCAATTTTTTGTCAGAAGTTTCAAAGTTTTTACTTTTTGTCCATCTCAAGAATGAAAAATTTATCACAGTTTCAAATGCAGTGTTGTTTTATTAACATCTGTCATTGTGTCTACTGTTTTGTAGTATTTCATACTTCATTTCTCCCTTCAGTCTTTGTTTAGATTTGTTTAGTTGTTCTGCACAAGCGTACAAGCAAGAACCTACAATTCAAGTCTTTCTTCAACCCCTTCTGATGTCATTTTTTTACTTAACCTCTTTTGTAGAACTTTATCAAAAGACACTTGAAACTATAAGACACAAAAGTTCAGAAACTTTACATCATAAGAAATAAAGTCAAAAGATTAGTAAGACTAAGTTCCTATTTTAAGTGAATCATCTATCAGATTTCATTGAAACATCAAGCAAAACTTCCTGCATCAAACATTATGGAATTTCTAACACTGGTAACTAGAAGCAGAAAGCAATTCACAAATATCTTGAAAACTTGAGCAGATCACAGAGATGCCAACTATCAACTATTTCAAAAGACTGAGCATAATTAGTGCAGACAGAGCCCATACAGATATCATACAACCACTAGATACAGTTTTGAGTCACCCATGTCTGTGGATCCATCTGTGTCTGAACTGTAAACACTTAGTAAGTATGCTTGAAATCATTTTGTCATCTTCACAACCAAACTATTGTACAATGGCTCTAGTTTTGGTTCTGGCACAGCCATATTTTTTTGCTAATCAGAGTCTGGGAACATTTTTCTGAATAGAGATGTCCTGCATGATCGGCTACAGCTAGGGGTAAATTATGTACAATGACAAATTGCATAAACATCATTTCTGCATTTATGATTTCATATTCTGAATTCTTACTCATAAATGTCGTTATCTGCATCATTTTTGTCTTCGTCTCAGCCTTTTGTTGGTGAGATGCCGATTTTGTATATCTTGAACAATCATTTATCCTGCGATGCACCACAGAAAAATCGATATGACAAACTGTAAAAAACACGACTGTCACTGACTTTTGATGCAATGAATAGATTATTTGTACTATACTCTTTCCTAAATTTTTGATGCACAGTTTTAATCCTTTTAGATTTGCCAGAAACAAGACAATCTGGTGAACGAGGTCTCTTTTTTTTCCATCTTGTGAATGATTGCATTGGTGTTTTTATGCCACTTAGAAAACAAGAAGTATCCATCTACACAAGCACTGATGACATAACTATGGATTTCTCCATGTACACAGTATGGAGAAGCACCACACTCAAACTATTGGTAGGCATTGGAGATACAAATATTTTTTACTATTTCATGCACAAACATGATTATCGCAAGTAGCCATTTGGACTTTGTCTTTTAATTATTATCAAAATGTATTTATATCTCACTAGAAATTTTCTTTTCATCCCTTTCAAGCCCTTGGGAAACAATTTATCACTTTATTATATAGGCCTGTATAATATATAATAATTTGAAAATTGCAACAAGTCGTAATATTTGTCTGTATGAGCATATAGTTGTAATGTATACACCAAAATCGTAATGGTTGGCATCTCTGATATCATAACTTTTATAAACTGATTTATCCTAAAAACAAGCTATAAAATTAAAGACATTATTTGAAAATGCCAGTTCAAGTAAAATTTGATAGAACTATAACTATTTAAGGAAACATTACAGCATAAAGAAACCATCTTGCCTTACCATATAATTTATTAACCTGTGGTTTTATTTAGTGTATTATTTAAGTATTTAATGGCAATGGTGTGAACTTGATGTATGTTGATTTTCAAAGACATTTTGACAATGTGTCATACAGAAAATCAGCTATGGAAATCACATCATTGTAAACTAGGAAAACCAATCTTTTCACTTCCATGTATGTTCCCCTTTAGGCCACCACTCATGGACACATGATATAACCTTTGTTTTAACCCTTAAAAGTGCAATATTAATTACACAGTTGTTGGGAATTTTATACAGCCATAAAAGTATTCCATTTCAATCTCCCAGAGTTTACCAATTTCAAATAAATAATGAAATATTAAAGCATCTTTTTATTTTTAGACCAAGTAAATAAAAACATTTAGCATGTGGAGTTTTTAAATAAAGGAAAGAGGAGGACCTTTTTCTTTTAATTACCTCTTTGATTTTTTTTATTTTTTTTTGCATGATTGGTGCTTGTTTTCAGAGTCCACATCAAACAGAAGTTATAATTTTCCAACACTGAAAGTGTATTTCTCACAGGCACTTCACTCCAACAATCACATCCTCATTCAGTGCTGCCCTCTGCACACTTTTTCTTTATGCATGCCACAAGCCTTCCGCTCCCTATTGGAATTGGATGATTCCAATGCGTCTCTCACATGTAAATTATGTGCTACTTCTCCACCAATAGGACCATAGTGTACATAGCACATGTGACTCCATCTATGCACCTCTACTGAACTATCACTTCAAAGTCTGACTCAGAGCAGAAGCACCAGAAAAATGGGGGAAAGAAAGGTGGGAAGTGTAGAAGAAGGAAGAACCTATCAGAAATACATCTTCAGCATAAAAAAACTATAACTTCTGCTCTGACATTTACCTACTTCTCACAATATTAGTTAGAATTCCACATTTATTAAGCGGGTAGACTGGTGCAAAAGAAGAACAGATGTCCCTCCTGTTCCCAAGTGTGTCCAAAGGATAACTCTTTTGATGGGAGAGTCAAATCAAAAAATCTGAAGAGGGGAAAAACACCACTCTTCACCCATATGTGGAAGGTATAAGACATTACAGCAGAAAAGGAAAGAAGTACATGCTAGTGATAGAAAACTTAGTAGGAAAGTGATCCTAACCAGAGAGAGACATGGTTAACTCAATTCAACAAAGATAAATATGGGAAAGCAGGGATGTGCTCCTGGGTGTAGAGTGGTTAGGGCATGTACTTGGTAAGTCAACTATATCTGAAACTTCCTTGGGGTACTGACATCCATACAAGGATAGGAAGAGTATCACACTGTCTTCACCTCAAACCTAAGAACCAGGCAATGGAATACCACTTTGATTCCCAAGTAAAACATGAAGATTAGTACAAAGCTATAAAATTGAAAACTTGAAATCTGGTATCAAAAGGACATCTATCTATAAAATCAACTCCCTTAACTACAAATCTGTCTGGGACCATCCAAATGGCAATAACATCCTCATAAGAAGAGAGAACAAAGGACAGCCAGAAAAAGAACCAGAGCAATCCCATATACTGTCAGTGTGAACCATAACACAGAAGAACTCAAGGGAGGAAGCTATACAACCAGAGACTTGTAAAAGGACTTATGTTGCTTAGTTCACTCTAAATCTAAAATCAGCCCACTGGGTGCCAACATCCACAGGTGGATAGAATGAGGGCTCCCCTCTGAAAGGATAAACTGCATTGCAATATTTTACTCCATGGTAATGACTATCACAAGTCAGAGGATATGACATCACCTACATGTGCAGAACACCACAGCCCAACACTTTACAGAACAATTGTAGCTATCTTTGTGTGAAACCAATTCAGAAGGATATCTATACAGATGACCACCCCATTAATGTTAAGTGTTAAAACTCCATAACTCGCTAGAAGTAAATGGGATGAAAATGCACTGGAAAGTCCAGAAGAACATCATCACTTCAGACAGTGCAATGGATCATCACAAAACCCTATTTTTAAAAGCAATACATACCAATTTATTCAAACAAAGGATTATATCTAGGCAGCTATCCTCTACTGAGTTACTTGTGAAGTCCATGATATGGTACAGTCCAGCACATGCATATTTTATTTATGAAGCAAAATATTGTGAGGCTATTCACCTACAAATGATCTTGCATTGTTTATAATTTAGCACAAAGCTATATAAAGGGCTACCTGTGTTTTGCTCACCATGGGCATCGAAACCCAGTTTCTACTAGTACAAGTCGTAAGACATACGACTATGCCATTAGGGGCACAATGTTGTGAAACACTCCATCTCAATGATGAACACTGAAAAGCCATGAAAGACAGAGCATGAATCAACATGGCTGCACAATGCAGATAGCTCCTTATTACATTTTATTAATTCAAGTTTATTCTCTTTGACCTTTTAGCTCAATGACTTTTTAAAATAATCGACTAATCAAAATTAGTTTATAATTATCACTTTCTCATATTTCTCTAAATCTCATTTAAGAATAATTGATCAGATTACTGTAATTGACAACTGAGTCTAACAGTTAATTGATTTACAAGCTCCGTTAAATTATCCAACCTGTTGAATGGAATAAATGACTTCCCTAAAAGTAATGGGTGGGTTTAACTTTCTTACATTTCTCAGAATAGGGTATATACACGAACAGCCTTGAAAGGTCAAGTAGCTACTAGTTATCCATAAAATTATGTGCAATTATACTGTTAGACTACACAGCTTATCAAACATTTTAAAGGTAGCAATGTTCTTTATCACACTTCTTTTTATGTGTACTTCCTACAGTGTTTCACTCTTTTTTTTCTTACTCGTGCAATAATTAAATGTCTGCTGCCCAACTAACAAACATCTCAACAAGGAATATCAGTCATACCAACTACTAAAAACTGGTTCACAACTGATAACATCTGTAACAAGGAATATCAGTCATACCAACTACTAAAAACTGGTTCACAACTGATAACATCTGTAACAAGGAATATCAGTCATACCAACTACTAAAAACTAGTTCACAACTGATAACATCTGTAACAAGGAATATCAGTTATACCAACTACTAAAAACTAGTTCACAACTGATAACATTTGTAACAAGAAATATCAGTCACACCAACTACTAAAACTAGTTCACAACTGATAACATCTGTAACAAGGAATATCAGTTATACCAACTACTAAAAACTAGTTCACAACTGATAACATTTGTAACAAGAAATATCAGTCACACCAACTACTAAAACTAGTTCACAACTGATAACATCTGTAACAAGGAATATCAGTCACACCAACTACTAAAAACAAGTTCACAACTAATAACATCTGTAACAAGGAATATCAGTCATCCAACATGTCAACTCTTGAACATATAGAAAAACTGATTCAAAGCATTTGATTAAATGCAATTACAAATTAACTACTGGATGTAAAAAATTTAACCCACTAATAAAAACACAGCATTTTGTTTTTACTAAAACCATCACAAGTATAAAACAGTACCTTGAGTTTATCAAGAACTTTGGTTCTCAAAGAATCGTAAAAAAGAATAAAAAGATAGAATTTTTTAAACTTTTTTACCTGCTTATGCATGTTGCCATCTTATCAGCTACAGAGTGCTCACTGTTAAGTTTTTATTCAAATTTGCACATCAGTGGCTGAACTCACCTAGAGCAAAAAATACTATTCTCATATTACTAACCCACTATTCCAAGTTCCACTTTCTTCTTGTAAACATTCAACACACAGCTGATGTAAACCCTAAGTCTCAGATTAAAAATCTTAAAAACTGTAAAAACATTTTAAACTCTTAAGATTGTACATAAACTTTGAACAGATTTAACCTGACTATTATCCAAAACTGAAAGAAAAACTTACTAGGGTTATTTGGCATAATACATGAATAATATTATGACATTCAATACCACAATAACAGTTTGGACCTTATATTTATTGCATGTCAATTAGCTGCAGTAATTCTTTTCTTTTCCAAGAACATAATGCACATTATTAAGATGCTAATACATACTTAACAATGCTGCAGTATGGTGGATCTTTCAATATTTAAATATTTTTTTATTTCAGAAAGAAACTCCAGTGTAATCAAACATCAATGCCATGTTTCAACCCATAAATTTCACAGTGCCATAACTGCAATGTTCATTTTTTCCCCTTCTGTAATTCATATTTTTTGAAATATATTAAACATAAAGATGAATTTAAACAGCCCACTGAAGACTTCCTTATGATGTGGGTGGGCTGTAATAGAAGGATCTGCTTGTACATATATTTTATGTCAATGTCTATGCAAGTAAAAATACATAATTTGTAGTGCTTGAATATTGGGTACTGAAAAATGTCAGGGTAATAGCAAACTTTAAAATTCAAATAAAATCTGAAAGAGAATGCAACACTTAGCATAATAACACTATTTTTCATTTATAAGAGAACTGGCAATGTAAGAAGGGCAGATTTTGAAGTAGAGCTAGTATCACCAATTGTTATCAACTTAAAGTAAAATAACTAGCAACAATACAATATTTTACACATTTTACCTGCGATCAGTTAACTTCAAAAAAAGAGGTTGATGGGAATGAAGGACATTTTCAACATTTAGAGTGTGCCATCAATCAAATTTCCATCACTACTGAAACAGATTCATACTGAACTTAATAATTTGCTTTTGAGAACTAGCTGTTCACCCATACTTGCCATTATTAGTGCTACGGTAAAATTAATTATCCCAGAACATGTCAAGTAGCTAGTTGTTTTCAGAAAATGCACACAACTTAGTTCATGTTGTTTCAAAACACACAGTTGCAGAGCTCTGAAGAGATATGTACAAAAAACCAATACAGGATTTTAAAAGCAAAAAAAAACAATACTATGAAACATTTGTTTTACTCTCACATTAGGTACAGTAAGTTTATGGAACCAATACATACCATGATTGTCAATATACAGTTTGTTTGTTTTTTGGAATTTCGCACAAAGCTACTCAAGGGCTATCTGTGCTAACCGTCCCTAATTTAGCAGCGTAAGACTAGAGGGAAGGCAGCTAGTCATCACCACCCACCACCAACTCTTGGGCTACTCTTTTACCAATGAATAGTGGGATTGACCGTCACATTATAACACCCCCATGGCTGGGAGGGCGAGCATGTTTCGCGCAACTCGGGCGCAAACCCGCGACCCTCAGATTACGAAGCACATGCCGGGCTTATCAATATACAGAGAAATGCCAGAATGTACAGAGAGAACTGCTGTTGCTGGAATTTCTTACACACCACCTGCTGACAGCCAAAAGTCATAATTATGGGAGATGCAAGTTTTAGGCATAACAGTGACAGAGAAAGGTTTTAAAAAACCATTCAACATGTTTTTTATCAGCAAATTATCAGAGAAGCTAACAGCAGAAATGCTATTTTGGATCGTTAATTGCTATCAAAGAAATGATTCAGGAGGTGGAAACATCTGGATTCAGTGATCATTCCATCATTAAATTTGATGTTGCATTACACAAAGAAATCAGATGTGATGACACTATGGTTAATTTTTTTAAAAAAACAAGCCAATTCTGAAGGGATATTATCTGTTGTGAACTAAGCCACTGATTTAATTGGATATAATGCATGTAAATGACTATTTTTCTTAAATCTTCAAGGCAGACGTGTTTTTCATATTTATAGAAAAAAGTGGATGGCTGTAAGTGAAAAAAACCAAACTGGCTCACATAGAGTGCAAGAGATAAAATTAAAGAAAAACATAAAATGAAATTTAAATTGACTACTAACAAACGAAACATTTAAAGGACTATAAAAAATTGCCAAGATACATGAAACATTCACTAAACCTGTGAAACATTACATTGAGATCCTTAACTTATGAATTCTAACTGAAATGTTCAGATGTGAATAGGACCTCTGGCGAACGATAAACTTTAAATTAATGCTTATATATGAAATGGCTGGATCATAAACTCCTCCTTTACCTCGAGTTTTTATTTATCAAGATTTGGGCAATATTCTTCATCCTGACCAACTGCTAAATTGAAACAAGTTGAATACATTACTTCTCAGCTAGTTAAAAAGACTAAGTGTTAGGAATGACTCCTCAGAAGCCATGATAGAAACTACTCTGTACCAAGCTTTCAAGAAATTTAAACTTCAATTATGTTTTATAATCTCATTACTGTTTATTAGAAGCTAAGTAATTTAATCGATCACACTTACAGTGTAAAATTAATTTCAATATTCGTAATCCCAGTACTTCCTTTCAGTACTATACTTCGTGTTTATTTTTACCACCTTTAACACTTCACACAACAATACTCTTAGCGGGTTATTCGTGTTTGCACAAAGCATCTCCGACAAATTCTTGAAAATAGCAGAAAAAATTCAATAATTATTTAAGTGTAGCAGAAAATATTATATTTATCACAAGACTTATTGTTAATATAATGTACTGTATTTATTTATATTGATTTTATATTCCGCCTAACTAACACCCTGTTAATTTATTTTTACAGCTGCACAAAATATTTATAATGTTAAATGAGGAGTAAATACATAATAATCCAATTTTATAATCACTGAAACAGGAATTCCTGTCAAACGACTTTATTATTTTATCATTATTATCGGTTACTTGTTAGTTTGTTTGTTTGTTTTTGAATTTCGCACAAAACTACACGAGGGCTATCTGCGCTAGCCGTCCCTAATTTATCAGTGTAAGACTAGAGAGAGGACAGCTAGTCATCACCACTCACCGCCAACTCCTGGGCTACTCTTTTACCAGCGAATAGTGGGATTGACCATCATATTATAACGCCCCCACGGCTGAAAGGGCGAGCATGTTTGGTGTGACTGGGATTCGACCCTAAAATGATGAGTCGAACACCTTAACTCACCTGGTCATGCCGGGTCTTATCAGTTACTACTGTATATATTTATTTCGAAATTCTCGGCATTTCTGACTAATAATTCATGAGAATTATGAGCTACAAATCGAAACAGTTAATCCTCCAAAATTTCACATTAAAATAAAAGTGATTAAAAACAGACCGTTTATAACAAGAAAAAGTTTTCTAATTGCACTACTTCAACCGCAATTTCAGTTTTATTTGCTGATGTGCTCAAAAATACACCATCAGCTATTTGTGCTTATGTCCACTGTGGCTAACGAAGTATGATTTTTATCGTTAAAAGCACCTCGCTTACAGCTAAGACACAGAAAGAAGAAGAGCTAATTGAATTAATTATAAATCAATATTCAGATTTGCAGATGTGCTGCTAGAATATTCGTTGTGTTTTGGAGATGAGACAAAAATAAACATATCAGTATGGTGTATCACTAATGGACTCTGTAGAAATTATTTCCGAAGACATAATGCCACAACAAAGTTTGACTACGTAATATTTTGAACTAAAAATCGTTATCTCTTTTCACCTTTTATTAGTATAGTATATGAATAAAACATTAATTTTTGTTTTCTTGTAGCATTTTGATAATTATCCTGAATTTATTACTTGTTCTGAATATCTACAGGTTTCACGTAAAACTGGCCGAGAAAAACCATTACGTTGATCTTATTTCAAGCTATCTTTATGTTGTTTTTTCTTTGTTGTTACATTGCTTAGCACACGTTGTGAGAAAATATGATACCACTGTTTTTTTATCGGTTGTTTGAATAGTACCTGGATGTTACCGTCCCATCTATGTTGAAATGAGAATAACTAATCACTTGAATAGTGCAGTTAATGAATGCGAAACTATTTAAAACTGAGAAACCTTGTACTGGACAGGCTGATTTGAAACAACATTGAAAATTATCCAGTAGAATATGATCGCCAGATGTCATTTCAATGTTCAAGTGAACTGTACGCACTTGTAACTGTAGCTGTACACACCTATTTGGTTAAGGTAAAAAAAATTATAAAATTCTATATTTAACTTTGTACCTGGTTTAGTCACTATAACTTAATGCGCCTCAGTTATTAAAAGATTTAGTACTGCTCCATAGACGATATCGCTTGTGAATCTCTGCTTCGAAAGTTTGTTTGTTTGTTTTTGGTATTTCACACAAAGCTACTCGAGGGCCATCCGTCCCTAATTTAGCAGTGTAAGACTAGAGGGAAAGCAGCTAGTCATCACCACCCACCGCCAACTCTTGGGCTACTCTTTCACCAACAAATAATGGGACTGACCTAACATTATAACGCCCCCACGGCGGGGAGGGCGAGCATGTTTAGCGCGACGCGGGCGCGAACCTGCGACCCTCGGATTACGAGTCGCGCGCCTCACGCACTTCGCTATGCCGGGCCCCGCTTTGAAAGAGAGAGTTACAGGTTAATTCTTGCCATAAAACTAGAACCTTTTTTGAAGCTGAAAATTAGTAAGTCATTGGATCATTATTTTGTATCATAGTTATCCTAAACTATCACCTAAAATCATACAGAGAAAACAATGAGGTCGGTTTGCTGAAAAGTTGTTATGGCCATGCGATGTCACTCGCTCACTGGTGAAAAAAAAACACGCTATACACTTTGATATTACATATCATAGTAGCTCTCGAATAGTTAGCACAGCAAAAAAGTGAAGCTCATGCAAAAAGTTTCAAGTCACAAGTTCACATAAATTGCATTTCTTTCCAAAAACTTTAAATTTACTGTACATTAAACAACAGGGAAGTAACCATGTGTGTTAGGAACTGAAAAAGATCTACCGAAGACTTTAATAAACATTGGACACCAGTTAGCTCTTTTGACTTTTAGAATCTAAAAATGAAGTTTTAGTACTTCGGTTAATGTATTAAAGTGGCAGATTAGTGCAATGGATTTAAGCTTCATATATGGAAGAATGTCTTCTCTTTAATGTTGGTAATTAGTTTTGTAATTGGATATTTAATTATTTTAATTTGTGTGTTAGTAAGAGTAGCTTTTTTAACTTTATTAGAGCGTAAAATTTTAGGATATATTCAAGTTCGGAAAGGTCCAAATAAGGTAGGAATGGTAGGAATATTACAACCATTTTCTGATGCAATTAAATTATTTAGAAAGGAACAGAGTCTACCTTATTTATCAATCATAATTTGCCCCCCAGTGGCTCAGCGGTATATCTGCGGACTTACACGCTAAAATTCGGGTTTCGATATCTGTAGTGGGCAGAGCACAGATATCCCATTGTGTAGCTTTGTGCTTAATTCAAAACAACAACAAATTTTTTGATGTATTTTTTTAGCCCAGTTTTTAGTTTGGGGTTAGCATTGTGTTTTTGAATAATTTTTCCTATTTTTTTTAATTTAATTGATTTTGAATTAGGTCTTTTATTTTTTTTATGTGTATCTAGATTAAGAGTTTACACATTAATGGGGGCGGGGTGATCATCTAATTCAAAATATGCAATGTTGGGGGCTTATCGTGCAGTTGCTCAAACTATTTCTTATGAAGTTAGTTTAGCTCTTATTATATTATCTTGTGTTGTAATAGTTGAGAGTTATGATTTAGTAAAGTTAAGTAATTATCAGGATTGTTGGTGATTGGTATGGGGATTTTTTCCTTTATTTTTAGTATGATTTTCTTCTTGTTTGGCTGAGACTAATCGATCTCCTTTTGATTTTGCTGAAGGCGAATCTGAGTTAGTATCTGGATTTAATGTAGAATATAGAAGAGGAGGATTTGCTTTAATTTTTATAGCGGAGTATGCAAATATTATATTTGTAAGTTTAATTAGAGCTGGGATTTATATGTTTTTTTATACTTTATGTGCTTCTTTACCTTTATTAGTAGGAATTTTAAACTTGTGTAAGGGAAATGGGAGAATAGTAATTATATTTTAATATTAATTGAAAGAAAAATGGAAATAGTTTGATTTTTTGTTTTTGTTGTTGCTTTTTTAGTAAAATTATGTTAGGCTCATGTTGAGGCACCTATTGCGGGGTCAATAATTTTAGCAGGGATTTTATTAAAATTAGGGGGTTATGGATTATTTCGTGTTTTATTTTTATTTCAAAATTTTATTGTTTTGAATGGGGGTTTTTTATTAAGATTAGGATTAGTTGGTGGTTTATGAACAAGATTTATTTGTTTGCGGCAGGTGGATTTAAAATCTTTAATTGCTTATTCTTCTGTAGGACATATAGGAATAGTAATAGGAGGAATTATTACTTTAAATAGATGAGGTAGAAGAGGGGCATTATTATTAATAGTTGCTCATGGTTTATGTTCTTCTGCTTTATTTTGTTTAGCAAATTTAGTTTATGAGCGATTTTATTCTCGTAGACTTATGGTTTTAAGGGGATTAATAAGAATTTTTCCCATTTTAGCTATATGGTGATTTATATTTTGTGTGTTTAATATGGCGGCACCTCCTTCAATAAATTTATTTGGTGAAATTTTTTTAATAATAAGAATGGTTGGATGAAGACAGTGAACTATGATTTGTTTAGTAATATTATCTTTTTTTTCTGCTTGTTATTCTTTATTTATGTTTTCATCTACTCAACATGGTAAAAGATGAATAATATTTTCTTTTGATGGAATTAAGATTCGTGAGTATTTACTTTTATTTTTACATTTTATTCCAATAAATTTTTTAGTATTTAATCTTGATTTGTGATCATATTGATTTTAGAACTTAAGTAGTTTAAAAAGAATGTTAGGTTGTGGTCCTAAAGGAATATAAAGATATCTTGAGTCTTGGTTTGATCTGTTTTTAAAATATGAGCTTTTGTTTTATTGTTGATTTTTATCATATCTTTTTTTTTATCTTTGTTTTTTTTATTAAATGATTTTGGGTTGTTTTTTGAATATTATTTGTTTTCGATGAATGGATGTCCTGTTGAATTTATATTAGTTTTTGATTGAATTTCATTAATATTTTTATCATTTGTGATGTTGATTTCTTCTAGAGTAATTTTTTATAGAGAAGAATATATAATAGGGGATAAAAGTTTATATCGGTTTTGTTATCTTGTTTTATTATTTGTATTATCAATAGGTTTATTAATTTTAAGACCTAATTTGATTTCAATTTTGTTAGGGTGAGATGGTTTAGGTTTAGTTTCTTATTGTTTAGTAATTTATTATCAGAATAATCGATCTTTAAATGCTGGAATAATTACGGTGTTATCAAATCGTTTGGGTGACATTGGAATTTTAATTGGGATTGTATGATTATTAAATTATGGAAATTGAAATTATTTTTCTTTTATGTTGTTTTCGAATTTAGGTATAGAGTTTTATTGAGTAGGTGGGTGTGTTGTGCTAGCAGGAATAACAAAAAGAGCTCAGATTCCTTTTTCTGCTTGATTACCAGCTGCTATGGCTGCTCCTACTCCTGTATCTGCTTTAGTCCATTCATCAACTTTAGTAACTGCTGGTGTTTATTTATTAATTCGATTTAATCAATATTTTGGAATTGGGGGTTTTAGATGTTTTTTAATATTTATTTCTTGTTTAACTATATTTATATCTGGATTAGGAGCTAATTATGAAATAGATATAAAAAAAATTATTGCTTTATCAACATTAAGTCAGTTAGGTGTAATAATGATATCTATTTCTTTTGGTTGTTGAAAATTAGCTTATTTTCATATGTTAACACATGCTTTATTTAAAGCTCTTCTTTTTTTATGTGCTGGGTCTTTTATTCATGGGATAAGAAGAAGACAAGATATTCGATTTATAGGAAGAATAGTAATATATAGACCTGTAGTTAGATCATGTTTTAATGTGGCTAATTTATCTTTATGTGGGATTCCTTTTTTAGCAGGATTTTATTCAAAAGATTTAATTTTGGAAAGTGTATTTTATTTAAATTTTAATTTTTTTATTCTTGTATTTTTTTTAATTTCTGTTGGATTAACTGCTTGTTACTCTTTTCGATTGTCTTATTATGTAATAGGTCGTAATTTTTCTTTTTCTTTTAGAAATTTTTGTGAAAGAAAAATTATTGGAAAGTCTATTATTTTTTTATCTTTTTGAGCTATTTTTATAGGATCAGTTTTAATATGAATTTTATTTCCTATTCCTTGTTTTGTTTTTATTTCTTTTTATTATAAGATTATAAGTATTGTTTGTGTTGTGTTTGGTTTGTGGTTAGGAATAGTAATTTGAAGTTTAGGGGGAATTTTTAATGTATTTATTAAAGGAAAAGTTAAGTATTTTTTTGGAAGAATGTGATTTTTACCTTGATTGTCTTCAAATCCAATATTATGAAATTTAGAATTAATTGAGAAATATATTGAGGGTGATTTGAAGTGAGGTGAATTTATGGGGCCTCAGGGTTTATTTAGTTTAATGAAGGAGTCAAGAAAAATAATTCAATGATTTCAGGATAATAATTTAAAAATGTATTTATTATCATTAATTGTTTGAGTAGTTGTTTTTTCTTTATTAATTTTAATAAGTTATTCTTATAGCTTATAAAGAGTATAGCATTGAAGATGCTAAGGAGATTAATGGAATCTAAGAATAAATTTATATTTCTAGGGAATACCCATTTTAGAGTTAGCAGCTCTTTTTGTTCAAACATATTTCTTTAATAGGAATAATAATAATTCAGTAGTCTCATTAACAGTGAGATGCCTCTAATTTTGGCTTCTATTAAAAATAGAGGTTGAAAACCAATTTTCAGGTCGAAACTGAATGCAATAATTCGCTTTCTATTTTAGGTAAGATTGGTTTAACCAATAATTTCTAAATGCAAATTAGATTTTATATATATTTAAATACATACCTTTATTATTAGTTAGCTCATTCTAAGGCTCCTTCATTTCATTCGTATAATAAACCAAATAGGAGAATAATTATAAATAAGGAAAAAGTTAAAATGGAAAATTTATAAAAGAGAATAAAGGGGATGGGAAGAAGAAGTGTAATTTCTACATCAAAGATTAGAAAAATAATTGAAATTAAAAAAAATCGGAGAGAAAAGGGAATGCGGGAAGAGGAAAAGGGATTAAAACCACATTCGTATGGAGATAATTTTTCTTTGTCAAGTATTGTTTTTTTTGAGATTATTATTGAGGTTAAACTGAAAATTAATCTTAAAGATAAGGAGAGAAGGCATATTAGTAAGGTAATTTTTATTATCTTTTTTAATATTATTAAACTTTTTAGTTGGAAGCTAAATGTACTATTATATACTAAAAAGATATGAACCTCATCAATAGATTGAGATAAAAAGAAAAAGTCAAACTACATCAACAAAATGTCAGTACCAAGCAGCGGCTTCAAAACCAAAATGATGATTAGGTGAAAAGTGAAAATTAATAAGACGGAAAAGACAAATGAATAAGAAGGAGGTTCCAATAATTACATGGAGACCATGAAATCCTGTGGCTACAAAAAATGTTGTTCCATAGGCAGAATCAGAAATAGAAAATGGGGCTTCTCAATATTCTCAGGCTTGTAAAGTAGTAAAATAAATACCAAGAATAACTGTAAGAAATAGGGCTTGAATTGATTGATTATATTTATTTTCTATAATTCTGTGATGGGTTCAAGTAATGGTAACTCCTGATGAAAGTAGAATTGCGGTATTTAATAAAGGGATTTGAAAAGGATTAAAAGGGTAAATTCCTGTGGGGGGTCAAGATGAACCTAATTCAATTCTTGGAGATAGTCTTCTATGGAAAAAAGCTCAGAAAAATGAAATAAAGAATAAAATTTCTGAAATAATAAATAAAATTATTCCTCAACGTAGTCTTAAGATAACTTTAGAAGTATGATTTCCTTGATAAGTAGCTTCTCGAATAATATCTCGTCATCATTGAATTATAGTTATTAATATAATAATTAGTCCTAAAATTAATAATTTAGGATCTATTATATGAAATCATTTAATAAGGCCTGTTGTTATGGTCAGTGCTCTAAGAGCTCCTGTTAATGGTCAGGGACTTTGGTCAACTATATGAAATGGATGAGTGTGATTTATCATTAGTGAATTTCTGTTGAGTATAAGGATATTAAAACTACAAAAACGTAAGCTTGAATAAATGCTACTGCTGTTTCAAGTAATAATAAAATAATTTGAGATATGGAGATGGAGATAAGTGGGATAATATTTGGTATAACTGCTCTGTTTCTTAAAAGTGTAATTAGAAGATGACCAGCAATTATATTAGCAGCTAATCGAATTGATAAAGTAATTGGACGAATTAAATTTCTAATAGTTTCAATGCATACTATAAAAATTATAAGTGTTGATGGGGTTCCTTGGGGAACTAAATGTGAAAATATGTGATTTGTGTTAAATAATCAACCAAAGATTATAATTGTTATTCAAGCTGGAAAAGCTAAGGATAAAGTTATTATAATATGACTGGTTGATGTAAAAATATAAGGTATTAATCCTATAAAATTATTTATTAAAATGAATCAGAATAGGGAGATTAATATAAGAGTTATACCTGGTTTTTTTGAAGTGGATAATAAAATGGAAAATTCTTTGTTTAAGGTTATAAATATTTTTGAAATTAATATTTGGTAACGGGATGGAATAATTCAATACATATAAGGAGTAAATAAAATGAATAAAATAGTTCTAAGTCAGTTGAAGGAAAAAAGATTAGAAGTGGAAGGATCAAAAATGGAAAATAAATTAGTTATCATTTTCATAAAGTTTTATTAATATTTGATAAAAGTAAAGATTTTTTTGGAAAAAAAAAAGAATTTCAAAATAAAATTATTATTGAAATTAAAAGTGAAAAATTAAAAAAGATTGTTATAATTATTCAATTAAGTGGGGATATTTGTGGAATTAAAAGATACCATAATTGGTAATTTTAGCTTGACATGCTAATGTTAATGTTTTAACTAATCTTTTCACTAAGAGTAAACGATAATTACTATAATTTGGTTTAAGAGACCATTACTTTCTTTTCAGTCACTTAGTGATTGTGATATTGAGTTTATTCATTTAATGAAAGTGTTAGTATTTACACTTTCAATAACAATAGGTATAAAGCTGTGATTGGCTCCACAGATTTCTGAGCATTGACCAAAAAAGAGGCCAGGTCGGTTAATTATAGTTGATGCTTGATTTAGACGTCCTGGGATTGCATCAATTTTTATTCCTAAGGCTGGGATAGTTCATGCATGAATTACGTCAGCAGCTGTAATTATAATTCGAATTTGTGTGTTTATTGGTAAAATAGTACGATTGTCAACATCAAGAAGACGAAAGGAGAATGAATTTATTGATTGGTCTGGAATTATATAGGAATCAAATTCAATTGAAGTGAAGTCTGAATATTCATAAGATCAATATCATTGGTGACCAATTGTTTTTATTGTTAAGGTTGGATTATTAATTTCATCTATTAAATAGAGAAGACGAAGTGAGGGAAGAGCAATAAAAATTAATATTAAGGCTGGAATAATAGTTCAAAAGGTTTCAATTTCTTGACCTTCTAAAAGGACTCGATTAGTAAATGAGTTGTACATAATATTTATTATTATGTAACCTACTAAGGTTGTAATAAGGGTAAGAATAATTATTGTATGATCATGAAAGAAAATTATTTGTTCTATAGTTGGTGAAGCTCTATCTTGGAAGAGAATATGGGATCAAGTTGCCATTAGTTATTTAATTAGTATTGTTAATTGGTTATATGTATGGTCTACTGGGGGAATATTATGTTGTCATTCTGCTGATGATGGAAGATGATTAGAAAAAATAATTGGCCGTTTTCTAATTATAGATTCTCATATAATAAAAATAAATCCTATAACGGCAATGAAGGATAAAAGGGAACCTAAGGAGGAAATAATATTTCAGGTTGTGAAGGCATCTGGATAATCTGAATATCGTCGAGGTATACCTCTAAGACCTAAAAAATGTTGAGGAAAAAATATTAATATTATATTAATAATTGTTGTAATAAAATTCATAGCTCCTAAAATTGAAGAAACTCCTGCTAAATGTAGAGAAAAAATTGTCGAGTCAACTGATCCTCCTGCATGGGCAATATTTGAGGCTAGAGGGGGATAGACTGTTCATCCTGTTCCTGCTCCTCTTTCTACTGCAGGTGATCTAAGGAGAAGGAAGGAAGGAAAGGGGAAGTAATCAAAATCTTGTATGATTTAAATGAGGGAAAGCTATATCTGGAGCTCCTAATATTAAAGGAGTTAATCAATTTCCAAAGCCTCCAATTATTACTGGTATTACTGTAAAAAAAATTATGACAAATGTGTGGGCTGTTACAATTACATTATAAATTTGATCATCTCCAATTAATGATCCTGGTTGACCAAGTTCAGCTCAGATTAGGATTCTAAGGGCAGTCCCAACTATTGCGGCTCAGATTCCAAAAATTAAGTATATTGTTCCAATGTCTTTGTGATTTGTTGAATAAAATTATCGCAGTAAAGTGGCTGAATATAGGCGGTAGATTGTAAATCTATATATCGAAAATGTTCTCCTTATCAGACTTTATAGTTTATAGACAAATTTTAAATTGCAAATTTAAAGATATACTTTTGGTATTAAAGTTTATAAGATATAAAAGATTTGACTTTTTTTTTGTAACTTTGACAGCTACTAGTTTATTATAACTTAAAATCTTATAATAAAGAAAATGAAATTGTTATTAAAATTAAACCAAAAGAAGAAATTATAGATAAAATTGAATGGGTTAAGGGAATAGATTTTTTTGTTTTTATTCATTTATTGTTATTATTAAATATTAAAATAGATGAGTATGAAATTTGGGTATAAAAATATAAATTAATTAGAGTAGATAAAATAAGAATAAAAATTACGAATATCATGCTATTTTGGATTAGTTGAATAATAATTAATCATTTTGGTATAAATCGAAGGAAAGGATGTAAACCTCATGAAGAGAGGAAATTAATAATAATAAATATATTAAAATTTTTATTTTGATTTGTAAACATTTGATAAATATGAAAAATATTAAAAAAGAAAATTATAAATAATAGAAAAAATTAAAATAGAGTAAATTAATAAATACATTATTTATAATGTTTTTGAAAAACATATAGAAGCTAAAATTCATGCTATATGGGAAATTGATGAAAATGCTATGATTTTTCGTAATGATGTTTGATTAAGTCCTCCAATAGAGCCTCTTATTGCAAATATAAAAATAATTATTAAGATTGTAAAAGATTTTTGGTTAACAAGTGAAATTATTGAAAAAGGACCAATTTTTTGTCAAGTTATTAAAATAAAGCAATTTATTCAGGAGAGGCCTTCTGAAATTGTGGGGAGTCATATATGAAAAGGAGAAGCTCCTAGTTTAACTCTTAATGATAAAATTATAATGGATGAAATTATTCATGGGGTTATTGAAATAGATTGAATAATAGAAAAAAAAGAAGGTGATAAGAGAAAAGAGAATAAAAAATTGAAGCAATTGACTGAATAAAAAATTTTTTATTGAAGCTTCTGAATATCGTTTATTAGAATGAGAAGAAATTAAAGGAATAAAGCCTATTAAATTAATTACTATTCCAATCCAATCTATAAATCAAGAAGATGATCTTATTGTAATAAGTGATCCTAAAAGTATTACTAAAAAACTAAATTATATGTATAGGAAATTATAATTAAAAAAGAGAAGATTAAAACTTCTATCAATTAGTTATGAGCCCAATAGCTTATTTAGCTTACTTTTTAATTTTTAGTGTAGAGGCACGTTGAATTTTGATTTCAAAAGAGATGGATCAGACCATTAAAATTAGGTAAAGGTAATATAAAATTACTTAATTTATTCTATCAAAATAATCCTTTAATCAGGCACTTTACCAAAAATATTTTATTTTATAAATAAGTTAATTATCTATATTATTTATTTTGTTTAAATTAATATTTCATTTATTACTTATCAATGCATATTTAAAAATATATCTTAAATTTATAATTAAAGATTATTAATTTATGTCTCCTTAATTACATCTACAATACATCATTCACCAAACAAAAAATCCTTAAATTATAACTATATAAGAAACTGAATAGCTGCATAATTTAATGTATACATCTATTTATTATTTGTATAAATGTATTTTTTTTACTTGGATATAAATTTATTTGAAAATAACATAGATGTAAATATATATTATTTCTACTAAAATTAAAAAAGTAGAAATAATAAAAAATTTACCAAGTATTATATATAAATATATATATATATCAATAAATTTGATTTTAGTTTTTTCTTAGCTGTATAAATAATATAATTATACTTAGATTTCTTAATAAATGGAATTGATTTTTTTTATTTAATTTGTAGTATTTTATTTTAAATAATTTATTGAAGTAAGATTTAGTAATTTATAATTAGGTTGGTTAAAACTGTGCCAGCTACCGCGGTTAGACAGTAGACTTAAGTTAAGTTGATAGACTTTGGAAATTTAAGGAGTTTTGATAGATTTATTATATTGAATTAAAAAGGTGAAATTTTGATAATTTAAGATGATGAATTTATATTAATTTTTTGTAGCTTTATATTATAAACCAGGATTAGATACCCTGTTATTTTAAAGTGTAAAATGAAGTTAGGGTAGTAGTTGTTGTTCATGAAACCTAAAAAATTTGGCGGTGCCTTAAGCTGTTTAGAGGAATCTGCTCTGTAATCGATGGTCCTCGTTTAATTTAACTTTATTTTGTGATATCAGTTTGTATATCGCCGTCTTGGATAACCTTTTTAGAGGGAGAGTTATCACTAAAAATTAATTTTTTAATGTCAGGTCAAGGTGCAGCTTATAATAAAGGTTGAAGTGGATTACAATTAATTTATTAATATGGATATTATTTTGAAATAAATAATTAAAAGTGGATTTGAAAGTAAATTTTAATTAAATATGTAAAGTTGAATGTGGCACTAGAGCATGTACACATCGCCTGTCGCTTTTTGGGTGAGATAAATCGCAACATAGTAGATGTATTGGAAAATGTATCTAGTAAGGCAGAGTAGAGCTTAGAGGTAGTAACTCGTTTACACTGAGGAGAAATTAGTGCAAGTCTAATTATTCTGATTTAGGATAGTTTTATTTTTTGTTAAATATTTTAAAGATATTTTTGTTTAGTAGTTTATATTGAATGATAAAGTAAAATGATAGTAAAATAGTACAGTAAAGGAATGATGAAATAAAGTGAAATATTAATTAAATTTGTAGAAAAGATTAAGTCTTGTACCTTTTGTATCAGGGGTGAATAATAAAAATTATAAATTTATTTTTCCCGAAGAAAAAAAGTTATAAAGTGAGGATTAGTGTAGCAAAATTAAAATTAATTTTATAATAGTGGTGAAATGCTATTCGATTTTTTTTATATTTGGTTCTTTGATAAATGAATTTAGTTCAGCTTTTGGTAATAAATGTAATTTTATTTTATTTTTGTTTTATCAGAAAGTGAGTATTGGAGGGATAATCTTCTAGTATATTTATAATAATTAAGGATTAAGTTATGAAAAGATTTAGAAGTGATTATTTTATGTAATAATAGATTTGTAAATAATTTTTGGTATTTAGATTTAAATTGAGGATAATTTTGTAATTATTATTAAGTTTTTATAATGTTTATATTAGTAGAAAATGAAAATAAAATAGATTTATTTGGAGAATTGTGTGAAAAAATTAATAATGTAAAATTAAATTAAGGAATTCAGCAAAAATTTTTTTCGCCTGTTTATCAAAAACATGGTTTTTTGTTAGAATAAAAAATCTAATCTGCCCAATGATTAAGAATTGAATGGCCGCGGTATATTGACCGTGCGAAGGTAGCATAATCATTTGCTTTTTAATTGGAGGCTGGAATGAATGATTTGACGGGAAAGGTCTGTCTTAATTTTAAGTTTTTAAGTTTACTTTTTATTTACAGTAAAATAAATCCTTGCTAAAGCTCTGTAAAATCTTAAGTTGGATTTTACTATCTATTATTGCTTTACTTTAAAAGTGCAGATATTCTACAAACACTTCACTCTCATTGATCAAAACGAAAGTGAAATGGGCAACACTTGCCTTGTTCAGTGCAACACTCATGAAAAAAGTCTTTGACAGTTAATTTAAAAATGTAACACGAGTTGAAAACGATGGAGATTGCAAATTAATCTTCTGAAACTTTCTCCATGAGGATTATCATGAATTAAGCATTTGCTATGTATTTCATCTCACCCTGAAGTTAATATAAAATAAAATGCACATAATCTAAAAACATGTAAATAATCCTTGTAATCTCTCAAGCCTAAACACGGCCTTAAATATGCTAATCAAACCTTAGCCCTTTAGCATGTGAAAAATTATTGTGGTTCTTTTTTAGCTCATTTAACCAGTATGCAGAAAGGAGTGAATACCCACAGCTGTTACTTGATTACTATTTTAACTACTTGCTAAAGAAGAAAAGCAGATAAACAGGATTTGGCTTTTTCTGGAACCCTCTTTGCCATTTAAGAGAAAGCTATGGTTAGTGACTCATTTGAACTCCTTTCTCTATTCAAAATGGAAGCTATGGATAACAATCTTTTTTTTTAACTAAGAGGGTGGAAATATATGATGCGTCTTCATACTACAGTATATTATGTTATAGCAAACTCTTTCATACTGGAGAGTTCGTGTAATGCCGTACATGAATAACTCGGTTCTGTCTGTTACAAAGAGTAAGAAAAACTTAACTACCCTTCTATACTACGATTATAATATCGCTTAAATTACCAACAGAGCAGAGAAGTTAGGTCTATTTACCACAAGAGGTTTTGGGGTCTCAACACAAGGTAACAACGAAACAAAGCAGTAATTACAACACATCCCCTTCAAGAAAGGGTAAATCTGATCAATCATATTTACTAATAAAAATACACTTTACGACAAAGACATTAAAAATGCTCTTAAACGATAAAGTACTAAACGATAAATTAAAATCATAAAGCTACATGAAATGAGTTGTTTGTTTTTTTGGATTTTCGCGCAAAGCTACACGAAGACTATCTGAGCTAGCCATCCCTAATTTAGTAGTTTAAGATTAGAGGGAAGGCAGCTAGTCATCAACACCCACCACCAACTCTTGGGCTACTCTTTTACCATCGAATAGTGGGATTGGCCTTAACATTGTAACGACTCTACGGCTGAAAGGACGAGCATGTTTGGTGTGACGGGGATTCGAACCCACGACCCTCGGATTACGAGTCGTGTGCCTTAACCACATGGTCGTGCTGGGCCTACATGAAATGGAAACACCCTCTAACAGAAAATATAGTCTAACAAGCCAAGCTTAATATATAAAAACTACAAATAAAATCCTTAAGCAAATATAAAAAAACTAAAATCTTTGCAAATAATGATGCCTTATGCCATAGAAAAACATCATACATGAGCTAAGACCCTTTAAAACGATGGTTATATAATGTATGTTAAAATAATCCTTTACCATGGCAAACGCCAAGATAATATAGTTCAAAGGATAGCACAGTATGCAAAAGTAGTCATTTAATAAAGCAATCACAAAAGTAACATTCAACCTAATCAAACTAAACTAGCACTTTGTTAATATTATTACATAAATTTGGAGTTTGGTAAAAAAATCACTTGAGCATCAACAATAAACGCAAGCCCATTAATATGGATTATTAATATATACTGAAGTGCATGCGCTAAACTAACTAAAAAACCCTTATGCCTAAACCTTAACCTAAACATATAGACACTGTACACAGTAATATAAACTTAAATATATATTGTCTGTATGATGTAAGTTACATGAATATTTACTATACAAAATAAGTATCTATATAAACACAATAGTACTGTCTGTTGTATGTCCGTGTAACTACTTCACAGAGTGTGGATGAATCTTTACCAAATTTGGAATAAAGGTTTGTTAGGACCATACGGAAACACATGCAGACTTGTGGTTTCACATTTTATGTTTTGTAATTTTTATGGGCGTTTTTGCCTTTTTTATAATTTATTATGTTCTAAGATAATCTTTCATTAATCACGAACTTGCACCCAGCTTCGTGAACTATAATGTCACAAAATGTAGGTGAAAGAAATAGAGCAATTCACATAAAGTAAATCCAACAGCTCTGCATTTCTATTGGGCCTCAGTGGTCTTGCCGATAATATTTTTGGCTGTGTCTAACGTTTGTATCAGATCCTCTTCTTACAACTGCATTCAAGGCTCAGTTATTTAGCACATGACCTTTCTCATGATTATAAAGAATCCAAACTTCCATCCACCTGACTGCCTCTTGACAATGGTACTTTATCAGCATTATCTGTTGCTGCATGAGATATTGTCTTACTTCAATCAGGGGCTTTATGAGAATTGCTATCTTCTACAATATCATCACAGAATCCATTGTTGGTAACACTTTCAGGAGAATAGAGGAGGCAAATGCCCCGTTTTCTATGGAGCGCAGAAGCACTAACTCAAGGAACTTTGTGGTTAAAGCAAAAATTCTAATTCTGAGACCAAGATTCAAACACTGAAACATTTTAAATATATTTTGTCACAGTATTTCGTTACAATCAACCAGTTAAATATCTTGGAATAAACTTGCAGAAACGATCACTAAATCATTTATACTGTTAACATTTATTGATTCTACCGTATCTTAACCGTGTTATTCGATTCTATGAAAAATGCTAATAATTTACTTACAGAGATATAGACGAGAAACGTTGGACAACTTCATTATAATAACAATCATTTTTTATTCTTACAGATCTCGGAGATTCCTCAGTTGGTGGTTCTTTGCTGCTTTCAGTATGTCTTTCACATATCTAACTTTATGGCTTCAACAAGGATTTTTATACAAATATTTCTAGTGTTCTTGCGATTTTTCAAATAGTGTACAAAGCTACCGGCAAATAGATCTGACACAGCTGGATGTTTTCTTTGATTGTATCATAATTCTCAAAACCCATAACCAAAACCACTTAGTCATTAGTCAATGAATCGATAACCTTCTTACTTGTATCCTTAAATACACGCATTTTAATATAGATACTGCATCATATTTCCGACTTATTCTTTACTTGACAACTTTGTGCGATATAATGTAAACATTTCTCGCTGCTGTAACGGTGCCAGTCTGTATATGTTGTAATTTCGAAACCTTTTTTATGACCTCATGAGTGTTGTTTGTAAATAGAATAAGCAAAAACATTTCACAGCATGACTTGTATCAGGCAGTCAAGTAAGCAGTGTTCTGTGCATGTGAAACCATGTAAAAGTAGTCATATCAATTTAAAGAGTGGCAAACGGCTGAACTTTGTGTATATAAAGAACATGTAAATTGTTCTAATGTAATGTAGTATAATGTTTAATGACAATAAAATTTGTAAAAAAAAATTATCTTTTCTGAAGAGAGCCTCTACCTTTCTTAAGTCTATATTTGTGTACCCTAGTTCTATAATTCTAGCTGTTAAGTAAGAAATGCTAATGAAATTTTAAAATTATCTTGTCTTAAGGTTATTCCCATATGATAATAGATTTCTTTTATTAATAAGTCAAGGAAATTATGGCAGGATAGGTAAGTCATTAACAATACTTGTTTATGTGCGTCTTACTGATATAATTGATATAATCTCAAAGAACTTGTGTAATTTGTGGATTAATTATTTTCAAGAATATCAGATAGAAATGAATTTGTTTTTGAATTTCGCGCAAAGCTACACGAGAGTTATTTGTGCTAACCGTCCCTAATTTAGCAGTGCAAGACTAGAGGGAAGGCATTACCACCCACCACCAACTCTTGGGCTACTCTTTTACCAACGAATAGTGGGATTGACTGTCACGTCAATAATGCCCCCACGGCTGAAAGGTCGAGCATGTTTGGTGCGACGAGGATTCGAACCCCTGATCATCGGATTACGAGTCGAGTGCCTTAACCACCTGGTGATTCTAGGCGGCCACTTACATTAATAGAAAGCACGCTGGGCATAATGTAGATAGCCCATTGTATAGTTTTTGCTTAACTACAAACAAACTTGCCTTTAAGATTCATATTTTTATTACAACGTCAAATCTTTATCCATATTTAAAGAATATAAAAAGTTTTATTTTTACAGACCATTATTCGACCAACATAAAAAAGTTACACGTATTTATAAAGTAAGTATTATTACCATAACATGTTAACCTAATAACTGTGTTTACTGGTATTTAAAATACTTTTTATTGATAGCTATAAAAATGCTGTTATACAAATATATATACAAAACATCCCCATATTAAATAACTTTCCCTGAAATACCATAACAACAACGCAGATTGTGATATACCTTAACACATTCCTGAGCTCGCTTCCCTATTAGAATGAATCACAAGTGGAGTTATTAGGTTCCGGTAATTCTAAAATTCATGAATAAAAAAGAAAAATATGTTATAGCAGGTTAATCATAATACATTTGCCATATCCAGAACTAAAGAGGTCTTTTGACAACTGCGAAGACTCGTCAAACTCATTGTGGTATGATAGATACAGTAGCGGATTTAAGGTTGTGTAGGCCCAGTGAGATCCCATTAAGGCCACAGGCCCTGGGGCTGAACCCCTTCTCGCACCTACGTGAATAAGCCTCTGGAGAAACATAATAATGATCCAAGCGCTATAAATATATATATCATTTAAATCAGTTGTTAGGGTGTGAATTGTGTTAAGCAACTGAGTTATTGTTAAGTCATTTTACAGCTGAGGCTTTTATTAAGTAAAGACAAATGACACATTATTATGAATAATATGATTTTTATTATCAACCGATTATAGTAAATATAAGCACAAGCTTGTGAAAACATGGGTAGCCAACGGTAGTACAAAGTTGATTTGTTTTCTTTTTAATTCGTAATATAACAATATTCACATTACGGACGGAAACTAACCGTTTGATTATCGGTAGAACAGCAACCATTCTGGACTGTCACGAGACCAATTTAGTGCCTGTTACTCTTACTCGGAAAAGATAAAAATAATAATTAAAGACGTTCGTTTCTCACGTTATTTTATTCCTTTCCATAATAAAAATAATTTGTTTGTATTTACTGTATTGTGGTCTTTCAGTCTGTGCACGTGGTGCCCCCCCCCCCCAATGTCAGTGGCATGTCTTCAGACGTACAACGCTAGAATCCAGGTTTCGATACCCTTGTTGGACAGAGCACAGATAGTCCATTGTCTTGCTTTGTGTTTCACTTCGAACAAATGAGCTGCACATGGAAATGACGCTGTAGAATATAGTTTTAGTTGTACTAATATAATTATTACCGAAAATTAGCGTCATAAACTATGTTATTCTTCGTGTGTGTAAAAGTGATTTCATGGTAAGTTGGAGTAACACATGTTCCACTACTTGAAACACTTAGTTTCTGCCTGTAACGCAACATACCGATAAATTACAGGAGCACTGTTTCTTATGACACAACCTATCGACTAACACTTTTTACTACGGTACAAGATGCTGGGCATTTTACCAGTAATATAACCTATCGACAAGTCGCTCAAACATTTCTGTCAATAACAACTCGTATTCAGAGACAACTGCTAAACATATAAATTACTGGCTCTAAAGCTATGTCTCAGCACCAGACGAAAACAGGTGAAAATTACTACAATTTTCTTGGAAGATAATTTAGTTGTAGCGGATGCAACTTCTCAGTGTTGCATGAACTAAATAACAGGTGCATGTTTTAAGGGATTGTTGATTGTTTCATTTACTAAGTAAAGAAAAACTATCTCTGTGATTTTTCGCCCACCCCAATGTAGACTTGTTTTTGTAATGAACCATGGATTTTGCTTTCACGTGTGAATTCTAGAATTATCGAAGGTTTAAAAACAAAATTCACTGACGAATTATTAGGAAGTAAGAAATACATGCGGAAATCCGTTATCGATGCTGTGAATATTGTGGAAATTAAATGTTCCATCTTCTAAATTGATCTTGCAATCCTTCCAGCTTTGGTTTCTTATCTCTTGAAGCGACATCTTGGGGTCAAAGCAGGTGGTATATATTGCATTTTCAGATGTAGCCGTCTCTGATGTATTCACACCACTGTTGAAAATTGTTTCGGTGGGTGGTGGAAGAGGGTGACTTGTCGCTGATATTGACAAATACATAGCTTCTGGTTGTTGCTCAGTTAACCAGATTGATGACTCAATGGTTTTTAGTAGGCTTCTATCGCTTGGCGAAGAGCTGGGCTGCGATAGGTCAACCAGGACATGGTTTTTTGCTTCTGGAATCCCCATTTTCACAGAAGAGTTACTGTCCTCGTGACCATTAACATTATCCCAGTGGAGACCATGGAGGTCAAACTCTGGGTAATTCAGCAGACAATTCAAGGATAAGTCTTCTTGAAGTCTTTCTTCTAATGAGTGGAACTCTTCGGAAAAAGTCATCCCTTCCCAATAATTGGTATGAAATACAGTATCATCAGCGACACTCGTACCATTGTTAGAAGTAAGGGAGTTGAACAAGGTCAACGGGTCATCAGCAGCTGGTAATGCTGTGCTACTGAGGGTAGGTGTCGCTCTTAATTCCTTATTCAGGGGCTGCTGTCGTAAATCTGTAAACTTTAGTGTATTATAATTCAAATATTTCTCTTGGGGATCGGTCTTTCTTAACGTTTCCTTCCGCGTTTTTTTCGTTATTCCTCTGTTTAGTTTCTGAACTGTCCGACGTCTTCTGAAAATTCCATCAACCAACGTCTTCTCGTACTTAGGGTCCAGTCTCCAAAACCCACCTTTGCCCGGTTCTTCCTTGCCACGAGGGACTTTAATAAAGCATTTGTTCAGAGATAAATTGTGTCTTATTGAATTCTGAAAATATGCAACAAGAAAAGCAAATGTTTTACTGACTAATACAAAGTCTGCTTTATTTCATTTGAGGAAAAATGTATCTATAAATATTGAACATAAAACTAGGTAAAAAAGTTAATTTAGGAACAAAAGTGAATATCTAAGATTTAAAACTTATAAAAGTCAACCTCTAACGTTTAACAATTTAGAAACAAAATCGAACCCTAACATAATTCAAGAGTAACTGTTGTTGTTTTGAATTAAGCACAAAGTCACTTAATGGGCTATCTGTGCTCTTCCCACCACGGGTATGATTCAAGAGTAAAAGAAAATTGTATTATGTGGGAAGATTTAATTCAAAGTCAGAGCATATTATACATAAAGAGAGCGGCTGTATATTTTTATTTAAATATTTGCATATGTTGCTGTATTTACCCACAGAACATTTCAATCGCGTTATCCTTCTTTATGACCAGGCTCTGCATGGCAAGTTGTGTTAAGGCGTTAGACTCGTAATCCGAGGGTCGCGGGTTCGAATCCCCGTCGCACCAAACATGCTCGCTCTTTCAGCCGTGGGGGCGTTATAATGTGACGATCAATCTCACTATTCGCTGGTAAAAGAGTAGCTCAAGAGTTAGCGATGGATGTTGATGACTAGCTGCCTTCCCTCTAGTCTTACACTGCTAAAATAGGGATAGCTAGCGCAGATAGCCCTTGTGCAGCTTTGCGTGAAATTCAAAATAAATAAATAAACAAAGTATTTGCTAAAAAACAAGACGTTTTTATTCTGGAATCAGGGCCAGTATAAATCGACAGATTCGTAGGGGAATAATTATGTTGAATTCCTATAACGATGGTAAAACTTGAAATGGGTGGATGTCCCAGTCAGCGTTTGCACATGGCAACTCTGTTGACTTGGACATTAAAATATTTCGACTATATAAGTATCTATTCAAACACCTCTTTCTTTTTTCACTTACGGACTTCTTTTTATATCGTTCTGAAGACTGTATCATATTTAGGACTTTAATATTTTCACCTCTCACGTCCCTCAGTAGGTGAGCTGTAATTTTACAGACATCACAACTCTAAAATCCGTGGTGCATTATACACGGTGGACAAAATGTATATAGCTCATTGTGCAGCTTAATACTAAAAGAAACAATTTTATAGGGGCGCGAATGGTAATCTGCAGGACTAATTGCAATGTCGAAACAATATATGTATTTTATTGCGTTATAGAAGACTTTCACCACCAAAGTTGTGAACCCACGAGCGATTTCGTACTTACGTGGTGTAGAGAGGACAAAAATATAAACTATTTATTTGAAATTAAATATAAGGTTAAAAAGTTCGTTTTATTATTAAGCACAAAGCTGCACAATGGGCAAATTATCCTGTGCCCGCCGCGGAAATCAAACGCCGAATTTTAACATTGTATGCTATATTGAGTTTCTTCCCACAGCAAATGTAAGATGATATACTGTGCAAAAATAAATAATAATAATGAAGAGATTTAGTTTATATAGGTAAAGTTGAATATTTGTTATTTTAGTATAATAACTAAAACAGTTTTTTTTCAAGTCATCTAACTTCGCTTGAGAAAAGACATGACACATCATTCGTCTTTCTTGACACATTCTAGCGCTCTTGGTGTGGAGTGGGGAGCCAAAAAGTTTTTGAGCTTTTAGATATTTGCCACTAAATTCATCGCCAGAGTGGAGTGTTTATAATAAGAAAATATATGTTTTCTCTACCTCATTTAACATTCTCTTTGCCCCGTTACAGTAGCCCCACTTTAGCAAAATCTAGGGAAGAATGAGAGCAAAGTTAAACCCTAATTTCTACAGCACACAAGAACTGTTGAAGACGTAGCACGTTTCGGAGTCCATACATCAGTTATGATAACTAAGATGAATAAAAGGGGCTATCAGTAACTAAGGGTCCACAAAAATGATTAGCCCCTAGGCCTGCATAACCTTATATTCGCTACTGTACCTACGGTAATCACGGCTCTCGACTCAACATCTGCAGGTTACAGGCATGACACCAAGTGTTGTAAGTCCAGAGACTCGCTGGGAGACCAGAATATTCCATTGACATCAAGCTGTTTCTCTTGAGAATTAAATAGAACTATTTAAATCCTACGCGACATGTAAATAAAATTAATAAAATATATATTTATGCCCTGTAAGTAAAAGGATTAAAATCGTCTACAAAGATTTACAAGTTAAAAACCAAACGGACTGTATCAACAGACCCACATAACTTACACTTCAACAACAAAAACGAAACTTCTACTGATCAAAATTCGGCACATACAAAAGATGCAATTGCATAAACGTATAAAAAATGAGTGTAGACTCCTGAAAGCAAAATAAACTGGCATGACAGATTTAAAATACTTTTTTTTATCAAGTAGAACCGGATGTGATATTTTATTATCAGATATTTATTACTAACAAAATGAATATTGATTCTTACAATGTAGCCTAAGAATAATTTATGCGCATTTAAAAGGTTTTAACAACTTTCATTATACCAGTACAGGACTTCTTCAAGTCTCAAACATTCTTTATAATTTGGGGGGTCAACAGGGCGGCCACCATCTTAAGGGCCTCAAATGTTAGTTTATTTGAGACAATACTACTCAGTCAAGATTAATACACACATATACGCAAATTATACCCGTGTGTTGGGTTTCTTTCGAATTTCGCGCAAAGCTACACGAGGACTATCTTGGCTAGCCATTCCTAATTTAGTAGTGTAAGACTAGAGGGAAGGTAATTAATTATCAAAACCCATTGCCAACTCTTGGGCTACTATTTCCCCAACAAATAATGGGATTGATCGTAATGTTATAACGTTCCCACGGCTGAAAGGGCGAGCATATGTGGTGTGACGTGGATTCAAACCCGCGACCCTCGGATTACGAGTCGAGCGCCTTAACCATCTGGCCATGCCGAGCCTATTTTATTTGCTCCCCCCCACTCCCTAAACCTTTTGTGAAATGGATCTCTATTTATACGAAGTAAATGTAGTTCATTAGGATCTTCCACATGAAATAGTCTTCTTCCTGAACACTGATAATGCAGCACAAGGTGCTGCGAAATGGAACCTAGTTAGAAATGATTAAGGACTTTGAATAAAAAAAACAAACTTAAACTGACCTGCCAACTGATATCTGAAGTTTTGTAGTAAACAAAATTTTCCTGTATCCATTGATAGATGTTTGATAGTGTCATCTTACTGCCGTGAGCTTTCATTGCCATACAGATGAGAGTCGCGTATGAGAAAGGAGGCTTGATTGTGGCGTCCTTCTTGAAGTCTGGTTCGTCAACCGATTGGTCACTTTCCCAGCTAGACTCTCTCTTCAAAAGTTTATGATTGCTGGACGGAAGGGGACTTGCGGGTGGTGTGGGCGGAGTAGAAGCACCCAATCTTGTCATGATGTTTAAGTTCTGAAGCCAGGTTAGACTAGTTAACCCATCGTCTACGTAAGGGGAGGAGTTTTCGTTCGTTCCTTGAGCGTCATTTGGGATTTTGTTCTCCCAGTTTTCTCGAAACATCAGGGCCACTTGGTCTTTGGACAAAGAAGTCGATGACATCGTAGGATCCATCTACGAAAAACAGTGAATCATTGTAAATTTAGTCTTAACCCTAAGGAAAGTAAATAATTAATATAATTCCACAGAAAGTGTATCTCGACACTAAACAATATACAAATAATTAGATTTTTAACACTGCTATTTAATTCTCAAAATCAATAATTTCCATCAAACTAAAAAGTGCATGTTGAAGAATTCACAAATGTCAAACTTACACGTAATTGATATTTTCAGCGCGTAACTTGCACTTACTAATATTTGTACAAATTCTCCTTGCCGATACAAAAAATAAAAAAAGCATGCTGTTAATTTTATGATGGAAAATTACTGAGAAATGTATCATGATAATTTGTTTTTGTACACCTGGAACTATCGGTAACCCTAACAATTACTTTATTTCGAATAGTTTTTAGGTCTTGCTCAACCGAAAAAAGGAGTTATGAAAGAACAAGTTGCTACATAGCGAACGTGTAGACTGTGTTGAAAGCTTTTCACGTGAACGTTAACAAAAATTGGCAGAACACCACTTTCATCTCCGTAACTGGAAGTCCAGGAAGTGTGCAATGAAAGATTTAGGGATTTGATTATAAATAAAAAGACCAGAAGAAATAAATAGAAAATTATCTGTAGTTGCTAGAGGCGCTGAGCTCTCCAATAGGAGCAGTGAAGAGCTCACTTTATGGGTCAACTGTAAATTACCATAGTAAAAAAAGCAACTTGTTTTTAGCATACTTAGTTTTCATAAGTATCAATGACCACTTCTTCCTCTTTTGTGGCCCCCCAGTGGCTCAGCAGTATGTCTGCGGACTTACACGCTAAAATCCAGGTTTCGATACCAGTGGTGGGCAGAGCACAGATAGCCCATTGTGTAGCTTTGTGCTTAATTCAAAAACAACAACCCTCTTTTGTTTGTTTTGAATTTTGCACATAGTTATACGAGAGTTATTTGCGCGAGCAGTCCATAATTTAGCAGTGAAAGAAGAGAGGGAAGTAGTCATTACTTCCCACCGCAATCACTTGGGCTAATCTTTTATCAACGAATAGTGGGAATGATCATAACATAATAATAACCCCACGGCTGAAAGGGCGAGAATGTTTGGTGTGTAGGGGATTCAAACCTGCGATCCCCTCTCTCTTTTAAACGAATAACAATGCAGTCAAAAACAGTATCAAAACAATCTTTAAATGGCACGGCCTGTCCAGGTGGTTAAGGCACTTGACTCGTAATCAGAGGGTCATGGGTTCGAATTTCCATCACAACAAACATGTTCACCCTTTCGGCCATGGGAGCGTTAAAGGTGACGGTCAATCCCACTATTTGTTGGTAAAAGAGAAGCCCAAGAGTTGGTGGTGGGTGGTGATGACCAGCTGTATTCCATCTAGTCTTGCACTGCAATATTAGAGATGGCTAGCACAGATAGCCTCCGTGTAGTTTTGCGTGAAATTCAAAACAAACCAAAACAAAATTTATTTCAAACAAGCCGAACATTACAGGTTGATATGCAGAAATATGAAGAATCTAAATGATACAAGTTCCGATTCAGTTTCGAAACGCTATTTAGTCTTCAATCCCTGAAACGGAGGAATGTACTTATGGGGTTATCTCTTTTAGTACTAAAAACGTTAAGTCCCTGGTAATTTTTAACATAATATATTCAAGAATTTATTCTGCCATTTTTTCATTTTTATTTTCTTCCTGAAATAGTACAGCTGGTAAACCTAGTGGCATCATAAATTCGCACCCCAGTGGCTCAGCGGTATGTCTGCGGACTTACACGCTAAAATCCGGGTTTCGATACCCGTGGTGGGCAGAGCACAGATAGCCTATTGTGTAGCTTTGTGCTTAATTCAAAAACAAACAAAAACAAGCATCATAAATTCATGCTTCAATTTTTTACCAAATTCGATTATTCAAGTACCAAGAGTACGCTTACTAAAAATACCAGAAAACGTACACGTATTCAAACACAGCGCATTCTTGTATCCTTAGTCCCTTTTTAGTGAATATAATAAAATAGTATAAATAACAATTACTCTGTTTCAATAGTCATTGTGGTGTTCCTGGATTTTTCAGCAAAGAAGTCACCTAATTCCACAAAATGAAGATTCGAAAGATTATTGACTATGTAATACAGATATTATTCCAATTTGCAATCAAAAAGTAGAACATCCGTTTCCTCTGTGAATCAATCTATAGGGCATGGCTTTCCCTAATTCTTATAGGATTCGCAGCAGAAAAAAATTCTTTTTCTGAGTTTCATGTATTATCTTCTCCGCAAGATAAGTCAAATGGTTGCCAATTAGCAGCCAAAGTCTTGCATGATTTCTAAACAAGGAAAGTTAAAATGTTAGTTGAACGAATCTCATCACTTGGACATGAACGCTGAAAAATAACAATTATTTTGAAATACGTATATGTATTATTCAATGTGCAATAAACAAATAATATCGTTCTTTCTTTGGTATTTCATTTTGTCCTATATTTACATCTTGCTTTAAAACTTATCACTTTAATACGGGAACTCAATTCAGTTATCCACTGTATTCCACCAAAACGTTTGTTGTTTTGAATTTAGCACAAAGCTACACAATGGGCTATCTGTGCTCTGCCCACCACGGGTATCGAAACCCGGATTTTAGCGTGTAAGTCCGCAGACATACCGCTGAGCCACTGGGGGGAACCACCAAAACCATACACTTGATATTTTCGACAACAGCTGGGCAATTTTACAAGACATACTGTTAGGTTTGTATTTAATCATATAAATTTGATACTGGATGCCGAACAGGAAGAAAGTTCCAATCAGTAAAGCATATTTCAAGATAAAATGTAAAACATGAAATTACAAATTTATAATAATTAATCAATAATTTTAATGCAATTAGTATAACAAGCCAGAACAAGCGCTTCTATATTTCAAAAAACAAACAAACTATGCACTGTTTTTACAGATAAGGCTGTATTATTTATTAGACACAATGCTTAAGGTCTACGCAAATTATAGGTCCATGAAAAATTTTCCTTAAAAGTTAATAATTGATTTAACTTACACGACTGATAGGCCCTACGATCACTTTGATCTGGCAATGTTTACAGATGATTCTATGACATTATAAACTATTAAAATACAATTGTACCTATGACCTGATAAACTACGTGGATAAAGTACAGTTTAGTCTATGACCTGACAGAATGCATGCATACTGGACAGTTTAGTCTACGTACATACAGTATAGTTTATTTAGTCATTGACCTGATAGACTACGTGTATGCAGTGCAGTTTAAAAATAAGCTAAGTAACGTAGCGATAACAGCTTTTAAAAAAATACTCGCGTTGATAAACGTCAAGACTAGCTCCAGGAATGATAATCCGGCTCGTTTATTAATATTCAAAAACAAAACAGGTACATCAAACCTTACGTAAAAGTTGGGTTTTTCCTTTCGGTTTGATTAACATGCAGGTAAGCTTGACTGGGTGGGTTGTGTGTCACAGGCGTGAAACTTGCAAGGATTACTAAACAGAATGAGTATGGATAACACGCCCCTGACTCGCCACCCTGTACGATATGTTATAATTTATTTTAATTCAGTACTTCCCAGCTTCCACATGAATGATAGTTAAAATGTAGTGTGTGTTTTATTTTGTTGTTCAAGGCACTTATAGTAAATGAATAAAACGTGTAAATTTAAATCCCCTATTTTCTAAACTTAAAGTAACAGAAGAAAAAACATAAAACTTTCGATTTATCGTTAAGCCTAAAGTTACGCAACGATCTATTTGTGTTGTGCTAACCACGGGTATCGAAAATTGATGTTTAGTGTTTAGTGTTGTAATCACACAGATTTAACTTTATGGGATAATTAACTGATGAAGAAAATTTAACAACAAAACACGCACGGAATGTAACGATAGTTCCTTACAAATGTGCGTGTTAAAATTTGTTAAATCATCAAGTTTCTGCGTGATACAGTCCGCCATGTTTGATCACCATTTATTTTCTCTAATAATGGCTGAAAATATTGACTTATGTGGAAGGAACTGAGTTGTATAAATCCACTTGACCATGTTTAACGTAATTAGGAGTTGTTAATATTACACTTTCATTTATATAAGAATATGTACGCTAAAAAGACTTTACACTCCAGTTTGATAAATTTGTTCTCCACTACACGCACAAGAATAAATATATTTAAAAGAAAAGCACCTCAGTTAAAGCATTTTTATTTGTTAGATCAGGTTATTTAAAAGAAATAAATTTTTACTGGTTGGATGAAGCTATTTTTAAATAAACATTTTCATGGGCTAGATGAAGCCAATTAAAAATAAATATTTTTTGTTGGATGAGGTTAATTAAAAGAAACGTTTTTATTGTTTGGATGGAAATGATTCAAAATAAAACATTTGTGTTACTTGAATGCTTGATTATACAGTATTAATGCAAATACAAAAATCTGTGAATGCCGGTGACGAGGCAGACAAGTGGTTCTGAAGTAACTATTTCAACATTGAGTACATATAATCTATATACCCTCGAAAGTGACGTAACACAACGTTACGCCCTTAAACACATACACTAGACAGGAAGGCTACTTCTATAAACAGCTGTTTGTAAGGCAATCAATAAAGTCGATTCAGTGGACGTGATTTCAGATTATGTCACGTGATCGTTCCGGAACAGAAACTGTCCTCTACTAAAAATCTCCTTGTTCTACCGTCTGTTACACTTCCAAATCCTTCTGGTAAAATCTTTAGATAAAATGTTAACGTGGAACGAAGAAATGATCCGTTTAAAATTCCGCATGATAGGTATATATATATATCATAACTTCCAAAGATGCCAATATGCATACTTCGTATTTAATGTATAGAAACACACCGCAGACTCATTTACCTTCTGTACGTTATACTGTACTATATTTTATAGTAGGTCCTTAATGAGTGGAAAATGATGCTCTTAAAGTCACACAGTGTACTGTTCAAAGTACAAACTTGCTTTTCTTATTCATGGTTTTAATTTGTTAATACAGTTTATAATCTAGCTATAGCCTAGTTATTACGTGCTTATCGGGAATTCTTTATACAAACATCCAGGTACATGCAACAACATAATTAATCTGACACCATCCATTGTTGCATGATTATTCAAAAAAATATTTTCACTGTTCGTGTCATAAACTTTAGAATTAATACTTTGTAGAAGAAAAACGTTCATCAGATGTTTAGAAACTTTTGAAATTAACGTTTCATAGTTTCATTGTTTTTAGAGCAAACTCACTTTGGACTATCTGATGTCTGTTACCGCTGACAATCGACCCCCTGGAATTTTAGCGTTGTAAGTTCGTAAACTTGCAACTGTCCAATCGGGGTGGAGGAGCATCAGTGTCTCAAATAGTAAAATGATAAAAGTATACGCTTAATCGCATGATGTTTCTATAGTTAACAGTTCCTACTTGATTTATGTTTATTTGTTTTTTTTTGCTTATAGATTAATAAAAGAAAATTTATGCAAAAATTTCAACCAATTATAACAAATCGATGTTCGCTTTTATTTTCTTTAAACTAGCGCCGGACGTTAGGATGGTAGTTTAGAGTGCCCAGACTGTGAACCGGATATCCATGGTTTGCGACCTGTTGCTGAAAAAAGAAAAACAAACTCAACTCTGTTTTGGGGTAGTTGTTGCGCTGTTTGAGGCTGTGGAGCTCTCACATTACATTACACAATCATGCAAGAGTTTGCAGGTATTATTAACTTCCCTTTAAGTTATTATTTCGAAAATGCATCTTCTACCACATATAAAACAATAAAACCTTAAGCCTAAATATTCAAGAACAAAAACAAAATATATCGCATTTAACTACAAACCTGGTTTTGCACATCCGGTGGTGGCACTCGTTACAGCAAAGTGTCCCTCACTTACGATTTGAGGAAAAAGGGGAATGTTTAAATTATCAGTCAAGCTCTTTGAGGTACTCAGTTAGAAGAAATATTTTATTAATCCCATATACAGGTGTCACTTCCAAAGAGATTTTTATCACGATTGCTATATATTTTTGTTAGGCTTAACGGTTTCTATAACTTCGTCAGTAACACACCAATACAACTGATCCAATTCCTTCATCATCTTTCAAAGTTTTATTTAACGGCAAAACCGTTTCCATGGATTCGTCAACGTTCAACATTTATCATTTTAAAACAACAGTTACTGTATGAGCATGGTTCTTTCAAACTATCTCACGAACATAATTTAAAATTCAGATCAAATAATTATAATTATAAATGGATGATATTGTTTCTCTTTTAACATTTTTATAAACTTGAATATTTTTACACTGCCGGAAATTTCTCTAGATTTACGTTACAAGTGGCGTAAACTGACATTAAACAAATCCATTTACGCTTGTACAAAGTAATTGTGAATATCTATTACGTTGACTGGTTCACTCCATATCTTGAAATTACATCTTCAAGATCTCTCAACTGTTCTCTATTTATTATCCGACTTTATATATGCTAGAAAAACAAATTTGACGTCACATTCTTAGAATTTTCTAGGTGTTCTACGTCTTATAACCAACTAACAAATTATAATATTTAAATAAAAAGACTCACAAGACCATATTCGTTAATTTTATATTAATCTTATTTTAAATTGTAATTGGTTTTAAGACAATAAAGCAGTTGTTAATATTTTAACACTCACTTTAACTTCGTTTAACTGAGGAATACATTGAGTTACAAACATATGATTGGAAATTAAGTCACAAACTAAACCTAACTCGGATTGGAATGCTGTGACTGCATGTAAGAATGTATATATGTGAGTGCTCTTAAGGTATCAGAAGGTTTAATCTTGTTAACAGAATGATTAAACTGTCTGAAATTTCTCATGTAATGCTGGTCGAAATTTCTGCTTTTTTTAATTATTTAACAGTACATTGTTAGAAATCAAATTTTTGAGGCGTTTTTAAGAAAAATGGTTACGTTATCATATCATTCGTTTTTAATTTATTTTTACAAAAAATTAATAAAAAGCATTTTTGTTTTGTTTTTCACATAAATTACGCTCTACAAAATATAAACATAAATATAAACCTTTTGTTTTCATTAAATTTGAGAGGCTTAGAATGCTAAAAATCTGGTTTTGACACTCGTTAGACAGCACAGAAGCCCATTACTGTTTAACTTTGCGTTTAATAACAACTACCTTCATTTTATACTCATATCTACAAAGTTTAAGAAAGACCTCGGGAGAGTTATACAGAGAAATTTGTTATTTATGTTATTAATTTCTGTATCAACACAAGAGTTTTTAATTTTGAATGTTTGAAATATCTATAACTAAATATGCGTTAATTTATATGTTTTTACTTATCTGTTTAGGAGAAAGATGTACATTAATTTGGAAGTTCAGATGTTATTGGACACTGCTCCAATATTTTGCCCACACAATTCTTTAATCTTTTCCCTACGTAATTACCCCACTTTACTAGCTCTAAATGAAAGAATGCCGCACTTCTTTGACAAATTCTAAACAGTGCGCCATTAATAAATTTTTTGAGCATCTATTTTATGTGTATACTGGTTATTGGCCCGGTGTGGTCAGGTGATTAAGGCACCCGACTTGCACTGTGAGGATCATGTGTTCGAACCCCGTCACACCAAACATACTCGCTCTTTCAGCCGTGGGGGCGTTATAATGTGACGATCAATTCCACTTTTCGTTGGTAAACGAGTAGCCACAGAGTTGGCAGTGAGTGGAGATGACTAGCTGCCTTCCCTCTAGTTTTACGCTGCTTAATTAGGGACGGCTAGTACATATAGTTCTCGTGTAGCTTTGCACAAAATTCGAAATAAACAATACTAGTTATTACCGAAAAACCTTCTTACTTTTTGTATGTCTTACAATTTTGTGGTACAAAACAAACCATGTTGTTTGTACACTCACTACAAAACTTGCTCTCATGTCAAACTGTGAAATGATATTTTAAGGAGTTTTATTGATACTTGTTTGTTTTTTTAATTTTGCGCAAAGATACACGAGGTCTGTCTGCACTAGCCGTTCCTAATTTAACAGTGTACGTTTGTTTGCTTGAATTTTCACGTAAAGTTACATGAGGGCAAACTAAATGAAACGCATTTTTTTATATATTTCCCTTAAGTGTAGATTTATTTATTTTGTATTTCGCGCAAAGTTACACGAGAGCTATCTGTGCTAGCCATCCCTAATTTAGCAGCGTAAGGCTAGAGGGAAGGAAACTAGTCATCACCATCCACCGCCAACGTTTGGGCGCTACTCTTTTACCAACGAATAGTGGGATTAAACGTCACATTATAACGCCCACGGCTAAAAAAGGCGAGCATGTTTGGTGTGACGGGGATTCGAACCCGCGAGCTTCAGTTAGGAGTCAAGCGCCTTAACCACCTGGCTATTCCGGGCCGTACTACCTTCGGATAAAGTAGTTCAGAATTAGGGGTGTCGACAGATAGGGTTTTGCATTAGGCGGCGACAGACTGCTTTAGTACGTTTTCCATAAATAAACACACAACAACAAATAACCCCTTCGTCGTTTTGCGCATACATCCGAAACAAAACTGAACAGTTTAACCTACAGTGTGAAATGGATCGATAACTGTTTGGTTTTGCTTGTTTGTTTTTTGAATTTCACACAAAGCTACTCGAGGGCTATCTGCGCCAGCTGTCCCTAATTTAGCAGTGTAAGACTAGAGGGAAGGCAGCTAGTCATCACCACCGACCGCCAATTCTTGGGCTACTTTTTTATCAGCGAATAGTGGGATTGACCGTCACATTATAACTCTCCCACAGCTGAAAGGGCGAGCATGTTTGGCGCGAATGGGATGTGAACCCGCGACCCTTAGATTATGACTCGCACACCTTAACCCAACTGGCCATGCCGGGCCCTGATCGATAACTGATCTAAATTTTTCTAAGACATATGAACATCTTTTTTACTTACCTTACGAATTCACACGTTCCTTACAAGTGTTAAAACAAAATGTCTGCTGCATGCGTAGCCTTGCGAATTTCTACCTCTTTTTATCTTCTATAATTTCCAGCTACCTTCTTTCTGTCTATCTCAAACACCTTTTTGTACATGTAATTTTTAGCGTTAGTCCCAACTCTTTTCTCTAATGTCTTATTGCCCGATATTTTCCGACATTTTTGTTCAAATTGTCATTTCACTTATCGCTTCTTCATTTTCACTCAGTTCTGTTTCACAATGTTGTCACATCTTTTGACTGCAGGTTTTACCTATGTCTCTGGCATTTAATGTTTTTTTTTCATTTCTTCATAATGCTCTGTTTATATCTAATCCATTTTCTTTGTTTATGTCGATCTGAAGTTGGAGTTCAAAAACAGTTTAAGTTTGTTTTTCACATCATATCTTATTTTCTTTCTGTCGTAAATCTCGTTTACTTTCTGTTGTACCGCATACCTTTATGACTTGGTGCTGTGTTACAAACCTTCTGGCTCTTGAAGTTGAGTCTCAAGTCTTGGTTTTTTGTTTCCATGTCGTACCTTTCCTTCAATGTTTCATTGTTAAATCACGGACGGTTAACAAATACAGACCATGTGCAGCTTTACCCAAAATTCATAACAAACAAACAATTTCACAACCTTTTTTTTTCTTTCCAGGAAATAAAACAAAATCTCCTGTTCACTTTTCAAAGAATCGCACCTGTAAATCAAGTGCTATCAACCAACTAGTTTCTTCTCATATTAACATTACATTTGTTTCACTTGATACGGTGTCGCTTTTCGCTCTGAGTTTCGATGATATCACATTGTTTCGAGAAGTTTCCAAATACTACAAATTATCTCTTTACCAAGACCTTAAAAGATAACAGTTTCCTTTTCGAAAGTTCGATGTCACTACCTCGTCAGTAACACAGTGTCACTTGTAGACGAAGCTTTGAGTTACCGTCAACGAGTTTCAAAGGCGCCAAGGATAAGTTCTCGAGCGGCTGTCACCTCTAGTAGAGATGGACGGATGAAGGCAGCTCAACCAGGAGTCGTATCAGTTAACCAATACAGTTATCATTATATGGTCCAGGTGATAACGGAGAGGTGGGTGGGAGTTGGTCACTCGCGCGTGTCTGTTGTGCACAGACGGTGGAGTCGTCACACCGGCAGTAGGACGGCCGCGAGCTTATGATAGGTTACGTAAAGTAATGGTACTGCCAGTGAAGCGCGAAGCTCCGGGGCCTACTTGTCGGGTTTCAGTACCTGACCGGTTCCGCCACTAGGGCGGCAATCTGCTTACTGGTTTGTATCTACTTCAGATTAATGACACAGCTTATCGAATCGTTATGGAAACAGCTGCTCGCTGTGCTTAAAAAAAAAGAGAAAGAGATATTCCATCGATACTTTGGGATAATAAACTTTCAAAGAAAATAAAAACACAAGATCAAAATATTTTTACTCTCCTCTCAAACTGTTCTACTCCGTGAAATGCTTCGACTGAATTAATCTAAACGAATTTCTATAGAAGCTGTTCCCGCCATTTATGTTTCTAATTTCTTTCATCAAGTCTTATTACAAGTGAAACTCGTTAATGTTTATTCAAGCTACATTATATTTAAGCTATATTATGTTTAATTTCAGTAATTTGACTTTTTATTTCTGAACAAGTTTCAATTCATTTATTTTCATCTTGTTTATTTAATTTATTATTGTTACTTGAAGCTGTATTGCTAACTTAATTTATGCTTTAGCTGTGTTATTTTGTGTTTATCTGTGATCATTTCACAGTCTTATAAATGTGAGTTTATTTTGAATTACAGCTAATTTCAAATTTACTTTTAATTTAGCTTTTCTGATTTTATTTTCATTGTTGGGAACTCTTAATTAAAAGCTGTATTTTCATTTTTACTATTTTACCCTGCTGGCTCACTGGTAAGATTGATGGCTTACAACGTTAAAAATATGGGTTTGATATCCACCCGAGCATAACCTGGAGAGCCCATTTTGTAATTATACATTTAAATACAAATAAATAAATTTCTCCATGTGGAAGCGTCATGGCCTCGTGCATGTCGTCTAACGAGGTAACTTACGGCATGATTTTAATTGCTTAAAGTTCACTTTATAGTTTTGTGCCTAAGAGAATTTTGACATAACTCAATAATCGCTACTATCCACAGTTAGAAATGAATGTATCTGTAAGATGTTCAAGAATGGTTTTGAAATATTTTAGGTAAGCATACTGGGTTTAGTGAATGTTTATGTTAGAAGTATCGAAAATATGAGTAATAGTCTGTTTGTTTGTTTTGAAATTTCGCACAAAGTTACTCGAGGGGTATCTGTGCTAGCCGTCCCTAATTTAGCAGTGTAAGACTAGAGGGAAGGCAGTTAGTCATCACCACCCACCGCCAACTCTTGGGCTACTCTTTTACCAACGAATAGTGGGATTGACCGTCACATTATACACCCCCACGGCTGGGAGAACGAGCATGTTTAGCGCGATGCGGGCGCGAATCCCCGACCCTCGGATTACAAGTCGCACGCCTTACGCGCTTGGCCATGCCGGGCCCCCTACAAAGAGAGATGCATCAGTCAGGAAGCTAAAAATGCGCCCGAAATGTTATCTAAACATGACCAGGTGGTTAAGATAGTCGACCCGCAATCTGAAGGTTGCGAGTTCGAATTCCCGTCGCACCAAACGTGCTTATTCTTTCAGCCGTGTGGGCATTATAATGTAACAGTTAATCTTACTATTCATTGGCAAAAAAGTAATTCAAGAACTAGCAGTGAGTGGTGACGATTAGCTTCCTTCCCTCTAGTCTTACACTGCTAAATTAAGGATGGCTAGCGCAGATAGCCCTTGAGCAGCTTTGCGCGAAATTCGAACAAACCAAATAATATAGGCATGATATGATTGTTTTATGGGTCGCTGAACTTGAATATGTCATCTAATTTTGTTCTCTTTGTCCCTTATAAATTGTCTAATCTTAATTTAACCCCAGTCTTCTTTCTATACACAGGTTCGTCAACCAAATGCAAAGAATCTAGATGTAACATTTTAAACAATAATCTTTAATATACCAGGCTAACATTTTTTTAGCAATTTTCAACTGCTATGCAAATTCTATAACATTTTGTCATATTTTATATTAACAAGAACATTTTACAATTAAAGTACAGGTTTGTTACACTCAGACAGATTGTTTTGCTTTGATTGTTTATTGTTTGGATTTGCTACTAGCTTAAATTTTTGCAGTTGTTAGAAGGCCATGAAATATTATTGCACAATATGATAATTATATCTAGAATAGCATGATTACAAGGATCTCAATTATCAGAATCCTTCGTTATCCCCGATAATTTCTAAAACTACCCTCAGAAAGGAATCTATAACCCAAAATAAAACCACCTCATTAGGGTATTCATTTGAATAAATGCGCCATATCTTCTACCACTAGTTTGTTATTGTGGTATGAATCCAGTTTCAAACATGGTGCCACCAGAATCACGAGAAGGATCGGAAAACAATGCCTGGTTCATCGAACTGAAACCCTAGTCCTGAACCTAGATTGTCTTTAGAGCGAATTTTGGACCTCTGATGATAAGAGGAATATGCCATAAGGCTAAGACATCTCCTCCTGGGTCACCTCGAGGTCCTTCTAGCTCCAAAACTGTCGGAGGAGTTTGTGGTTAAACAACCAAGTTCACAAACAGAGAACGTGAACTAATATAGCATTACAATCAAAACTAGAGTTAACCATGAGGTTTTCTAAATATTCCAGTCATATCTATTAATGATTAGTTTTAATTTTCTAGTGTATTGTTTTACAATTTGGAGAGGTAATAATTCGGAATACTGTTCATTCAGTTTGCTGATGTGTTTGTAGAGCCCTGAGCCCAGTCTCTGCAGGACAACAAAATTGCGTCACCACATAGACACAGTGATATTTATAGGCTTCTATGGAGTAAAGAAGAAGTTATCAACATTGAAACTGAGGATCGAAGAAAGGAAACCCTTGAGAGATGTTTGTTTGTCTGTTTTCAGTAAAAACACGAGAAGTACTGCTGAAATTTTCCTGAACAGAGAACGTGAACTGACATAGCATTACAATCAAAACTAGAGTTAACCACGGGCGGGTGAAGGCAGTAGTACACATTGTTGCCTTTTCTTAGCTGGTGAACTGCAAGACTTCAGTTGGTTCAATAATGTTAGGTCTAGTTACCAGTTACTAACAAGTTAAGCTTCATCCTAAAAATAAGCCTAAGATCGCTTTCATCAGTTAGAAATGGTTCTATGAATCCTGCATTAAACTATTTGACCCGTGTAGAGCATCTGCTACGTTTGAGCGGTTAGTATAACTTTTGTCATAAAACTACAATGAGAGAGATGTCTCACCTGTGTAAATTGACGTTTTGGTTGCACATTTCAAACCATCACTGAGGACCTGATAACGATAATGAAGTGTACTGAGTAAGCAGGCTTCAAACATGAAGCTTAGAAAAATGCGAATTATAGTGAGATAAGTATATTTTATTTATATGTGCTCTAGTTCTACAAACTCTGCGTGCACAATGGTTTATTCCAAACCCAATACCAACGTAGACATCCGCAACTTTCGTTGTTTCTTTGTGTACTATGAATGGTTTACAGCTAATATTTCAAAGATAGACGCAACACTGTTTGTACTAACTAAAACTATTCAGCACTTTGGACAGGTGTATTAACACGAGCAAACATCTTAGTGCCTAAAGTATGCCTAAAGTGCCTCGTTCTTGACAAAACTATTTGTTCATTCTGGTCTTGTCTTGTGCAAAAGAAGGAACTCCATGAACCTTTATCTGGCAAGCATTTCTATTACTACCTATTTGGTAGAAAACTCGCCCTTTGAGTGACCATGAGTCACTAAACTGACGTACCTACAACATTTGTAAGTTCTGGTTATGCTTTAAATAAAGAAGCCTTAAAAGTACAACTATGTAGTATTATACTATCTGGAATGGAAGCAAATAAAAACTTAAAAATGTTTTATTAACTTCCGAGAACACGTCTATTTGTTGTACATTCAACTTATGGACACTTTGTAATAGTTAAAGTCATTGCAACAGTTTAATAACAAATTACACTGCAATAAAGATTATGTTTATAGATGGGTATCAAGAATAGCTAATAGATAACTTGGGGAAAAGTATCCGAAGGACCTAAGCATAGTTGGGTAATGTAACACAGTATTTATTCATGTCACTTCTGGTAGTGTTATAATCGGGTAAAAGTGCAGAAGTGTATGTGATACCATAATTATAAGCCACAGACACATTATTACCAACCTGTAACGCTTTTAATGGCTCACAAAACTCTAAGAGAGAAGATAATTTGGATTTTGCATTATGAAAGGACTAAACCACAGGACTACGGAGGGATTCTTATGCTATCAAAATTTGCAGAGGTGATTTTTATCGCCTCGTTTGCCCAAAGACTTGAGATATAAAGTATACACCGTTTCCGTGTGTGCCAAGAAAATACAGTTGTCAAATCAAGAATTTTCAGAAGTTGTATAAAAATATTAAAATGTTTGTAGTTGATTCTCTGTCCAAAACGGAGAATTATAATTTCTGTCACTGATCATTTCACCAAGTTGACTAAGTCTCATCAACTGGTTGAGACAGTAATATAGTCCTCTTATAGTCCTCCTGTATTACCTGACTAGTGTGTAATAATTTGAAGAATTCAAAAGGATCTATAGATCGAAGATCCAACTTCAAGAAACAGCTGTTTACAGAGTTATGTTGAGTTTCATATGCGTTAAAAATACATACTTCACTTTGTCATGTTCAGCCTGATGATGATATAGACTATAAAGTTGACGCTTGCTAAGTTAATGAATACTAGAATTAGCGCCTATCTCTGTCATGATTGAGTAAAGCACACGAGAAAAACAGTAAACTAGTTGTTCTCTAAATTTCCCGATGTTTGAATGAGAAGTATACCCTCCAGTGGAAATCTAATGTATGGTCTCCATTCGTTGAAATACTTTAATGTCGACAGAAACACATAGAATAGCTGCATCGGCAATAATTGAATCACATTAACGTGTATGTTAGCAGATTATTAAGATGTCTGCACACCAAAAAGGCTGTTATGACAAACAGTAGCAAAAGCAGAATACTGGCTTCGTGAGTCCATATGGGTTGCAGCATAGATATCGGTTCTGGTTGGACTTGTGATGCATGCAAACAGTTAGAGAAGTTTGACAAACTGGAGCTCTTTGCTACTGATAAAACTCAATAACTGTTTACTTCAGGAAATAACAGTGGATGAGCAGATTGATTTTGAAGCTCACTGTTCTATGGTATTGATTAAATGATGATGGTAGTGAATATCTGACAGTCCATGAGGAGTCGGGTGAGAGAAGGTCAATAGGAGAATGACACCACTTCTCTGGTGGAAGCATCAAAATTGCTTGGATTAACCACTTGACCAGCTGTTAAGACGGAAATCTACAAACAAATAAATGATTAAAAAAACATTCCTTGTTTTTCAAACTACTGCATGAGGAGTGATTATAAAATGTATACAGAGGGCGCTGTTTGATACCTGCTTAGTTACGAAGCAGTTATGACAGCTCGGTGATCAATATATAACAATTAAAAGAAAGTTGTAACTTAGTTTCTATATATTAATCTGTGCTGATAACAAAAAGTTTCTCTGCTGTATTTCATGAGCAAATTACTGTCTTTATGTTTTTTAGATTAAATGCAGATGAACTCTTTATGCAAGATCCTTGTTGGTTTTGACTACTTAAGGTCAATGGAAACTCTTATACAGCAAAAGGATGAAGAGTCTGTTTGATTCCAAAGACTCGGGTTAGATTTCGTGCCAAACCTTGGAGAGCGTAAGCCTATGAGAATTTCTTTAGTGATCCTATGTGTCAGTCAAAACAGTAGCCTTGTGTTGCGGCGCAGTCATATCTAAAGGTCTGGTAAATAAACACCAGTTTTCTTTAACAGTAGTAAAGGTATTGCGTTACAACTGACATGGATTCGTGAATCTTGAATGAACTTGATCCAAGTTTTTCTTCTACTTATCTGACGTATTAGGTTAATAAATCATTAGAAGGCTTTGCTACAATGAGAGGGGTAATGCCATAAGCTGGTTGCTATGTTATTATGGAGAGAGTAATTTTAATGATTCTATTACGTTAGACTGTAAATATATGTATATAATTTATAATAGTGGACATAAACTGTGATTTGGCCAAACACACCAATAACGTAATTTTTGAATACCTGCGTCAGCGATTACTTTAACTTTTATGATATCTCTTAAATGGGTATGGTGCTGAATCAATAGATAGTAAGTGGTATCCATACATGTAGCTCAGCAGTTGTAAAAAGTGACAAACGTGCCTTAATTGCTATATCCATCAGACTGGATGGTGATGACAAGCTGCATTCCCTTTTGTCTTACACTGCTAAATTAGGGACGGCTAGTGCAGATAGCCCTCGTTTATCTTTGCGCGAAATTCAAAACAAGCAAACAAACTGTTAATGTGTGATTTGTCAACGAAAAAAATAAACGAAAGTTTGCAAAAAAATATATGAAAAATGAAATGACAAACGTTGTGAACATGTTACTGGACAATAGTACAACAATTAAAAATAATGTGTATTAATAAAGACATTACATTAATGAAAATGACGAGTAATTACTACAACACATATAATTTTAATTTGTATCTGTGTAATACATCTTGTCATTTAATTCACTCTTTTACTAATTTGAAAAAGATTGGGGAGTGCAAGAAACCACATTTATCAAAGAAGAGGAGAGATGGCAAAAGTTTGTGCTTCAGGTAATGACGTCCAACAACCGAAAGTTTTGAGGTTTGTAAGATGACCTCCACAGTCGTCTGACATTTCTTTATTTTTTCTTTTATATTTTTCTTTGGTTGTTTATCATATCCGTCAATGACACTAGTTGTGGTTATCTCGATTACTCCAAACCTAAATGTACACAAATGGTTACAGATGGGGCATAGAAAATAAGAAATTGAGATATTAAAAGATGCTGCATTATAATGTTTCTCTAATAGAGCAGCGAGACGTTGTTGGCGATTTGTACTCCATTTTTGCGACGGCTTTGTTGGTAAATAAACGACAGGTGGATCTGTCCTCTACTAAGCCTTCCAGCTGACGAGACTTTATCTCGCACAACTTAAAGTTACACCTCAGAGTGTCTTTAAAACTTTTTCTTTTAAGAGGGACATCTTTAATTGCCCTTTGCCCTACTTCAATTCCCCACAGAAGAGATGCTTTGGGTTTCTGATTTCCTCCATCAAGATAACATGGCCAGTCTATTAAAGCTGAGCTGTCGTTGTCAATTAATCAGACGTATTAATGGGGCAGGGATGTTTGAGGCACCTTTTCTATTCCCCTTGTTCACTAGGATGAGTAATGCTGTCCTAGCTATGGCTGCTCAGTCGCCTCTAATGCTGCCGGATTCCGCTAGTCATCATCAAATGCACATGCATTTACGGCTCTTCAGTCCATGTTGTTGGGTTAAATAAGATTTTTTTTATTTGACATTTAAAAAAATCAATCATTCTTAAAATTTGTATATAAATATACATATAAGTTTTGTGTGAACAAAAATATTTCACAATACCACAAATACTTTTAAAATAATCCATCTACAAGAGGGTCAGTGGCAGCTTACATACACATTTGCATGGAAAAAATCCGGAGTTCGATTTTCTGCAATTAAAAAAAAAATGTAGTTTTGCACTAAGAAAACAGTAACAGCGATTTTAAACACTTGAACTTTAGTTATGATTCATTTTATTATAATTGATCTGGGTTTATTTTGTTTTAACTAGAACGTAATTATTTTAACTCGTTAATGTTTATTCAAGCTACATTATATTTAAGCTATATTATGTTTAATTTCAGTAATTTGACTTTTATTTCTGAATAAGTTTCAATTCATTTATTTTTATCTTGTTTATTTAATTTATTATTGTTACTTGAAGCTGTATTTCTAACTTAATTTATGCTTTAGCTGTGTTATTTTGTGTTTATCTGTGATCATTTCACAGTCTTATAAATGTGAATTTATTTTGAATTACAGCTAATTTCAAATTTACTTTTAATTTAGCTTTTCTGATTTTATTTTCATTGTTGGGAACTCTTAATTAAAAGCTGTATTTTCATTTTTACTATTTTACCCTGCTGGCTCACTGGTAAGATTGATGGCTTACAACGTTAAAAATATGGGTTTGATATCCACCCGAGCATAACCTGGAGAGCCCATTTTGTAATTATACATTTAAATACAAATAAATAAATTTCTCCATGTGGAAGCGTCATGGCCTCGTGCATGTCGTCTAACGAGGTAACTTACGGCATGATTTTAATTGCTTAAAGTTCACTTTATAGTTTTGTGCCTAAGAGAATTTTGACATAACTCAATAATCGCTACTATCCACAGTTAGAAATGAATGTATCTGTAAGATGTTCAAGAATGGTTTTGAAATATTTTAGGTAAGCATACTGGGTTTAGTGAATGTTTATGTTAGAAGTATCGAAAATATGAGTAATAGTCTGTTTGTTTGTTTTGAAATTTCGCACAAAGTTACTCGAGGGGTATCTGTGCTAGCCGTCCCTAATTTAGCAGTGTAAGACTAGAGGGAAGGCAGTTAGTCATCACCACCCACCGCCAACTCTTGGGCTACTCTTTTACCAACGAATAGTGGGATTGACCGTCACATTATACACCCCCACGGCTGGGAGAACGAGCATGTTTAGCGCGATGCGGGCGCGAATCCCCGACCCTCGGATTACCAGAGTAATAGTCGAAGAACCATAACTTTCCAGTAGCACGTGTTCTTTCGGGTTATTCATTTAATGGTTGGGATAAAAATAAAAACTATTCCAAGTAAAGGGAATCGCTTTCCTTTTGTACTTGTACACTCGACTTGTACGTTAGGATTCCCAAAGAGTACTACAGACCAACTACTTAAAAAAAACACAACAAATCTTTATTATAATTTCCTGTAAAATACAAACTGTGCACTTGTTCTTATTCTATTATAACCTTATAACTATTTTAATTGAAATTATTATAAATATTTATTGTAGTCTGTTTTTATTATTATTAATTTGCTTATGTATTCAGAATAATAACATTTAGTTTTTCAAGTGTATATAACAGTATTTCAGATAGACAAAATATATATCTGAAATGCTATCTTTATATACCCTTGGATAATATATTCAGATAAAACTACATAGAAACATATGAGTTGGTTTAAAATATAACATTTAAACGTAAAAAGTAAGTAATATCAGCAACAGTTAGTTTTAATATTTTGAGAGCTTTAGGTTTGGTTTGTTTTGAATTTCGTGCAAAGCTACACGAGGGCTATCTGTGCTAGCCGTTCCTAATTTTGGAGTCTAAGACTGGAGAGAAAACAGCTAGTCATCACCACCCACCGTCAACTCTTGGACTACTTTTTTACCAATGACTAAGCGGATTGTTCGTCACATTATAACGCCCCCACTGCTGAAAGGGCGAACATGTTTGATGTGATGGGGATTCGAATCCGCGCTCCTCAGATTACGAGTCAAATGTCTTAACTATTTGGCCATACTGAGCCAAAGAAATCTTTAGAACTAACCTATTAAACGGTTCTTCCTGCTCGAATATTGTTCAATAAATGTTTAAAAAACAATTTTCTTTGCAACGGAATATGAACTTTATACCACTCATGAGTAGCTCTAGAATGATTTACGAATATTCTCTAACTGAGAACTGTTTAACATCTGATATTATAATTATCATATAATGCATCACGGGTTTCACAGGATAGAATGTGCATCTGTTTGAAGTTAGTTTAATCTCTGATTCATAACTTTATATGAAATCTATTTTCAATATACATTCTTCCTTGATATCAATTATCCACACACTGTTACGTTTTTTTATGTTTTATATTTTTCGTAGACCAAACGCAACAGAAAGACACAGATAACAGCTTGTATAATTTATTACAATAAGCTATTATATATATGACAGATATAACATAAATTATATAACAACAATGACAGATATTAAGTTTAAACCTTCAAAATTAATTACAACACAAAATGGTACTGGCCTGTATCTAATATAATGTTCTAGAATGAAAGTCCAAAAGTTCAGATCAGAAATCCAAAATTCCGGTCTAGGGTGTGAATTTGGTCCCACGAAGAAATACCGAAGTTTGAATGGAGAATGACGAAGTTCTTTTTACGGTGCTTCTTGATGAACGTTTCAAACTTGCCGCCTTCCAATTTTCCCAGTCTCCCCTAAATAGTCCGTACGTGACGACTCTCAGCACAACCAGTAATTCGAATGTATCGCAAAGATTGACGAGACAAAATCACAGCTTCTGTAGATCTAGCTCTGGTCACAAATCCAAGTTGAATAACCACACAGCGAACGTTGAAAACAAAGACACTATTTCTTGAATTAAATATAAACCAATGACTGACTCTTCTTTTCTTCGAATAAAAATTAATGGCTCTTCATATTTCTCGCGTCTCCATCTGTTTATATATCAGTAGGCCTCTTCTCGAACAATCGCGTAACTTCTACAGAACTCCAGAGCAATCCGCGCATGTCCGTTCTTGCACGAGACTCAACGTCTAGACACTAGGCCGCCATACATTTCCGTTTATAGTCATATATTTGATATACCTAATTCTAGAAATTTCTAAATGTTATTTTAAATGAATAACAACATATTTTATTGGTTTAAGCTTTGAAACTGTTTTGTTTGTTTTTTTGTTTGTTTTGGAATTTCGCACAAAGCTACTCGAGGGCTATCTGTGCTAGCCGTCCCTAATTTAGCAGTGTAAGACTAGAGGGAAGGCAGCTAGTCATCACCACCCACCGCCAACTCTTGGGCTACTCTTTTACCAACGAATAGTGGGATTGACCGTAACATTATACGCCCCCACGGCTGGGAGGGCGAGCATGTTTTAGCGCGACTCGGGCGCGAACCCGCGACCCTCGGATTACGAGCGCACGCCTTAACGCGCTCGGCCATGCCAGGCCTTTGAAACAATAATATAAATATGGAAACATAAATAATAGAAATGAAAATTTAAACACAACACGACATGTTGTCGTTTACAAAACATTTACATAACACACACCATGCTGTGTAGAAAATCCTCCAGAAGTGAGGGCAACTTTTTCTTGTTGGAACTTTATATTCACTTTGTGGTCCATCATCCAATATTCTTTTTTTTTCATCTTTGTTTGTTTGTTTATAATTTCTCGCAAAGCTACACGAAGGCTACCTGCGCTAGCTGTTTCTAATTTAGCAGTGTAAGACTAGATGGAAGGCAGCTAGTCATCACCACCAACTCTTGGACTACTCTTTTACCAGCGAATAGTGGGATTGACCGTAACATTATAACGCCCCCATGGTTGAAAGGGCGAGTATGTTTGGTGCGGCGGCGTTTCGAACCCGAGACCCTCAGATTATGAGTAGAACGCCTTAACCAATTTGACCATGCAGGGCCCATTCTTCATTTTTAAAGGCAGTTCCCATCTCTTAATATCAAATAAGGCCGAACTGAATAAAGTTATTTTATCTCTCATCTTTTTCTCCTCTGTCTTCTTTTAATGTTTTATCTCTTTCTGTTTTCTCTTCTTTCCTTATGTTTCGTTATATACAGCAAATTTTCAGTTTCTCTTTGTATTTGTGTTCAAGTTTAATCAAATTTCTGTTTTATTTTCACCAAAACAATGCGTCCAGTGACATAACTGTGACTGATATTTGTGTTCCTTTGCGAATTAAACGTATATCAAATTTCGGATTTCAATGTGTATTACACATTGAAATACCTAGCATTATGCATTGTGAAACTATAATCATTATACTTACTGGCATGGCCTAGCGCGTTATGGCGTGCGCTTCGTAATCTGATTCGTAATCGATAACTTATAGAAACCTTTAGACTTATTAGACAATTATTACTTCACATAAAACATTTCCTGTAGTAAACGATACATTAAAAACATAGATCAGAATATCATTACTTATATTCTGATTTTATTAGGTTTAGTCGTTGTTTTTTATAAGTTTGTGCTTTATTGTACATTTTTTTATTTCACTGTAAGGGTGATTCGGAGGTACAGAAGATCTGCTTTGGAACTAATTTCACATGTTATTTTAGTGACGCCCCGCCCAAATAGCTCAACATGTCTGTGAATTTACATAACTTAAAAAACAGATTTGGATACTCGCAGTTGGTACAGCACAGATTGTTTGTGTCTAAACAACAAAATCAGACCTAGTTTATTAAAATTCCACAGTCAAATATCATTTGCTTTGCAATTTTTGTATGATAACGCCCGTCTAATTAATTCTTTCCTAGAGGTCACTTGTAGGGTTCCATTTATAAGTCAATGATTAATGTAACAGTAAACAAAAAGTTTGTTTTGTGTTGTTTTTTCTTTGGCAAAACAGAATTTACAACTTAAATTTTTCAATTAATTCTAGATTACGGTAACTGCTTAGGCATACTGTTTTCATCAACAATATCCGAATTATTAATTTATTCGGGATCACACAATAGAATTTTTTTTAATCGGATGAAGATCCAATTATTACTTGTATGCTCGGCCCACAGATAACGCCATCTCTTGAATATTTTTCAGCCATTTTAAAATATCGCAGATAAGGACTATCTATGTGATTCTATAGTTTTATTTAACCAGATTAATTTTTGAATAGTTTTATCAAACGAAGATCCAGAGAATGATAAATTTGTTTACAAATGTAAGTAAAGATAGTCATTTTCTTTATTTTTGGTAAATATAGTGTAGTAATAAGTTTGTTATCGGTGATAACACAAGCATTGTTTTTTTTATAAAGTCATAACAAATGATCAAGGTTAAACATTTATTTATTACAATATTATTTTTAGTTTAATGAGGTTACTCCATTTATCAAGAAATGTCATGGGTATAAGCTTCAAACCAATCCTTATAACCTACCTATCCATTTATAAATAAACAGAAAACTTAAATGAATTTCAAGTATTAAACAGTTTAATAATACTAAAAAGTTAGACTGTATCTTCAAATTAACAAATAGTTACCATTTTCTTATAAGTCTTAGTTTTATTAAGTAAATAGTTTAAACAACGAATGTGCGTATTTGGGTTTAGACATATACAACTTTTAATTGAAAGTATGTGTTAGCATGTATAGTTCTTTAATTACACTTTTCAAACATGCCAAGAGTATAATTTCAGTCTTTTTATAACACAATATTTGAATGTGTTACTACTATATCTCTCATTTACACTCTGGAAACGAACTTATTTTTCATAATGAGATGAGTTTTGTTATTACCAGTATTATTAAATTTTCACAGATAAATATTTTGAGCAAATGTAATCAAATATTTATGCATGAGTTTATTAAACCAGTATGTTAAGGACTTGGGGAAAGCTGATACATCTGATCATACATATCCCATTGGGTATTAATATACAAAAAAAAAAGGTGATTCATCTTAGCTGAAATATAACTCTTTGTTTTTTTTTTTGGTTCATATAGGAACGGTTGTTGACCAATATTGTTAATAAATTCAATTAATTTTGGGTAATTTTCTGTTTGCTTTCTTTTCATAAACATCAGAGTTTTAAGGAAGTACCTTGAAGGTCACAAGGCTGAAGCGGAGATTATGTTCATTGACTAATTATAGAACTAGTCAGCCACAGGAGCTGTTTTGGATAATTTTTTATGAATTGTAAGAAGTATTGATAACTGCTAGTGTCACTGTATTGTATAATATGACATACAGGTATTATAAATTAAACACTTTGCAGTTCTTAGTAGAGAGAATCTGAATACTAAAAAAATATAACAGAAAAAATCAGATGCAACTGATGTACTAAGGACATGATTGAATTCAGGAACAAATTCATAAAAACAAGAAGTACACATAGGGATGGGAATAAAAAGATTCTTTAGTGTAGCACAAGGATAGGATTGTCTGTTAGGTAAATAATGATAAAATAGTAATTATACTATTCAGAGGCAGGGTTGGAGGATGTAACTGACACACTAAATGATATAGTAAAGAGAGCTGGTAATGATACAGTGTTTGTGTAGTGTACACATGAAAATGTTAGTCAGTGGGGCTAAATGATAAGTACAAGGTACTAAAAGGAAAGGGCTGTAATAGCCCAATTCTGTCAGGAATATTACCATTTAATTGTGGGGGTAAATCTGTAATTAATGTGCTAGGACTGAATTCTCAGTTTAAATTCATATGTAAAAATGAGCAAATTTGTGTAGGTTTGGAAAGGGGAGCTTTTTCAAACATGGTTTACATTTAAATAGGATAAGAGCTAGCTTGTTTGCAAGGGATATCAACTGTAAAGACAGCATTAAATTAGGACTAGACTAGTGATTGCCATAATAATGAGCAAATAAAATGTAGTGAAGGAAAAAAAGATGCAGAAATGGATGACCTTAGAGCACTATTCAGAATAGAATATTTTGAATATAAAGGAAATTACTGAAACCTAGTTAACTATAAACAGTTTTGATGCCAGGAATTTCTTTCAAAGACAGAATTATTTAATAAGGGTAGAGGGGGAAGATATGACCTTTTGTATAAAAAAATCAGTTGTATACTGATCAAGTTGAAAATAGCAAAGATAATAGCAATGAGGTTGAATCTTTGTTAGAGGTAATAATGATAGAAGATTTTAGCTGGAATTTCTTACAGACAAACGAATGGGATGAAATTAATGAGAAACCCTACAGTGAAATAAAGAATTCTGGTGTTAATGAGGTAATATTTATGGGCAATTTTAATTTCAAATATACAGATTGGGAAACTTTAAAGTTTGGTCATGAGGGAAGAAAGTTTTGGAAACTTTTAAGTATGGTTTTCCTTACTCACTAATTAATTATAGAACCAATTATTACTATTCAAGGTTTATTGTTAGCTTGTACAAATTGTCGATAGTATGAAGATTGGGGAACATCTAGGTGCAAGTAATCTTTGCTTAAATAGGTTTAATGTTTTTCTGCATATGGAGACAGTACAATGAGATTTTAACTCCAAATTAAAAAAATTGATAGAATGAGACAAAAACTAACTGCTCTGAATTAAACAACTAATTTTTTTGGAGATGCTAATGAAATGTGAAAATTGTTTTAAATAGTTTCAAATATTTGGGATATGCATGTTTGTTTATACAAAAATGGAAAATGTTGTAAGTAAAAATAGTTGAATTACAATGGGTAATACTAAAGAAAAGCTTTATAAATATAAGTCAAAGATTACATTATTGTGATGCAAAATTTAAACAGTTTTAAGTTAATTTTCTCATGGCACACAATGTGGTACAGAAATTGTGTAATTTGAGTTTTGAGTATAATTTTGACAAACTAACTTTTATAGTGTTATGGAAAACAAGTATCAATCTAATTGTTCTAGTTTGTCAATTTTTTTAAACCACTATCCAAGCAATAAAAAATGTAAATTACAAACTGGAGAACTTGTGATCAAAGGGAAGATATGGTTACTTGGGTAAAGGGTGAAAAGTCCTGCAATGGACCAGAAGGATTATCTTAGATGTAGAGTGCTCTCCATGTTTTCTTTGAGCTCAGTGTGAAAAGATGGTTTCATTTCAGAGCCTAGAAGTTAAAAAGCTGCTGACTGCATTCATCCATTTGGTGCCTGTGGTCAGTGTGAGAAATTGCTAACCTTGTATCACAATGATGACATCAGACACAACTGTGTTGAGACATTATGAGAAAGTTTTAAGGCTTTCATAATTACGTTTATGTGAGATCCTTTTCTGAGCAGATGCACAAATGAGATGAAAGTAGACACAGTTGGACCTAGCAGTTCAGCAACCAGTTCTGTCTTGTTGTCTGATGGAGTAAGCTGGAGGCTAAGCACTGGAAGCAAAGGTTTTCGGAAAGCTAGAATTCTTATGAAACTATTTGAAAATGTGTTTGGTTTATAAATGAATAGTTTCAGTCCTGTTTACTATAAAACAGTGCAACCATCATCTATAATGTTATTGGTAACCCTAATCACTAGATGATCGAGAAACGAATTCTAGGCTGCTGTTTCTTGCAGTAGACCATTAGTGATGTATGAGTGGTTATCTTTTAGTTTTATCATAAAATACCATGCTATTTCAATATTACAGTTTTTATACTTGTTTATAATATTTTGATTTTTGTAATTTTTATTGCATTGGGCTCTTATGTAGGTGCAATGATATGAAATCTGTGTGAATTAGGCCTGGCATGGCCATGTGGTTAAGGCACTTGAGTCATAATCAGAGGGTCGTGTCTTTGAATCCCCATCATACCAAACATGCTCACCCTTTCAGTCGTGGGGACATTATAATGTGATGGTCAATTCCACTATTTATTGGTAAAAGAGTACCCCAAGAGCTAGTGATAGGTGGTGTTGACTAGTTTCCTTCCCTCTAGTCTTACACTTCAAAATTAGGGAAGGCTAGTGCAGGTAGTCCTTGTGTAGCTTTGTGCAAAATTCAAAACAAACCAAACCAATGTATGGGAATTTAAAAAATGCAGCTTTGATATGTTAATGTTTCTGAAAATGTAAAAGACAAGCATTTTGCTGACTGGTAAAGTTACTTAATTTTCAGCAACTTTAGCATGTTGAACTAAAAAAAGTCTTAGCATACGCTTAAGTGAAACAAATTTCATAAAAAAGAATATAATATTAATAAAAATACTAGATGTTTGCTAATGTTTTAGTTTTGTGCTCCAGCATTTTTAGCGTATTTTATTATAAACATGTTCGAAATTATTTAAAACTGTATTTGACAGTTTACAAGAGAAATGGAAGTCTATAATTTTTTTTACATGCATGTGCTTGATGATAAGTGTTTGTGTCATTTGGTTTGACTGCATGCTTAAATATCAACATTTCTAAACTATGGTTAGTTCATAGAAAATACATGAGATGGTGCCACTTGCATTAAAATTTGAAAGTAAATGTAACCACAAAATGATAGTTTTCTATTTCCGAGATTTATTATTATATTTTTTCTTTGATTTTTACGTTGGTTCATTTTTATAAGAGTGTGTGTTGGAGGGTACTAATACATATTGTGTATGTTCATCTAGAATAGTGTTTGTTACATATTTATTGCGTTAGCCATTTCTAAATACTTGTACATTTTATTTTCCATTTATTAGTTTAAACATGTAGCATCATTAGTTAAAGTGTAGTTGTAGGTTATCTTTTCAGCATCACTTACGGGAAATACGTTTCATATTCGGTGAATTTTACTTCCCTGTTGATAACGACCCCCCTTCCTCTAACATCAAACATAAAGAAAGAAAAAAAAACAGTCGTCCAAGTTGCAGGTAACATGGCTTCAAGTTTCTTTACATAGTGTGTGTGTGTGGATTTTTACTTTGGCCGCAGGTAGACGCAGGTTTTCCATTGTCTTCAGATAGAAATGGAATTGAGACTTCTTCCTTTTCTGAAATGTGTTTATATAGATTGTATGTTTATCAGTAAGAATTATATGCGAGTGCTGAAATTCTGTTCGTAATTTTTACATGCCTACATTAAAATAAATACGTGTTTAATATGCTACAAAGCTTCCCTCATGGTAAAATCAAATTATTATCGGAAAAATGTTTTTTGAAATATTTGCAATAAGTTCAGAGAGGGGTGTTTCTGGTAGCTGTTATCCCCCCCCATCAATAAAAAATAAAAATAAACCAGTGAACTTGGCATGACAAAAAGTTATCTTGGCTATGTCGATAAAAACGAAGAGAAAAAGTTTGTTTCAAAATAAAAGCTTTTATGAAATCTTTCTTATAGATGTATAGACTCGCTCGAAGGCCTCTATCAGTAGTACCTCAGTTTTTATCTATATTAATTTATCGTCATATTGCACTGGTGTCGGAGAACTAATTTTTTTCTCTTCGTGATAGTCGTGTATTAGCTTGTATTTGCCTTTTCGTTGGTCGATTTTACTCTTCTTTTGGTGTCATGGCAACCGTAAAACTACTTGATTCAGGCTACAGATTGTATTGGTGTAAAAAGTATATATCTGGTTTTGTTGATCCAAAACGTAACGAGATTTATAAAAACATTCATATGTTTTTCTTTTTTATAATCTCTTGAATACGAGTGGCCCTTAAAATAATTTATTCACCGCTAAAGAAATTGAAATGCTAGCTTCTTCACAAGTGTGGAATGTAGTTCGTATCGACCTCGAAGTATGGCGCACACGCATCTCTGTCGAAAAAACTAAAACGTATGTTATCTCTGTATTAGAATCTTTTCATAAAGAAAATGGCCGCGTGTCCTAACGTGTAATGCGATGAAGTGTGTACACATACGCACGCCATTTTATTAAATAATTAGTCGCACACTCACACACATACCATTTTATTAAATAATCAGTGTATGTGTGGGAGATTTTTATGACATGAATTAGGGACTTACTCATGTAAATTTGAGAAATTGTAAAACCGATAAATTACTGATTCACTATTTATAAAAAAGTTTTTAATATATCTTAAAATTTATCGAGATTTAATATACAAATTCATTTTAGAGTCAGAATCATAGGCCCGAAACTCATCCTTTTTACCCGTGAGGACGTCATAATGTAATGGTGAATTCCTCTATTCGCTGGGTGGTGTTGACTAGCTGCTTAGTGTGTCGAGTGTAGGCCCGGCATGGCCAAGCGTGTTAAGGCGTGCGACTCGTAATCTGAGGGTCACGGGTTCGCATCCACGTCGCGTCAAACATGCTCGCCCTTTCAGCCGTGGGGGCGTCATAACGTGACGGTCACTCCCATTATTCTTTGGTAAAAGAGTAGTCCAAGAGTTGGCGGTAGGTGGTGATGACTAGCTGCCTTCCCTCTAGTCTTACATTGCTAAACTAAGGACGGCTAGCACAGATTGCCCTCCAATGGCTTTGTGTGAAATTTAAAAACAAAACAAAAAAACGTGTCGAGTGTAAATTTAGGGACGAATAATGCAGTTAATTCTCGAGTAGCTTTGTGCGAAATTCAAAGCAAACAAACCTTTTTGTTCTGCTTTTTGTCATACACTAGAGATAAACAAAATTATGTGGTAATTGTTTTAATTATCGTTAAGCCCAATGCCACAAAATGGATTATTTGGGCTCTGCTTATCACAGGTATCAAAACTAGAATTTTAGCTTCGTAAGCTGCTAGATTTATCACTGAACCTCTAAGGGGGGTATATATAGTAAAAGATGAAGTAATTTAACCAGAAGTTGACCCCTAACAACGCGAGAATTTTATAAATTAACGGTAATTAATACAGAAGTGACATAACGTCAATGAAGAGTGACCTTTTAAAATAAGAAAAGAATGTATACACGCAACCAACATTTCTGAGGTTGTTACTGGTTTCCTGTTTTGTTTTTGAGAGAGAGAGGAACGTATTAGGAAGCCACGAGCGGTACTATTAAGAAATTGCTTATCTAACAAACCAAAACGTAATATCAGAAAACGCTATTAGAGGTATGGGGCTCACCTAAATCTGTTACAATAATCGTAGAAACTTGGTGACAGAAAAAAGAATTTTTTTAGCTTTAGAAATTTACATCTATTTCGAATTAAACACAAACGCGCACTTTGCAACGTTTGGGAAAATACACATGTACTGATGATTTTTTACACACACACACACACACACGCACAGAGTTGGGCGGAGCCAAATGGTTGATTTGCCCGGGCTATAAATCTTGGGATTCATGATTTGTGACCCTTTGCCACAAGTCATCATCTACATTTTGAAGACCGTGTGTGTGTGTTATAAAAGTCACATCCCACTATTCAATTAAACAAGAGTTGACTGTGAGTTTTGTTAACTAGCTGCTGCCTTCCTTCAAGACCTATACATACAGAGAGCCTCTGTGTAACTGAAAAAATTAAGGTAGAAGTGTTCAGTGTTGTTACCCTCGAGATCACACGTAGAAACGTGGTATTTGCATAGAAAGCCACCTATTTATTTCGCTTCATCATCAGGCCTCGTTTTCACTGATATTTCGGCTTCAGTTTTGGATTCTTTGTTAGTTAATGCATGCCTTACTGAACGTACGTGATGATCTGGATACCATGAAGGTCTTATTACATAACTTGTAGATTAAATCATCAGTTGTTCGTCACACACACGCACATAAAACCAGGAGAAGACATCAGATTTCGTACGAGACATGAAGTTACAGAAAGCCAGATTCGGCCATTTATTAAAACGGAAGATTTATAAGTTGCCATACCTTTAGTTTGTTTAGAGGCAAACTTGTAGATGTTATGTGATAAAAGCAGTTGAATAGCTCATCCAAAGCCTATTTTACTGAACGCGTTGAAAAATAATGTTTTATCTGTCCATCAACTTTCTGTCATTAGGTGATTCATACTTCTGGCTCCACCTAAGGGAATAATTTACAAAAATAAAAAGATGCATAATTTTCGAAGACAATTTGATTTAATAAATATTTTACGTACTGTTTTATAATGTAATTCACTTCGGAATAAAAGTTCCAAGTAATATGACTAGAGATTACGTAACGTTGCATTGGAACTTAATGTCTGAAATCTCGTATTGGACTTGTACCGAAGAAAACTAACTTGTTAAGTGTCTTAAGCTATGTATTTGTACTGTGTAATACAATCAACGAGACTTGAAGAGAAATATGCCCATTCGAGTATTGTTGTGTTACATAGCGTTGTATACGTTTGTTTTTTCTCTTCTGCCTAGAAACCTTAGATTGTTTTAAAAAGATATGCTTTAACATGAAAATTAAATTAATACGTACCAGTTGTTCTTGACCTCGCTCGCTTACCGACAATTCGTTGGTGGCCAGGTTGGCTGTACCGAATCTCTTGCTGAGAAGACAGCCGAGAGACCGACCATATATCAAAGTAAAACGCCGTAGGCGGCGAGGATGAGAGATTTTCAGTCATGATGCCTTTCCTAGCTTATCTTTAATATTTCTGCCTTTAAAACCTTGTTGGCTGTTAGCCAGGTGTTCGAACTATTTTACAGAAGCGGAGGTTTTGTTGCCATGGGCATATAGCACAGAACCAGGAAGTCTGTACACACCGGAGACACTCAGCTACATCGTGTATGCCACAATCTTATTTTACAGGTTGGAACTTTTTATATTGGTTTGAAACAGGAAAAAAAGAACCTAAAATTGACTGTGTAAGATGATTTCAACACTAGCTGTTTGCTTCTAAACTGTAGTCGAAACAAAATAATAAATCTGTAATACATTTGTTCGTAGGTAAAGAAAAAAATATGTTTAATCAGAAACGTTTGCGATTGTTCAGGTTTAAAATGATTTTTGCAAACAATATTATGTCGAACTTATTACAGCAATGTTGTTTCAGTATTTTTTTGCATTTTTTTATCTGTACGATTATGCGAATTTTTGTAAAGAAAAGCGGTGTTTTTTTGTTGTTATTTCTAAAACACATTGATGTATTCGGACTCGTACTACTAAAAGTAGGGGTTCGATTCCCCTCTGTGAATACAGCAGATAGCCCGATGTAGCTTTGTTATGAGAACACACACACACGAGATGTGTTGACATATTGTAAGAAAAACAATAACTGTTGGAATTACAGCAGAGATGTCCCTTAATCAGCTAAACTTGACGGATCAAAAACTTTAAAATGAATTTTAAAGAAACTCTTTTAAAACCTTCTTGTCTGCGCCATAATACAGCTTGTTTATCGTAAAACAGGAAACTAACTTACGAAACCAGTTTCGGTCTTTAAAGCGCCAGGCCCTAATTAGATCACACAGTGTGATATCCAGGAAAGGTATTAGTTGCTTTATTTTTATCGTATAGTTTTAGAATACACTGACTGTTAGTGTATTGCTGTCTTAAGGGTTTAGAATATACTGACTGTCGGCGTATTGTTGTCTTAAGGGTTTAGAATATACTGACTGTCGGCGTATTGTTGTCGTAAGGTTTTAGAATATACTGACTGTCGGCGTATTGTTGTCGTAAGGTTTCAGAATATACTGACTGTCGATGTATTGTTGTAAGGTTTTGGAACATACCAATTTTTTCTCTTCAGAGGTGAATTACTACTGATTTTGTCACCCTAGTTTATTTCGTTGTTTACTATAAGCTTGACTTTATCCAATTTCCTGTACCATTTTACAAAAGTACAGTATGCAAGAACAAAAGGTAATTTCTTTAGTTCCTTTTACGTGTTTCATGAAAAACAGCCTAGACCTGTGAAATGTAAGGTGAGACAGCATTCGTGAAACAATCGCCAAGTAGACTAATGCTAGCAGAATCATAGTTTCGAAGCCTTACAGGTTTCAGTTATAATTTCTTCAGAATAACTCCAAGTTTCAGAAGATGTTTTTATTTTTTACATTCATGCAGGTTAAACGTTTAAAATAATCTAAACATTTAGATTATTACATATAGAAGTCTGTTATTCATGGGGGTCTTCCGAAATTTTTCCTGGGGTGCAAAGTAGTGCAATATTATAAAGCGAATAAATATGTAAATGCTGAATGAATAAATAAAAATATTCCTCGTTTTCCACTGAGCAGTTGCAGGATTAAATTAGAGTAAATTAATGTCTGAGACATTCCCCTCGTTTTTTTATTACTCATCAGAAACTTGCCAGTCTACCCTTAAAGTGAAATTATTTTAGACAGGATTAGAATAATTTTTCAGACCTTGGGTGTGGTCAAATATATGAATCGAAAGAGTTTGACCCTCTGAGTCGAAAACTGTAATTAGATCTCAAATCGGTTAATAAATGACGGAGGTACGATTTAAAAGTTTATACTTGGAAGGCGAGGGGTGGGGCATCTCTAAGCCGTTCTATGAGCCACTCATCCGTGGCTAAAAATACGTGTTAATGTTGGTCTAGAATTTCGAAATAACGTGTATACAAGAAACAAATTGTTTTGTACCAAATATAGCTGTTCCAACATGCATATACCGGTACAAAGGAAGAGTCTTAATGTGTACACACTGTTCTTGTTGAGGCTAGCAACATTTGAGAATGTCGAACGTAGAATTTTAAAAGACTAATAATTAACACTGTTTGCAAGCGATGTCGTTTTGTATGTAACAACCAGTTTCAAAAACAGCGTTTGAACGTCACGCATTCAGCGCGCATGAATCACACATGGGTGAATTGGGAAACGGCATCCCTTGCGGCTTAAAATAGTCAGAAAATAATGGTACTATTATACTGACAAGAAAAGCGAACTCAGTTCGTGCAGGTAATTACAGCATCTCTGTAGTTACAGTATGTGCCTCTACTATTTTGGTTGTACATCAACATTGGTCGAGTGTAGTTTATTGACGTTTTTAAAACTCGGTACTCGTACCTAGTGTCGACTGAGAAAGTTTTTATTATGGAAAAGATTAAAATCATCTTTAACTAGTAAAGCTTTATGAAGAGCAGAAAAACAAAAACCGTGAAATATTGCGTACTTTTTAAGCTCTGTCGCTGTTTATCGCGAACAATGGATACGAAAGTATCTGTGTTGCTATTTATCGTGATATTTTGTTCCTTTTAAAAAAAAAGTAAGCTCAAGTTTATTCATTACTCTTAACTCCTTACGTGGAACTCTGGACGACTAATATGACAGGTCTAATCCAGAGACAAACCAGGATGACGGGTCTAACTGAAAGACAAATCACTGCCAAAGGTCTAACCCAGAGACAAAAGAATATCGAAACACTTCCAAAATTACCCCTTCTCCCTTCGATGTGTCTACAGATTTGTAACACTGGGAGCCGGGTTTCATTATATGTGATGTGCACAGCACGGATAACGAATTGTGTAGCATTGTGCTAAACTTCAAACAAACATTTCTAAATATTTTTTGTCAGGCTTTTGTGCATAAGTGACGCAACTTCTTAAATATAAGTGTTAAAAGATGGAAAATAAAGGCATCTTGGGGTTCAATTATGGATAACACGTATAAAAGAACTTGTAAGGAAGAAATAAATTTAGTACAGTAATAACATGTACCACACGAGACTTGACTTGGACGCTCGCCAATCCAACAGGAGATATCTTTAGCACACGTGCATGTGTATTAGTCACTTAGTCAGGAGTGAGGCAGTTTCTCATAAAGGATTATGACTTTTGCCTTGTAGAATACCAGTAGAATATAATAATGGTACTGGAATTCCTCCATCTGTTGTCTGTTTGACAGGTGCAGAGATACGATTTTATAGTTCTAGGAATTCTATTCAGTTTTGTTAAGTTTGTGTATGTGTAGACTTTACTTGCAAAAAACAATTGCATCCATGAAATATTGACTGGCAGTTAACTGCATGTAGAAAGCATGATAGATAGCGTGTGATGACACAAGCTCTGTAAACGATATGGGTGACATCGTACGTTGTCATGGTAACTGATTTAAATATGTTTCGGTAATAATTGTGCAAGCGAAATGTGATGAATAACTGGAAAAGGAGGAAACTTTAAAAACTGGAAATAAAAGGAATCTGGTGAATAACTGATGTCTGGAGAACGAAAAAATGGAAATTGGAAAATAAACAAGTTTAGTTAACTGGAAACTAGAGATGTTTTTTGCATGAAGCACAAATAGTTAACTTGTTCGATGAGATATTTGTGTCTGTGAATTGAACAAGCGAAGTATTGACCATATTTAATTTGACACTTGTATAATGATTTTGTAACATATAAAACCATACTTTTATATGTACTACACAAATATTATACAGTTTGTTCTTGTTCTATTGTAATAAAGAATAAAAGGACAAATTGAAAACCATTCATGAGTTTTTACGTACTAACACCGTTCAACTTTGGCCTGGTACCTTGTAATAACTAATATTTCTGGACATTAGTTTTGCCACTTAAAATAATCGGGAGAAATGTGTAAAAATCATATTTTGTAGTTGACTATGTGTCGGCAAACCTGTTTAGTGTTAACTGTTGTCACTGGAGCAAAGCTCGTGAGAATACTGTCGTATATGACAAGTCTCCACGGTAAAACAAGTTTAATTGTAACGTAGAAATCGCAAAATAAATACAACATGAGTAGTCTGAAAATAATCAGTTGTAGAAAAATTAATAGTTTTTTCCATCGGTGTTTCCTGGAAGGATTTGGCGCAGATAGCCTAGTTGTTTTGCGCCATAAAACACCAAACCAACCAACCTGGAAGGATTTATCTAGAAACGGGGAAACTAAATGCGCAGCTGAAGGGTAACAAATGTAAATGATAAACTTGATATCTGGAAAAAAGAAAAGTATTTATTATCAAAATGTTATTTGCTACAGAAAATTAGCTGAAAAGCGGACTTATAAAATGCATGAATAAATCTCGCCCTATGTTGCATCTAAAGACCTCAAGGGTTGGTATATATACTGCAAGTGTCAACAATACGTAGATTGCATAACACCTGTAATGAGCGTGTCTTAATAAATTACAAACGAGATAGGCTAACGTGGCTACAGAATAAGTCTCAATTGTCACAATAAGTTAAATATATTTTTGTAACAGTCTGTTGCTAGGCGAGTTTCTTTTAGATTTTTCTCAGTAAGGAAAAATGCAAAGCCCTTTCTTTGGATACGACTGTTATACGCTTTTTACAACAAAGTTAAACAATATTTGACGTCTTATTAGATATTCCTTTTTTTTGTTCAAAAGATATTTTTCGCATTTCCTATTACTTCATTGAAAACACTGACTGAACATTGACATGATACAACAGTGAACTAACTTACTGATCAGTCAGTTCACCTCTTCTAATTCAGATTTTACTGGTTAAATTTCTACCCTAAACTTTCAAGGAAATTCCAGTTTTTTAGCCGCTTATCACGTGACGCCAAAACTCACTCTAGCGAGCAAACAAATGGCTGAATTTTAAAATATAAAGCTAAACCCACAACTATACGAGGTCTGTTCAAAAATACGCGGACTGACGTCATAAAACAAAATGTACTTTTTTAAAAGTTACAGGTCTGAGACCCCTTCAAAGTACTTTCCTCCCCAACGCACACACTCATCCCAACGGTGTTACCACTTGTTGAAACCGTCCTGGTACGCTTCTTTTGTAATGTTCTCCAGCTCCGTCGCATTTGCCTTAATCTCGGGAATTGTCTCAAATCTTCTTCCTTTCAAGGGTCTTTTGAGTTTGGGGAACAAGAAAAAATCGCAAGGAGCAAGGTCAGGTGAGTAGGAGGGGTGGAGAAGAACAGTGATCGAGTGTTTGGCCAAAAACTCACGAGTTCTGAGGGCTGAATGGGCTGGAGCGTTGTCGTGATGGGAAAAACCAGTCGCCACTCCTCCACATTTCTGGCCTTTTGCGACGGATGGCGTCCCTCAGACGTTTCAGAACTTCAATGTCGTAAGTCTGGTTCACTGTGGAGCCTTGGGGAGGTATCGTGGTGAACAACACCCTAAGCATGGAAGGAAACTGTCAGCATCACCTTGACCTTGGATTGAACTTGGCGAGCTTTTTTGGGTCTGGGGATGTTTCGCCCATCCACTGGGACGATTGGACCTTCGTTTCAATGTCATAACCATAAACCCATGATTCATCACCTGTTATGATCCTTGACAAGAAGTTTTCATCTTCTTCTGAACGATCAAGCAGTTCCTGACAAACCTGAACGCGATGGGCTTTTTGTTCGTCAGTCATCAGGCGTGGCACAAATTTCGCAGCAACGCGGTGCATCTTCAATTTTTCGGTCAGAATCTCGTAACAAGATCCAACTGATATTCCACACTCTTCAGCAAGCTCCCTGACAGTCAAGAGTCGATTTGCCCGCACCAGGTTGTTGATTTTGTCGACGTGTGGGTCGTCAGTTGACATGGAAGGACGTCAAGGACGCTCATCATCTTCATTGGACTGTCGACCACCCTTAAAACGTCCATGCCGCTTGAAATATGCCGTACGCTTCATAGCAACATCACCGTAAGCCGTGTTAAGCATAGCAAAAGTTTCAGTCGCAGATTTTCCAAGTTTAACACAATTTCACAGCAAGTCGTTGCTCCTTCAGGTCATTCATTCTGAAATCCGCCAAACGAAAAAATCGCATTTCACTTAAAACCGCGTAGCTAATACACAAATAAAGATATCTGCAATCGGGAAATGGCGTCGTAATCAGCTGATCTGTGCGAACCTAGCGACACCAAGCGGATTCCCTGGAACCAACTGGAGCCGCGCAATTCAAACAGTCCGCGTATTTTTTGAACAGACCTCGCATGTTAACAATATTAGCTCTATTGACTATGGTAGGATAATATGAATGTATGGAGTTTTATCAAATCTTTACAGTATATTTCAGAATCATCTATCGTAAAAACATCGTTAATTCTGTAAACCAAATTCGAGACTCGCATCCTGTATTGTTGCATTTTAACAATGTATTTAATGACGATTTCGAATCGCTTGAGAATAAAGATAAATATATTTAAGATAGTAACGATATAAAAGCACACAACAACGTGTCATATTTCCGAGCACTGACATATGTTTCGCGAAATCAAGCTAAAATCATCGCATTATGTTCAAAAGTGTTATAAATTTCATAAAAATTATACGAATAAAATTTATCTTGGGTAGTCCTCGGAAGAAAGGTTTTTTTAAGCACTAGACTTCTGTAACGCACGAAGATGGAAGATGTGGAGCATTCATACTGTTTATAAGATAGCTTAATGAGTATTTTCCTCCTTATTAATTGACATTTTAATAATAACAAGAGATTTAATTTCTAAGGATATACAAATGTTTTTATTTACGTTTAGTAAATGATTGTCAGTTTGACTGCTGAAGTATATTTTGAGTGCATTATGTTTTTAAACTTTCGTGCTCAATTGGCCGTAATAACATTTACGACTTTATGGGTTCATCAATTCTACCTGAAAGAATTGTTTTAAACTATTTGTCGATTGGTGGTCATGTTTATGTAAAGGAATTTAGTCACATTATAATTATCTTTTAACCACAAATTACCGATGGAACGATTGGAGTTCATAAGCATCTCGTCAATTTCTCAATATTAAAAAAAACAACAAAAATGTTCATTGACCAAATTACTTCGGTGTCCGCGTCTTTGATCTTCACAGGGTCTCTAATAGCTCGACTTAAACACAATACAACCAAAAATACCATCAATATAAGTTAATTTCACGAATTAGTGCTGAGAGTTTTCTATTGCTGTGCATAGAACATAAATGAAGTTTGTATGTAGAATATTAACTTTCTTAGATTGAGTGTTGCGACAAAAAAGTTATTGAATACGATGTAATTTGTGGACTACTGGTAATAATCAACTTATGAACAAGTCGGTATTTTGTTAATTAAACCAACACTGAAAATAGATTTTCTCTCCCAGTTTCCGTTGGATAAACTTTTAAGTTTTATTGTCTCAACCTCAAGGAAACGCTTTTATTATTTTAGTAAAAATTGCAAGTATGTTGTAGTGTAAGTGCATGTGAAAAACTGTCTTGTTTTGCGCTAACCCGGAAGAAATTTCACGAACAGTTAAGTAAACTTAATATGTAAAGTGTAGTGGCGTTCCCAGTCCTGTTTCTCTTTTCGTGCATGGTTTGTGACGTTTACATTTTCATTATAGTGGAAGATCATATGGAAATCCAGTCTTTTGGTTATAAATATTGATTCCAAAATATAATGTCGCTCGTTGGTGTTGAGAATCGGGAGCCTCTTCTCACCTGATTGGAATCAAGTGTCAACAAGTTGTTACGAGAAAAGTAATTGTAAATTTGCAGTTGTGGTATTTTAAAATAATGTGTGGAAAATGTGTATGATCAAGAAAATCATATAAAATTTTAAAAATCCACTGATGTATTTTTAGTTAATTTTTGTATATGTAGTTAAAAGTCATAAATTTGTTTATTAATTTCGGGTTAAATGTACACAGGTTATAGTTTATTACTATTAGAATGCGGAGTCGTATTTAATATTCAAGATTTAGAAATTTACCCAAACATGATTCCGTTAATCAAAGGAAGTAACAAGTTAACCTAAAATTAAAACAACGATGAGGAATAAATATTACTGGTGCACGTGTTACACACCAGATGGCACTCACATAATATTCCAGTTCATTAATTTTATTTCAACTTTCCCACTAGTAAACAAATGCTAACAATTAGAACATTTACACTAAGGGTTGATAACAGGAGACTTATTGACTTGTGCTTTATTCACGTTAACATTGAAGAAAAAGGGGGGAGAGTTACATTAGTATATAAATGTGATAATAGCCAATAACGATTATAATACTGAAACATGTTTTTAAGATGTTAATTGTGGGAAGGTAAAGTTTGAAAGAGTGTATGGATAGGAAATGTATAATGGCATTTAAAACGCTAACAAACTAGGGTTTTAAGATGTTGCCTGGGAGTAGGTACATTTTGAAATTGTGTACGTATGGATGAGAGATGTAACATTTGGAATACAAACAGAACTGTTCTTTTGACATCTAAATTCATGTGAAATTGGTTTTAATATACTTTGCGAGTTGAATGATAGCTAAAATCGGGCAGAATACTCGTAAAACAAGATGGGCACTTGGTAGAATGCAGACCTCTATCAAGCAGCATTGATTATATTCCACTCTTTAAAAAAATACTAAAATGCGTCCATTGTTTTCAATAGACTTGGACCATTTTTGGCAGAACAATGAGGAACAACATTCTACTTGTATCCATTAACTATTATCAAAATCCGATCATTTTCGACAAGAGTACAATTAGTGAGAAGAACATAACACCAGATAGGGAAGTTTTGGATTTTCTTACCATTTTGTGACCTTGTCTTTTGACCCTCCATAAAAATAAAGTCTTGCAAGTTGGATCATATTCCAAATGCGTACCAACTTTTGTTCATATCCACTTAGCTAATTTCAATAAATCTTACTGACAAATGCACAGGATTTAAAATATAACCTCTGTCCATCTTCAGTGGTGAAAATAATTTTATTTTTTTATAGATTGGAAGTATAATTAGTAAATTAGTTTTTAACATATTCCTTAAATGGAATAATGATCAGAAGTGTATTATTTTACATATGGTAGTAATGGTTTTGCATAGTACTGATGTCTTGGTCATGAATTTAACAAGATTATTACTTTCTTCAACAGAATGTGGACAGAGGTTAAGTTTGCAATCCTGTGGCACACTTTTAAATACACAAAATAAGCTTTACTGTGATCATTTACTCAATAAAAAACTATCTATGGAGTATATGTGTATACATCAAAAGAGTTACATGATGGACTCGTGCATGATGTATAAGATGTATATAATTACTATATTTTTTATTTGTATTCTTCAGAAGGAAAAATTAAATACTGCCTTTACATATCCTTTCTTTTAAATTATTACTCCTGATGATTCAATCAAGTTGTATTCAGTTTTAACTAGGCCCATACAACCTCAATAATTTTCTTATCGTGACTTCATGCAAGCCAAGCCATGAATGTTAGTGTTCTGTCAACCTTTGTCACAGCAAGATAATGTTTCATCACATTTTCTGTATTTTTAGGAATAATTTTCTTGCTGGAAGATAAATCCCTGCCTGATGAGTCAATGTTCTTGATAAATAATAATTTGTATGTATTTATCAGTAGTCAGGGTGCCATCACTTTTGTGTAGACCACAACACAGTTGGCTGAGGTGCAAAACCAAACCTATATCGATGTCCCACAGTGCTTCAATGTATACCTTTGTTTTACCTTAACAATGACACCATTCTTCTCTTTACCACTAAAAGAACTATTGTGATTGTTGGTGAACACCACAAACATATGTTCATTCCACTGTTTCTAGTCATTCGAAACTTTTGGCATGGTTGCTTCTCAACAGCATTTTCTATGCACCTGTATTCATTGAGACACTTCATTCTGATGTATATTTTACTGTTCTCAGAATAACTTCTATATTTACAACAAAATAATTGGGAAGGTCTGTACTTGAAAGTCAGCTGTTAAGTGCAGAACATAGCCTAAGATACTGAAAAACACTTTTCAGAAGTAAAATTATAAAATATAAAAGAAATAACCGAACCTTATTTATTTTTATAAATTTATTCAGACAGAAGTGCAAAATAATCATCCAGATTAACCTCAAAATACAAATTCCTTAGATAAGTTACTTACAAGTGTCATAAAAGTAAGGAAGAAGTAATAACAGTGTAAAACAAGTAACTGAAAATATTATTTACCCAATTTCATACCTCATTTGAATCACAGCAAAATTTTATGAGATTTTTCTCATACTTACATATAGTCAATTTTCTAGGATTGGAAACAATAAATGATGCTCCTGTAGTTTATTTTAATATCACTGGATCTGTTAAAGAATGGTCCAAATATGAAACAGGATTATTTTATTGGTATAAATTCATTAAAATTAAATATGTTCAGTTTGTTCTTCTTTAACAAAGACATCAGCATATGTGTTTTAGATTTATATCTCATTCATATTCAATTTTTAAATTAATTTTTGCTTTGTATAGTTTGTACTCTAATCTCAAGTGTACTGTTTGTGATAGTGGTAAGTCTTTGAACACAGATCATTGTATGTGTCTTAAACTACCTAAGAGAAGATTTGGTAATATTTCTCATTCCTGTTAGTCACATAATTTAGTACTGTTACTGTTTTAGTCAGTGGTGAATTAGTATTAAAGTACCAGCTGCATATACTGCTAACAAATGAAAATTTAAAATCAGATTCTACAGATAACCCCTTGATGTGGATTCCTGTACATGGTGAGGGAACTTCCCAGAGAAGGTTCTGTTTTTACAGTTTACTTCTGCAATCTAAACATCCACCTGCATGTTTGCTGTGCATGGTAACCTGTGAAGGGGAGGAGAGAATCCTGGTGGTTGAGGGGTCCATCTCCAACACACCACTTTGGCCTTGAATTCTTGTAAATGGGCAGTCTTTGGGTGCCCCCTGCCCAGGATCAGTTGGCTAGTCCACTTGGGCCAGGGTCAACTGAGTACCAACATTAGACATCCACAACGGGTGTTGTGGACATTGTGTCTGACTCTGGTGTTCACGCATAGTGCTAACGAAACCCTGGCATTGTTGCAGTGCTCTTAAGGCACTGTAGTGCATCCTCTTGTAGGGCTCCATGGTGGGTAGGGTCAGTGGGCACTGAAAAATTTTCTATTTATTGTGGATAGTCCTAAAATAAACAAACAAACAAAAAAAACACAACTTGAAACCATCGAGAAAACCTGACTATTGAAAAATGACCATGTATAGATGAATCTGTACAACCCATTTCACCACTTGAATCTGTCCTGCAATTCCTAATTTTGCATTCCTTAAGTGACAAGTCTTTAGAACAGATGTTCCCTTTTTTTTTATTCAAAAGGGCTTGCCGGCTCCACTAAATCAGTAAAAAAGCTATGTTCAGGAGACAACTTAGTGGAAGCATCATCACAGCATTCCAAACTCCTCCTGACATCAAAGGCCTTGGGGGATATACCCATTGAAGTTACTTTTCATTCCACTTTGAATACTTCCAGAGTTGAAAGAGATTTAAGGACTGTCCCCAAATCGGAGATTCTCACAGGTCTCACCAGCCATGGTGTCACAGCAGTATGCTGAATCTTCACTCAAAGATGGTACGCATCCTTCTTATTTTACCTCTTGCCCTAAATAGGTAGAAGAAAAAGAATTACAATGTCTCAAGACAGTTAACAATCTTACTTGCACAGAAGCTTGAAAATTATTACCTATTCCGATCAGAACTTATGCTGCTGTAACCCATTCTACTACTACAGTAGGAGTCCAAACAGACCTTACCTTATTCCTACACAATCTTCTCCAGCAGATCTTAATGAAACACTTCTAAAAATCAACACAGTTCATGAATCAGTGTCTTCTTCCATCTCTGTCCTGACCACACCTTCCAGTCATTGCCAAACTTCACCTTCTTCAAGTCAAAATGTATCAAGAGAGAGAGAGACCCCATGGAAACTCCTAAAATGAAACAACTTTTCTGCAATCTCAATAATTAGTACATGTACCGATAAATTCAAACACGACCATTCAAGTTAGAGCACAATTTACAGAGGGCAATAGACCCACATCCAATAAAGAAAAAATGTGGTCATAAGCAGAAAAACTCTCTACAATCTTCTCCTCTGAAATAATTACACATTGCCACACTTATCCAATGGAACTGTCGAGGTTTCCAATCAACTGTGACTGACATCAAAGATCTGATTGACTTTTTATCATCCCACATGTTTTTCTTTGCAGGAAACATTTCTACAGCCTACAAATACAGTTACTATCTGCCACTCTTCATTATACCAGAACGACAGGCTGTGTATAGGACAAGGACATGGGGGAGTTGCATTGCTGGTTGATCAGCATGTGTCCACCCGGTCATTGTCTTTAACCACACCCTTGGAGACTGTAGTCATCCATGTTTCCTTGGGTTGTACCATCACTATTTGCTTTCTGTACCTTACACCTGAAATGCATTATAATCAATCAGACCTTGATACCCTCATTGAGCAACTGCCTACCCCCTTTTTAATCTTGGAAGATTTTAATGGGCATAATCCCCTCTGGTGTGGCTTTCATATTGATATGAGAAGGCTTGCCATAGAGTATACGCTCCTGAACCACAACCTGGTTCTATTTAATACTGGCTCTTACACAAATTTTCAGGCACCTAGTCAGTCATTTACGGCTATAGATCTTTCTGTCTGTTCCCTTTTGCTTCTCACTCACTTTTCCTGAGAGGTTGACATTAATCCATGAGGTAGTGATCATTTTTCCCATCATCTTACAAGAGATTGGTTGTGATCAGTACCATCCAATTTATGTACTTCAGTGGAAGTTGGTCCAAGCCAACTGGCCTTCTTTCAGTACTCCTGCCATCACATGTAAATCATCTATAGATGATTGTATAGCAGCAGTAACCAACAGTATTATACAAGCTGCTGTTCGATGCATCTCTGAAACCTCGACATGTTCCTTACGGTATCCTTGCCTTTGGTGGAATTCTACCTGTTCTATAACACGGAACACTCGGAAGTGTGCTTGGGATAAATTTTGAAGATACCCCACACTCTCAAATTGCATTGGATTTCAGCAAACTCTTGCAACTGCTCGGCAAGTTAGACATCAAAGCCAGAAGGAATCTTGGATTAAATACACCCCCAAAATTTCACCAGTGCAAAAGTTATATGGGATAAGATCCAGAGGGTGAGTGGAAGCTATACTTCTGACCCCCTCTCTATTTTAATATCTGATGGTCACAAAGTTGCAGATGCACAGAGCATTGCCATTACTTTTGGGGACTTCTTCTCTTTTGTATCTAGCTCTTCAAACTTATCCCCCTTTTTTTATCCATTAAAATATAGGTAGAGCATCTGCCTCTTTCATTTTCAACTGACCATTCCTATGACTGTAATTGCCCTCTTACACTGATGGAACTCAAACTTGCTATTCATCGGTTTGGCAATACATCAATTGGTCCTGATAATATACATTATGAGATGTTATGCCACCTCTCCCAGAACTCTCTTACTATTCTCTCAGATGTCTTTAATCAGATATGGCAGGAAAATGTCTATCCAGATGCTTAGCAACAAGCTATCATACTCCCTATTCTGAAACCAGGTACTGATCCAACAATTCCTTTGAATTACCATTCCATTGCTTTGACAAGTTGTCTCAGTAAGATCTTAGAGGGGATAATCAATGCCTGCCTCTTTTATATGCAAAAACGGCTGTTCTGGGCCCAGAAAACACTTCAAATAGAAGAGCGAACAACGTTTCGACCTTCTATTTGAAGTGTTTTCTGGGCCCAGAACAGCCGTTTTTGCATATAAAAGTTCTCAACAAGTGGGTTTCTCGACATCACTGAATGCCTGCCTCGTTTGTTTGTTTTTCTCACCTGTTCAGTGTGGGTTCCGAAGACAATGCTCTACAATAGGCCACTTAATTTGCCTCGAAACATCAATCAGAGAAGCCTTTTTAAGATGATAACATCTTGTTAGTTTTTTTATTTAGAAAAAGCTTACAATACAACGTGGAGATGTGTCATCTTACGAGACCTTTACTTGTATGGATTGCGTGGAAACTTACCCTTTTTCTCCAGCAATTCTAATTGAAATGCCGATTCCAAGTCCTTCTGGGCTCAACACTTTCTCATTTTTTTCACAGGTACTTGAAGTCCCTCAGGGCTGTATTCTGAATGTCACATTTTTTTATTTTTTTTCCCCTCGGTGTGGATTCCTTTACGTGGTGAGGGGACCTCCCAGGGAAAGTTCTGTTCTGTCTGGTTACCTTCTCTGGAATCTAAACATCCACCCACATGTTTGCCGTGCGTGGCGACCCGTGAAGGGGAGGAGAGGATCCTGGTGGTTGAGGGGCCCAACCCTAACACACCACTTTGGCCTCGAATTCCTGTAGACGGGTGGCCCTTGGGTCGCCCCCCTTGGGTCAATCGGCTGGTCCACTTGGGCTAGAGCCAACCAAGTATCAGTGTTGGAAGTTCTCAACGGGTGTTGTGGATATTATGCCTGATGCTGGTGTTTGGGTATAGTGCTCACGAAACCCTGGCGTTGCTGCATTGTCCTTGCATGACTTTATAGTGCATCCCCTTGTAGGGCTCCATGGTGGGTGGGGTCAGTGGGTACCGAAACTTTTCCTCTTTCCTATGGATCCTCCAAAAAATTTAAATAAAATTGTAAAAAACAGTCAATGGGTAAGCGACCACGTCTTGAATACTCAGAACAGCAATCTTCAACATCAGTAACACACGTACCTCATTTTCTTATATTGCATTCTCTTTCAGAAAAACCTTTAGGGAAAATGTCCCCTTTTTTTATTCAAAAGGGACTAGCTGGCTCTGCAAAGTCAGTGAAGAAGCTTCAATCTGGTGACATATTGGTTGAAAGATCCACATCCCAACACAGTGAACTCCTCTTGAATTCAAAGGCAATTGGGGATATACCTATTGAGGTTACACCCCATGCTACTTTGAATTCTTCACGAGGAGTTGTTGTTGAAAGGGATTTGAAGAACGTTCCAGAGTCAGAGATTCTTGTTGGTCTCTCCACTCAAGGAGTTTCTGCAGTGAGGCGCATCTCCACTTGCAAAGATGGAGTTACACTGCCAACAAATACCCTCGTTTTAACATTTACTTCACCACGTGCACCTGCCACCATCAAGGCAGGTTATCTCATTTGCAGGGTTGGGCCATACATTCCAAACCCTCTTCGATGTTTTCAATGTCAGAGATTCGGCCACTCAAAGACTTCTTGTCGTGGTTCCCTGACATGTGCTAGTTGTGGAGGCAAGGACCACGATGCTTATGACTGTGACTTGAACCCGCATTGGGTAAACTGCAATGGTTCTCACCCCTCTTACTTTCATTCTTGCTCAAAATGGTTGGAGGAAAAAGAGGTGCAGCGTTTGAAAACGACACATAACATTAGTTATCCTGAGGCTCGGAAATTGCTGTCCACAACTCCATCTTGGACATATGCTGCTGCACTTCATTCCACAACTACAGTGGGAGTGCAGACAGATCTCTCTGTGCCTCCAAGAGAATCGTTTTCAAAACAAATGAAAAGCCTTTTGACCTCCGTGGTTAAAAAAGTTGATGAATCGACTTCTACTCCTATCTCTGTTCCTCCCATACCTTCCAATAAACCTCAAGATCCACGTCCTTCAGTTTCAAATACAGGCATTTCTTCTGATACATCATTTTCTCCAACCACAAGAGACAAAACAATTATTCGTTCGCGTCCTCAGTCACTAGATTCCTCTTCCAATAACAAAAACCTGCCCACTTGACCCAGAGCAGGATCCATGGAGGTTGATAGACCTCCTCCGATTAAAGACAGTAAAGAAAAAATAAGTGGTCGTAAACTGAAGGGTTCTCCAGCCACTTCACCTACCTGTTCTTAAAAATGGCCACCTTGATACAATGGAACTGTCGCGGTTTACGTTCTAATCTGGATGATATCAAAACGCTGATTGCTTCCTACCATCCTGTTTGTCTTTCTTTACAAGAAACATTTCTCAAATCTGCTGATACAGTCTCCATTCGGCAGTTTTCTTTGTACAGAAATAACAGGTTGTGTGATGGTCGAGTACATGGTGGGGTGGCACTGTTGGTTGATCAACATGTGCCCACCCTGTCTTCGTCACTCAACACACCCTTGGAGGCTGTAGCTATCTGTGTTTCCTTCGGTCATACCATCACTATTTGTTCTCTGTACCTGTCCCCTGGAGAGACATATGATCAATCAGAACTTGATGCTCTCGTTGAACAGTTGCCATCTCCATTTCTAATCCTGGGGGATTTTAATGGACACCATCCCCTCTGGGGAAGTGCTATTATTGATGGGAGGGGTCGATCTGTAAAGCGGATGCTCTCTGATCACAATCTTTCTCTTTTCAATACTGGTTCTTCCACTTACTTTCATGCTCCTTGTCAGTCCTTTACCGCTATTGATCTCTCAGTTTGCTCCTATTAATTATTCTCCCATTTTTCATGGAGGGTTGACAGTAATCCACCAGGCAGTGATCATTTTCCGATTGTTTTGAGAGAGACTGGTCGTGGTCGATGCCACCCTACCCGCGTGCCCCGGTGGAAGCTGGATCAGGGAGACTGGTCCATTTTCACTGCTTTCGCAGAACTTGATCCTGCCATCGTAAATCATCCATCAATAGATGACTGTGTAACAGCGGTAACTGACTGTATTATACATGCAGCTGCTCAGTGTATTCCTAAAACCTCGACATATTTTCCACGATATCCTCGTCCATGGTGGAATCCTGCTTGCCACTTAGCACGGAAGGCTCAAAAACGGGCCTGGGAAACTTTTTGCAGATATCCAACACTTTCAAACCGGGTTGCTTTCCAATGGGCCCATGCACATGCTAGGTGGGTAAGACGTCAAAGTCAGAAGGAATCTTGGATTAAGTTCATAACCAGCATATCTTCTACCACCAGTTCCAAGATCATATGGGACAGCATTCGAAAGGTTAATGGGCACTACAATTCTGTCCCCCTCTCGATCTTACTCTCTGATGATCAGGAGGTTACTGATGTCTGGAACATCGCTAACATTCGAGGTGAAAGCTATTGCCAGGTATCTAGCACTTCTGCTTGTTCCTCCACCTTCCTGGCCATCAAGACTTGGGCAGAGCGATCATCTCTTTCCTTTCAAACTGACTTTTTCTTTGACTGTAATTGTCCTTTTACCCTGGTGGAACTAAAAATGGCCCTTCATCGGTCTGCCAGTACGTCTGTTGGACCTGATTATATTCATTATGACATGCTGCACCATCTATCTCCTGCTTCTCTTGATGTCCTTCTGATTGTCTTGAACTGGATTTGGCAGGAGAATGCTTTTCCTGATGCGTGGCACAAGGCTATTATTTTACCTTCCTCTAAACCAGGGAAAGATTTGAAGATTCCTTCAAACTATCATCCAATTGCTTTGACGAGCTGTCTCTGTAAGACCTTAGAAAGGATGGTTAATGCTCATCTTGTTTGGTTCCTTGAATCAAACAACCTCCTCTCGCCTACCCAGTGTGGGTTCCGTCGACAGCACTCTACCACAGACCACCTAATTCATCTTGAAACATCTATCAGAGAAGCCTTTCTCAACTGCCAACATCTTGTATCAATATTCTTTGACATAGAGAAGTCTTATGACACAACATAGAGGTATGGCATTTTGCGAAACCTCCATACATATGGGTTACGTGGCCATCTACCCATGTTTTTTAAAAAATTTTTAATGGACAGGAGATTCGAAGTTCGTGTGGGTTCGACACTTTACCGTTCTTTTGACAGGAACTTGGAGTCCCTCAAGGCTGTGTATTGAGTGTCACACTCTTCAGTCTAAAGATAAATGCCATCACCGAACAACTCCCTCTCACTGTTGCGAATGGGCTGTATGTCGACGACTTTCACATTTTATATCAGTCGTCAAACATGAGATATATTGAGCGGCAACTACAAACTGCCCTCAATCGTGTACAGAAGTGGACTCTGGCGAATGGCTTTAATTTCTCTCTCTCCAAAACTGTATGCATGCACTTTTGCTGTCGACGAGGTATTCACCCTGATCCTGAACTTCATATCGGTGAAGTTTTGCTGCCAGTGGTCCCGGAGACAAAGTTCTTGGGGCTTATCTTTGATCGTAAACTGACTTTTATACCACGCTTAAAGCAGTTTCGGGTCAAATGCACAAGAGCACTGAACATCCTCCGTGTCCTCTCTTCTACCAGTTGGGGGGCAGATCACTGTTCAGTGTTGAAGATATATCGTGCTCTTATTAGATCGAAACTCGACTATGGATCAATGGTCTATGGCTCTGCCAGACCCTCGGCCTTAAAGATGCTGGATCCCATTCATCACCAAGGACTTCGACTCTGCACTGGGGTTTTCCGTACCTCTCCAGTTCAAAGCATATACATTGAATCACATGAACCTTCTCTACACCTTCGCCGTTTGCAACTATCTTTACAATATACTTCGAAACTTCATTCCTTACCAAAGCATCCCTCCTGGGAATGTGATCTGTCATTGCTCCGTTTGGCCTTCGCATCCGGGCGCAATTGGATGAATTGGGTCTGTCCTTGGATAACATTGCAGATTCCACAGGTCGGCCCATCCCACCTTGGCTTATTACAGCCCCCAAATGTGACCTTTCTTTCAGTTACCTAAAAAAGGCAGATACTCCAGATTGGAAGTACCGTCTTTTATTCAATGAGTATCTTTCAAACAATCATTCAGTTCCCATTTATACAGATGGTTCCAAATCAGGTAATTCAGTGGGCTCTGCTATGGTTTGCTATGGGTCGGTAGTTGCACGCAGAATCCCCTCTACAGCTTCTGTGTTCACTGCTGAACTGTATGCCATATCTCTTGCCCTGGATCATATTGCAGCTGAGCAATACTCCAACTGCACTATTTATACTGATTCGCTTAGTTCTATACTTGCCTTGGAATCGCTACACGTTAGCTCACATCCTATTCTCGCTGATATTCGAAACCGACTGGCCCATTTCTCATTACCAGCTACTTCAATCCACTTTTTCTGGATACCAGGCCATGTTGGTATTTGCAGGAACGAGCTTGCAGACATGGCAGCTAAATATGTCTGCTTCAGCCCTGTCACCCCTATGCCTCTTCCATACATGGATTATGGTGTTGTCATCAAGGCTCGGCTCCATGCTACCTGGCAGTCCACTTGAAGTGAGCAACGCAACAACAAACTTTTTCAAATCAAACCCAAAATTGGAGTTTGGCCATCCTGCTTCCATAAAGTTCGGAAGGAGGAAGTTGTTCTCACTTGGCTATGCATTGGTCACAGTTTTTTAACTCATCATTTTCTTTTATCTGGAACTGATGCACCAATGTGTAGTTTGTGTAACACTCAAATCACTATCAGCCACGTTTTACTTTCTTGCCATCATTACAATTCTCAACGACGGCAATATTTTAAACATATTTTTTCCCAGGGTCAGTCTGTAACATTGGACAGAGTTATTGGTGATGGTGACTCTGTCCACCTTGATAACGTTTTTAATTTTTTAATGGCCATTTAATACTAACGCTACTGTTTGAACTATCCGTTTGAACTACTCGTTAGTCGTCCTGGCGAGTTGTTATTATACTTTTGCTGCATATCGTTTCACACTTTTACTACTTTACTTTTTAGTACTGGCCATATTGACTCATAACCTGTAACCAGGACTGGAAAGGCCAACTTCAGGTGATTGACAGAGGTTCTTGAACTTACCTGTTAGTCTTCCTGGCGGGTTATGATCATTACCATTTTGCTAGAGTAAATATTTTATAACTTTGAAGACTGGATATCACCATTGGTTTTTGCACCATTTTCTGTTTTAATTGCCATTTTACTTTTATCTTCAATTACTTTTACAAATTTTACTCCATTTACTTGACTTTTATCTTTTTACTGAACATTTGGCTACTCATTATTACGATTTTGCCGAGTGTCTTTTAAAACTTTTTCTTTACGTTTGATAATAGCTGCTATGACACATAACCTGTAACCAGGACTGGAAAGGCCAACTTCAGGTGATTGACAGAGGTTTTTGAACTTACCTGTTAGTCTTCCTGGCGGGTTATGATCATTACCATTTTGCTAGAGTAAATATTTTATAACTTTGAAGACTGGATATCACCATTGGTTTTTACACCATTTTCTGTTTTAATTGCTGTTTTGTTTTTACCTTCATTTACTTTTACAAATTTTACTCCATTTACTTAACTTTTCTCTTTTTACTGGACATTTGGCTACTCATTGTTGTGATTTTGCTATGTGTCTTTTAAAACTTCTGTTCTTTTACATTTTGATACTGGTTGCTATGACACATAACCCGGAACCAGGACTGGAAAGACCAACTTCAGGTGACTGACGGTAAGTCTTGAACTTACCTGTTAGTATTCCTGGTGGGTTATGATCATTACCTTTTTGCTAGAGTAAATACCTTACAACTTCTTATACTCTGCCTTCTATCTTAACATTGTAGACTAGGTGTCAACATTGGTTTTCTACTTTTTTGTTTTACCTTCATTTCCATTTATGTCTTTTACTAGATTTATTTTTTTTTATTTTACTTTTTTACCGGATGTCTGGCGCAGATAGCCTCGTTGCTTTGTGCCATAAAACGCTAAATCAATCAATCAATCAATCAGTCACATTTTTCATTATTAAAGATTAATGCCATCAGTGAACAGCTACCCCCTACAATTGCAAATGGTCTTTTTGTTGTTGACTTTTGCATTTCATGTCGGTCATCAAACATGAGGTTTATTGAATGGCAGCTACAAACTGCAATCAATCAGATACTGAATTGGACCACGACAAATGGTTTTAAACTTTTACTCTCTAAAACCATTTGTATACATTTCTGTCACTAATGGGGAATCCACCCAGATCCAGAACTCTGTCTTGGCGATGTTGTACTTCCTGTCATTTCGGAGGCAAAATTCTTAGGTCTTATATTTGATTGTAGATTAAATTTTATATCACACATCAAGCCTAAAAGCATTGAACATTCTCCATGTCCTGTCTTTTATTTCTAGAGGAGCAGATTAATACTCCATGCTGAAAATTTATTGTGCCCTCATATGATCCAAACTTGACTATGGGTCCATGGTTTATGGTTCTTTAAGAACCTCAGCACTAAAAATGTTGGATCCTATCCATCACCAGGGACTTTGGCTTTGCATTGGAGCTTTTTGTACTTCTTCCATGCAAAGTCTATATGTGAAATCTCATGAACCCCCTCTATTTATTTGCCATTTGCAACTGTCACTTATGTATGCTTCCAAACTTTGATCCTTACTGCAGCATCCTACTTGGAATTATGTTTTTTTCTAACCACAATGGACCACACTTTTTAATAACAGAAAATCTGCCATTGTTCCTTCTAGTCTCTGTATCCAGGAAAAATTAAAATATTTGGATTTATTCTTGAATAACATTGCAGTTTCTTCAAATCAGCCTATTCCAGCATGGCAAATTACTGTCCCCAATTGAAAATATCGCTCTTTCTTTGCTGAACATCTTTAATATGATCCATCTATTCCTGTATATACAGATGGTTCCAAATCAGGTAACTCAGTGGGCTCAGCCATGTTTTGTGACAGTTTGATTGTGGCACACAGACTCCTCCCCCCTACAATTTCTGTTTTCACTCCTGAATTGTATGCCATCTCTCTTGCCCTAAATAATATTGAAATAATGCAATATACAAATTGTACAATATATACGGATTCACTCAGCTGTCTGTTGGCCCTGGAATTATTCCATGTTAGTCACCACCCTCTTCTCATCAATATTGAAAACAAAGTGGCCCATCTTTCTCTCTCATCTGTCTCTGTCCAATTCTTTTTGATACCAGGTCATGTTGGTATATGCGGGAATGAGCTGGCCGACAGAGCAGCGAAGTATGTTTGTTCTGGATCTATCATCCCAGTACCTATTACATACATGGACTATGGTCCAGGTATCAAATCCAGACTGTATACCAGATGACAGGCAACCTGGAATGAGCAACACAATAACAAGCTTTTTCAAATAAAACCTTTTATTGGTCTTTGGCCCTCTTGTTTCTGTGAGGATCGAAGAGAGGTTGTTGTTTTGGCAAGGCTACACATTGTTAACAGTTTTTTAACCCACCACTTCCTTTTATCTGAAACTGCTGCACGAATGTGTGGTCTATGTGACACTCAGATCACAATCATACACATTTTATTATCATGCTGTCATTACAACTTGATCGATTTAAGATCTAATTACAGTTTTGGACTTTGCAGGTCTAACCTTTTTGACCAATTTATTTTGCCATGCCCAACCCTTGAAAGTTAATTCACTCTAGTCGTGTTGAAAAGTATCAGTTTGAGGGTAGGCTGTTAGAGGTCTTGATGAGTAATAAAATCAAATCAGATATACATGCAACCAATGCTTGATGTTGCTAGCCACAAAAATGTAGCTACTAAAATGGGGGAGAGTCTCATAGATTAATTTACTCTAATCCTTCTTTAATGAATTTCAGATTCCTTTGCTATTAAGAATCCCAACTTATGTTTCTTTTCTTCTAATGCCCTTTCCATAATGATTTTTGGTTGTGAATCTCTACTAAAAAAAAGTGGCACAACAGAACACATATTAGCTCTTTAATACAGTCAGTATAATGTTTGTTTGTTTTTTCATCCATATTGCTTTGTTAATTGCCTCTTTTTCATGTTCTCAATTCTGGCAGACTTTGTATCAGAAGTATTCTAGCTACATTTCTTTATGCTACAAGTATTTGAAAACAAAGTTTTTTCTCGAACAGAGTACTTGCAAGGAGATGGTGCTGGCTTTCACCTCTAAAGGCTTACTTCAGTTGTGCACTTCTAAATGCCAAACTCTTGTCATTTCAGAAGCTCTTAATATATTTCTGTGTTGTACCCTAGGTATTCTTTTTTTTAATAATCTTCTAAATTAAATAATAGTGTTTTCTTATTCTAAATATGATATACTTACCAGGAACATGTACTGTATTCTATTCTGTATTATATACGAAATATCTTCTTTCTTTTTTTTTCCATCAACCAGACATACAAATAGGATTGTTTTAAGAAAGATGGCTCATTTAGGGTGGGTAACCAGACATCCTAGTTTTGCTGGTATGGTTCTGTTTTATGATAGGTTGTTCCAGTGTCTTGGAAAAACCTTATGGTTTTACAATAAAGACATTAAGTGATCAGTTACATTGAATCACTCAGTTGAGAGGCATATTTGACCTGCTTGTTTTTGTAACATGCACTTTTCTGCAGCCATGCTCTCTCTCAAGAGTTAGTCTCAAGTTTTCATGAGTCTGAATGTGGAGTTAGTCAAGACAAAGACCTTCAGTCATGTACTGAATTTTATGACAACTGAATAAAGAAAAATGGAACTTGTACATTCCATTCATTCTTCACAAAAATATCCTAAGTTCTAAAGTAACACTCCAAGCTAAAGGATTTTTTTTTGTAAATATTATGGATTCAAAAAGAAATCTAGGCATAAATTAACCTATTTTAAGAAGAATGTTTGGTGTTTTTTTTCGAAGATTTCAGGGATCTGTGAAGAAATCCAGGGAAAGATTAACCTGGTTTAAGATTTTTCTTTCTTTAAGATGTCATGGATCCATAAAGAAATCCAGGCAAAGATTAACCTGTTTTAAGAAGAATTCTATCTTGAAGACATCATGGAAGAATTAGAGTAAACAAAAATTTCATGAATGCATAATTTGACACTTTTGCTCATTTGTTTTGTGCCGTCACCAAAAATGTTATTTGAAATTATCTCAGTAGAAACAGTACCACCATTAATATTATTTGGAAGTATTGTAGAACAGTTCAATATATGTAATGTATAGTAGATAAAATTATTTTGAATTTGTAATGACCATTTTGAGTCCCCTTTTTTGCACCATGCCATTAATCCACATTTTGAATTTGAACTAGAATTGTTAGTAACATCAGTGGGAACATAACTTGTTTTTGAAGCACCATCTGGCATATGAGATATGAATTGTAATAAATTTATTTAGTATGACCTCCTGAGAGGCTAAGAGGTAAGTCTGAGGGCTCCCACTGCTAAAAATACTGAGCTTTGATGTTTGTTACAGTCACAGCACAGACAGATCATTCTGTAGCTTTGTGCTTAATAACAAACAGACCTTAAATTCCTATGTGTAACTCTCACATAAAGCATTATCATTTTTAAGGACTTTTTCCTAGTAATCCATTAAAAAACAGTTTATAGAGCAAAGACAGAGTTATAGCCACAGGTATCAAATCCTCAAAATATCAGGGTGGACATGGTATAGTAGTCAGCATATTTCACCTGTGAATGTGAAGATTCATGGTTCCAAGCTTGTTACAGCAAAAACACTTCCCACACCACAGGACTGTTAAGGTGAATGAATGCCATTTGATGTTTGACTGTTAAGCCAGACAAGAGTAGCCTAGTTTTTGAACTTTTTTTTTTTCTTCCTTCTTGTCTGTTGGTCAAAAATTAGGAATGGGTATGCCTAAGTAGTAAGAATTAACAGCAAAATCCATTCACGTACAACAGGAAACAGCTGTCAACAAAATAAAGAAATGTCATTGTATATAAAAATGACACGGCTCGTGTACAGAAATTGCTTTCACAGCAGATTTATTCAACCATTGCATATTTCAAGAAGCTGGAGCATGAAACTAATATTTATGCAATCTAATATGAAAATTTATTAATGAAGCCATAGGGTGCAGCTTCTACGGATTTCTGTGCACTGGAACGGACCTTAGAAACGGGAACTGGAAAACCTTCATTTTCGTGTATTAGATTATATATGGTAAGCGAACAATGCGAGGTGTGTGCTATAGATGTGATAGTGCCTTTTACAATGGAAGCTACTACAGGTTGTCAGATAAAACATGGCTAGACGTGGTGAGCTTCTAAGATCAATTACACAAGAACTCAACCGGATTCAAAACAAATCAATTATTCATAATACGCTGTACTAGGAGTATCAGTAAACCTAGTTCTGGTGAACAGATTAGAACATTACAAAAACTTTGTCTTTTTAATCTCGTAATACGCGCGCGCACACAGTTTTACACTAAAATTATTCCACGTTGTTTTTGTCAACAAACTTATAGTTGTGATAAAGCAATAATGTTAAAAGCGATATAATTACCACAGCCAGATTCATATGTGTATATTTTATCAATAAAGTTTATTCTAATTGTTCCCCCTCTTTGTTCAGTTTATTTCATTCACAAACTTCAGGTCACATGCGCAGCTAATCAGTAAGCGTTCCTTTCTTAGACCTTAATGGTTGAAGTACAGTTATAATACTGATATTGTATTAAAGAACTTAATTAAACAGTCAGGGTAAAACATCTTAATCTTATTATTTTATATTATTAACTGTTCCGTTTTATTAAGAACCTTAAACCAAACGTGAGGAATTTAAAACTCGTTATTTGAACAGGTCTAGTTTCTTGTCAGTAACTTCATTTTAAGGTAGGAGCAATTTTGGCCATTGAGCTTGTTTACTTTGACCTTCGTCCCCCATCCTTCGTGGTGGGCAGAGCACAGATAGCCCATTGTCTTGTTTTACGCATAACTGAAACCAATAAACACGTTATCTTTCTAGTAAGTTAAGTGAGTGTGTGGGTTCTCGACCTCGAGGTTTACGTGTGTGTTGAGGGGGGTCATCATAATTTTTTTCTCGTTGTTGTTTTGCAGTGAGACAGCAAAACTACAATATTTTACGTCCGAAGTACCAGTTTGTGCTGGGGAGAATGGGTTCAGAATTAGAGGCCCACGAACTTTATAAAGACAGTTTTGCAGGTGCCCACTGTTCTTGGTGGGCAAAATTATCTAATACCAGAAAAGTTCCCATATTCGATAGGAGGCATTATGGAAAAAGTATTAATTTCTCTGTCTCTCTCTTTTTACGGCCCCTCAGTAGCACAGCAACATGTCCGTGAACCAGGTTTCTATATCAGTGGTGGGCAAAGGACAGATAGCCCCTTATGTAGTCTGGTATTTAACTGCAAACAAACTTTTTTGTTTTATACAATAGAATACGTGGGCTATGTACTTTATTAATACTAATAATAAATCCAAAAGATAGTACTGTATTTCACAGCTTATTGGCAAAGGCTTTTTATCACGAGGTTTATTTTATATTAAGTAGCACTTTACGTAATTGTGCACGTGTACTATGAATTAGAAAATAAAGGGATTAATTTTAAAAAAAAATTATTTGAATATCTTCAATGAAAAAATTTTAGACTTAATTTGTGAATAGAATTTTGATAACAATCAGTGATGTCGAGAAACCCACTTGTTGAGAATTTTATATGCAAAAACGGCTCTTTTGGGTTCAGAAAATATTTTAAATAGAAGAGCGAACAACGTTTCGACCTTAATGGCCAGTTTCGATGTTATATCCCTCTTCACAGAAGTTCCAACAACAGAAGCCTGCAAGATAGCCTTAGAACTCTATATTCGAGACCCTAACCCAATTATAGACATTCCCAGTAACCAGTTAGCAACCCTCATAGAATTCACCACAATAAAGAGAAACTTCGTGTTCAACAACCAAAACTATATACAAACAAATGGCCTAAGCATGGGCAACCCAGTATCACCAGTTCTAGCCAATATTTTTATGACACAAATTGAAACACAAGCAATTAATACAGCATTACATCCACCACTATACTGGTACAGATATGTAGATGACACGGTTGCGGATTCAAATCTACAGAACACATACTTAACTTTTTCACTCACATTAACTCTATACATCCCAACATTAACTTCACATGTGAACAGGAAGAAAACAATCAAATATCATTTCTTAACCTCAAAATTATAAGAACCGACACACAATTCAAAACAGAAATCCACCGAAAAATCACCCATACTGGACTATACATTCCTTGGGACTCAGCACATGAAACAAAACAAAAACTCAACATTCTAAGAAACCAGATAAAAACAGCCATAAAACTATGCTCACCAGATAAAATTAACGATGAATTAGACAAAATAAAACAATACTTCATCAACATTAATAAGTTTCCTCCACAAACCGTAGAAAACATTATACGCACACACCTAGACAGAAAGCAAAATCAACCAACAAAAGTAAATATATCTCACGAATCAAAAAATCACGAAACCATATACTGCTGTATACCATATATTCCTGACATCAGCAAACCAATAACCAACATTTGGCAAAAACTAGTAAGAAAATATAACATTCCAGTTAACACTAAATTTATTCAAAAACCAGGCACAAAACTAAGATCTATACTATGTAAGAACTACACTGACAAACACCACACCAACATTATTTATAAAATACAATGTGATAACTGCCACGACTTCTATATAGGAGAAACAAGTAGAAAAATGGAAACCAGATTCAAAGAACATAAAAAGTCACCTTCACACGTTTTCGAACACTGCAAGTCAAATGGACACAACATAACCATAGAAAACACTAAAATACTAAATAAAGAAACAAACATAAACAAACGAAAAATTAAAGAAGCCTTACTTATACAACAACTTAAACCCAAAATAAACCAATATAAAGGAACGCCATTATACCTATATTAATATTATAGATAAAATTATATATTCAAACATCAAACCGCGCCCTCTAGGGTTATTATGTTCTTGGTAGTAAAATCCTTTACCAATGAAACACAAACCACTGGGTAGACTCTGATAGATCAGTATTTGATGGTACTTCAGCTGGTCTATTAGTCTACCTGTTTTGCATATATATCATGTTGCCTCAGCAGATAAACCCACTCATCCCCCAACCATCACACTGCTTTTCCTCCTCGTGTTTCGTGGTAGATGCTACTGCATTGGGGTAATTATCACCTTTCTTTTCTCCGGACGTACAACTTGCACTTTCAACAAAACATTTCAACTTGGATTCATCCGTCCACATTTCCCTTTTTCAATAATCAACGGCCCATTTTTTGTACTTTTTAATGAAACCCAGTCTCTTGACAACGTCTGGAGATAAAAGGAAAGGTTTTAACTGCTACACGATCAGATAACCCATTCTTGTTGAGCTTTCTTGACACGGTAGACCTGGATAGTTTTCTATCATTTGGTACATGGCTGTTTATCTCGTGTTTGATATCATTGGCAGTCTTCTTTGTCTTGACGGCCCAGCATGACCAGGTGGGTTAAGGCGTTCGGCTCGTAATCTGAGGGTGGCGGGTTCGAATCCCCGTGGCACCAAACATAATCGTCCTTTCAGCCGTGGAGGCGTTATGTGATTTTCAATACCACTATTCGTTGGCAAAAGAGTAGCTCAAGAGTGGGTGGCGGGTGGTAATGACTAGCTGTCTTCCCTTTAGTCTTACACAACTAAGTTAGGGACGGCTAGCGCAGATAGCCCTCGTGTAACTTTGCGTGAAATTCAAAACAAACAGGTCACATGTAGTTGGTTTCAAGAATTCTAAAAATTGTTTTTTTAGAAGCTGCTGATTTTTAATCGATTTTCTCAAAATATGTAGGATTTTATTAGCTTATAATTCGAATGTATAAAGTTCTCTCGCTGCTTCATGGCCAGGTGGTTAAGGCACTCGACTTTTAATCCGAGGGTCGCGGGTTTGAATCCCCTTCAACCAGACATGCTCGCCCTTTCAGATGTGGGTCAGTTATAATGTGAAGATTAATTCCACTATTTGTTGGTAAAAGAGCTATCGATGGGTGGTGATGACTAGTTCCCTTCCCTCTAGTATTTCACTGCTAAATTCGGGACGGCCATCGCAGATAGCCCTCATGTTACTTTCAGCGAAATTCAAAACAAACCCTGCTTCATTTTCCGTAAGGTAGAAGAAAAAGCCTTTTGTCGTTAAAATCACTAACGTATTCTTTTTAACTTACAACTAGACTGAAATTACATTAATCATTCTATATTTTATATGCAAAAACGGCTCGTTTGGGTTGAGAAAATATTTCAAATAGAAGAGCGAACAACGTTTCGACCTTCGGTCATCGTCAAGGTTCACAAAGAAAGAGGAAGCTGACCACATGTTTGGAAGGGGTTATGTAACTGAGTGTCTACAATATTAATATAGGTGTAATATTATAATATAGGTATAATATTAATATTATAGATAAAATTATATATTCAAACATCTAATCCCGCCCTCTACATTACGACACTCAGTTACACAACCCCTTCCAAACATGTGGTCAGCTTCCGGCCAGTTACCTCTTTCTTTGTGAACCTGACGATGACCGAAGAAGGTCGAAACGTTGTTCGCTCTTCTATTTAAAATATTTTCTGAACCCAAAAGAGCCGTTTTTGCATATAAAAAAAATATAGAATTTTGATAATTTATCTTCATACGAAGTGTGAAAGAGTTGAGAAATAGTGTTTGATACAAGTACCATCAAATTGTTCAAAATAATTTCAAAACATTTCTCAACGAAATATCTTGTCAGTTGTTAAGAATGTTGTCTCTTTTCATTACATTCATAAAATATCTGTTTTTGACAATACGCGTGGCGTTATCTTGTGCAAGTTGGAGATGATTAAGGGAAAGCACTGAGGTTTAGTTCGTGAGAACTATTAGCTTGTAATGCCGCGACGAGTGCGGACTGGATACACAAAAATAAATAAACATTACCATCGTTTTAGAAACCAAAATTATCCACAACTAATGTATAAAACTTCAGCAAAAAAAAATTATTATAATTTTAAAAATCTACATTTGCATATATAAACACGTGGATTCCTAACTCTTGACGTACTTGATTAAAAACTGTTCCATTATTTTTAATGTCTCAGGGACTGGAATCTTCGGGAAAAAAAACTATTACTCTAAAATATTGATTTAGAAAGTTCATTTCTTAAAGAATATAAGAAGGCAGTGTTACTTGTGCTAGACTGGTGTGAAATAGATTATTTCCTGTTATGCCATAAGGCTATAAAGAAACAACAAAAAATAGTAGATATTTAAATGATAGCCCCCAACAGTAAAGAATCCATTCTTACTTTTGCGTGGTTGGCAGAGCACAGATTACACGTTATAAAGTTTTGTGCTTAACTTAGAAATAAAACAATACGTTCTTACTTTTTAAATGTAGGTAAAATAAACATATATTGATTTCTCGCACTTGTTTTAAAATTTTGTATATTTAGAAAAGGAGTATCAAGTCTGTTATTTAAGTCTGTCTCTTTATGGTTACATTATCTTCGAGCCATTTTCATTTAGAAAACCGTATTTGAACATTAAATAATTTGTTTTGGATTATGTCCAGTCATGCCATGATATTATGCAATCGGCACCTAAACTTATATAAACTAGAAACACTGTTTTAGCTGTCTTACTATAATAAGACATTTTTGTAGGTATTCGGACTTTCCGGGTCCAAAACTATTTCGTTGCATTTTAAGTATCTGTTAATGTATGTAGGGACCAATAAGATATCTAAAGTGTAAAACATGTACGAAATCAGTTCTACAAATCAATTAGTCAACTTTTTCGATATGCCCCACCCCAACCAACGGCTAATCTGAAAGATTACATTGCTAAAAAACAACAACAAAGAGTTTCCATACAGTTGATGGACACAACACAGATAGCCCTTTGTGTAGCTTTGGGCCTGCTTGATAATAAACAAAGCTTTTCGTCATAAAGATGTAGAGATGAATGAGATATATATTCTGTGTAAAATAAGAAAAGGAAAAAAGTTTCGCGTAAAAAAAATAAACCAAAAATACATAGGATCTTCTCCTAACGCCCTCATTGTTTGGATTAGTTCGTTTGAAATTGTTGTTACTTTTTTTGGCTAGATTTACCTAGAAATGACTCATATCTGACTCCAGACTTAATCGTAGGCCTTGCTTCTCACGATGTCATACTTCCTTGGCGTTGTTTTGTTTGGTGAAATAAGGACTCCGGTTGTTTGTTGTTCAGAAGAGGGTAAACTTGTTATAAATGGTCGAACGTCAATAGCGTGCTGCATTCAGTACGCACGTGCATTCGCCCTAGTGAAACGACATGAAAAATCCAGGTGAATGGCCTACACGATAACGTGTATATATAACACAGTACACGTTACGTCATATTAAAAGGCCGAAAGTACTAAACTTTTATTTGATAGAAAAACATACTGATAAATTTTTACAATCTAATATTATGTGTCAAATCTGGTTTAAATAGAAGCCACATGTGCAACAAAATAGCTCATTTTTTATCAAAATGCTTGCACAAGTTTAAGCAAAAAATCACGTGAGCTATCGGTCTGAACTTTTCAGTATAGCCTCACCTTTGAGTAGAGGTGAATTGTTTATAGTTTTTAGTCATTCGGATTAAAGACTGTTGATTTACAGCAGTATAACTATTAGATGGAAGGACGTGCAGAAACAAAAGCATTGGTTTAGCCAAGCAAACTTTGTTAGCAGTTTCTAGCTCAAGTTTACAAAAGAATCATACAGGTGGACGGTAGTTATTCATTACCTTTTAAGCACAGATTTGTTAAATTTTACGAAATTCACCTAATTAATGAACGTTTAAACAATTAGCGCAAATGATGTTTGATATGGCTGTACCAAGTACAGGCTGGTGATAACAAAAAACAAAAAAAAATCTGTTAATCTAGTTTCCAGGGCCTTACTGTAAAATAAGTTATTAACACCATATACTTCAAAGAATCTGGTTGGTTCTGTAAAGCATAGACCTGTCCCAAATAATAGGGTTGCGATCTTAAAGCTGATGTTGGTTGCTGTTGAGTGTCATTTTATTACTTGCTGTGGTTTGTCGTGAACTCTAATAATAATAACACATCTTGCGTGCGAAAAAGAAAAGTGTAGCCACAAAACAAAATACGCGTGTTCAGCAACAGACTTTAGGTTGCTAGCAGGTAAATTTTCTATCTCTTCCTCCTAAAAAAGATTGAGCGTGTGACAAATTTTGCGGTCGAATTGGTAGTTACATTTACAGCATGAATAATAATTTCACAAAAAATATTCATTCATTAGTTAGTTAAGGTGTGTATTTTGTTTCACCTTCTGATGTGGCCCGCGTTAAACACAATATGTGGCCTGGCTAATTAATTAATGAATATTGCTATAACATTCTTATCAATTCTATAAGTACAGTTACCACTTTGACCGTCAATTTTCATTTCATTCCTTTAAGTCGGTCCAGCATGGCCAGGTGGTTAGTGTGCTCGACTCGCAATCTGAAGGTCGCGGATTCGAATCCCCGTCACACCAAACATGCTCGCCCTTTCAACCGTGGGGGCGTTATAAAGTAACGGTCAGTTCAACTATTCCTTGGTAAAAGAATAGCCCATGAGTTGGCGGTGGATAGTGATGAGTAGCTGCCTTCCCTCTAGTCTTACAATGGTAAATTAGGGACAGCTAGCGCAGATAGCCCCGTGTAGCTTTGTGCGAAATTCCAAAACAAACAAACAATCATAACCATGTGGTTAAAGTTTATTTGTCCAACGTTCTATGAAATGACTAAAATTTAATAGAATGTTATATTTAACCCATAATTACCATATTTTTTACATTTCACTGTTTTATTAAAAAATAGTTTTTGTGTGTGTATTAATACTTTGATAATTTAACATATATGAAATAATGTTGTTTTTGGTTGTTGTTTCTTTTCCAGTTTATGTATTAATTTGCTCCAGGTCTTGTGCTGTTATGCGACCTAGCATACTTCAGCTGTACTAACATTTCGTTTACTGTATCACTCACTGTAGGTCATCGATTACCAGGCATATCTTTGCAAGATCATACGTACAGTCATCGGTCATAGTGCTTGTTCAGTGACAGTAACTAGACAGATACTAGTAATAAAATCGTCTTAGAATTTAGCAATCCACATCAGATATTTTCTACACAACACAACATTCATTATTTATCCACAATTACAAAACAGTGAAGTAATAACTGAAATTTATAGTACTTTAGCGTTGATAAATTAAAATCACTATTACAAAATAAATAAATTTACACCCTAACAGTCAGTGAATTCCATTTCTCTATGGAGCATATTCACCACACTGACACTGGTGTTGCATTTTAAAACCCAGATTGCTGATGAGGTCTTAAAATATCCTTGAACATTTCTCTGAAGAAGTTGTTTCTTGGGTGTATCATACATCTGGATATGGTTCGTCTCTCAAGAGTATTTCGTTTTTGCTAACTTGGGATTAAATATAACAGGCCATTCGATTCTAGGCTCCCTTGCGTCAGGAAATTTGTTTAACACAATGGGAACTGATGTTATTACTCGTCGACCAGTGTTAACGTATGGTGATACGAGAAAGTTGTTGGATTTGGACCTTATAGTGAGTGGTATTAAAACGACCATTGTGAAAACTCTTAAAGACCCGTACGTCCCTCAGTGCTTACCTCCTACACTCTACTTTTACGCCCCCTCTTGATATTTGGTTTCTGGCATAAATATGTTCCTTATTGATTCATTCTGTACAACTGCATATAAGTTGTTTTATTACTGTATTATTAATTATTTTCCCAGAATATGTTGTGAAATGATATGTATCTTAAAGCTAATTTTTATTATATGCTAAAACCTTGGCCTCTGGTAAATAAAAAGCCACTTTAGATCTCTATAATGTTTAGGTTGGCTTGACATCATTCTTTCTTGTTTCCTTTTTCAAATTGGCTCCTAACCTTTATCGGCCCGGTATGGTCAGGTGAGTTAAGGCGTGCCACTCATAATTGAGGGTCGTGGGTTCGCATCCTCGTCGCACCAAACGTGCTCGCCTTTTCAGTCGTGGAGGCGTTATAATGTGACGGTCAATCCCACTATTCGTTGGTAAAAGAGTAGCCCAATAGTTGGCGGTGGGTGGTAATGACTAGTTGCCTTCCCTATACTCTTGTACTGCTAAATTAAGGACGGCCAGCGCAGACAGCCTTCGAGTAGCTTTGCGCGAAATTCAAACCCGACACAAACCTAACCTTTATCATTTATGCGAAGGCAACACGAGACTAAAATGTGGGCATACCTTTGGTATAATCGAAAACGAAATTCACGAAACAGAAGTTCCTAGAAATAAGGAGTGTGGGTATAACACGAAGCTCATTCTTTCATCTTTTGTACTATTTCTGTTGCCTTTGCTTTACCTTCTTTTGACCTATATTCATTTAAAGTTTGTGTCCTAATTTTGTAGTTGAATAATTTATTATTCTGATTTTGGTTCGAATATTGTTTGTAAGTATTCCAGTTTATTGAACATTGATTTTAAAGTTTATCTAGTAAATCCTGGATCTGTAAGTTTTCACTTTTAACCTTTTTTCCTGGTGATGTTTGATTGTGTTCCCTCCAAGTGTGCTTATAGTTTTATAAAGTTCAACATGTCAAGATTTTCTAATTTTCGCTTTTATTAAAAAAGTTGTTTTCACTGAAGTTTGCTCTGCTGTTATTGTATTTTACGTTTTAACATTTAATTACGTTTTTACTTCAGGTTTAGAGTTCGCATTTCATTTTACCTATAAGTTCTGTAGTTTGCAAATTTTGTTGTTTTTTTGTGACGCGTAAATATGGAACCTTGATTTGTTGGTATTACTGTGAACTACATCAGAATTTATTTGGGTAGGAAATAACAGCTGATATTAATTTAGCTCCAGAATGACAAATTCAGACGGCCGTGATGCCCGTGTAATACCAGGAAAAAACATTTTCATATTTTATATTGGTTAATTCTAGAACTAGCTGAGAGAAAGGACTAAGGTTTTTGTAACATGACAGTATCATTCAGCTTAGATTATTTTTGTTTCTTTCAAAATTAAGTGTTCTTTCTATTTGTCTAGTCGAAACTTGACATGTCATTGGTATTTTACAAACAGAGCTGTTGCTAGAGTACATTATTTCTGTCTTCTCATTGTTGACGGTCTCTGAGCGTTATAAACCAATAATTACTACTTACTGGATGAGCTCGGCATGGCCAAGCATGTTTGGCGCGACCTGGATTCGAACCCGCGACTCTCAGATTTCGATTCGAACGCCTTAACACGCCCTTTCAGCCGTGAGGGCGTTATAATGTGACGGTCAATCCCACTATTCGTGTGTAAAAGAGTAGCCCAAGAGTTAGCGGTGGGTGGTGATGACTAGCTGCCTTCTCTGTAGTCTTACACTGCTAAATTAGGGACGGCTAGCGCAGATAGCCCTCGAGTAGCTTTGCGCGAAATTAAAAAAAACAAACAAACCTTGTGGGACTGCCGACCCGACAAAGTATGTGAGAAAAATAGTTGATACAAACTGTATTTGCAATCGTTGTCTAGTAAGGGAATTGATACATACTTCAGTTACTCATTGCTTTATGTTATTAGCTTTGTGTGATGTTATTCGTAGAAGATGATACAGAAATGGAACAATATCCTATTGCTTCTAAAGTAATGTTTGTTTTTCAATATCAATATTTCACACATGAGAGGCCTTAAGGATGGGACTTGCAAAATTTTCTCTATTCATTGTTTTAACCTTGACCATGTTCAACTCAGTAGTAGATTTAGTTTCTCTGTTATTTAATTACATGTCAAGTTCGTATTACTGTTTTAATTTGTATTATTACATACAGCCTCTTTCTTCTACGATGCAAAGGATTAAATACGAAATACTGGTCTTATTTTTATGCACTTATGAGTTAAAGCAAACACTGTTGAGGTAAAAACACCAAATCCTGTTTTGCGGATAAAAACATTCGAGAAAATGATCCATGAACTGAAAGTACCGAAACGCTATCGACAGTTTCGGAAGTATTCAAATAGCATCTCGCCTAGTGAGAAATATTTGTAGAACATTTTTATTTTACATAAATACCGACTGGAGACGTGGGTCAGTTATTAATAAAGGGATTCGACAATATTAAAAAAGAAAGAAAAAATCGTTGCGTAATGACGAGAAACCCACTTGAGGTAAGAATGTATCTCGGGAAGGCTGAGATGGTAAAAGTGTTTATAATACTCATACCAGCCGTCGTAAGATACAACAAATCATTGCATTTGAAAGTTTTCATTTGTTACGTACTCGCCGTCAGCCGAACTATTGTGATTGTTATGTTGAGTAAAGAAACTTGTTTTATTTTAAGGTACTATCGAATCCACTATTCAGAAGTTGGTGGGTGCAGTAGTTTAAGGAGAAGTTGTTTTCGGGAAAACCCCGGGTTCTCCAAGGGTGGGGTGAAAAAGTTCACCTTTTGTTCAAACGTTGGGACCGAAGCGATTCGTTTGGTACCACAAAAGTCTGCGCGACCAGCGTTTTAGGAGTTATAGTTGAGTGATACAGTACATGTTATTATATAGATGTAGACTCGTTCAATTTGTCTAATCCTATACGTGACTTATTAGTTATAAGAGACCATGCACAGCCCCGTAGTTAGTGTGCCTCACTATGAATCTAGGGATTCGTGGTTTGCGTCCCGTTACCGCTAAAAAGCGGTGTATTGTGCTTCGTGCTGTGGAGTCGGGAATGCGTTAGAATGTTGGAATTTCAAGTAACACGATTCAGTTAGACAATAGTAGTCCTAGAGTTGACGATAGGTTTCGTATACTAGCTGTTTTCCCTCTAATGTATCTCTTTAAAATTAAGAACGACTAGCTCAGATAGCTGTTGTGTAGCTTTGTGTGAATATCCGAAACAAACACTTGCCCTATATTTTCGAACTCCTCTGCAAAGTTATTTGCTGTTTACGCGCCGTGTATGCTTTCCTAATCGTAACATAGCCCAGACTATTGATTGCATGTGCTTGGTTGGTGCGTGCAAATGTAGGCTCCTGATGTGTGTAGTACGCGCGCGACCACGCTTTCGTTTCAACATTAAACTTTTTAGAATACGTGGTTTGCCGTGACTAAAAATACCTGTACCTTTTGACAATCAGCTGGATATCTCGTGTACCAGAACCTAAGCCTACATCAAGTGAAAACTTATTCCATTATCACTAATGGTCGTCGTGGCAATATTTGGATAAAGTAAAAGGTACGTGACTCTTTTGACACACACAAAATTATCTTTATATTAGAGTGAAAATGCGATATACGTAATCACTTCACAACTTGGAAAGAATGTTGTTTTGTACAGGAGATGAAATAGTTGAAATAAAAACTAAAACAATGACTAATGTTAAAAAAAAACGTAAATTTGTTTTTACAAATAAAATGTTAAGTATTAAGAGTATCTGATATTTTTGGCAGAAAGAAAGAACAAATATTGTTACTCTTAAATAAGATATTTCTTTCGTCAACTTTTAATTGAATTGAAATTTGTATATAATTACCCATAAAAAGTAATTTATGAAACGATAAGAATAGTCATACAAGTTTGATATAATACTAATTTTAAAATATTCCTTCAGATGAATACAGATGTTTTTGTGAATTAAGTCTGTTTTGTTGTAGGTTAATTTATTATTAATTTCAATCACTCTGTGTAATATCAAGTGTTTTTTGTTTTTGTTTTTTGTATTTAAGCTGGTTTGATCAATAATGTAGGTGGATTTGTAATTAGGCCTAAGTTGACCAACATGAATATTTAATTTCTTCAGTTTAATAATTTTATATCACACTGGTAACAGTTATTTATGTCAGAGCTGTAAGATTTTTTTAATGCTATTGCCATTAAGAATGGAAACATGTTTGACAGGATTTGTGTAATCTTGAAGGAATGTGAAAACCAATATCCCATTTATTAAGGCTACCTGAACGCATTATATTTTGTTCTAAGCTGAGTGTGATTTTAAGTATGCATTAAGAAAGTTAAGAAACGTCTTGTATTTGTATTATGCAATAATTAGTCGCTTGTGTTGTTGTTTTTAAATTACATTTTTGGCAGTGTAATATAATTGGTTGTCCTTCTGGTATTTCTATTTTTTTAAGGTACTGACTTTCATTATTTCATGAAAAAAAGGTTTAAGATTAGTATAAAAGTTGTAAGCTATTTTTTTTCTTTAAATAGCAATTATGAAAGGCATAATTTCTCAAAATATTAGCAGCTTAAGAGTTTGTCTTCTTGTTTTGTTGTTGTATCTTGTTATGCATAAATCAAAATAAAGTACTTGAAGTTTTTGAAATCATTAAGATTTCTTAACATAGGTAAATTAGTTTTTATAAAGTTATGTATACTTAATTTAACTTGTCTAAATTTAACCTCTTGGTCTAAATCTTATGCTAGAAGTGCAAAACGAAAGTGTCTTCAATAGAAGTAACAGTTTTAGCTTATTTTAATGAAAGTTTAAATTTTAAAAAAGCAACCTGATATATTTTTCCACTAAATTATTGCCTAAACTTGTAATACTGTAAAATAATTCAGATTGTTCTTACAGTATAGAAAAAACAATCAGAATGTACAAACATAAACAATTTGTTCCAAAGCTGGTACTTGTGCAATGATTTAATTTTCTAGTGACCCACAAGAATTTAAGTTGTATTATAAGTAGAGTAAGTTCAGTCAATTTATGTAGATTAAAAAATTTACTTAACAGTGAATTTTATTCTAGACTTATAAAAGGGAAAATGTAGAAAAAATTGGGCAACAGTGCAAAGTGTGCCTGTTCTTAACTATTTTCTTTGTAATTTTTTTATGCAAATTTTGACAGATTTAAGATTATAGTTGAAGCTTGGTATGTTTGGAAAGTCTGTGGAACTTTCAGCTACTTTTCTATGGGAATATATTTATTCGATATACAATCAACTTTAAACATTATTGACATGTAGTGAATACCTGTGAAGTCTTTCTGAGTTGTTTGTCATTTGCTGGCATAAATGTTGCATGATGAAACCCGTGGTATAAATGCGACTCGAACTTTTCAGACCTATCTTCTGAATCAACTAAATTTTTGTGTGTAATGTCTTACTTGAAACAGTGTATAAAAAAAATTTACATGAATGAAGACTGAAAGTTTCAATTTTTTTGTAGCGGTTGAAAAGTTCAAGTGGTAGTGGTGGTGGTTTATGGGTTTAACACAAGTTTTTTTTCTTAATATTTTTCTATGTCACTGTAGACTTACTTCTTAGAGTTAACTCTTTCTGTTGAGTAGCTGCCAGGTTTAACTAACATTTTGTTTTTCTTAGGGGAAACTTCAAATAGAACAAAATAAACAAATTACTTTATTATTGCCTAAATCAGGGCCCGGCATGGCTTAGCGCATTAAGGCGTGTGCTTCGTAATCTGAGGGTCGCGGGTTTGTGCCTGAGTGGCGCCAAACATGCTTGGCCTCCCAGCCATGGGGGCATTATAATGTTACGGTCAATCCCACTATTCATTGGTAAAAGAGTAGCCCAAGAGTTGGTGGTGGGTGGTGATGACTAGCTGCCTTCCCTCTAGTCTTACACTGCTCAATTAGGGATGGCTAGCACAGATAGCCCTCGAGTAGCTTTGTGCAAAATTCCAAAAAACAAAAACAATTGACTAAATCTAAAAAAATACAAAATTAGAGAGAGAGAGCTGAATTTTCCTCATTTAAACAACACAATAGTTATTGTATTTTTATTTTCATAAGAATACTTTGTTGGTGTTGAATCTTCTATGTATCATTTCTGTTTTCATACAACAGTATTATGTTATTGTTGAACCTAATTTCTTATAAAATACATGAACAGAAAGACTTAGCATATTTTCAAGTTCATGCAACAGCTGTAATAACTAAGAGATAAAGTGTTATGAGAAACAAAAAAAACATGGAAGGTTCAACAATGTTTATATTGGTATTAGTAATTTCCTATAAACACAGTCCATTATTTAGATAGTTTACACACACACAACATTGGTACCACTGCAGTGGATTTTACTGAATTACAAAACTAATGAAGATGGTTGAACTTTCAAACACTGTAATTTTTCTGTACAAATGTGTAGTCTGAGATGCTTATGTTGTTTGTGTATTACTTGTATTGAACTTCATGAAGGAATTGTTGTACTGCATGATTACACTTGCTAATCCATATATTATCTGTGAACTGGATGTGGTTGTTGTTCTGGTAATTGACACTGGGATCTCAATGCAGTAAATTTAACCCTTTTGTTTCAGCTCATCCATGAAAATTAATAAGTTTTATAATGTCTAGCATTGTTAGTGTTATCATGTGTCTGGTTCAAAAGTGCATGTTAAATTACATACAATGCATAGATTGTACTTGGCTGAGAAAAGTGGTTGGATTCCATTATGGAAGATTGGCAAGATTATCAACCACCAAAGAAAAAACAGAAAGACTGTCGTGATGGTTTTCAAGTAAGAGGTGACGTGGTGTAAATGTTACTAACCAGAGCTACTTGATCAGTTTTGTTCAGTTATCATTAACCAAAAAAATCCCTGAAAATGTTCTATTGAATTTTTAAAATTTGCATGAAAGTACATCACTAAAACTGGTGTAGGGTTAATGTTTTTATACTGTATCTAATGCTTTAACCAACCAATAAATTTTTCTTGTTTTGTTTGCTTGTCATACAAACATTAATTATTCCTGATAAAGAATGGTAATGATTACTTGAGTCCACTAAAACTTAGTTACTAATCCATGTGTTGGTTTAATATAATTAGGCTTTTTAAAGTCTGAATTTCTGATTTATGGTTGGTGGTAAATAATATACTCCATTGTGATTTTAGCATTTCTGTTTATATTTTTACTTTGTTTTTATTTTCTTTAAAGACCTATTATATTTTAAATAGAAATTCTTAGATTATATTTACAAGCTTTGAAAAGCCCAGCAGATTATTACTAAATGTTTCATCCTCCCTTTTGACCACATTTTATTGTTTGAGACATTAAGTGTGGTTCCCATTTTTTGCCCAACAGAATGTATTCATCTTATTATAACTTCAGCTTAAAGTATAACATTATATCAGTTTACTATGTATTGTGAAATGTGTCGGTAGACCTATAACAGAGTGTATTTGTCTTAATATAACCTCAGTTTACTTGTTTCTGTGAAGTATGTCAATAGACCTCTAACAGATTGTACTCATCTTAATATGACTTCAATTTATAGTAGTATAACATTTTATCAGTTTACTTGTTTCTGTGAAGTGTGTCAGTAGAACTCTTAACAGATTGTACTCGTCTTAGTATAACTTTGATTTATAGCAGTGTGACATCATATAAGTTTACTTGTTTCTGTGAAGCGTGTTGGTAGTCCTCTAACAGACTGTATTCATCTCAGTATAACCACAGTTTAACATACAATACTTGGAAGCATACAAAATGCATATACAGCAGGTTATGAACAGTAAAGTTAATTGGTTCTCAGATTGATGTATATAAACATTCTTTCATAATGTTAGTTCAGTAGTTTTCTAGGTCTGTAAATTTTTAATGGTCAGTTTATTTTGTCTATATTCGTAATTAGGTTGTGTAAGTTTAAGAAGACTGAACTAATTGAAACCAGTTGTAAAGTTGAACATTTATAACTGTTTGTGTATCTTGTGTGTTAATAGAAATCAGACTAATTCATTTATATTATTTTAACAAGTTACTTATCTAGTGGCCATCAAGTTACATGAGTTGCAGTCATTTTTTTTCTTGTGCCTGTAGTAGTTCGCAGGTCATGCACATTTATATTAGTTTGTATTTCATACATTTCTTTAGTAAACAGCAGATTACATTTTTTTCTTGTATTATTTTTGGTACTTGGTTATTTTAAATCATTACTATATGTTGTTATAAAATTAAGGTATCTTAGCTGATGGTGTAATGTTATAGCAGTAAAGCATTACAAGCACTATTTTGTACTCAGGCATATAGAATACTGAGGTGAACAGTTTATATTGTATTAATTTTCCTTTATTTATGATGAAGAGAAAATTGTTCTTTTACAGACTGCTTTAGTTAGGATTTTAAGTTTAGAGATGTCTACATCATCATTATAAGGGATTGTGGTTTGAAGACTATATTATAGGGAATTTTCTTTCTTTACCTTTAGTGCACAAAGAATAGGGACTGGTGGATGTCGCACATTTCTTCAAGAGGTCTAGCTGAAGAAAGGTGAGTAGAAAACTTCAAGTAAGTATTTATAATTGCATTTTGATTTATTTTATAAGCTTTGTGGTGTGAGTAGACCCAAGAACATGCGTGTGTTTTGACTCTACAGTTGAATACTGAATTTTGCAGCCATACTTGAATTCATGCAATACTACAGAGTGATAGTCAGTTCTTTACCAAAAATATGTATGTGCTGCTGACTGGTTGTCTTTACCCTTGTCAGTAGTTGAATATTAGAGACAGTGGCAAAAAAAGCTTTAAGTTTTTACCTTAAATACAAATACAATATAATTTTTGTGTGAAAGTTAGGATGATGTATGTTTAACAAAGCATCAAGCAGAGAAAATGCTGAATGAAAAAATGTTTATGATTTCACTAAGTTTTGTGATAGAATATTTTCTGACATTGTATGTGAATGGTGAGGTATGGTTTGTTACAATATTCTTCATCTATGTCACGAAAGGTTTGCATATACAGGAATTAAAAAAAGTGACCAGGCCACTATTCATAAACTAGTTCCACCTGATGGTTAGTGTTTAGTTGATAAGTAGATTTTTTGTTTTTACACTTAGCAGATAAAGTTTGGTAAGATACTGTGTAGAAACTGTCATAATGCACTTACAAGTTGATGCCATTTTCCAAAACTATAGTTTAAATTGTATTCGGGAATTTTTTCCTGTTTTTTTGTTTTTCTTGTTTGAGTTAAAATTGTAATATGTGTATTTGTTTTAACTAGTTAAGCATGTAAAAATGTTTCTGTTGACCTGATAAATTTGAAGTTGTTTTTTGATATTAATATGCATATCAGATACTTAAAGAATTTGTAATTTGATGTTCCAGTGATTTTCAAGTACAATAGGAATTTATTTTCAACAATAACATGGTTGGATAGTATAAAAAAGGGTTACTAATAAATAAAGGAACATTACTGACAACATAGATGCATTGGACTCTGGGTATTTGTCAATTATTTGTTAAACAGTGCAATAAACATTCCAGTGTCCTAGAATCTCAATTTTGTGAATGGTTAGCTTGCTTACTGACCAGACAAAATAGTTTTACTGAATGTTTGGTAAATAATACATCTGTAAATGAATACACAGAAAGAGGGGATACAGGGAGTCAGAACCACCACACCTCTCCCTTTACAGAGCAAGAAAAGAGAAAAACAAATATAGAAACCTCATTACTGAATTTGGAAAACTAAATTAAACATATATTACTATGTCAATATTGAAACATTGTGTCCTTTATTATTTGTTTTGGACAATAGTTTATTCTTTTTAATTATTATGTCAAGGAATTAAATACAATATTATCGGTAAGCCTATTTATTGTTCAGTTTATATTCTGGTGGAAAAATTGTATCCCAGTTAGGACTATATAATAAGTTTGTATTCTTTTGTAACAGTTGCATCCTCGCAGTTAGTCCTATTATACAGGGTGTTCGGAAAGTCACTGTGCAGTTTGTCTGTTAATAAATATATAAGTGTGCAGTGACTTTCCAAACACCCTCTATTATCAAATTTGTGTTCTGTTGGAACAGTTGCATCCTCTTGAATTAGTCCTATTATATTTTCAAGTTTGTGCTCTATCTAAACAGTTGCATTCTCCCAGTTAGTCCTGTTACATTATCAAGTTTGTGTTCTGTCGGAACAGTTGCATTCTTTTGGTTAGTCCTATTATATTATCAAGTTTGTGTTCTGTCGGAACAGTTGCATTCTTTTGGTTAGTCCTATTGTATTATCAAGTTTGTGTTCTGTCAGAACAGTTGCATTCTCCCAGTTAGTCCTATTATATTATCTAGTTTGTGTTTTGTTAGAACAGTTGTACTCCCCCTCCCTTAATATTCTGTACAATGCTAGCATTGCTGAGAAGTGATGCAGTTAATCTAGATGAGATTTTGACAGAACCAACAAGAAAAGAACAAACAAAAAATGATATAGGTTGGATGGTTGTCTAGATCTTAGCATTCCACAGATTAATGGAACTGTGCACTCAGGGAAGTATTTGTACTGGTTGGAACTTGTCGAATTTACAATTTCATTTCTCCTTTTATTATTGTGCAATACATTATACCCAAGAGACTTGAGATATAGCATTTGAGAAATAACATTGTGTGTAATATATGTCAATTATTTTTCTATAGCATTTTGCATTAAATATTAAGACATGTTTGGTGGGCTCAGTACTGAGGATAATGTTGATGTTTGTATTACTGTACAAATTCCAAATAAATGAACAAAATATAAAGAATATTCATATAAAACGAGAAGGTGAATTATCACTGAGGAAGGAGCCCACTTATTACCCTTGAATCTATAGCAGATCACATTGTTGTTTCTATATAGAAGTTCCTGTAAGAATGTTAATCTAAAGTAATTATACTGTCGTTTCTACATAGTATTTCCTATGAATGTTTTCATGTTCGAGAAAAATACGAATATTTGGAACAAATCAATAAAGTATTGATCTGAATATTTTTGAAGATGTCAGATAGCTTTTTACATATTTAATAATATGAGTTGCTAAGAGTGGATCTTCTACATGAAACTAATATTTTACCATTCATATTTCACAGTCAACAGAGGAATATGTATGGGTGTGTATTGTTCGGTTAGATACTTCATTTAAATTGTTAAAACACTAAATTACGGGACTTTACATATAATTCAATGGTTACATCATCAAACTATATGATCAAATTATTGCCTACAGGAGACATTATCCATGCATTATGCCTGTTACTTATTTTCTTATTTACTGAAAAATAGGTAAAGATGGAGGTCCCCTTACCCCATTTCAGTACTGCCATGAAAATACGTCCTGTATCTTTATGTACGTTTGTAATCCGAAAAATGGCTGCTAGTTTTTTATAGTTAAGTTTTTTGTTTAAATTTCCACTGAACCATGTGTTAATGATACGTGGCCGGGAAAACACTGAGCAAAGTGTTGCGTCACCTACCCGTGTTCTAGCTTTTTGTCTGAACCAAGTCCATTTATTTTGTATAAATTACTCATTTCGTTTTTTGTTAATATTTAAAAAGAAAAATCCACCAAAAACAGCATAAGCTTTGTAAATGGTAATCTTCTATCATTTTACTTTGTATAAATTTCATCATATTTTGTGGCCTGTACAAAACTTAATCGTTTTTGTGACCGCAAGGGCATGTAAATAAATTAAATATTGGAATTCGGTGGGGATTTTTAACTGTATGAAAACAACGGTTCACTTATATTCGTTACATCTTATTATGCATATTACACCCTATATAAAATGTTTAATACAAACCAGATAAATATGTATCAGATTTTAATTTTCAAAAAATCTTTATTAGGAAAATTTTCGTTTAAGAACACTGATAAAAAATGCAGACATTAAGTTCATTTGTAGTGCTTCAAGTTAGGCTTTTTCGCATAATTCTATTTGACTTTAAAAAAAGTTCAGCAAAAAATATACAGTTCTATCTTTTCTATCGTGATCATAAATTTCATATTGATTTTATTTCGCGAGGCGGGTGCTCGCATGAAACGTTGTGAACATCTGTTTACCCTGTTTAATATTTCGTGGTATTAATTTGTTTTTGTTTGCTGTCTGTGTGTAACTTTTCACCCCTGTAGTTAAGTTGATATATATTTGCATTTGTTAATATTGTTAGACCGATTACTGTTGTATTATAACGTCATTGGATGACTGTGTGTTTCTTTCTTTAAAAAGCTGATGATGAATTAGGCTAAGTCTATAAACAACAAAAAATGTAATTTCTTAAAAATTCGTTAACTTGGAATTCAAATGAATATTTTTTAAGAATATAAAATAAAATGGATTTTTTTTTTTAATCAACCTTTCTCGACTTTTTTTACACTTGTAGAGCCGAACGTGGCCTTGTGGTTACTGCACCGGGTGAAGAATTAGCGGGTTCTTCATCTGCGGTACGAAAAAAAAAAAAAAAGAAGTAATGCATGTCATAATGTGAACTTTGTGGTTGTGGTTAAAAATTACCAACGTTGAATTGAGGACATATGTGGAAGTATCCAAAAATAAACAAAGAAATCCACATGTACCAAATTATTTGCAGATAAATTAAGCCTATTTTTAGAATGCAAGGTAATTAATTGTATGAACGGTACTAAACGAACGCACTTCGATAGCTACCGGCATTCTGTTGGGGCTGAATGAAACCAACGAAATCATGTTTTAATTGGAATAATTGCGCATGACCCTGGCCGAGGCACGTAATACATGTCTGAGTATATTTGAATGTGAAATATAGGTAAAGTACCAACTTGTTTTCGTGATATCTTACGCAACTTTAAGACAGGTTACAGTTAAAGAAAACTTGTTTTAAGTTTTTCAGATACCACCATAAAACTGTCAACTTTCTCCGGTATCCCGTAAATGTCCACTCGACTAGGATACATTCAAACTGTCGTTTCCGAAATTATGGATGCTAATTGACAAAACCACACATTTTGATTAAATGGTTAGCAGAAACGACCTTTACACTCCACATACTTATTTAGTGTTTATAACAATAGATTTTTTTAAGGTTAAGACACACAATTGTTTGATATTAAAGAAATGTTGCTTATAATAATAACACTAATATGTATATGGAACGTTAAGTTCGTTTTCTTTCAAATCTTTCTTATCAAAATGTGTAAATACCACTCACTAGTCTGCACCAAAAATATTGAAAGAAAACGAAAAATAAAGGATTAGTTGGAACGTCCTTTCAAAAGTTCGTTGAAACTTCCGGAAGGCGTATACTTATATATTTTCAGAGCAAAATAACACGTTACTTTGTTGTTGTATTTAGCTCTCGTTATTTCCTTTGAAAAAGTTTATATTGCGATATAATGGAAGAGAAGTATAGAATGAAAACATATCCACCATTTTTACTAATTAAGGCATGATTTTTATACTACCCCTTGAACGAAAAATGGCCGTGGATTTGCAAAAAGTAGTTCATGTACTTTTGGGGATGGATAAAAGTTTGGTTAGAAACACAACGTGTTTCCAAATAAAAACAAAATATATCTACATCAAGGGAGTTTCTTGAATCCCATGCGTATTTATACACGTCTCTTTCTGCGATTTAGCTTAAAGCTTGCTATTGATTTGTCCAACAAGTCGTGCTATAATGACGTATTTCATAATCGCATGCGTGTTCGGGTACTGTTAAGATTTAATCAGAAAGCGTTTTGTTTCCTGTTGATAATGATAACGCTACGTCCTGTCTGTGCTTGTACCTTATTCTCTGTTGAAATGGATAGCGAATAAGTTATTCAGAAATAGACCATTTGGAATTTCTCATTTAGCACCAAGTTGCGAAATATACTACACATATTTTTTTTCGAAAATGCATTTTTTAAAACATTGATTGCGCGGACTTAATAGTTTTTTTTTGTTTGCTTTTTGAATTTCGCTCAAAGCTACAAGAGAGCTATTTGTGCTAGCCGTTCCTAATTTGACAGTGTAAGACTAGAGGGAAGCAGCTAGTCATCACCACCCACCGCCATCTCTTGGGCTACTCTTTTACCAACGAATAGTGGGATTGACCGAAACTTTATAATACTCCCATGGATGAAAGAGCGAGCATGTTTGGTGCGACGGAGGTTCGAACCCGCGACCCTCAGATTACGAGTTGAGCGCCCTGACCCACCTGACCAGGCCAAGCCCCGCATAGAATGAATGGAATTAAATAAATTATAACTGTATGTTGATACTGGCTTTAAAGTTGTTAGCAAACATCAAACTGCATGTGACACTAAGTATGTTACTATATTATGTATTAGCGTTATAGTGACCCAATACTTCTTTCCTACCCAAATCTGATGTGTGCGATTTAATTATGATTTACAGCACGAGAACTCGTTGGATATTTTTGTTGTTCAGAGGACTTTATTACTGAAAAAAAAGAAAAAACGTCGACCACACTATTTCTCTTATCCATACTTTCCTTCAATGCTATTTATATCATTGGTTGGACGAAGAACTTTTATGGTGTAAACTAGATTAATATGTTTAATTCACTTTTAAAGTATATTTATCTTAATATTAAACAAGTTAAAATTTTAAAAAAACTTGTGCGGTAACTGATTTATTAAAGTTTTGATTGTATATATTTGTATAGCTAGTACTTTTCCTGACGTGTTTTACACCATTCTGTGGAGTTTTGTAGTTGTGGCAATGGTTCAAATAGTGTTAAGTTGTCGTGCATGAAATCATAATATGAGACATGTTGCCGTTTTGTTTTAGTTTCTGAAGTATTACCCGCAGTGAATAGTTTTTATAGTTTTCCAAGGTCATTACAGACCATTAAGATAAGAAAAAAATTAAAGAAATAAAGGGTAATGCTGTGAAATGGAGACTTGTCAAGTCACGTGACTGTGGTGGCACCACTCTCCGGTTGGTTTGTTGACAACGTCGCCTGACGTAGTCTATGTATGATGTGCCTCATTGAGCTCGGTTGCTGGATGTTTCAGTTTGTCTTTGGGTCGCAGGAGGAAGTTATGATAGTGTTAGCGATGTTTCAATAGTTTATTTTCGTGTTTTTTTTAATCTTCTGATGCCCTCAAGTAAAGTAATTGTTATGGAGTTTCAAGTTATTTCCTTCACGATGAGCGGTTTGGAGTTTTTTTTAAAACGTTTTCTCCAAAGTCTTGTCCAGCGACAGCTGCTTTCGCATTTTGTCGAATTGTAAAGGTACGTAGCTCTTAACAGTAACCAGCTCCCATCTTGGTCGGCTGTTTTAGTTGCAGCCTAGTCCATAGTGCGCGTAGACAGGGGTGAACGCTGTTATGGTTTGTCTCGAAGGTACGACTAGTTGGGTTATATCTGCGTAGCTGTTGTACGTGTAAGCCTCCATATTTGATGTTTTAAAGATAGTTGTATTCTTGTTAGAGGTAGAAGTATTAAGAAAGCCAAAAGTATAAAATTTATCAGAAAATGTTAAAAATCAACACTAACTTTTTTCTTCGCAAATAAACTAAGAACATTAAATCGTGTTGAGCAAAATCAGTAATTCATATGTTCAAGTTTCATCCACTTATTATTAAAGACCTGAATAGTTAATGAAATTATTAACAATAAGTAACTAAAAAAATACCAATCTTTAGCTGTATTAATTTTTTTATTATAAATGTATTTTACTGAATGCTTTATAGATTAATATTTTAGGTTTAACTTGTTTAGTATAATTTGGTCAATTTTGTTTTCTCATTGTTTTGAATATTGTATTCCTTAAATCTTGCATACCTTTTGTGTCGATTTAACCGCTAAAATTCTTTCATGTTTGGCAGCGTAAGCCATAACCCGTTTTGTGCAACTTATAAAGAAGTTCTATATTTTGTTTGTGTAACAGTACATTGTGTGTAGTTCATAGTGGAAAGAAAATTTTCTCCAAAACGTTGATGGATTAACTTGTTTTGCGTCAGCACTTGGATTATTCTATAAACAGGAAAATTAAAATGCAGTCAGTTTAATAGTGAATTAGTTTTATTCAAGTTTAACCTAAAATATAAAGTCATTTAGTAATTTAATTATATAGAAAACGACAAAACGTTATACTTCATGATTGATAATTGTTAATAAATAATGAATATTCATGTATACACTACTCTGTGAAACAAAATGCAAAGAGAATATTGGTTTTACTCGTATACTACCCATAAGATATCTGCTCAACTGATTTTTTCGGTAGTTTTTCATGTGGCTTATGGTACAAAGATGAGGGTTGTATTTGTATTTCTAAATTCTGCTCTAGATTTATTGTCTTCATAGTATTGTGTTTGTTACTTCATTTTCAGTGTGAGCTTTGTGTCTGATGGTGAAAATTTCCTGCTGTTGATTTCCTGGTCAAAATTGTGAAAATATTTGAAGCAATTACAAATATGTTTGTTTCTACATGAAATCTCTTTCCAAGGGATGTTATTGCTTATATTTCAATTATCCACACATCTTGTTGAATAGAGAAACTTTTTGTAGTGATTTAGTTTGTTTCCTCTTGATTTTTATGACTACTTGCTCTGTGCATCAACCCATTTTTTTTTGCTTTCAACTCTGAGAGCAAGTTTTGTACTTTTCTTACTATTTAAAGCTAATACAGTTGCAGCTATAGAGCCATTGCCAATAAACATGTTGCAAAATTTCCCACAAGTAAATCCTTTGATTTATGGACTGGTATTTTTAAATAATGCACTCCTCATCTGAGTTGAGATGTTTTACTTATGTTCATTCTTAGGATTTATTTTCCTCGGTTTATTCATCAGTCTTAAAGAGTCAATTCTTCAGGTTGTAGTTGCATCACATTCAACAACCTTGTAATTTCTTTCTTTCCTTCTAGACCTGCATGAGACAGACAGTCAATATTTTTACACCATTTTATCTGAAAATTGTATCTTTCGAGGATATTGTCTTTCCTTGATTGAAATCCCACCACCAACTAACCACCTTTCAGAAAAGATGTATGTACACTTAATTTGCTTTAATCTAGATAAGATAATCGGTCAAGCCTTTAAACTTTTTTGTAGAAATTTATATTTGATGTAACTCTGATCCAATGAATTATTGTCTGTTAGTTATTATAACTAATTTTAGAGCTTGCTTATTGTTGTTTAAACTGAACATTTAAATGACCAACAAGATGCTTATATGGTTGAACACTGACTCTTCTATTTATGCACCTCAAGGCATTTCCAGCAACACCTCAGTCACCTTCCATGGTTCCTTTCCATCACAATCTATGTTGGTTCTTGATTGAGTGATGGCCTCTGATCTGCCCAGTTCACTTCTGTAAATTAAAAAAGTAATGATTTACGCAGACCAAAATATTCTTTACTTGCATGTAATAAATGTTGGCACATGGGTTTTCTTATTCTGCATTGAATTGTTAATGATACTCTAGGTTCAAATTCGTGAATAGATGTAAAGAGAGGTGTGTGTTTCCTGAGGCTTATTCAGTGCTATTTTTTGTCATCTGTGTTTCATGAATCTTGTTGCCATAATCTTTCTACACACATGCTCTATCTCTGATAGCATTATGATATACATTTAATTCGTAGTATTGTGTGAAGATGATTTAGTTGTAATTCTTTAGTTCTTGAAGTTTATTTCTTAACTTACTTTGTTTCACTATCTGTACTGTTTTAATGCTGTTGAAGTGGAATGTTTTCTTTCCCATTTTCTGCACTTAGTCCTTTTAATGATTTCAATATTTGAAATTTTGCTTTGAATCAGAGTCTGTTACGGTTTAGCATCACTGGTAGGCCTCATTCTTGGTAAATACAATTAACAATTTCACTTGCTAGTAATTCTGTCTTCAGAATATAGTGTATCTGTTATTACTTTAATAATGAGAAAACAAAAAACTTTAAAACTGATATAACAGTTTCAGTCAAATAACTCACTATTTCAGGCATTTTGTAACTTAGTAACAGACCAAAGATCATTCATCATATACTGTAGCCTAATGTGCATTATGTGCTGTTTAAACTGAAGAAAATTAGTTGTTAAGTTAGATGCTAACACATGTAATTAGATTTTCTGCATAAAGCTGGGCAGTTACCAGTATTTGCTGATTGATCAAATGAGAGCCCTATTTTTATTTCTTCAAACCATGGTACATATAAGCAGGGCTATTACTTAACAGCCTTAAAATAAGGGGTGATGGTGAGTGTTGCATTTCTGTTTGTTGGTAGTAAAAGAATAAAGGATGGTGATAGGTGTCACCATAGAGCTAGCTGCCTTTTTTTTCAGCATTTCAAATTTAGTCTATCATGTAGTTTTGTGGTTAAAATCAAACAAGTATGACAGCAGTATTTCAGTTACATGGACAATTGGAATAATCCAAGTTTGTGATAATTAGAAACCCTCAGTTTGAATAGTTAGTTGTTTTCATGACAATAAATTTAATTGTAAGTTTGATTAACTGGTTGTCAAAAGAATGAGATACTTTGATTTTTATCTGTTAATTTCTCTTCCATTTAATGACCTTCCGTTTAATCAGTTGGGAGAATTTATAATTGTGACGTTAAGTCATAATTTTGATTACTTTATTAGTTTGACCTTATTTGATGCAGTTACTGCTTTTAGGTAATCTGTCATGTCAATTAAATCATCCATTTCTTTCTAGCCAAAGAATATGTGCAAATTAAAATAAGAATCCATAACAGTCATGTTTCATGATAAGCTTGGGTACAAGTTCCCAGGAAGATAAGTTTAAATTTGTTTATATTTGTGTTTATGTAACACCAAAGGGGACTGTGTAACAGCTTATTTAAAACCAGAATATGTATTGTTAGTTTGCAGTAACTGTTTTTAAATGCCCAAAATTTAAATATGGAGAAATGTGGAAGTTGCTAATTAAAATTATCTAAGTGTTTTTTTTCATTATCATTTAGTTTTCAGTAAAGTTATAGTATTTTAACTGTATTTTTGTTTGATTAATTAGTGTGACACCTGTACTATCTGGTGTATGATGCTGGAGTGGAAATTGTCTAATTTTTACTAAATTTACATATAGAAATCTGTATTGCATGTAGCGACATCTGTCTTCACAATCCTGTACTATCGTAAAAAAAACGTGAACAATGTGAAGGAGAGGGTAAAAAAAAGGGGTGGGGTAAATCATTCCAGTTAGAAAACATTGAAATGTTATACTACAATTAGTATGTAATGAGAATAGATTTTATGTAAAAAGTGTTTGGGTCCCTGACACTTAAGTTCAAGGTCTATAATTACTGTACAGTTTCAAATGTTTTTATTTATGTAATGGTTTTTCAGGAAAAACGTACATATTAGGAAGGTAAAACTGATTGTGGGCCTTGTTGCTAAGATATTTATTCTTTATTTTACAGTGTAACCAGTGAACCTCAGGAATGTGTAAAAGATCTTTGTGATAAACTACAAGGACAAAAAGTACCAAATGTAAGAGTGACCCATTAATAACTGTGTGAATATTGAGGGTTTTAACTTCTGGTGCTAGTTTTGAGTTGAATGACAATCGTTTTGCTAATATTATGTAATTCGGAGTCAACTTCTGTTTGGTGTTTCAAGTAATTTCACAATAGCCACAACTTTAGCTTGACATGAAAACCACTGTAAACTTTGTAGAATCTGCTGTTATGTGATTTTGAAAACAAAATTAATAAGGAAACATATCACATATTTTGGAATCATTTAATTTCATGTTTCACAATGTAAATATGTTGAATGATTTTAAAGCTCAGAATTTAGTTTTTTATTTGAATTATTTAAGCATATCTAACAAACATAATTATATTAGTTAGAAGTTCTATATGCTATCAGTTAAAATTTTATGATAAGTCAAATCATTGATGGGCAATTTTGGTACATTTGACTGTTTTTAGTTTGTCTCTTTAATTTTTAAATATTACTTTTAATTTGTGATGTGATGTTATATCGTAAAGCTACAGAGTATGAAAGTTTGACAGGTATTTATTCTGGTTGGTTTCAAAATTTCAAATGTACAATTTTGGCACCATAAAGGGAGACAGATTCTTAGATTATAGCTAGAGAGAGGAAAGGAATCATTTTTCCAGAAAATTTAATGTCATTAGAATATGCAGTGATAAATAAGGCAATAAATAAGTTAATATTAATAGCTGAAATTATTAATACTTTATGAAAATTCAGTATCTATAAATTCCAGTATTTTTTAATTTTTTGTGTTCATAAAGAAATTGTATATTGGTTTGAAATGCACATGCACGCACACATTTTTCTGTTGAATATAAAATCAAGGAATATTGGAATTTACCAATATTGATTTCTCATAGAATGTTCCAGAAGTGCTAAGAGGACACAGATGTTTCATTCATTATGCTAGAAGATATATAAATTGAATCATGATAAACTTTTATTCATATGTCTACACTAAATAACAAACCACCAACCCCAAGGAATGTTATCTAATGTAGCAGGAGTCAAATGTAGTGTCTCAATAACATTTATTTTACAAAACAGGTGGTTAATTGTATTGGACTAAATTCCTCTTTCTACAATGTTAAGTGAATTTGAGGATGTAGTGTAATTAAATGTGCATATCTTGTGATTTTAGATGCTTTGAAATATATCAAACTGATCATGTCCTCTTCAGTTTATTATTACTAGCTTATAACACAAAAGGTTTGTTTTCTATATTTGTACATGGTAGTTGTAGAATTGTCAATACTGTATGTCAGTCATGTTTTAATATATCTATAGGATTTTTCCAAATTAATAATGCAAAAAAAACAACTGGAACAGCGGGCCACTTCCAGTGATCAGCTATCAGAGTCTTCTCAATCAGTATTCTCAGTGATGAACCTACCACCACGATTTATGCATCATTCTTTGAAAGCAAATACTCGGGATGGTAAGAAACAATTAGTTTATAATTTTTTTGTAGCCATATGAATGTGACCCTATAGAATAAAAATTTTTAAAAAAAGGATTGTTTGAAGAGTAGTTTAACCCTATTAGTACCCCTTTGTGATCTTTCATGTACACATCTGCACATCAAATTTTATAACAAGATTAATTTAGAATCAATATTCGAGATTTTGTATGAATGAAAACTTTAAGAAAATGTTTTAGCTTTTTTTGCTCGGCTCCATGAAGTCGAGACAGTAGTTGAAGTACTCATAAAATTCTGTAAAAGCATTTCCTCTCATCTCAGAGCTTAGTTTTATATCTCGTGAGAGAAAAATAAACCCTTGGGAATACCATGGTTTGTGTCTTCATGTTCTCCTTCCTCTCAGTAGTTTTAATACATGTAATGTTAGGTTGCTTAATCATATACTAAAGAAGATCAGATTTTTACAAAATGATGTTGAGAAACCCACTGGTACTCTCATGTTTTAATTAAAGTTTTAATACCCACACTAACTGTCTTTAGAATATAACTTAAACAGTTAGTCTAAGACAAAAAGGGTTGGATAAGAAATTCAAATGTAGGTTATTGTGGAGTGAAAAACGAGTTGTTTCAACAGTAACTTATGGTGGCTGATGTATTAGCAAGCTGAAGTTCCCTGCCAGTGAAGATTCTGAAGTAAAGTTCTAATTGCAAAACCATGGGACTAAATTTTTATTGTTTTTATAAATAGTTTCTTTTGGTGTGGATTCCTGTATGTGGTGAGGACACCTCCCAGGGAAGGTTCTGTTCTTTCAGTTTAACTCCTCTGGGATTTAAACATCCACTCACGTGTTTGCTCTGTGTGGCAACCCTTGAAGGGTAGGAGAGGATCCTGGTGGTTGAGGGGTCCAACTCTAACACATCTCTTTGGCTGTGAATTCTTGTAGACAAACAGTCTTTGGGTCAATCTGATGGTCCACTTGGGCTAGGGTCAACCAAGTACCAGTGTTGGAAGTTGTCTGCGGGTGTTGTGGACATTGTGTCTGATGCTGGTGTTTGGGTATAGTGCTCATGAAATCCTGGCATTGCTGCAATATCCTTGCTTGATACTGTAGTGCACCACCTCGTCAGGTCCATGGTGGGTGGGATCATTGGGCACTGAAATTTCCGTTTTTTTATGGATCTTCCAAATACAATTTTAAATAAAATAATGAAAAAACAGTCAATATTACCACATCTTGAAGTTTCTGAACAGCAATCTTCAACATCTGTACTGTCTGTTGTACCTCATTTTCATATCCTACATTCTCTTTCAGAGAAACCTTTAGGGCAAATGTCTCCCTTTTTCATTTACAAGAGATTAGAGGGACTTGTTGGCCTTCCAAAGTCACTAAAGAAGCTTTGATTTGGTGACATATTGGTGGAAACATTCACATCTCAATATAGTGGACTCCTTGAATTCAAAGGCAATTGGGGATATACCTTTTGAGATGACACCTGATACTACTTTGAATTCTTCATGAGGAGTTATTGTTTAGAGTGATTTGAGGAACATCTCCGAGTCGGAGATTCTTGCTGGTTTTTCCACTCAAGGAGTTTCTGCAGTGAGGCATATTTCCACTCACAAAGATGGAATTATGATGCCAACCAATATTTTCATTCTGACATTTACATCACTTTGTCCACCTGCCACCATCAAGGCAGGTTATCTTAATTGCAGGGTACAGCCATACACTTCAAATTCTCTCAGTTGTTTCTTGTGTAAGTGGTTCAGTCACTCAAAGACATCATGTTGTGATTTCTTGACATGTGCCTGTTGCAGTGGCAAGTACCATGATGCCTATGAGTGTGAAATGGACCCACATTGTGTCATTTGCAATGGCTCTTACCTGCCCTACTTTCGTTTTTGTCCTAAATGGTTGGAGGAAAATGAGGTGCAGTGTTTGAAAATGATTCATAACATTACTTATCCTGAGGCTCAAAAATTGCTATTCACCACTTGCTCTTGGATGTATGCTGCTGCATTTTGTTTAACAACTACAGTGGGAGTGCAGACAGATCTCTCTGCTTTCAAGAGAATTGTTCTCAAAACAAATGAAAAGCCTTTTGACTTTTATGGTTAAAAAGGTTTGAATCAACTTTTACACCCATCTCTGTCCCCTTCATACATTCCAACAAACCCAAAGATCTATATTTTTTGGTTCCAGGTACAGACATTTCTATAGATACATCTTTTTCTTCCACCCCAAGATGCAAAACAATTGTTCATTCACAAACTCAGTCACTGGAATCCCCTTCCAACAACAAATACCTGCTCAATCAGCCTAGGGCAGGATCCATTGAGGTAGACAGACCTTCCTTGGATAAGGAGAGTAAAGAAAAATGATGTAGTCATAAACAGAAGGGTTCTTCAGCCAATTTGCATACACGTCATTAAAAATGGCCACCTTGATACTATCTAGGTTTAAGCTCTAGTTTGGATAATATCAAAACACTGATTGCTTCCTACCATCCTACATGTCTTTTTTTACAGGAAACATTTCTGAAACCTGTTGATAGAGTCATCTTTAAGCAGTTTTCTTTACACAGAAATTACAGGCTGTGTGATGGACAAGTGCATGGAGGGGTGGCACTGTTGGTTGATCAGCATGTGCCCACCCTGTCTCTGTCACTTAACACACCCTTGGGTCATACCATTACTGTTTGTTCTCTCTACCTATTCCTTGGGGAGACCTTGGTGCTCTCATTGAACAGTTGCTGTTTCCCTTTTTAATCCTGGGGTCTTTAATGGACATCATCCCATCTGGGGAAGTAATGTTATTGATTGATCTCAACCTTTTTATTTTCAACACTGGTTATTCTACTTATTTTCATGCATCTACTTAGTCCTTTACTGCTATTGATCTTAGTTTGTTCCCCTTCATTATTCTCCCATTTTTTGTGGAGGGTTGACAATAATCCACAAGGTAGTGATCATTTTCCTGTAATTTCGAGAGAGACTGGCTGTGGTCAATACTACTCAACCCACATCCCCCAGTGGAAACTGGATTCGGCAGACTGACCCACTTTCACTGCCTGCTCTCATAGAAGTTGATCCTGCCTTCTTCTGTCAACCATCAATAGGTGACTGTGTGGCAGCAGTAACTGACTATATTACACAAGCAGCTGCTCAATTTATTTCTAAAAACTCTACATGTTTTCCACTATATCTTCGTCTGTGGTGCAATCCTGCCTGCCACATGGCACAGAAGACTTAAACGGGCCTGAGATACTTTCTGTGGATATCCCACACTTTCAAACCACATCACTTTCAATTGGGCACGTACTCGGTAGATAAGATGTTAAAGCCAGAAGAAATCTTGGATTAAGTTCACAACTGGCATATCTTCTACTTCCAGTTACAGAGTCATATGTGACAATTCCGTTCCCCTCTTGATCTTACTCTCTGATAGCCAGGAAGTAGTTGATATCTGGAGTATTGCAGAGACTAGTTGAAAGCTTTTGCCAGGTATCTAGCACTTCTGCTTCTTCCTCCATCTTCTTAGCTATCAAGACTCGGGCAGAGCAGTTGCCTCTTTCCTTTCGAGCTGATTATCTCTATGACTATAATTGTCACTTTACACTGTTGGAATTGAAACTGGCCCTTCATCAGTTGGACCAGATGATGTGCACTATGACATGCTGTGCCATCTATCTCCTGCTTCTCTTGATATTTTTCCAATTGTTTTTAACTAGATCTGACAGGAGAATGTATTTCCTGGTGCCTGACACCAGGCTATTGTCCTACCTTTCTCTAAGCCTTGGAAAAATTCCTAGATTCCTTCAAACTACCATCTAGTTACTTTTATAACCATCCTCTCTGTAAGACCTTAGAGAGGACAGTTAATGCTTGTATTGTTTGATTCCTTGAATCAATCAACCTCCTCTCACCCACCCAGTGTGGGTTCTGATGACAGTGCTCCACCATGGACCACCTGATTCGACATGAAACATCAATCAGAGAAGCCTCTCTCGAATGACATTTTGTATCAATATTCTTTGATGTTGAGAAGGCTTATGACACAACATGGAGGTATGGCATTCTGCGAGACCTTAGTATATGTGGGTTATGAGGCCATTTGCCCATTTTTATTAAAAATATTTTAATGGACAGGAGATTCTAAGTTCATGTGGGTTCGACACTTTCCCATCTTTTTCTACAGGAGCTTGAAGTTCCTCATGGGTGTGTTTTGAGTGTCTTGACTTTCACATTTCATGTCAGTTGTTGAACATGAGATATATTGAGCAGCAGCTACAAACTTAAGTGGACCATGGGAAACAGTTTTAATTTCTCTGTATAAAACTGTTTCCATGCACATTTGCTGCCAACAGGGTATTCACCCTGATCCTGAACTCCATATTGGTGAAGTGCAAATCTAAAGAACAGGGCTACTAAAAGTTTGTGGAATGTAATACACTGAAATCAGTACAGTTCAATGACAAATGTGTATCAAATAATGGACTTGGATTTTTATTTGTTTTTAGCATTTGAAACAGCTGTTTTTCTGCTGAATAATTCATAAGAATAAATCAGTAACATAAGTGCTTGTTTCTAAAATCCTTTACAAATATTGGCTCACTGTGTATAAAACAATCTATCTTGAGTAAAATTGAGAAGGTATTCTATTTGAAATACTAAAACCAAAAATTTGAACAGTACAAGTTTGACTGTTATTGTTTTTATAATAAACTAATTAAACTTGTTTTAAAGTTAACTTTTGTGTAAATTATTTATGCATTACTTCAAAACATATTAAGCAATCTTCAAAAAGGTTCAACTGTTATGCTTGATTTTACTTGTAATTTAATCTTTGCAACGTATAGTTCAAGCTGTACAGAACTTTGAGTGCTCTTTAGTGCTGATGATAAGTTAGTGTCTTACATTCAATATTCTATTTAAGTACCTTTTGCTTATATTAGAATAGCATAAAATTTTGTCTAGTATTCCATATTTTAATAGTATACAAGCTCTTAATTTTACCTTTTTCTTACAGTTTTTCCATGTGTGAGATGACATTTTCTCTTAGCATGTCATCATCCTTATTTTATTTTCTACCCTTCAAAAAAGTGTAAAATTAATTAAACATAAACTATTTTCTGTATAATCTTCAACTCTGGAGCTAACCTCACCTGTCACGTCCTCTTTCATAATACATTTAATTGTATATCACTCGGTTTAGTGTTTAAATGAAAAATATGTGAAATTGCTTCATGCTTTTCAATATTTTACTAAAGCCTGAACAGAGAGGAACCAGTAATCAGATCTAAATTTTGAGTATTAATCATTTGTCAAAAGGTCATGGTCGTGGTTTGAAGGTCACATCATTAAACAACAAACTGTTGACTATCCTCATAATTAACAGACAATTAAACATGATGAGATTCATCTACTTAACAAAGGACTCAGCTTCACAATAGTACCTAGGTACATTGCAATCTTAAAAATTAAAACATGTTTAGTAACAAAATATGACATTCCAGTTAATACTAAATTTATTCAAAAACCAGGCACAAAACTAAGGTCCATGCTATGTAAAAACTACACTGACAAACATCACACCAACATTATTTATAAAATACAATGTGATAACTGTTCTGACTTCTGTATTAGAGAAACAAGTAGAAAAATGGAAACAAGATTCAAAGAACACAAAAAGTCACCTTTACACATTTTCAAACACTGCAAATCAAATAAACACCCAAATATTAAATAAGCAAACATAAACAAATGCAAAATTAAAGAAGCCGTACTTATACAACAACTCAAGCCCAAAATAAACCAATAAAAAAGAACACCTTTATACCTATATTAATAATATATTAATGAATATAGTCAAGCATTTAAGCACACCCTCTTCATTCCAACACTCAGTTACACAACCCACTTCAAACATATGGTCAGCTTCCGGTTAGTTACCTTTTTCTTTGTTTGCTCCTCTGCATAAAAATTTTCTCAATCCAAACCAGCCATTTTTACACACATTTTTCTCTACAAGTGAGTTTTCTCCACATCATTGTGTTTTTTGACTTGCATTCAAAATTTTATTGAACTAATAATTTGCAAATTTCAGTTTGGAATCATCTTGTAGATTGTAATTCAAACTTTAATATTGTACAGGAGTTAATTCATTTATCAAAATATTAAAAGAACATACCTAAATATAGGTTTTAGTGAATCTGCTGGTATGTTGAATGCAGCACTGATTGAAATTAGATGCTTGTAATGTCAAATGCCAAGTCTGTTCTTTTGTACAAACTATGAACTCAAACTATCAATATTGACAAACAAGAGTTTAATATTAGAACCTCTTATCTTTTTGTTTTGCTGAGATGTAGCTTATGTACTAATCAAACACATTCATCTCTTTCCATTTTTGGAAATGGTCCTTTATATAGTATATGACATGAGTAACCAATGGACACCATGGAGTGTGCCCCTTTGGTGGTTTTCTCAATCATTTTAGTATCTTAGAAGACCACCTTGTTCTTCCAGACAAAGATTTGAAGGAAATAGGTTGTGTTTTTAGTCTGCTCGAAGTTTTGTTTTTAGACCTAAACAGAGCTTAGTTACTATACTTAATAAATTATAATGGAATTCTGTGGTATCAGTATAGTTATTTATGATTTTTTAGTTATTCAACTATATGTATAAAAGACCTTTAAAAATTTCAATATCTTCCACATGTTTTTAAGAGGCTTAAGTTTTGTTTTTAGACCTAAACAGAGCTTAGTTACTATACTTAATAAATTATAATGGAATTCTGTGGTATCAGTATAGTTATTTATGATTTTTTAGTTATTCAACTATATGTATAAAAGACCTTTAAAAATTTCAATATCTTCCACATGTTTTTAAGAGGCTTAGCAACAAATGTTCTCTTGCATCTGAGCTCAGAGGTCTTAGCTAAAAGAGAATTGTTTGCTTTACTTCTGTATTAATGTTCTGTATTTTACAAAAAAAAAAAGTTTCAAAACTTAGTTCTAAATAATAATCAGTATACATATATAATGTAGGTACTTGAAGTGTGACTGTATAGTACAAAATAATAGTGCTAAAACACAGCCAAGACAGGGTCACTTTATGAAGACTAAAGGTCAGTTTTATGCCAGTGAATACTGTGTCGTGAGTGCATGAGCACTGTTATTGCAAGTTATGTTAGCTAGGTAGAACAGGAAGGTTAGTTTAATAAAAAAAATATACAAGGTTGAATATTTGTGTATTCATGTTATGTTGTCATTCTAGTGTGAAAAAAATAGTTTATATTTCCTAATTTTTTTATGAATGTTATGAGATTGGTCAGCAGAAAGACCCTACATAGTTGGGTATAGTAAAATAAAATATAAAAGCTTACTGAAAACATTTGAAATGAATTAAGGTTTTAGAGATTACAAAAATAATATTTGATACCTTGAGGTTGAAGAATAGTTTTTGTTATTATAATATGAAATCACTTCACATTCAGACTAGTAACAAAACAGTTTATTTTCACAAACAAATTTTTAGTAAAATACCTGGTTAAAAGATCTGATTGTTTGTTAGCAAGAAATTTATCTTTACAAAAAGTCTACCAAATTTTATGAAGTTACACATGATGTTTAAAAATTTGTAGTGCAAATACTTAACATGCAGATGTGCAGAGGAACTCGTGTATTATTCCAGGTTTGTTGCAAAAAGGGTTAATGCTGTGTTGCTGATCAGTAATGAAACCTCTACTCAGATGAAAACAGCATTTCTCTTGTGTCTTTAGGAACGTGGTAATAATGAACCCAGTTTAGAAGATGATTTGCCGTTGATCCAGTCAGTCAGTGTGAATAAAACACAATCCAACCTGAAAAATGTCTTAGTGTAGTTCAAACAAAATGCTAACTTGCATGAAGATCAGGACATAATGTGCTATTTCCTTAAATCTGTTGAGGGGCTTCAAAATTAAAATTCAGTTTAAAAATACTGTGATTAAATCCTTCGGAAATTTCCTGTGTTGTATATTTGATTAGTTCTGTCTTATATTTTGTAAATCATTGATTTGAAGAAAATTAGTCTATGAATGTGTTTGGGTTTCACTGTACTTGTAAAAGTTATCAGCAGGATCTATTAAGTAATTATTCTGAACAATTTTCCAGTAACTTTGCATGTTTCCTGAGCTTTTACTGTGATATTACTACCTTGTTTAACTTGTTTTTGGTCCACATCAGAAGCCATCTTTTTATAATGAACGTAGTGACATCTATTGAATAGCACTACAAACAAAAGTCCATAAAACATTTCACACTTCTGAGAATTCAAGATTCAGTCAAGGGGAATATGTGCAACAACCATTTCCTTATCACAAAACACAACCTTAAATAGGAGTTTACTCCTCACAAGAAGAAAAATTTTACACAAAATATGTGCAAGAGTATTTAATTCTTTATTGATATAATTTGTAAATACAGTACTAAAATTGGAGTTTAAAAACGTGTTTTCTTACGATACATTATTCCACTTTTAATGTATAAAAACATTGCAGTTTATACCAGCATGATCAAAACACTTTTCAGCACAAATAGCTACCCATATTATTATTTATTGAAAAGTTTCACTCTTAAACCATATTGTTTTTAATGTTATCTATGTATTAAATTTTTGAGGTTATCATTTGACAGGATCTTGTATTCCAGAATTTTTTTATTTTGTTTTATTTATTTTTTTGTGATAGCTTGGAGATTTGTGGAATTACTTAGTTTGGATCGAACTAAAACCACAATATTATGCTGTATTTTAAACCTAATGACCATTGATGATTAAGTTTTGGTATTTAGATTTAAGATTGAGATAATTCTGTCCACTGATTTTAGATATTTTTTTGTTTTTCTCTGATTATTTTGACATTCCAGATGGTGAGTTCAGTATGTGGGGAAAAAGTGGAGGAAGGTGGGACAAATTAACTTTTGAAGACTGTAATACAGCCTCATGGCTCTCTTCAGGAGAGAGTCAAATTGAACATTCTGTAGAGGAAATGGTGATCCACCCTTCCTCTACCTCTAGATCTGTGATATCAAGCTCAAGTTACTCTGGTCTTCAGGGTACATTTACAAACTTAGCTTCTCCAGAGGGAAGCCTTCCTAATTGCAACGCTCATCATGGGATAAAGGATCCCACCTCATCTTCTTTGCCAGACAGCCATCTTTCCGGCTCTTCCACAAAGGTCGGTTGCACCAAAATCGACGTTGGCAACAGTAGTCACAATGCACAGTATGTAGAAGAATATCTCATGTCTGAATTAGGTGCAGCCAAGAATGATAACTTTGAACAGTACAATACAAAATTGAACCCCATAGGGGCCAAATCCTCAGAAAATTTTTCAGATTATCATCAGATAGTTTTTTCTGGCCAAATACAACAAATTTCATATCAGGATATGCAACCAGATTTGCACAAAATGGACAATGCAGATGTTGTTGATCGCTCATTTACTTCGTCCATGAGTTATCCGGCAAAAGAATCAGCTATAAAGAAGGTTGAGATGGATATGTTTAGTGCTTCAAACCAAGCTGGTGTTTCATCAGATAATTCTGAAATGAATCAGTTGATGTCTTTCAGTCGTGGTTCATACAATCTCGGCTTACCACGTGGATGTACTGAAGAAGATAGAAGTTTTTGCAAAAGTCAGGAAGAGATGAGAAATATTTCTGACTCCCTTAATGGGTTGCATATTCCTCCTAACAGTACTCATATTACACAGAGTATCTCAGTAGTTCCAAATGTAAAAAATGGAGAGGGCATTTATAACAGTAATGACAAATCACAGCAAATCTTGAATCTCCATGAGTCAGGAAGAATCAGTGAATCTTTGAATGAAAGTTATGAGGGTCTTATTGGTGCAGTTGGAGGTTCAGATGTACCAGTAAACAAGTCAGGACTTGAAAAGAAGAAACCAGCATGGTTAGGGCATCCACCAAGGTTAGGCTTATTGGGTGGTGGGGAAAGCTCTTTGAACAATGGCACTTCAGCATGGGGTGCTTCTCATCCTCCTGCTGGGTCAGGTGCTTCCAGTTGGAATGGAAATGGAAGTAATGGAGGTCAGTGGAACTCTGGAGCTAGACAAAATGATGGTGTTAGTCCAGGTCAAGGTATGTTTTTGAGCATATAGTAAATCATGACAATATGGTACTTACAAACATTATATTTATCAGCAGACTGCAAAGATAGAAACATTCTTTAGCAAGCCACAATAAGCTAATTTTCTGATTTGTTATAAAAGTGCAGAAAATTTTGTTGAATTTGCTGAAACATTTTTATTATCAGAGTTACTTCTTAATTAAAAACAGACTTGTTTTAAGTTATAATCTGGTATTGTTGGTACAATGTTCCATTAAAGTGATGGGAAGGGGTGTTATCTAATTATGTTTGAGGTGGACATCTGTTTTGTGGTAATTAAAAAAAATTGATATTTTTTATTAAAACATAGCATTTTATAAATATGTATTGGCAGTTGGAACAACAGTGTTTCAAAGTTAAGGTGGTTGTTAATGCTCTTTAACACATTTTTCTTCATTAAATTCATATGTAGTTAATCTTGAAGTTAATGATTATTTTAAATGTGTTTATATTCTTTAACCCTTTCACTAGTGAAATAATTTTTAAACTGATTCCCAAAAAGTGTCAATTATCCAACAAAAAATGAATGTATTAATTTGACCCTTTATATTTTTCAATATTAAAAAAAGCTATTTCCTATAGTTGAAAGCAACATTTCTGAAAAACATCTATTGAACAGTGAAAAATCATTTTTAGGCAATCAATCAACAAATGAGAACACAACTGTTCCCTGGTAACTCGCACAAACATGGGCAAACAAAGTCAGAGGTGAAAAGCATTAGAAAGGAAAAAGTGAAATTGTTTAAATAACAATATACAGAATGTAAAGAACCTTAAATATATTTTATGTTTCTGCAGTGTTTGTTGAAAAATAAAATAAACATCCAGGTTTCACAGTTCCGAACAGAGCAGCATGTACACATGCATGTTTAGAGTTTTTGTAAAGTACTGGAGGAAATTTTTGTAAGTCATTACAGAGGGAAAAGTTTTCTTTTTGGTACCTGTGTGGTAAATTCAAATTTTGCAGTCATTGGATATAAATGTTTATTTGGATTATCTGAACTAGGCAGCAAGAAAGGGTTAATTAATTGTGATCATATTGTTGTAGAACTTGTAGTAATTTAAAGTTGGTAGATGAACATAAAGAAAACTGGTTACTGGTCATGCTTTTAAAAAGAAATTGCTTGCAAATTTTTATGGTTTCAGGTATGTCTCCTCCTAAACCTCATGGCACTTGGGCTCAAGCAGCTGGTAAAGGTCTTAGCCCAACTAGTTCTACCTCAACCACTAGTGAAACAAGCAATGGTAACACTGATCAAGGTTCACACAATGGAAATGGTGCTACAAAAGTGAGAATAGAAGAACACATCTCAGAACTTCGAATTGCTGCTGCGTATAGTGATGGTTGGGGGCAGACTGTAAGTTTAGTGTATTGGTAGTATTGTTTTCATCTAGTTAAGGGATCCATGATCTGTGTTTTCATACCTCGACTTTCTTGAGATTGTTTACAAGAATGGTTGTTTAATTATGAAATGTAAGCTGTGTTAGTGGTTCCCTTATAAATCTTCATTTTGACATGTTAAAAATTTGGCTATAAATTAAGTAAAACATGTAGAGAATATAACAAAAGGAAATGTTATAAATTCCCCAGTATACAGTAAATTTAGCCAATCTTACTGTTGTGTATGATCTACTGGATACTTACAAGCAAAATAAAGTGGTCCAAGGATCATAAAGTTTGAGAGCTATTAATGTTGTGTTAGAGCTGGGTAATTATTTCACTTTCCTGTGCATATCAGTGATGTATTACAGTAAATATGATTGTAATTTCAAAGATGATCAGGTGATTGAAATTTAGTGTCACTGGTTGTTATTATTATTATTATTACCATTTTCAGTTATTTGAAATATTGCCATCATGATTTCTCGTTACTGTTTTCAGTTAATTCAAATTTGTGTAGCTCAGAAGGTAATGGAAATTAATTTCACTCTCACTGTTATTTTGGCCCAGCATGGCTAGGTGGTTAAGGCACTTGACTCAAAATCTGAGGATTGTGGGAACATTATAACATGAAAGTCAGTCTCACTATTTGTTGTTAAAAGAGTAGCCCAAAAGATGGAGGTGAATGGTGATGATTATCTGCTTTCCCTCTAGTTTTCCACTACTAAATTAGGAATGGCTAGTGCAGATAGCATTTGTGTAACTTTGCACAAAATTAAAATCAAACAAAATGTGTTTTGATCTAAAAATTTTATTTACTTTAGTCATAGCTTTATAAATACTGATATAAGAGTTAGTTATCTCTTTCTAGTCTGATTAGTACTCACTGTGGTTGGTTGTCTGTAACAGACTGTGAATCAGGACACATCCTGGGATCTTTTACCTTCTCCACAAGCAAGTCCAAAAGAAGGAAATGGCTCCATCTGGAGAGCTCCTATAAACAATGGAACTGAGATTTGGGAAACCAATATTCGTAACCGCAACAAAGGAGCTGGTGTACCAGCTGCAAACAGTGGTCCTTCACAAAAACCATGGGGTCACACTCCATCGACACACATAGGTGGAACATGGGGCGAAGAAGAAGACACAAGTAATATGTGGACTGGTATTCCTTCTTCAGTGGGAAATGTCAATCAAGGTCACAGTGGAATAGTTCACAACAATCCTCCTCCAGAGAATAAACAATGGGGAAGTAATGCAAGTCAACCTCCAAATTCTTGGGGTAAGTATGGAATAAGAACAGGGTGGATGTCTAAAACTTATTGAAGATCAATTCTTTAAAACTATAGTTGTGCAGTTATAAACTACTCAGTAATGGAACAATTTTTATTATTCCTACACACTCCAGACAAACTGAAACTGAGGAAAAACTGCATGTTATGATAGTTTTTGTGGTAATACAGAAACAACTTGGATTTTTTTGCTCAAAGCAGACTATTTGCATATTTATTATGACATCACAAGATAACAAGAAATAAACTTTTTCTAAACTATTACAAGATCAGTGCTATCAGACTTTTCAACAAGGGGAGTATTTTTTACCTTTGCATTTTTTGTATAATATTTTAAATATTTTGCTGAGTTTTTTATTTATTTATTTAAAAGAGGTCTACTCATGGTTTTCAGATGCAGGTAGTGGTGTACCAGAAAATGGAAATACTACATGGGGCTCATCAACAAACAAACCATCCAGTCTTAATAACTGGACTCCAGGTGTTGCACTGAAGAAGGACATGTACCCATCAGGTTGGCAGGAACCATCCCCACCAGCAAGTCGTCGTCAAGTGGGAACAACTAATTATGATGATGGCACAGCCGTATGGGGAAACCCTCATAGGCAGGGAAAGGTGTGTCATTGGAAGGACATGAAACCAATTACAAGTGGGGGAAATCCTACAAATAACTTGCCTCCCACTGGAGGGCCAAACTTCATGCCTCCAGGCCCTGGAATAATACGTTTGTCAACTCCAGTCACTGGTGGAAATAAACCAGACATGGGTAACCCTATTTGGGGAAAACCACCACCTCTTAGTCGTGGTGCCAGCTGGACAGAGATGCCTCTTCGGGATTCTCCAGGATCAACTCCATGGGAGGATTCTCATACTCCTTCTCAGGTGAAAAGCATGCCCAATACACCAGGTACTCCAGTGAGTGGTGCATGGGATCCAGGGAACTACTGGGGTGCTAAGCCTAAGAACGCTTCTACCTGGGCTGAAGGACAGATTGACACTAGTTCTTGGGGTGGCCTCACTAAACCTGTAAGATTTGTGTTATGTACAGTAATTATACAGTAGTTTGTTTGAAGTATTGACGTACTGTAAGGGGTCTGCTATTATTTTTTACTCAAGTTTTTACCCAAAGTTCATGACATAAATGTATATTTGACTACAATACCTGCTTGAATGATGCATGTTGAAAGTTCATATGAGAATGAAAACACATTGAATTAAAAATATTGGGTGTTCATCTCCTGTCTTTAGTGATTGTTTTTAAAAATTGTTGCTTGTATATGACACAGCAACAAAATAAACTTGTTTGCCATTCAGACAAGGAATGTATTGAGAGAAATGTTCTTTTCACATGTATTTTTATTATAGTCTTGTAGTAAAGTACAGTGTGTAGTTAATTATTTTTGGAACTGCTGAAGTTGTTATTCTATTAAAAATAAAAATGTTTTATACTGCATGATTATTTGCAAATTTTCAGGGAAGGTATAGTCTTGATGTTAAAAATTGGTTATTAAGATGTGTTTGTGCAGATATCTTTCAATTTTTTTCAAAATAAATTTCTCTTTTTATTATTACTATTATAACAGGGTGGCAAACCAATAACCAAAGACATGATTTGGGCCAGCAAACCGTTCCGCTTACTTACTGAAATGGGTTTTAAGGTAACTTAAATGTGACTGTTATATTAATTGAGTGTAATAATAATAATAATAATATGAATTTGATTTTTATTTATTATGACATTTGCTTGAAATTCAGTCTTTTTTTTTTTTTTCTTATGGTAATGCATTTCTTAGATTATTTGTAACTAATGAGAGTAATGCTATTAGCTTCAAGATAGAAGAAACTTAAAAATTGTTTACCATTGCAGAATAATATTTGTAAAGAAAGCTGATGATGTGGGATTTTCACTCACTTTAATCCATTCTTAAGTTTAGTGATGATGTTTTTCTTTCAGAAAGATGATGTGGAACATGCTTTAAGACACAGCAACATGAACTTGGAAGATGCTTTGTGTAAGTGTTTAATTTTCGTTTAAAACCTTCATTGAAAATCATTGCTCAATTTCTGTTTTTTTTTTAAAGAAATATATTTGTTATTAGAAACAGGATTTTGCTGAGGTAATATAGCTAACTACATCAAATACAAATTCCAAATTCAACTGCAGTAGGATTAAAGTAGGTTCTGGATTTAACATCTGGAAATATTTGTGGCAGAAATTAAGCACTTGTAACAATATTGTTACATTTTTATCAGCCATTAAATGTCTGGAATTTTGAAGTGTCTGTTGCAAACACATCAGAATACAAGCTATTTAATGTGAAGTAAACAGTGTAAGGATATCCTGAAAGAGAGAAATATCATTTGTAGAGTTAGTGGAATGGTATTTTGCTGAAAATTGGCTTTTGACCATCTCAAGAGTACACTGCCTTTTCATGAAAAATGTTAATGGTGTTCATTATATTTTCCATTGTCAGAAACATCAGTTTTGAAGCCAACCAGCAAGTATAATGTTGCAAAAGACGTGTAATGTTAAAGCAACAGGTGCAGATATCAGATTCCAGAGATGTCTCTGGATGTAATACAGGGAATATGAGAAAGAATGATTATCAATTGCATACCATATTCAGCTTGACTGATTACCATCACCCAAATCTACTCGACCTTGGCATTGTTTAACTGATCCATGGAACTTTAAGCCTATTCATCTGCAGCAAAATGCTTAGCAGATTCTGCCTTACCTGTCTCTGAGCTTTATGTGCACTTTTCCAAAGTTTATTGAGACCCTGCCCATTTAGTAGACTGCTGTAATTTTGTGTGTTTAACCTTAAGTTACTTGACCCTTCTCATTGGAAGAAATGCTGAAAGTTCTCATTTTTTGGCACGGTTGGGCATTACGTTCAAAATTTAAATAACACTGGTTGTTAGCTAATAATATTCTTAGTAGGTATCTGGTGCATTAAATTATTTAAATTTTGACAAGCATTTCTTAACATACATAGCTTCAGCAAACTAAGATATTTTGATTTGTTCTACTGTTTCATGTAGTTAATTGCACTTGAATTTTGAATAGTTCACCTTCAGGGTAATTTTCACTTTGCAAATAAAATCATAAAGATACTATTTATCTTGCAGCTCTTACTTTTCACTTGCATAATCTCAGGAACCTCCTGAATACATTTCAGAATTTTTTCTTTTAAATTAATGTTTATATTCTAACTTCTCTACTATAGATTGTTATAAACATTCAATGCAATGAAATGTTACATTAACAAATGGAAACATACTTACCTTTCAACTTTTGAAACAAATTTTGTATAATAGTTTTCTTTGTCTCATATGTGTCATTTTGCATTTTTGTCTTTTTCACCTGTAGTTTATTTTTAGTTTTATTTCAAATTATTTGTCTTTATAACATGCCTAAATATCTCATAATTGCCTACTAGTTGCTATTGCTTATTATTTTCGAAAGAGAAATACTTTGGATGACAAATTTGTGCATGTACTGTGCTTAAATATCGTGATGCAAAGCAAATAAGTAAGCTTGTAAGTTTTAAATGTTTCAAGTATGAATTTTAAAAAGTAATACTAGTTTACCGAAGTGTAAAAGTAAAACCTAAATGCAGTGTAACTGTATGAAGTTAATACACATAAGGTTCAAGATTAGTTGTGCACCCCCTTCCACAGTTAAAGCTGTGTGTTAAGCAACAGTTTTAATTTGAATGGCATGCTTCTAACTAGTAGAAAGAGCAGACTTAGCTCTTGATTGCCATTATTATAATGAAAGACTTTTCCTTATGTATATCTGTTTCATAAATAGTGGTGTAAAATCAGTTATGTACATCGTTGAGACTGGTGTTTGTAGCACTTGCCAGTTTTTTTGTTTTTTTTTATGAATTAGTTTGATAGGCAGGTTAATTGCATTTATGTTTTACTTTTATGCGTTAGTTATTTATATATTATTTGCATTTTAAGATTTAAAGTAGGAAGGTTTCATGACTTTTTAAAAATATTCTACATTTTGCGTGATAAAATGTTTTTCATAACAAGTAAATTACATCTTGCTGGAGGCTAGACATTTTCTGCTAGTTTTAAAAGCACACCACCTGAGGGCAGCACTTGTTGATGTCTCAACATTAGTAGTCAAAGATAAAGAAATGTATTTGAAGTCTAAGAGTAAATAATTAAATATGGAAAAATAGAAGGAAAAAACAAAATTTAAGTGCTTTTTATGAACTGACATACTTTTAAGGAAGTTTCAGTTGTATATCAACAATTTCATCCATTAATTGTATTTTTGCAAAATATGATGAGAAAGATGTTTAAATATGTGCATTGACTGTAACTAGATGTAATAGGACTCAAATTTTTTAAGCCGTACAAAGTCTTGTAATATTAAATTAGAGATAGCATCCTAATGTGCTTTTTTATATACAGAAAAGTTCTGTACTTTATCTCTCAAATGTATAAGCAGATCATTGAGAGGAACTGTTACTTCATTTACTGAACATCTATGCTGTTTTTTTATTCGCTGTGGTATTTGCTCATATACCAGTCTAAGTTATTGAAAACTTTGCATACTTTGATTATCTAGATCAGTATTCAGAGCAACTTTTATCAATCTTCTATTGAATGTTATAAATGTTTTCTAATTCTCATTATTCTGTTAGTAAATTAGTTCTTTATTGGGAATCTGTGTGTGTATATATGTATATTTTAACTAATTCAAGTTAAATTTACATAAGTTCATGAAATAAATGTCTACTGCATATATCTTTCTTTATAAATGTGGCATTGGTGTAAAGAGATTGATTTGGTCAGTAAGTTTGGCATAGATATTGTAGAATACTAAACAGATCCATTTGTATAGGTGAACTGCAAGCAGTTTCAAATAGAGAAATTAACAGTGTGATGGATATGGAAAACTTTGGTAGCATGGGACGTGTCAAAGTGAGACATGGGGGTGTTTCTGATGAACTTGGAATTGCTGATCATTCATCAGATCCTTCCTATGGTCCAGGCAACTTCCATGGCTCAGTTGGATTCCAGGGCCCACAAATGGTGTGTGGATTTGGTGGAAATCAGGGATTCAAACCACCTATGAAGGTGAGTAAAGTTTTGTTGACAGGATGAGATCTTAACACTTTCTGTGCACATCAGAAGGTTTTAACGAGTTACATTAAAAATTTAATTCAACTACCTTCCTCTAATGATATACAAATAAATTTGTTATAAAAACAGCCAATAATCCAAATTTTAATAGTGTAAATTTTATAAATATTTTATCAATGAATTCCCTCATTTCTAATTTATTCACCACCCCTACAAGAAATATGAAATTTAACACAAGTTACTTGTTATCAAGTTATAATCATTCCAAATTCAATCTTATTTAGTTTCAGAGCCATAAGAAAAAAAAAAATCAGACATCTCTTACCATGACCTACTGTCACATCATCTGTTTCAGAAAATTACCAATACTTCTCTTTGTTTATGATTATGCTGTTGTAGCCAACAGAAAGCTAACGTTTCAGTCTATAAAATGACGTTTTTTGTAGAAATTTCCCTGTGTAACTTCCAGTTCAAACTTTATTCCCATAGAAAACACATGAAACTTAGTTGTATTTGTAACAGCCCTTGTCACATAAGAAGCCAGAAAAATTCAGACTTATGAGACAGTCTGCTTTTCTTGCATGTTACTATTTTGTATTTTTTGGTGTACTGTTTAATTTAATGCAGGAGTATCATTAGTGTAAAAAAGGGGGGGGGGAGTTTAAGTGAATTTAGAGAGAAAAAAACCCAGGTAAGTACTTTGTTTTCCATGTGTATATTTTATTGTTATAAAAGTAAGTAAAATGTAGAAATTAAAAACTTTTAGATTAAGTAAAATACAGGACAGTAATAACTTTTCATGCAGTAAGCTCATGCATTTTGTAATTTGATAGAGTAACATAGGCTTCACGTTCGTTAGGTTGTTTTCTTAAGGCACGAATGTTAATTAGATGCAGTTCAAAGGGCAATAGAACAATATTATTTAGGTAGAAAGAGATGTATACTATCACAAGTTAAGAGTTTAGGATAAACAAATGTAGTTTTGTATTGTCATTTGAAGCCATTCTAGAAAGAACAGAAAGATTATTTGATTCCTTTTAGAGGTTTATGAGGTCAGTCAAATAGACCAATACAGTTAGGGTATTCAAAAATAATGAATAAAATATAAAGTTCTGCTGAAAAAAAACATTTGAAATTTATTTAAGAGGTTTTTGTAGTTTTAAGCAAATGAAATTTTAAATTTTTCAGAAGAGATATTATAATCGTAATATAAAAATAACTTAACACTTGGCACAGTCAATACTTTGACTCCATATATTCAGGAAGAAATATTTGGTGAAAATTCTTCATTAAAAATACTGGTATTTTGTTCACAAATAACTTGATTATTACTAAAAGCTTAAAGTTTTGTGAAGATATATCAAACAAATTAAAGGTTATGGTATGGGCACTATGCAACTAAATTTGGGGATTTTGAACTCGGCCAATTTGAACGAACCTCAAGCAAGAAAAGTTTAATTGCTGTAAAAATGTGATCTATTTGATCCCTGATGCAACCTGCTGTTAACTCGTGGGATACTCTTACCAACAAATAGTCTAACACTGCTAAATTAGGAACGTCTAGTGCAGATAACCCTTGAGCATCTTTGCGCGAAATTCAAAACAAGTTGCTGTAAGTTTTATTAGATATTTTTAATGTATACAAGTTTTTGACCCTATGTGCTTAACTTTATTGGAGACTTAATGTGTATTATAGTTCCAAATTTGCTGTGTGTATCAGCTAAATTTGGCAAGCTTCAGTAAACATAAGTATTTCTAGTAAATATTTATGTGTAAATTTTTGAATTATTTAATCAGTCTGTATGAGTGTAAATTAAGTTGAATAAACTAAACCTTCTGATTACCACTAGAAGAAAAAAAAACTGCTTGTTCATAATATTGGTACCAAACAAAAAGTTTTGTCTACATTGGTGACTATAAACAGAGTGAAACTTAATGGTCCATTTCAATCATACCACAGATAAAACAAGAGAGAGAGAACAATACATAGCTTCACAAAAGTCAGTAATGAAATCAGCTCTGAACATCAGAGTGGGTTGCATATGCCTTCAGAAAGAGATGAAAAACAGTGTCTGGACAGTATCGTTACTGATGCACCTGTTCCAAAGAATTTGACAATTAAATGGTATTTGACTGATGTTAAGAAGAAATAACTGATCTTTGTTATGTTTTTGTCTGGTGTTTCAGAGCTCGGGTATCAATAGCAATACTCCTAGTCCACTTAATAACCAGGCAATAGGTAGCCAAGCATCTAGTCTCAATATGAGCAACAGTATTAGTGGTTTGAATCCTGTTCTTGTCCAGAAAATATTGAACCAACAGCAGCCACCATCACCAGCTTTTGCTCCTGTGAGTACCTCTGGTATTTTTTGTTTTGTTTAAAATTAACTTGTGGAATTTTGGTGTTATGTACTACTGAGAGTAAATAATACCATGAAGTCATAGTCAAAATACAACAAAAACTCTAAATTTGAAATTTGTAATGGAAAAATGGAATGGGGAAAATACTGACAAGCAATGGAGGACTTTTACTTGTTGGTTGAATATTCATTATCACTAGAGGAAAGTTAATTAATTAAACTTTATTAACGAGAAATTTGTAAAAAATGCAAAAATGTTTATTTTTATATTCTTACTATGTTATGTTTGTTCCAAGATTAGAGTTGAATTAAGGATAAATTATTCATATAGCAGTTACAGGGCATAAAATCTTGTTTGTTTTTTGCAAGCAAAAACAAATATTTGATATTTCAGAATAGTTACAAATATTGCTTGAAGTATCCCTCACTGGCTTTACAGGTTAATATACCCCAGAATGGTCTTGGTGGGCAGACTGGTAGACTAAATCAGCAGAACTTGCCAACAACAGCTCAGCTGAAGCACCTGGTTCAACAGATTCAAATGGCTGTTCAGGCAGGCCACCTCAATCCTCAGGTAGTTTTGCTAAAACTGACTATTTTGCTGTGTGTGCATATGTGTTTTTTATAATATTAACAGTTGTAGTGGTAAAGGGTTATAGTTCTTTACTACACACACACACACACACACACACACGTAAATGAATGTAATACTACTGATAATTATTTGAACAGTTTGTAATTCAAGAATATTCTGTAATTTTGTAATGTTTATTTGGTGTAATTCACAAAGAAAAATAAGAGAAGATCAAACATAAAATCACACACCAAAAAAATGTATTTGTAGCAGATCCTCTGTCCAAAGCTTACTTGTGTTTACTGAGAAGCTCTCATCCTTTAAGAATTCTTAAAATTTTTCTTAAATGATTTCCCTTCTTTCACTGAATTTATTAGTACAAAATGTTCTCATTCTTTTATAACCCCACAGTGTCATATGTTGGTTGGAACTAAAGCAAATTAACTGAAAATAACTACAGGCAAGCTTTAAATACATTTGGATTGTGTAGATTGTGTTAATGGAGTGAATAGTAGGGCATGAGAAGTAATTTGGTTCTGGGGAAGTTTCATTATTCTTGTGAGGAAGAACAGAGAAACATGATGGGAAGTTTAATAGACTTAAAAATAAATCAGATTTTTTTAATGTATTTCTTATCCCTGAAATTTGTTTAATGTTATTTTTGTTTGAAAGGTGAGAAAAGTTTCTTCTTCACTAAGACACCTGAGTGTACGTAGGTGTAGAAAGTGCAGTTACCAACAGCAAAATGTTATGATATTTATTGAGATAGAATCATTTATTACATATAAGTTGATTTACATGAAAAATGTAAGCTGTTTAGTCTGATTTGATGCCATTTTGAAAGGGCAGGTCCTAAACAATTAGTAAATATTTGCTGTATTTAAGAAAAATGTGGTTTTCCTTTGTCTATTCATCTTAAGACTTGTTTGTTAAAGAGACAAGAAAAATATTGTAAGTGTAATTCTTTCTTTCTTGTATGTTTGAAATAAATCTATTGGAAGGAAACTAAAACATGTAGGCAGAATTTTGAGTATTACATAAGGAAGAAATCCTTATTTATAAATCTTTTTGTTGCTTTAAACTTGAAAATCTGATGTTAAATATTTCTGTATGTGTAAAGAACTTCTAAATATCACAGAAGTATATCTTAATATGTTACAGTTAAGATATATCTATTTATGTATACATAGGAGTTGTATAAGTAATAAGGCCCATCATAGCCAGATGGTTGACATTCGACTCGTAACCTAAAGGTCACAGGTTCAAATTCCCGTCACACCAAAAATGCTTGCACTTGCAGCCATGGGAGTATTGTAATGTGACAGTCAATCCCACTATTTGTTCGTAAAAGAGTAGCCTAAGAGTTGGCAGTGGTTGGTGATGACTAGCTGCCTTCCCTGTAGTCTTACACTGCTAAATTAGGGACGGCTTGCACAGAAAAAAGCCCTTGTGTAGCTTTGTGTGAAATTCAAAACAAACCAAATTATAAGTGTGAATCTTATAAGTTGAAACTTAACTACCAGTGTAGGAGATGTATTTTTACACATCAGTTCTTTGAAGTGATGTGTGGGAATAAAGTTTTGTTCATTTAGAAGATCATTTCCTCAGCTTCTGCTGTATTTGATTTATAAGGCTTGTGACAGGTAAGATATGTGATTTCTAATGGCAGTATTGGGACATATACATTGATACTTAAGTAGAATGAATACTTGTTCACAAAAAGTAAAATTCACTCAAATCTCATGAAACTTTAAGAAGCATCCTTATTGAGCTTACTCATTTGTTAATAACATTTGTTGTTACAAATTTTAGATTTTGAACCAGCCTTTGGCTCCACAGACATTGCAGTTGTTATATCAACTGCTGCAGCAGATTAAAGTATTGCATCAGATACAACAACAGCTAATGCAGCCCCAACCCCTAGGAAAGGGAAATCCTTCCTTGCAATTGAATGTTCATGTTGCACAAACGAAACAAAGGATTGTGAATCTCCAGAACCAGATAGCTGCTCAACAGGCTCTGTTCCTCAAGCAGCAGGTAAGGCTGTTGTTAGTTATTTCACTATAACAGTGCTGTGTCATTCATTTTCCTCCATTAACAGATAAGTTGTCAATAACTTGTAAGATACCTTGTGTTGACACTGTGCTTGATATTACTTTTATGCGACATGTATATTTTTATGTATGTATGTATACTTTTCTTCATGTGTGAACTGTCGCAGACTTTTGATAAAAGAAATTCTTTTCCTTGTGTTGAGGATTTGTGCCAACTTGGTATATCAGACTCCCTCTGAATATGTGTTTTTAAAACTTGGTGTATGTAATCATATTATCTCATCATAAAAAGAGTACAAATGATTGTTATTATATATAAATTTGTCTTTAGAGAAATGTTAAATTAGGAACCTTATGATTTTGTTCGTATACTTTGAAAATGGCCCTGATCAAGCACTGACATAAATAATTCCACCCAGCTTTGAACCACTTGGTAAGCACTTTGCAGGTGTCAATGCACATTTTTGTTAAATTTCAAAATTGAAGATAAAGTGATAATTATAGTTCCATGTTGCTAAATTATTACATCAGAAATATTTTAGAATTACTGTTTGGTCGTTGTGCAACATTTATTTAGTGTAATTATGAATAAAATGTGTAAAAGGTTTATTTACTAAGAAGTTGTCATACTTTTTTAAAAATTAATCATTCATGCTATGCCATAGTTGATTTATAGTTTTGTTCTTTTCCTGTTTTGTGACATTTACTGATACATTCTCTTGTTGCCACTTTTTTCTAATGTCACTTGATGTGGACTGAGCAGTCTCTGCTAGAGCTCGGCATTGAAAGTAGTTGAACACAATAGCTAAATGTTGTATACAGCAGTAGAAGCTACTCATAATACATTAGTTGAGATTAAATAAAGTAATTTGTGGTGGCTATCTTAAGCTTTCTGTCTGATAATAAATTAACAATACTTTAAAAAAAAACACCCAAAACACATCTTGTGAATTTGTGTAGTTTCTTCAGTTCCTGGCAGTGCTTTTTGTAACAATTTGAATTTTTTGTAAGTTATAGAAATAATGTATGAGATATATGTTAAGCTTAGTAAGTACAGTAAGTGATAAAATACCCAACTCTAAACTTGTTATTATTGTTAAATTTATTGTATTCAGATGGTACTTGCAATATAAAAAATTATATATTGAAATATAAAATTGTCACTGTAGAGAATACTATGAGCAAGAACCGTGATACTTGACCATAAGTAACAATGTTTGTTTTGGAAAGGTGATGTCCAGGTGTCAATGATAAGTATTTGTCATTCCTTCCAGCTTAATGAATTATGTAACTGGTGAAATAAATTATCATAGGAAATCATAAGTACTGATCACGTTTCACCTTTTAGTGGTGGACTAGAGCTACTTGCAGAAATTGAATTGCAAATTTCACTTGTACAGCAATAGATTCAGTAATTAAAATTTCTTAACATCTTAAAAATTGGTATAATTTTGTTAAAGATAATTATCTTGCATACAAATAATGATGGTTTTGTAATTGTTTTTATTTAAAATATTATCTTTCTGTTGTACTTACATTCAGACTAATGACAAATTGTGAAAGGTGATTTTTATTTTGAGTATAAAAATGCTTTTCTTTATCTTATACTTGTATTTTATTTGTACAATCTAGAACATCCCAAAATTTGTTTTTATTTAAACTTTATCACCAACTCTCATCATCAATGCATAAGTGCAATGAAATGAGTAAAATTAGGAAATAAATAAAATTTGATTTTTTGGTAGAATATCTTTTAAAATGTTTTGTTTATATTTATAATTTTGGGTTTTTACTTTTCATGGATAGTTAATTTTTATTATTTTGTGTCCATTACTATATTCATTTTGACACAATGTCATTGAGGCATGTTACAATTTCTACAGACTTGCAACTGTTCTACAAACTTTTAGCTCAGCACATATCAAAAGTCTTGAGAACAGGCATAAAGTAAGATGTGTGTTTTTAAAATGTTAACCTTTTAATTATGCATTTTAAAACATAATACTTAGTTAACTAAAATGTAACAGTAAGGCTTAAACATAAAATTTAAACTGTTTTTCTGACTATAATATTTAGACAAGAAACAACTATAAGTTGCTGTAGTCTGTCAACAGCCAATAACACCAGTCAGTTTACCTGTACTTTGTTATGACAAAACGAGGTTCAATTTCAAAATAACCTCCACCTTAGAAATGTTTTTAGTTTTTAAAGTCCATTAATCTTTTTAATGCTATTTAAGTTTTTAATTTATATATCAGACTTTTTTGATGTGATTCCCTTTTAAGAATTAAAATACGTATAGTTCAATTTTAAATTAGAAAATAGCCGTAACATCAAATAACTCGAAACCAGAACTAGAAAGGCCAACTTCAGGTGACTAACACTGCTGTTTGAACTACCAGTTGGTCATGCTGGAGAGATATAATAATTACAATTAGGCTAAAGAAAGTCCTTTACAATTTGTATTACTGTAGTTTTTCTTTTACCGCTGTAGACTAGATGTAAAAATTGGACTTAATGCTATTTATGTTTTAATTTAAAAATAAAACTTTGTCTTGTTTTACCTTAATTTTGTTTTGTGAATTTTAATAATTTTCCTTTAATTTTAACTTTTTACTGGATGTTTGGCATAGATAGTCTAGTTGCTTTGTACCTTAAAACACTAACTCAACAACTTCAACATAACCATTCTTGGAATATACTGTAAAATAAGTATTTTCTACTGACTGTACATACACTTGTATGTAACTTTTACAGGTAGGGTATATATATCAAACATATCTGTTGAATGTTGGTGTCGCAGCTATCAGGAGTTGAAAAAATGTATTGCTTGTTGTAACTATTCATTCAGAGAACTTTGAAATGAAACATTTAAGAGGATATCTAAGCACGTTAGATGTACAAATACTCAACTATTGTATTATTCAAGAGATTATAATGTTAATTTCATTTACACAAATTGATAATAAAGCTATTTAATTAAATTTTGAATGTAATACAGTGACTTAAACAGAAAAGTATTTATTGGAGCTCCCATTGCAAAAGAATTAAACTGACTAGATGTATAGAATGGAACATTGTGATCAACAATGAGACAATTCTAAGATGATTAGGTAATTTTAGTATTTTCTTAGCAGTCTTGTAACAGTTTGTAAGTTTCACAACTCAAAAATTGATAGACGTATTAAATCAGATTATATTTTCAAATAGAAACTATCAAACTAATTTAGGTGTATATTTATTTTGTGTTGATTATATAGTCAGTCAGTTTGACAGATTTGGGCTAGAGAAAATAATGTGAAAATGATGTTTTACTGGGGGAAAATCTTAATTCATTTAGCAGATTTAGAGGTTGCATAAATGAAATTTGAAAACTAAGATGAAAAACATTTTTAACTTTAATGTGAAAATTGCCTTACAGTTGGACTAGTGACCTTGCTGACTCCTTTTGCTAATGGATGAATGATTTGTTAAAAAAAATTGCTTTTTAACAACTTTTAATAATTGCTAAAAGCTTGCTAGGTTTTTTGAACATACACAATGCAAGTTAAGAATTATTGTAATTAATTTTCCAGTATTACTAGTGTGTGTGCATTAGGTTTACTTCATGACAGTTAAAGTATCGTCTAAATATTAGCCTACTTTTATACATATAGTCTGATTTAGTTGTAAGTAAGTTTTTACATTGCCCAGTAGTGTAATAAGTGAATATTTAAACTCTTGTTGATTACATGATTCATTTGTAGCAATTTCCTCATCAATCAACCATATCAAGTCCTCAACCGTCCTCTAATGATCTGTTTAAGCCCAGTGTGGAGCACGTAGCCACTCTTAATTCTGACTTGCATGAATTACCACTGAAGGATTCTTCAATTGGCCAGCCTCAATCCCGTCTTCCCCACTGGAAGAATTCTTCTCATGAAAAGGATGATACAGGCAACAATCATGGTATTAATCCTGGAGGAAATCCCAGTGGTTTTGGAGATTTTAGTCGAGCACCAGGATCTATGTCAAAGCCTTTGTCCTCGCCTGTATTATCATCATCTGTGTCTTCTTCACATTCCAGTCCTAATTTGCAGCAGCTATTAACTCAGAGTGATAGCACTTGGTCTAGTCTGTCAGGAGCTCAGAATGACTGGCCAGAATCCTCCTCGTTGGCATCAGCCAACAATACATCAAATGGCCCTATTGGCAATAGTCCTACCACTCCCACCAGCAACAGTTCCATTAAAATAGGCACCCCCTGTGCCAATGGCAGTAATAATATTTCATCGGAAGACCGAAAAGAGTCTGCATCTGTCTCTACCAATTCAAGCACTAGTTCAAGTGCCCAGTCCACCTACAGTTTGACTGATCTTGTAGCTGAGTTTGAGCCAGGGAAACCATGGAAGGGCACTCCTCAGAAGAATATCGAAGATGATCCACATGTCACACCTGGAAGTGTTGCACGTTCTCCTCTCTCCTTGAATACCATAAAAGATTCAGAACTTTTTAGTTGGTCAGCAAAGTCCAGTCCAAACATTCAAAATAATGACACCCTGGTATCTTCACTGACTTCCACCTTGCCTGGCAGTAACAATTGCTGGACATTTTATCCACCTACCTCCCAAAACAGGTAAAAAGTGGTATCATGGCAGTATCTTCTGAAATAGTTTTTGTTTATTGTTTAAGAATCTAGTTGTAAGGGTTAATTTCATTGATGTGAAGGATTTATTTTTACTACTTGTCAGAATTAGTTAAGATTTCAGTTTATTTCATTGGTATATAAATAAATACCTCTTTATACCACTTATAAGTTCTTAGTAAGTATTTAACAGGGAAGAAAAAATTCACAAGATATGATCCATGTTAATTAATTTCCTTCAAGTCTACTGTAATGTAAGCATTTGTTTTTGAATTGAACATTGTTGTTTTTCTTGTCAAAAAATTGGGGTAAGAGAAAAAGTAGTATACATATATTTTTGTGAGAACAGGCTAAAGTTTATATACATCTGTGTGTGTGTGTGTGATTTTTAAGTGCCATTTCTGTTGCTCTCTATGAAAAGTGAAAGTGTGATGTTTTTGTGTGCATGAATAAAATAATTATTGCTTTATTAGTAGTATTTTACTTGTAAATTTCCTTTAAAAAAGTAATTTCCACTCTAGCTCTAACAAGCAAGCAAACTTAAAGACTGGTTGGGGGGGCAACTTGGGTTCAGGATCTGATGTATGGGAAGTGCCTACTCCCAAAACCCGTGGTCCACCACCTGGTCTCAGTGCACAGGGCAAAGGACTTGGAAATTCTTGGAACTCATCACAGAGTGGAAGTCGACAAAGCTGGGGTCCAAGTTCTTCCTCGGGTAAGGTGTGTTAATTGAGAGCTAGCTCATGAAGAATCTTTGCCATGGAAACTATACATATGACATAGTAATTTAACTAGTTCAAGTATGTTCGTTAGTTTTGTGCTAATATATTTTAGTATCCAGAAGCATCAGTTAAGTGAAAGTTTAAAAGAGGAAAATGCATATTAAGTGTTGCAAAGTAAAATTAGGCTTAGAGTAATTGTAAAATGAAATCACAAGACATAAACATAATAGAAATCTTAAGTTGTAGAATCCTTTATGAAACAGAAATAACCTAAAGTACACAGTTACTTAACCCTGTCAGTACTGGTGAACATCTTTCAGGTGTTAAGTGCACATCTGTATATCAAGTTAAAAAATTTAAGTAAACATAACTCTCTCAACTATTTTTAATTCTTAAATACTTTTAAAAAAGTTATTTTTTTACACTTTATTTGTGTTAGTAACAGAAAATGAAAATAATTTTATTCTCTAATGTCTAAGCATCTCCAGGGGGTTATGCATGCAAATGGTGGATTTTTTATTAAAATTTTCTGAGTCGTAAAAGTAATATTGCAAAGTAACTATCGGCTTTTGATAGTATAATTGTTCATGTATGGTTACTTCCATGATTTTACTTGTTTGTTAGTGGTTACTCTAGCCATTTGTTGCTTGTTTCTTAGGTGTCATAGAATGTGATGTGAATAATTAGTGATGAAGTTCTACTTTGTAAATGTCTAGCCCATGTTTATTTATTTTGATAAAGCATATTATATAGATCAGTCTTGTGTAACATATATGGCCTGCAGGCCATGTAACAATACTAACAAATTCTTAAGATGTAAAGACATAACAGTCTCTGAATTTTACTTTCCTTTTGTGTGGTGTGGTCCACAAGAATGTTTGAAAAACTCCTATCTGGTCTGTGTCACTGAACAATTTACACCTGTCTGATGTACGCAAGTACTTACTTTAATGTAGGATAACACAATAAAAAAAATTTTACTTTGTTCTTTGGCAGAAAGTGTTATTTCCCAGTTGTTTGTGCCTGAAGTAAATGGAAAAGACTTGTCTTTCTCTTCGTACTTTGCTTTTGTGATCTGGGAGCATATAACGAAAATATGATGGGAGACTGTATTTGGAGGCTAATACCTGAAAATGATTTACATTACAGCCACAAATGTCAAAAATCTTTTCACTTCTAAACATTTTTATATAATTTTAGTATAAATATGTGTAAATCTTGATTCATATGTTGTTTTATTCAGAGTTTATGTAAATGAAAATGTGTAAAATTGTCCATTTTTACTTAGAAAATATGAAAATTTGTAAATTTCATTATCCAGGTCACATTTTAAAGTTTGAAGAGAATAATGGCCATTTTCTATACTTGTATAACATAAGTAATTGAGAAACAACACATACTATCCAGGAACAAAATTTGTGTTATATAGTGTTATTAAAATAATTTGAAGTAACACATAGGTAACTATTTAATTAGTTATTTTTGCTGATAATAAAATTATATATTGTTATTTTCTCTTAACTCTCTACACGCAGTCATTTGACCAACCTTGTGAACACCATATATATATAAACTAAATCTATGTTGGATTTTTCCTGTTTAAAGTTATAGCAGCAAACTGTGGTTATTTATCGTAAATAGCTTAAAGCCAGTAACAGCATAAATTTGTACACATTGTTTGATTTATTACCTTTCCAACCATATGCAACTAATATTCCTGTCACAGGAATTTATAAACTATTCTCCAGACATGTCAGTATGTTGAATGAAATAGTTTTTTGTAAGCATACCCCTTTTATGAATTAGTTTTCACTATCTCACCTAATCAGTTTATAATTTTTTACATTTTGTTACTTTTATAACAGTAAATGAAGAATATACACAAATTACAATGTATTGCAAACCTGTTACCTTTCATCATTGTTGGTTGCCAAAGAAATTTAAGCCTATTGTATATACACTAATGAAATAAAAACCTTATAACCCAAGCAATTTCAAAAGGTGAACCTTTCTTCCTCTTGGGCAAACTGTTTCCCAATAAAAAAGAAAGGTTCAACTTTTGAAAGCACTCAAGTTATAGGATTTTTATTTCAACTCTACCATTCTTGAACCTGTGTTTTAACATCATGCATGTACTAATAATACTGGTATACTAAATATTTACTATTTACTCTCAAATGGTGTGCCTAAGAACAAAGAATAATAGCATACATTTAACTAACATAATTTATTGTAACTATGGTATAAAACCTTATAACTGATACAAGTTTTTTGATTTGTGATTTATTTTGGGTTTTTTTTCAGCACCCCATTAATAAGTGACATGAAGCTTTATATATTTTCATGCCATAAAAATAAGGTTTAAAAGGAGTTACAATAGTACAATACTGTGCATTTATTGGTAATAATCTCATGTCAAGGGTTTTGATTTCATGACGGCATGATAAACCTGGTTTCGTAACCATGTTATGCGTATGTGTGAAGGTTTAATCTTTTCAGTCAGCTTGAGAGACCCAACAAGTTAAAATAGTTTGACAGTTGATTACATCTGCATACTTGTACTCTGTAGTTCTAAGATCTTTTAGAAATTAACAACTGGGAGAGAAAAATAATACAAAAACTCCTTGTCAGTTTTTTCAAACATAAACCATTAATGTTTATTGCATATAGATCTTGATTGGTACTGTTGGCAAAAATCATTATAATGAAAAATAGGTCATAGGTCAGCAAAAATTTTTGTCAGCTTTTGCATTATTGCTTATGAAATATGGTTAGAAGTGGTAATGAAATATCAAAGTATGTATATTAATTAGACCAACAGGATATATGAAATGTAAGTTTCAGATTACAAATTAAATTTAAAAAGATAGAAAGCATCTTTAATTGTTTTTTCAAAAGATGTTATTTTTTTAGTTTATAATGTGGTATAGAAGCTAAATGAAATTATCTGGTTAGTTTTGAGCAAAACCTAGAGTATTTAGTAAATTTCATAAAAGTTCATTAAGTATTTATATTTTGTGATAAGGAAATAAAACCATTCTGTAAAGAGTTTTATGAAATTGCTCAGCTAGTAAGTGAAAATAATTTTATCCCATTTACTTAAAAGATTGAAATGACACAGTTTATCTTAGAATATTGAATATTATGAAACTTTAGTCAGAAGTTTTGGGAAATGTTCTGGAGAGAGAAACTTTTAGTAACTTTTAAGTAAGCGTGACATTAAAATCAGTTTTAACGTAAATAATTATATAAGAATTTTGTGAGAGACAAAGCACAGTAAGTAGGATTTGTGTATGATACTGCCTAACATATCCACTCTTGATGTACATCTGAACTGGAAATGTGAATTCTTGGAATTCATGTATATTAATATTAAAATTAGAAGAAAAATATTCCTTGAATGATAATGGTTTATAACAAGAATCTTGTATGTTGCTACACTCATATGGACAAAATGTGAAACTCATTATTGCATATCAGTGATAAACACCAAATATACTGTAATTGTACACGCACGCACGCACACTCGCACCATAGTCAGTGCTCTCTGAATGTTTGTTTTTTTTAAGTAATTTTCATAGTCTATATTATATGTGTATTTATACGTATAACTAAAGTAGGTTGGAAAACATTAGTTATGAAAATTTAAGGATTGAAAATGTTAAAAACAAATTATTTAATACAGAAGTGTTCAGTGAATAGAGAAAAGGCTATATATTCATCTTAGTAAATTTAATTTCTCAAGATTTGTGATTAGTTTTACGAGTTAAATTTAAACATTCAGTTAAGTGTTTGTACTTGAAGGTGGTGGGAGAAGGTTTTTTTTGGAAATTTCAGATTTTAGTCCAAGAAGATATCAATTAATTTGTATCTGGTAAATCAATTTTTTTTAGAACCCAATAAAAAGAATGCCATTATTTTTATTTACATTATTAAAAATAGCTTTGTAAGAATGAATTTGGTTAGTCTTGTGTTTAAAGTTGCTATTATCAAATTATAGTGTTAAAGAAACTCGAGGCTAGTTGATCATTTGAACATGTACATTCAAAGCTACTTTATTTTTCTAGACTTGTTTTAAGTCTCCTTAAAGAAAATAATTTTTATTGAAGAGTTTGTTTAATTCTCCAATAGTTACCATTTCATATTTGTCTTAGAAACCTTACTTACGGCTGGCTACCACACACTTCTCAGTGCTTATTTCAATAATTACTATTGTGCTGTATACCCTTCATTTTATTTACACGTGATCTGTTGCTGTAGGTCTGGGTTTGGCTTTGTTACTCTTCACCTGTACCATTTCACTTCATTAGTATGTGTTTGTTTCCCTCTCCTTTTGTTATTTTTTCTTGTTGTGTGTTGAATGCTACTGAACCAATAGTTTGTACCATTAAAATTTGTATATGTTGTCTAATTGTTGAATTTCTTCTGAACATTTCTCAGTTAGTATATGATTTGCCAGAAAATTGTTTTGAATGCCTTTTTCCCATTAGCAAAAATACACTGATTTAAAACATGCAAGATTTTTTAATCTTCATTCATGCAATAATTTGTGTCAATGGTTCTTTTAATTTTTTTAAAGATGATAATTCAACAGTGATGTTATTTTTATGTTCTGCTGTATGAATAGAATGGAACAAAAGTGTTAATGTTTGTACTTATTGGACAAATAAATTTTAGAAATACTTATATATATTCATGAATGTTTTTATAAATTTGTATTAGTATATTTACACTACTCAATTAATATTGTTCACATCATTTCTGTTGCAATAGGATGGGACAAGGAAAACTCTTCGCTTATTTTGAAAAACCTAACACCTCAGGTAATATGAGAAATTCTCTTTTATAGCCTAATTGAAGTAAACTTGTTTCTCTTATTACTCAGTTGTAGAAAGGCTAGAAAGTTTTGTTTGAAATATAATGCTGAATTCTCTGTCATGAACAAGGATCATCCATTATATTTCAGAACTTCCAAAAATTAACTTTTTATTGTAAAAAAAAAATGCAAATATCAGTGATTTGGCCTTCAGTAGTTTGACAACAGTTGCTTGAAATAAAGAATTCTCCCATATATTAAATTCTACATCCCTTTTCTGAATACTTAAAATTATCAGTTTCCTTACCAAGTACACAGATTTCTAATAAAACTGTTCTTTGTCATTTGTATTTTTAAAGAAGTATGTAATCTATTAAATTTGTTTTAAATGAAATCTTTTACTAACCCTACTTATATGGGTTTGGTTCTGTTATACATATATTCATGTTTTAGTCACATTTAGAAGTTATTTCAACAGCATTTTTCTTCATACAAAACCACCTTTTCCTAAGACTATTCTGACTCCATTAAGTCACAGAAACATTGCTAATTAAAAATTTCCATATTAAAAAAAAGAAAGTGATTTTTTAAAAATATACAACAGACTTGTAATTTTACTGAAAGCTTTTCAATTTATAGAGATGCACTTTGTAAAAATTATTAATGCAGTATGTAATAGTTACAAAATTAAAAGATTTGACATTTTGGCCAGACACCTTTTAGTATAGTTAGCCTCTTATCTAATGAAACTGGTGCTGATTTTGCCTAAATATTGTTGAGCTATAAAGAATAAATTCACTTGGATTTGCTAGCAAATCTTATAATCATTGGCAATTATCTGCTTCCAGAGTATAGTATTTTTAATTTTCTTGACCATGTGTTCTGTGAAATGGTCAGTTTGTTTATTTAAAACACATGTATTTATTAGCCATGAGATTCTGAAGGCTTATTTAGTATTTTAGTAGTTGTGTGAATTTGAAAGTGCTAGATCCTTTGTACAAAATGTTTGTTTGTTGTAGATCGATGGTTCTACCCTAAAAACATTATGCATGCAACATGGTCCCCTACAACTTTTTCATCTACTTCTCAACCATGGGATAGCACTGGTGCGCTACTCCAGCCATGAAGAAGCATCAAAAGCTCAGTCAGCTCTGAACAACTGTGTCCTTGGCAACACCACCATCCTTGCCGACATACCAAGTGAGTCTGAGGTCCAGCAGTACCTGCAGCTTGCCAGTTCTAGTGGAATGGGATGGACAAGCAATCAGTCTTCAGGGAGTGCCAGCTCTTCATCATCTGGTTTCCGCAGCAACAGTAGCTCGTATCCCTTCAGCGGAAGTGGGGGTAGTGGCAATAGTCGTCTGGAATCGGGTACCTGGAACCCCACCAGCTCTCGATTGTGGGCTTTCCCCGGTAACAGCGGCAGCCTGTGGAACACTCCCACTAATATGAATGAGAGAAATCAAAACTCGCGTTCCTTCTTCAATTCGTTTTTGTCTAGTGATTTGTTGGGCACGGAGTCCATGTAACTCGAAAGTTGATCTGATGTCAGGACCCTGTAAATGTCCATCCACAAGTTACGTTAGGTGATCTTCCAGGGTAGATGACATAGATATATATATATATATATATGTGTGTGTGTGTGTGTGTCTGTCTGTCTGTCTGTATATATATACATATATATCTTTATCTATTATAAATGTATTAACATAAGTTCTGAGGTGCATTCTTTGTAGTTTAAAGCCACTGATTCCAATTACATCTTAATTGGTCAGTTTGTGATGCAGATTATTGTGAAGATATCTTAAGACAAAGATACGTACCTAAAGGTTATAACACTAATATAGTTATTATTCTAAGTAATTATGATATTCTCAGGCTTCTCAGAAGCCAGGTGTCAGTTGTGATAACTGAACTATCAATTGTTGGTTTAAGAAAGAAAAAAAAATTATAAAAATACATTCTTCCATTGTGTTAACTGAAATATTGAGGTGTTGGATGCAAAGTTTGAACAAGTGTGTGATATTTTTTACAGCATTGTTTTGACTTGTGTGTGTTTATTTCACTCTCCGCTTTGCTTCCAACTCCTCAATTTCTTCAAAATATGCTCAGCTGTCATAAGAAATTAGATGTTTGTGTATATTTGTGTCTGAAGTGCCAGAGATGTACAGAAGGCCTTACCTGAATGTTATCTGCCATATCAATATTGATGGATCCTGAACGTGGTGTAGTAATTATGTTTGAAAATGTACAGTTCTATTGTCTTCTCAGCCAAAAATAACTCAAAACCTCAATAGATATCATTTAAAGATTTTTACTTTCATAGACATATTTCTTAAATGCTGTTCGTCTCCCACCCCTGTCTCTCTTTTTTTTTTTTGCAGTAATTTATTACATTAGTTCATTGTCTACATTGACTGAAAAGAAAATTGTTAATTTTTCTGAGCTGTTGGTTGTGGATCTGTATTAAGAAACAACTGCCACAACCATCTTGTTAAATAAAATGTTTTTTGTTTTATATAGTTGATAGGATCCACAGTAAAAATTAGTTATGTATATAAAAAGAAATATTATACTAAAATAAGAAATGAAAAACAAACCATCAGTTATTTTTCACTGATGTACAATAAAAAAACTCATTCCAAAGGAAATGTATAGATAGAATAATCGGTGTTAATTGGAACTGTTCTTGGCAGAAAAGAAGTGTTTAGTATCTTGGCAATCATTTCTTGGTACCTACTGAAGTAAAGTTTAATATTTGTGTAACATTGCATTAGGTGACTAGCAGGATAATTCAAATCATACTGTTGATACTCTGTACTTAAGGACTGACTGTTACATATGTCCTCAACATCCAAAGAAGCACTGGAATGAAGTTAAGACCACCACCCCTCAGAGTCAAGTTGAACATCCCACATTTCTTCACGTTTTATGCTGAAATATAGAAATGTTGCATATATGATTTTATGTGGTGCTTTTAAGAAGGCTATACAGGACCATTGATGGCAGGATTGTTGCCTTCCTTCCAGGAACTTGTAAAGGTCCTGCCCTCTTGTGCTGAAATTGATTTTTTTTTTCTTTTTTTGAGCATTGTTGCTTGCCAAAGTTTTTCAGATCAAATTACTAAACGATTTAAATGAGATTGTTATAAATAGAAAGATGAAAAAAAATGTTTATATTACAATGCAGAAATGTTGCTTTAAGAGTGTAATATGTGTGTAATATATAGTGCATGTGTGTATATAGTTCCTTTTTTGAGGACTGTCTGATTAGGGCAGCTCTTGGTCCCAAGAGGCTTGATGTGAGACTAGGCCCAAAACCCGGTGGCTGCATGATCTTTTGGTACAAAATATTGTGTTAGATTTGGGGGTAGGGTTGTTCACACATTTAAATTAGTGTCAGTTAGCCTTGCATTCCATACATATATTAAACTTCAAGAGTGGCTCACAGTTTGGTTAGTTCAAATGATGGTTCAACGTGATTCTTCTTTTTAGACTTAACTAATGTTAATGAAATATTTGAGTTCTTGTGATGAAATAAAAAAATAAAAAATAAAAAAAATTAATATATATTTATATGTGCTCTGTTTTGTTTTGTAAAGGAATTTTGTTTAGCATAATGAATTTATTCTGTGTACATTGAAGAATTTGTCTGGTGCAGTATATACAAATAGCACTGGTCTTCAGTTTGTTTCCTTCACGTTTCATTACAGTGACTTACTCCTGTGTGGACCATACAAAAGGAGGCTTATAGTCAGTACAGTGCCTCTGGCCGAAACTAAAGTACAACATCCATAACCCTTGAGTGTACTTAAAGTGATATGTTTGTTTTTGATTGAGATTCTCAACAACCAGTGATGATAATAAACTGACCCGTGCCACCAGTTTTCTCAAAAAGGCTTTGTTTACTGTATATTCACACTAAAAACAGTAGTATACAGTGATGAAACTAACCACTGTTTTTAAAAACTTGTTATCAAAATGTTTATACTTGAGAATTTCTCGTGGAAATTCAAGGGCTACAGAAGTAGTCCTACGTGGCTTTAACCTTGTGGTCTACACTTTTAAAGAGGTCATATGAAGGACAGCATTAATGTGCCCATTGATATTTTGGTGTTTTGACTCTGACCGTCCAGCTTTTTTTTTTTTTTTTTTTTTCTACCCCAAAGGTATTTGTCTTCAATTAGGAAGCATAGCAGTGGTATGATTTCCAAATATTGCTAATAGTTCCAAGACTGGTTTTCATTACTCGTGGAAGAGTACACGGTGCTAGCTAACTGGTAAAGGTTGTGTAGGAGAACCTCCTTCTCCTGGTATTCCTGCATCTTCCTAAATTATTCTTGTGTTTAGAAGTGAACTTGTAAATTAATGTAAGACAAACTATTAACTGAGGTGTTGTCATCTCAGTACTTTATATGTGGATGCTTACGGCTCTACCTGTCATTATTTTCGTTCGTGAGTACGACCTCGGAATGGCAAGAAGACGTGTCTATACAGATCATAGTTCATATGTGATAATGCATGTGTGGCTCATCTTAGGGACTTTACTCTAGAGGATATGACACTGGCACTAAAGAACTATGCCTAGTCTGAAAATTCGTTTCACACTTTTGTTGCTACTGTTGAATTCCATGAATCTGGGACCTTGTTTGAACACTTATTTTTAAAAGCTCTCTTGAAGCCCACAGCTTGAGCACTAGTGAGACACGAGTTCAGAACAGTTTCGGTTTTTCCTTGTCTTTATGTTAAGAACAGTTGTGAATTGTGTGTTGATCATGAGATTACTATGTATATAAATCTAAAGGGTTAAAAGCCTGGCTTTGATTCATTCAGTTTTAGTGAGTTAAATGTGATTTGATGGGAATAATGCCTATAAATGTTATTGGCTCTATTTTAAATTTGATAAGTTATTTTATATGGTAGGAGTAAATTGTTAGACTAAATGTAAACGTTTTTCATATTTGGTTACGATAGCTGGACTTAATGTATAGTCTTACAGTCAGTGGTCTCTATCTAGTATGCTATTAGAATTAAGTAATATTATTCTATTGGTGTTTGAAAAAGGTAAAAATGCATTTCTAGCATTTAGAAATCAGAGGTACGAGTCCCTGCCTCCTTTCTATGTTGGGATCTACACAGCCAGCATCAACAACTAAAAAACACCAACGGGTTTATTACGACAGGTATAATCAGATTAAATGAGGGACTGGTGTGGTAAAGCAATCTCATTTGTATTTAAATAGTTATTTCGTGTTTGAAGAAATTCGTTATGATTATTCTGTTAAGTGGTGGCATTTCACAACATAGCACAATTTTTCTTTATTACTTATGCTGAGTTACTTAAAAGTCAAAACAATATTTTTATAGCAAGTTCCCCTTTTTTAATTTGCATTATGAAATTAATCTTTTTTTTTCTTTGTTTTGTAACATACCAGGCTTTGAGTGTGTTACTTAAATAACTGTTTTTCAATTTCAGCGTTAAAATAAAATTATTGGTTGTTGTGTCAAGAATATGTGGAAGCGTTTTGTAAATGTGTATGTACGTGTTTCTGGTTGTTGTAGTCAGACTTGGTGTTCTAATTAATCTGTTAAAACCTGATCATATTATTGTGTTTTGTGAATAAACGAAGGTTTCAAGTTGTGCTTATATATGTGTGCGTGCGTGTGTATGTCCCTGTTGAAAGATATTTTTTGCCAACTTTAACTGTCAGTATTTCGTGTTGCCATTTAAATGTTTTTTAACACTCGAAAAATAAAGTTAAAAGCTTAGTTTGTATTCATTGCACAGTGGAAAAAATGGACTAGTGAAAACACGAAATTACATTAGTAGATTTACAGGCGTTTTTATTATTATTACATTCATCCACCAAAAGAAAGGTGTTGCAGATGATTTTCTAAGGTATATTTGCATTGTGCATTTGGAAAGTATAATTAGAAGTCGTAGTGTTCAGGTTCAGGTTTTTAGGGTCACACGTGTTCATTGCATCAGGTGAAAGATGCGTAAGAAAGCCCTTACTTAGTGTCAAAATCTGGTTGGAAAGTAACATTTCCAGTAGATTGGGAAAAGAATGAAATACGGGTGAAAAAAATTACAGGTGTATAAAAGTGAAAGCTAGTTTTGAGTTTGTTATCGTTAGGTTAGAAAAACATCCAAAAAACTCTAGTGCGCGCCTAAGCCAGAAAGCAAAAATATCTTACAGTAAACTACTCTCTCTATATCATTTTTTTTGTCGTTACAAATAAAATTGAATTCGGCGACAGTGGTGTGTCAAAAACCTTTCGATCTGTAGGATCAATTTTGTTGTTGTATTTGATAAGTCTTATTGTTGCATATAGGGTTAAATTAGTATTTTTAGAGGTACAACAAACCCATTCTGTTATGACATTGGAGAGCAAACACTCGTGTTTCAATTTTTATTAACCCGATCCTAGTATGGTTTGTTTTTGTGTGCTTTTATTTGATTGTTATGTGGGAAGTGCATCTCACCTGGCATCAGACCTTTCTACATTAAGTGACTTAAGTAATATATGAAAACTTATCTGTGCGTCTATATGTTACAAAAGTTATTTTGGGACTGTTGACGTCATTAATGTGATTTTCTTTTTAAATATTTTTCTCAGTTATATGTAGCAAATGCATTTCACCTTGTATCACTTTCTGCGACTTTGAGTAGTATATGAAAAATTTTCTGTAATATGAGTTTAAATGTTGGCTATTAAAAAGTTATCTTGGGATTGTTGACGTAACAGTTGGACTTTCATTAGTGGTAGTATTTTGTGTCTATGCTTTATTATACAACAACGCCTTCTAAAGCCCTATTTTTTGGCATTAAACAACGTACGCGATTGGAATTAAGGTGAAAAAAATCATTTGAGATGTTTAAGAAGTTACCGAGAACCCAGGGTTCTTATAGTAGTACCAAATTATACTGCTATAAAGTGTATTCTGACTTTGTTGTCTCAGTGTAAGGTTTATCGTGTAACCTTTGTTTTAATAATTAACGTATAGAAAAAAAGGCACTATAACTGTGGTTTGGCGATAGTTTTATTATTATTTTGTTTTTATTGTTCTGCGTTAAATCTTACGAACTATTTTTATTACCGTTTCTATACGGACTCCAAGAAAGCCCGTTTTTGTGTAAAGTAGTAAGAGTAATACTGCTATTATTTACATTAATAATTTGTTCTTTCTATACAGTTGTAACCAGTGTATTGATGTGTTTCATATATAAATATAATCACCATGTATTAGTTGGAATCTATGAAGTAATATTTATTAAATTTAGTCACAACTATCAATACTCTTGTTCTTACATTATTACTGGTGAAAGTTTTATTTCTTGAAGAGAGAGTAACTCGTAAAATCAATTGAAAGATGTTCCAGGGATTAATTAGGGGATTTTCTCTCCGCTGGTCCGCTCACTACAAGCCTATACGTCGTAGTGTTTTTTTAATATTTGTTAGAATGGTTTCGTTCCTTGATGTTCATGAGAGCGGTGACGTTGAATCTCGGTTTGTGCTGATTGGAGCGAGATGATCATCTCTCCCTTCAAGGCTCGTGAAAGCACGTGAGAATGACTGGCGTGGTAAACGATTGCGGTTTCTCCCAGTTGTCAGATGTTAGTTGCAAGTTGTGTAGCTGGAACAGACACTGTTTATAAATGTAAAAAGTGTTTTAAGTGACATCGAGAGGTCAAAGTGTTGGAAGACCTTGATCTTCAGCAAACTTTTTTTTTCAGTCAGTGGTGTGCCAAAACCGAAATAGGTCCCTCCTTAAAATTATTGTAAAAAATTAGCCTTCAGTTCATGTCTGATTTATTTAGAGTGCAGTATTTGAAATGTGGTCCCTGACGCAATCTCAAAATTAGTTTGTTAATCTCCTTTCACGTTAAAAGAACTAACAGAGCTAGTGTGAGATTCGTATTTGAATATTTTAGGACTAATTTTTGTGACTCGTGATATGTTGTTTTCCCCTTTATTGAGTACAGTACGACTTCGTTATGAGTAATATTTAGTAAACCTTATTAATGGTAGCATCATTAGTATGTGCAGCCAGTATTTTCAATATTATTATTTATTTATTACTAAAGGTGGGGAGTACTCGTGGGAAAAAATATTACTTTTTCTCTTTCGAAAAAACTTGTGGTTGCATATTTAATAATTCGTTTTCACTGGATAAATATAGGCCGCATTGTGTAACTTTTGGTTATTATCGTACGCTATAGAATAGAACTCTCATTGCTTTCTGTCTTACCATTTGTCAGATTGGTTTTAAAATTGTAATTGCGATTTATAAAGGTGTCTTTGTCTAGTATTTCTAAAGAGTCGACCTTCTGGGCGTTTTTAGACTACAGATTTACCAGTCACAAACTTTTACCATTTTATAAGAGTTGGTGGGGTGCATTTATAATTTTTGTGCCTTTTAAGAACTAAATTAAAACACCGAAATTATGCTCTGTGTACAAATGCATACAGTAATATCTCTCCTTTTTTGCTGTTCAATCGAGAAGTATTTTCCTGCTCCAAAAATATTCGCATTTTGTAATATATGTATGTAATCGTCGATTGTTTAGTTCGCTGTAAAGTTTTTGGCAGAAATTAAAAAAAAAAAATATTAGCCCCCAAATATATATAGCTACACCCTTGCTGTGTGAAACTGCTCCAAATGTACTAAAGAACAGACTTAGTTTATTTTAAGGTATATTATGTTAACGTTTTACTATATGCACTAGTGTTAACATTTTAGTTATTTTGCTCAGGGTAGTGTGTTTTACTAATAGGGTTTTTTTATATGGTTTCATTGTTCGTTATAAATCAGTAAATAAATGGTTTGTGGATTTCTTGCCAGTTCGTTTATGAGACGTATACGACTGTTGCACGTGCGTAGTGTTTGTTGGTTTTTTCTCCCTATACGTCAATGAGGTTGGGTTAATTTTGACAAGTCCTGTCTTGTCGTCCTGCTACATAACTTTTATTATTATTATTATTATGTTTTGAAGCTGACCTTAGATTTGTGAAGTACGAGATGCATAGTCATGGCATGAGCGAAGCACGTGAAAGGCGTACGTCGTCTACCTCGATCTACCTGACTTGCGTGTTGAGCATGCTGTCGCATTCCGTAGACAGTGTGGAGGACATGGGTTCAGAACCATTACACGTGTACAGTACTGCTATATATATATATATATATATATTTGTGAATGAGATTATTTTATGTGCGCCATAGTCAAGCTGTAATAGTAAGGCGATATTTTCTAGATTAAATATATTTTATGGTTTAATTTTAGAAATTTATGTAGTAGATCGGCCAAAAAATGCGCGTTTCTTGTAGTATAATTGACATATATGTTCAGTTACTGTACGATTTTAGAAGACCTTGGATACGAACTCTATGAACAAGTTAGCCCTGGAAGTGTAGAAAAGTGTATTTATGCTGTTTCTGGTAAAGTACGGGTACCGGTTGTGTCAAAAGCCTTATTTAGTTTTTGTTATTAATCTGGGCTGACAACGATAAGGTCTCAACTGATTATAACAGGTGTTTGAAATATGGGCCTTCCAGGAGAGACGTTGAATGAAGTATGTGCATTCCCACGTGGCTGTTACAGACATTAAAGGGGCCTTCTCGTAGAAGCTGTTAGACTTTATGGTTGGATGTACTTTGCATAGAAACACTTTAATGTGATGTGTTAATTTTTGTAATAGTCTCATGCAGTTCTGAAATCAATAAAGTTTTGTGTGCCCAAAATTACCAAGAATCGTGTGTACTTAGTTCTGTGTGTTGAGTCGTTATGATTGCGATATTCTCGGATAAACTCCTTCCCCTTTCTCTTAATAGGTGGTCGGATAAGAAACAATCCGAATTATTTGAGTGGACAGATTTTAAAGCAGTATGAACTTGTACTTTTAACTAAATGCACTTAAAAGACAAAAATGACTGTACTTAGCCTCTCATTGGATGTGTGGGAGATTTAGTGAAGTCTGTTTTGCACATTGGCGTATCCTGGCCCGGTGGCTTTGGATTATCTCGCTTACTTACAGTACTTTCAAAGAACAGTCGAAGGTAAATCACAGGGGGCAGATACCTTTGTATTTGGTATGAAAGAAACTCGGTGAAAGTGTTTGAGTTCGGCAAACAAGTGTTTTTTTGAAATTTTACTTCAAATCTTTCAAACACATACTCATAAAGTTTTATTTGGAATTGAATTGTCAAGTTTTTGATCTATCAAATGGGTTGAGATCAAGGCTTGGAAACCATTGCATCATTTGAATTATTCCAGCAGCTTCCTTCTTAGTTACCTTCTTAGTTAAATAATTTATTCATAGGTTTGATGAATGTTTAGGGTTATTATGTTCTTGGTAGTAAAATCCTTTACCAATGAAACACAAACCACTGGGTAGACTCTGATAGATCAGTATTTGATGGTACTTCAGCTGGTCTATTAGTCTACCTATTTTGCATATATATCATGTTGCCTCAGCAGATAAACCCACTCATTCCCCAACCATCACACTGCTTTTCCTCCTCGTGTTTCGTGGTAGATGCTACTGCATTGGGGTAATTATCACCTTTCTTTTCTCCGGACGTACAACTTGCACTTTCAACAAAACATTTCAACTTGGATTCATCCGTCCACATTTCCCTTTTTCAATAATCAACGGCCCATTTTTTGTACTTTTTAATGAAACCCAGTCTCTTGACAACGTCTGGAGATAAAAGGAAAGGTTTTAACTGCTACACGATCAGATAACCCATTCTTGTTGAGCTTTCTTGACACGGTAGACCTGGATAGTTTTCTATCATTTGGTACATGGCTGTTTATCTCGTGTTTGATATCATTGGCAGTCTTCTTTGTCTTGACGGCCCAGCATGACCAGGTGGGTTAAGGCGTTCGGCTCGTAATCTGAGGGTGGTGGGTTCGAATCCCCGTGGCACCAAACATAATCGTCCTTTCAGCCGTGGAGGCGTTATGTGATTTTCAATACCACTATTCGTTGGCAAAAGAGTAGCTCAAGAGTGGGTGGCGGGTGGTAATGACTAGCTGTCTTCCCTTTAGTCTTACACAACTAAGTTAGGGACGGCTAGCGCAGATAGCCCTCGTGTAACTTTGCGTGAAATTCAAAACAAACAGGTCACATGTAGTTGGTTTCAAGAATTCTAAAAATTGTTTTTTTAGAAGCTGCTGATTTTTAATCGATTTTCTCAAAATATGTAGGATTTTATTAGCTTATAATTCGAATGTATAAAGTTCTCTCGCTGCTTCATGGCCAGGTGGTTAAGGCACTCGACTTTTAATCCGAGGGTCGCGGGTTTGAATCCCCTTCAACCAGACATGCTCGCCCTTTCAGATGTGGGTCAGTTATAATGTGAAGATTAATCCCACTATTTGTTGGTAAAAGAGCTATCGATGGGTGGTGATGACTAGTTCCCTTCCCTCTAGTATTTCACTGCTAAATTCGGGACGGCCATCGCAGATAGCCCTCATGTTACTTTCAGCGAAATTCAAAACAAACCCTGCTTCATTTTTCGTAAGGTAGAAGAAAAAGCCTTTTGTCGTTAAAATCACTAACGTATTCTTTTTAACTTACAACTAGACTGAAATTACATTAATCATTCTATATTTTATATGCAAAAACGGCTCGTTTGGGTTGAGAAAATATTTCAAATAGAAGAGCGAACAACGTTTCGACCTTCTTCGGTCATCGTCGAGGTTTACAAAGAAAGAGGAAGCTGACCACATGTTTGGAAGGGGTTATGTAACTGAGTGTCTATAATATTAATATAGGTGTAATATTATAATATAGGTATAATATTAATATTATAGATAAAATTATATATTCAAACATCTAATCCCGCCCTCTACATTCCGACACTCAGTTACACAACCCCTTCCAAACATATGGTCAGCTTCCGGTCAGTTACCTCTTTCTTTGTGAACCTGAAGATGACCGAAGAAGGTTGAAACGTTGTTCGCTCTTCTATTTGAAATATTTTCTCAACCCAAACGAGCCGTTTTTGCATATAAAATTCTCAACAAGTGGGTTTCTCGACATCACTGATAATTATTCTATATGTTTTATCCCCGGTGGATCAGCGATAAATTTAAGGCTTAAATCCATGGTCCAATTCTACGTGCTTGTTAGAGTTAGGTAATTCAGTGCGTGACTTTATTTTTCATACCTCTTGTAGTGCAGTGAGTTTGGTTTGTCGTTTTTAAGAATTACGCACCCTTGTATCGAGTAATTAAATTTTCCAACCTGAACGTCACCTTAAGCCCACAGGAAGTCAACAACTAAGTCATTCCAACATGAACTTCATCTTAAACTCACTTGTCCAGCTCTGTGACCCAGGTTACGATACTGATTCTCACTTTTATGACACATCTGCAGTTAAAAATGCATAAAGTTGAACATGTTTCGAACTTATTATTTAGTATTAATGACATACAAAAATTGATAATAACCTGTTTTTAATGATAAAATAATAGCAACACATGAGAAGATATAATGCCTGTCAAAATTACCAGCATGTAAAATTTAATCTTCACAACTATTGGTTTCATTAGTTTATGCACTGCTTTTACTGCTGTGAGTTTACACATAATCCAGTTAGTACAATAAATTAACTACAATACCTTGGTATTGCTGACACCCACAATGTGAACAACAAGCATATACCGAATTATTTTAGTCGATTACAGTCAGAATACTCTGTTATAACTCACTACCTGAAGCTTCAAGATTATTGAACTCAGACTGGACTCCTCCCTTACTTTGTGTCGAATTTGTTAGACAAAAAGAAAGGCAAGATACAAATGCAGAAATTTCAATATATATATATAATGCATTACAATACAAAAGTGAAATGAGTTTTCGTGGACATGCATTGAATTGATAAGGACTGGTAAAAAACCTTTATTGGTTTCTTCCCAATTTAAATGTACCCCTTCCCTATACGTTAAAATTTAAACAAGATGAGATAAAATCGAATTGAGAAGTAATCCTGACATGTTAATTGTAAATTAAATAATCCAGTAGATTATTTTTGCCCTTTCAACTTTGGGGGTTTTATTACGTCACACCCAATTCCCCTACTCATTGGTAAAAGAAGAGCTCAAGAATTGGCGGTGGGTAGTGATGATTGATTGTCTTTTGTCTTAAACCGCTAAATTAGGACGGCTAGCACATATAGTTCTCGTGTAACTTTGCTAAAAATTAGAAAAACATACGAACCAATACATAGCGTTTTGAGAGGAAACTTAAATAAAGGATGGAACTTTGAATAAGCCTTGTTTACAGAAATGTGTCAAACCTTGGAATCAATGAGACCAGAATAACAACTCTTCGTCGATCTTTTAATTGAATGGAGAAATATAATAATATGCTTTTAAATCAGTTAGACATTTATCTGTACGAAGATCTGCCATTCCTTCTTTTACGTTATCAAATATTAGTACACGAAGTTACGAGCAACGTGCAATCGCTATTGATGTTTGGAATGTAACTGAAATGCCACTGGACATTCTGTACTCACATCTTGATAATACTAAGCGGAATATGCAGGGAGACTAAGGAAGACCACTAATGTCACATATGACTTTACTTCGGAAAAACGTCATTCATGTAATAGTAAACTGACATGTTGTTATGATGTTAATGTTGATAAGATTGGATGTCGTTACGGTGAAGTGGTGTGGCTGTACAATCATTGTCACAAAAGAGGAAGAGGTCCAAAGTTAAACAGGTGTTTGGATGGATCAAATGTTTTTGTGAAAAAGTGGTTTGCAGAATACAGATGTATAGGTTGTTTAAGCCAAAGTTATCTACCATGTTTTTCTTTGGAAGTAAATTTGTGAGAGAACAGCTAGCTGAGTAACATCAGAGAAGATTCTTTAGTGGTAGTGTGCTAAATAACTCAAGATATCTTTAGCAGATTTACCAGAAAAGAATGAACCTATTGAAAATCCCAGGGTTCCTGTCAGGACCACTTCTAGAAGAGTACTAGTCATACCATCTAGCCACATAAGCATCACAAAAAGAGTTCGTGAATGAATAGTTTACACATAGTAAAATAACTTATCAACTGTTTCACTAGTCGGAATGTTTATCGTATTTTGTTTGTTTGTTTGTTTGTTTTGGAATTTCGCACAAAGCTACTCGAGGGCTATCTGTGCTAGCCGTCCCTAATTTAGCAGTGTAAGACTAGAGGGAAGGCAGCTAGTCATCACCACCCACCGCCAACTCTTGGGCTACTCTTTTACCAACGAATAGTGGGATTGACCGTCACATTATACACCCCCACGGCTGGAAGGGCGAGCATGTTTTAGCGCGACGCGGGCGCGAACTCGCGACCCTCGGATTACGAGTGCACGCCTTAACGCGCTCGGCTTCGTATTTTGTATAAAACCTTTAATTAACAATAGAATAATTGTAAAGCTTATTTTTTTGAAAGTTAAGTTTTGCTAATTGTTTAGGCCTAGCGCGTTAAGGCGTGCGCTTCGTAATCTGAGGTTCGCGCCAAACATGCTCGCCCTCCCAGCCGTGGGGGTGTATAATGTGACGGTCAATCCCACTATTCGTTGGTAAAAGAGTAGTCCAAGAGTTGGCGGTGGGTGGTGATGACTAGCTGCCTTCCCTCTAGTCTTACACTGCTAAATTAGGGACAGATAGCCCTCGAGTAGCTTTGTGCGAAATTCCAAAAACAAAACAAAACAAGCTAATTTTTTATTATACTCTATTGCAAATTATGAAATGTTATATTTATTGTACTATTAATAAAGGTATTGTGCAAGGGACTTCACAATCAAGAAATGTAGTCTAGTACACTACCTCGTTACTATTTTATTGTTTTATTCACTAGAAGAACTGATTGTGCTAAGTTCAAACGTTTCGCAGAATCTTGAAAGATGTTACTGTGGGAAACTTGGTTGGTAATGATGCCAAAATTCGGGTTTCGATAGATATGGTGACAAGAAGTAAGATAGTTCATTGTGTAATTTTGTGCTTAAACCAGCGTATCCCAAACTTTCTCAGCTCAGTTCCGTTTATTAAGTAGTTAGGTCCAAACAACTTGATGTTTAATAATTATTTATGTCTTAATGTAGTAGCTGTTTGAAAGAATAATACACGTAAATTGAAAGTAAAAACGATATTTTTAGTTTCATTTTTAAATAGCCACAATTACTAATGGGATGCATGTGCCTGTTGGGCATCTTGGAATTAGATTGGACACCACCACCCTCATTTCTTGTTTCACATTGATATTCGCGCGGTACTTGCTTTTTATCACAGCAACCGCTAAAAACCCAGCTTGGCAGAGATATGACGTCGCAAATGGAATTAAGATTCGCTGAGCTTAATCACTTAGCAACAGATATTCATGTTTTACTGATATTCAAAATTCACGTTCATATTGCCAAATTTTGTTTTTAAAGTCTTGTTACAAGACAGCTTAATAAGATTTTCTTATTTTCTTAAGAGGTAAATTCAGATGAGGTATTAGCCTTAAATGACTCTTGGGTCCATGCAAACTTCTCCATATATTCTGAAAAGTAATTTTCAAACCAATCACTGAGCTGTGTTAGGTGCTTCTCAAAAACAGATTTTAGTTCGTGGATCAAATCAACTTCACTGAATGTAAAAAACTGATGCCACAGGGGGAAACAGTCTTTGCCACCATCTCCATTCATTTTTCTTCTCCACAGCAGTAACTTTTTTTCTGAAGACTGAAACTTTCTCTGAAAATTTCAGATTGTGCGTGTTGTTTACCTGCAGAGAGAGATTTAACACATTCAGTTTTTCGAAGCGATCCCACAGGTATGCTAATTTTGACAAAAAATTAGTATCTAAGAAGTTTTTAGCACATTCGTGTTCTCCTTCTTCGAGATAAGAGTAGAGTTCCTGTCATAATTCGAACACATGAGACAATACATTTCTACGGGAAAGCCGTTGCGAGCGAAAGTAGTACAACAAAGATGTGTGCTCAGATCTCATATTCTCACGCAGTTTTTAAAAATCTCGTCTTCTGTGACCGAATTTTTATAAAGTTCGCCAGTTTCAACACACTGTAGATTGTGCAGTGGGTTCACAGTGCATCAAGAGCTTTGCTTTACTTTGTTTTGAGTGCCTATAATCCCCCAAACAGCCAGGCATAGAGCGACCACCATCGGTATAAACGTCAACGCATTTAGTTCAGTCAAAGTTGTTTTCACACATAAAAGCGTCAAGCATCTCAAACATGTCTTGAGTCTTTGTACCTGCAGTGATACTTTTACAAAAGAGCAGGCCTTCCACAATTTTGTCACTATCTACTAATCGTGTGTAGCAAGTCAAATGAGCATCCTTGTTAGTATCCATTGCCTTATCTAGATGTAACCCGAATTCCTTCTCTTTCATTTTTTCAATTAGCTAATCGTTGAGGTCTTCTGCCATGTGTTGGATACCACAACTAATAGCAGTCTTCCTGCAGATTCACCAACCCTCATGTTTACTATATTCACTGCAGCCAGTAAAATCAGTTTTTCTGCTATGGTGAGAGGGTTTTTACATTTCGTGACTTTATATGCCAGCTTGTAGGATACTATCAAAGCATTACTTGGTACTAATGCTTGTTTCTTTATATGCCAGCTTGTAGGATACTATCAAAGCATTACTTGGTACTAATGCTTGTTTCTTTATATGCCAGCTTGTAGGATACTATCAAAGCATTACTTGGTACTAATGCTTGTTTCTTTATATGCCAGCTTGTAGGATACTATCAAAGCATTACTTGGTACTAATGCTTGTTTCTAAAATGAACCTTTTTTCTTTCAATTCTTTTAACTCTCTGGAAAAATAATCACGGGATTTACTACCCATGTTAAGATGATTGGTCTATAAGTGGCGTTTTAGTTTACTTGGAAGCATGCACTCTGAAGCCAAAACTTTTAGGTATAATACACACTGCGGACACTCTTCATGACTGATATCTACCGAAGTGAAACAAAAATCCAGATAACTATCGTTATATTTCCGTTTCTTCACAACTTTACTACTGGTTTGTGGTTCGTCATTCTTTTCTTCACTCCTACACTTCTTATTAATGTTGAACAATCTTTCCGTTTTTATGCACAAGGACTAAACTCAACAAAATAATTTACTAAACTTCGCTAGACCTCGCAGACACTTAATCACAACGCCCTTCAGTTATTTCGATTACTGACGGATACGAAGAGTCGACAGATTTTATATATATACAAATTAAGAAACGAGAAAATTCGAGAAGTTACTGGCGTAGCCGAAAATATTAGTAAAGAAAATAATATCTCAAACATTCGAGAACGTCATCGAAAGGAATGTTGCGCGAACTAATAATAATCTTGTGTACTACAGTGGAGCGCCGTTAAGCAGCGATATTTGGGGGGCCAACTTGCATAACCGCGGGTTAAGTGACCCGCGGTTTAAACCTTTGTAACTAAAAAGCCGAAGTCGCCAACAGCTCCGCCGAGGAGCCTCATCCGGACCATTGCGTGATCATTATGATATTAATGTATAGACTATTCAGTTACAATTGACAAATGCCGTTTTAACACAAACGACCAATGCATTGCGATGGTTCGCTTTTCCCCTTTTTAATAAATAAAATATACAACACAATTTTGATTAAGACTTATTAATTATATAAAGATTACAATACAAATAAACATTTTTGTTGCAAAATTTCGTCTTCCTGTGTTACATGCGGGCCGCCATTTTAAATCTCGTGGTAACGATATTGCGCAGTTGCATAAATTATTAAATTTTAATACCGAATTTATTGTTTGTTTGTTTTGGTTTGTTTTTGGAATTTCGCACAAAGCTACTCGAGGGCTATCTGTGCTAGCCGTCCCTAATTTTGCAGTGTAAGACTAGAGGGAAGGCAGCTAGTCATCACCACCCACCGCCAACTCTTGGGCTACTCTTTTACAAACGAATAGTGGGATTGACCGTCACATTATACACCCCCACGGCTGGGAGGGCGAGCATATTTAGCGCGACGGGGGCGCGAACCCGCGACCCTCGGATTACGAGTGCACGCCTTAACGCGCTCGGCCATGCCAGGCCACCGAATTTATTAACTGGCAGTTAAACAATAAAAAAAACAACAAATAAAATACATACAAAACCATTTTATTTCATATTATTTAAAAACATAACAAGTATAAACAAAAAAATCAGTTTCATGATGAGTTATTACATTTGAAATTCTCACGAATATATACGAAATCACATTCAATTTTTATCCACTTTTTACATTATTATCATACGGCTTGGCATGGCCTAGCGCGTTAAGGCGTGCGCTTCGTGATCTGAGGATCGCGGGTTCACGCCCGAGTCGCGCCACACATGCTCGCCGTCCCAGCCGTGGGGGCGTTATAATGTGACGGTCAATCCCACTTTTCGTTGGTAAAAGAGTTGTCCAAGAGTTGGCGGTGGGTGGTAATGACTAGCTGCCTTCACTCTAGTCTTACACTACTAAATTACGGACGGCTAGCACAGATAGCCCTCGAGTAGCTTTGTGCGAAATTCCAAAAACAAACAAACATTATTATCACAAAAATTTTATTCAATTTATTAATTTTAAAAATTACAAATACAGATAGTATAGTTCAAATACAGTTTATTTCTTAGTAAAGTATGATGTTATTGTTACGTGTTTCTTGCTCATTGTTGCCCTCTTCTTGGCGTCTCTAATCATGGACTTTAGTTGTAATGTTTTCAGCTTGTCTCCCTCACTTAAAAACTAAAATAATTCCTTGATGTAGGGGCTGGATCTTAGATGTTGTGTTCTTGGACAGATAGCAGACGAAAATCTTCCCGTCTCTGAACCTCAATGTCTCTGCAGGCGGGTGGGCTGGACAGTTATATAGGAGTAGGCAGGCTCTAGGTTCGAGTCCCTTGTTCCTCAGATGTTTCCAGACATCAGAGACGAACGTCTTGTGAAACCAGTTTTCAAAGATCGCAGCTATCATCCAGGCGTTCTGGCTATGGGTGTAGTCCACTTTATGGAAGCACTTGGGTGACCTGTACTTCCCGATGCAGAGTGGTGTCAGCTTGTGTAGATCAATCCTGTTACAGCAGAACAACATGATCACCCTGTCCTTGATTTGTTTGTAACCTTCTTTGCTGTTCTTGTCTTTCTTCATAGCTAAAGTTCTATCTGGCAATGCCCCCCAGTGGCTCAGCGGTATGTCTGCGGACTTACATGCTAAAATCCGGGTTTCGATACCCGTGGTGGGCAGAGCACAGAGAGCCCATTGTGTAGCTTTGTGCTTAATTCAAAACAACAACTATCTGGCAAAATTCTATAGTGAATACCTGTTTTATCTGCGTTATAGATCTGCTCCTCAATAAGTTGCTGTTTTTCAACGAATTCCTGGAACTTAGGGATGAACTCTTTTGCTGCTACAGTGTCTGCTGACTTGATCTCGCCGTTGATTTTTACTTGCAGTATGCCGTGTCGCTGCTTCCACCTTCTTAACCAACCACTTGAAACAATAAACTCTGGATCTGCATTAGGACCATGAAGTTCCTTGTGTAGTTTCTCTGCTTGTGCTTGAGTAACTGGTCCAGATATGGGAATTCCATTGTTTCTGGCTTCACAAAATGCATTGAATGTTGCCTTGTCTAACTCAGGATCTTGTGTTGTTCTAGCTTTCTTGCGTTCCAAACCATCCTCATCAAGAAATGCTCTTAATTTATTCTCATCTTTAATCCACCCACGCAATGTAGACTCAGGTATGCCTTACTCTCCACTAACTTTAGCGCGAGTTTCGCCGTTTCGTATTCTTTGTATGACATTCAGCTTTTGCTGACGTCATACGATGCATGTTTACGTTTGGTACTCATGAGGTAGGAATTTGTCAACAAGATAATTGTCAACTATTAATTCAGAAACTGAAGTGATTTCTATTGGGTTTGTGGCCAATATTTATGCAATTCCATAAAAATATCGGATTATCGAATTAAAAATAATACTTTAATTATTGATCACTTTTTCACGGATTTACCGCGGTTTAACTCTAATGTTTGGAGAGGTGTGATTCGGTAACAATGGCGGCCTCCATAAAGCTGACATAGAGAGCGGATAAGGTAAATTAACGGTCGATTTCTATTGTAATATATTTTATTTATTTCCCAAATTAAAGCAAATCCTTTTTAAATATCCTCTTGAAGTTATAAAGCCAGGATTAAATTCGTAAGCCGCGTTTTTACACGTTCTTAAATTAGCAGTGAGCCGTGATAATCCTCGCTACAGCGGCTTAAGCGATTTTGCGGTTTACTGGTCCGCGTCTTAATGGCGCTCCACTGTACCTCGAACTAGTAGTTTGCATGGTGTTCGACAGATAGCGATATCGCTGTGTTTTCCTCGAAAATTTGAAATATCCTTGGCGCCGCAGTGCGCAGTTTGGGAACCACTGGCTAAAACAACAAACAAATCAAATGGTATGTAAAAAGGTAGAATAATAAGAAAATGATAGAGTGAGTTACATTATTTAACCAGTTCATTATCAGTTAAAGTTTTTTCTTCAACGAGTAGTACATAAAGAGTTATGGAATCTGTTTGTCAGTTATTTAGTAAGTTAGTCATTCATTGTTTTAATTATTTACCAATTTGAGAGAACATTTTGCAAGTAATTGATTGCATAAGTTTATTCATGAATTTGGTGTAAATTGGATTTAGAAAATCTGTTGAAACGTTGACTGAATGTATTTGGTATAAAACATTATCTATGAAATAAATTATTTTTGCTGAACATTTCTAACTGTATCATTTAATGCATACGTGATGTCTCACATCACTGCTTGGGAGAATTAGGCCATGAAGTTCTTTTAATTGTTAGTTGTATGACCAAATAATTGTCTTCACCGTTTTGTGAGTGGTAAATGTTCTGTGTAATGCATAAATGGTATCTTACATTACCATACATGGTGTCATGAAGCAAGAATATTCAAGCACAGTAAGTCACTGTTGGTATAATTAAACGATTGTCTTAAGTAAAGAATTTAAAGGTTAAGAAGCTTAAATTATCTCGGTCAAATGAAACATTATTACAATATTCTTCGTCAGTAGATGTGATATTGTTGTATCAGTACAGAAAATTTTAATAATGTCATTCTCTGTTGCTTCGGAGTAACTATTTTGAGTATATGAGTCGTATTTGTTTAATTTACAACGCTACTTAGGAGGTAGATGAACGGTAGTCATAATTCATACTGAAACTTCGAATTAGGTAAATATATAAAGTAATATCACATCTGGCGTTCATTAATCAAATCAAGCCTTAAACAACATAAAATTTACAATATTAATATTACTTCGGAACCTAACCACCATGTGACGCTGGATGTGCGCCATTAGGGTTACGTTGTTTGTGACTGACCGAAGATTACTAGATTACTATTGTACCAATCGCTTTGAGTTAGTTTAGGGTGATTGGTCATTTGGTTTATGTTGTATATGAGGAAGTTGAATTTATCTGAAAGTTATCAAATCTTAAAGAGGTAATTTTTGCTGTATTTATTTTTAGTATAGGATGAAAATGCAGAAATAATTCAATCATGTTAATGTATAATTCTTTGCAACTTTATGTTAAAGCTTAAACTGTAACACGTAAATCTTCAAATTCTACCATCAGCCATCATATTCACACCCTTTTTCGAACTTGTCTACAATACCATAGTAAAACTAACTAATTTGAACGCTGTGTTAGAACTGTGTAATGTGTTACAATTTACAGAGTTAGTGTATTGCGTGGATATACATGAGCTTATTTTTATATCTTTTTATACGTTTATACATCAGTTTATTTTTAAGAAACTTCGTCGCATCAAAAATATTTGTAATTATTAATAAAAACCTGCAGCTTTTGATATTATAAACTTAGTTACTTTTGTATCTATTTCAGTAAGGTAGAGTGATTATGATATTATTTGTGCCTAATGCAAAATAAACAATTATTATTCCGTACTTAAATTTGAAATATTTATTCCATTAGTGTTATCTTAATCTTAATTAAGGTTAGGATTTATAATTATTAACAATTATTTAAGTGCAATTTAAGTAAGAGTTATCACTTTTTTCTTGCATGAATTTTAAACGTTTTGAACAGTAAGTCTGTATAAGTATTAAATGTATGCATTTAGAAATTAGTATCAAATATGTTAGAACGTAGTCACAAAAATGCTTCCTTAATTAAATGAGCAATTTGAATGCACTGTGACTTAAACAGAAAGTCAAATGATAGATGTTTTTCTTTAGATGCTCAAACTTGTGTGTCATGTCATCTTCAAAAATATCTCCCATTATTATGTTATATACATGTATTATGGCCAATTTCCATTTTAATTTTATAGGAGCTAGCAACTTTTTACTATCCAGGTTAACTTTAACAAACTTGTATGTAAGTATGTCATGGTGTTTCAAATATGGTGTCATAGTGTGATCAAGTTATATTTTTACTAATACAAAAATACTGTTAAAGTATGCAATTACTTGGATTTACATATTGGGCCAACTTTTGTAAAGGTGTTCAATTGTGTGTGTGTGTGTGTGTGTGTGTGTGTATACATGTATCATAAGGCTTTTTGGTTTACTTAGATCATAAAGATAGTATTACATTTTACATAAAGGTGGATATATTGGAATTAAAAACAACATAAGAATCAATAGGTAGCAAAGAACAGTGCAACCACATAGGTCACTGATAATTAAATTTTATTTTTGGTTAAAAAGAATGTGAAATGCTTTCAAACCTTAATTTCTAACAGTCTTTGTACAACTTCAAAATAGTATGTACCAGAAAGAGCCAAATGTAAAAAAAAAAATATTTACAAATTAACCAAACTTTTTAAAATATTCTGTCATATTGAATGCTATTTTTCCTTGCAATCAGGCACTGATGTAAACTTGTAATGCTTAAAGAACATGCTAAATCTTATGTAGCATCCTAGTGGCAAGACTACTAGCTCATACCTCTGAAAATCAGGTTTTGATACTCATGATGGGAATGACAAGACAGCTCATCATGTGGCTTTGTGTTTAACAGTAAGTTATGTGCATGTTAAATTAGGTGTGAATCTTTTGCTATAGGGGTTCTACATTTGTTTGATTGGATCATATCTGTTCTAGGAACCAACGTGTAGAGAATTAAGGCCTTTTTGTTTTGTGTAATAAGATTCATATTACACCCATGTATTGAACCAAACATTTTAAAGCCTTGGCTGTGGTCTCACTAAATATAAATTGGATATTGGGCAAAAAAGTCCCAAGTCATATCTTGACATCACGTTAAAATTCTTCAAGATGTTATTATTAGGAAATGTAAATTAGAAAATTTAAACAATGAATGAAAACCTAGAAGTTCTAAACTCTTGTTTTTAATCACACTAAACCTCTTTTAGACAATAAGTTAAAATAACAGACCATAATAAGTAAAATCAAAGGTCATTTCTTTAAAAACATGAGTTCTATATGGAGAGTGAACAGAAACTATTTTCTTTGTGACTATTGTATCCTTATTGGTAACTTTGTTCTCCATGAATATAACTTTCTAGAAATTGGAAAGTACATGTTTTATTCTGTAGAATGTCTTACCAGATGATTGAGCATGATTGTATCATGAACTTTATTATGGATGTCAGGACTTTGGCATCTTCATACACCTGGTTTTATGCCCTTAACTTTTTATAACCCTTGCCACATGGAGATAAACATAGAAGGTAAATTAAAGAAAATCAGAAAGGATAAATTTGACATAAGTGTATACTTTATTTTTTGAGAAAATTTTTATGGAAATATATATATATATATATATTATGAATATTTATTGCTTGAAACTTTTAAAGGTAAAACCAAAATAAATTGTGACTACAGATAGTTTAATAGGTAAATTTCTTCTGTGTGCTTAATATTTCAATATCAACATAATTAACTTAAAGCAAATAGATCAAAATTAAAAATAAAACTGGCAATAAGTATCAATCAATCAATAAATTTTTATATTTTTATTTACTAATATTTTAATCCATTAATTAATTACTATTTTCAGTTAAAATTGGATTGATATTTTGGCATGTGGACACAAATGAGACTACAGAAATTGATGCAGGTATCATTAGTTGGAGAGAGCTTGCATAAAACTAAGGAACAATTGCTTGTATGATTTTTCATTGAGAATAAGGTGTGCTTTGATTGTTAAAGGAATTGGTCATGCCAGTGCATCTTTTCACTTAATAGGGAGAATGGTGAGACTAGGAGAATACAAATATAAGTTTTTTGGCAGCGTAAAATCGTTCGTGATGACGAGAAACTCGCTTGAAGTTAAAGTGTATCTCAAAATGGCTGATATGAGTATTAAAACTTTTATTAAAGTAAATTAGAGAACAATGTTTTGACTTTCTTAGGTGATCTTCAGGTTAACAAAGAGTTGCAAACTTTCTGGCTAAGAAAGTTTTTCTAATAGATGGTTGTCCTGTGAAATGGATTTCATCCAGATGTGGATGCTTTGTTTAATGGAAGGCTGAATGAACATGGGTGTGAAAAGGGCTGTTTTGTTTGTGTAGTGAATGAGACAGACTGAATGGACTAACAGGTTTTTTTTATGGTCCTTAAATCTTGGTTTGGATAGCATAAAAAAATCAATTCTTTATTCTCTCAGTGCCTAATTTTTTTAATTTCTTTAAGATCACCTATTATTCTTTTCTCAAGAGGAAATGAGATGAAATCTCAGCCTATTTCCATAAGGTAAACTTTCTATTCCCTGAACCAAACCAGTAGTCTTTCTCCAAATCCATTCCAACAAATTAATATCCTCTTAAATAAAGACCAAACTGTATACGATATTCCAAATGAATCTTGACTAGCAATTTATATTAAAAAAAAAAAGATGCACAGCCATCTGTTTTGATTTACATGTAATTTGTACATCTGTGAATTACATACTAATATTGTATATGCTTCAGTATTAATAAAAAGAAGAGACCAATGTTATGATTGACTTGAGTGACATATCCATCACATTCCCAGTATTCTTTTCTTTAGTTATGCTATTTTGCAAGTTCCTGTCTATGAAATGTTGAAATGTGACCCAAATGCATTTCTCTACACTTATTTTTTCAGAAGTCTGTAGTATATTGATTATACAAGTCCATTCTTGAGTGATTCTTCAACATTGTTTATTGTATGGGTGTTTAATATTCCTCATTTTATCCTTTTAACTCAGTTTTGTTCTTTTTACTTTGAAGACCAGAATATCCGAGTGTCTTCTTGACCATACTGTGTTTTCTTTCAATCTGATACTTATTTTGGAAACTGTTACTTCTTATGCTCTAAATCTCATATTTTCAAACTTCCCATTGTCGTACCTTTCCTATTAGCTTTATTCTTAATTTTTCAAGCTTCTTCACCATTATGTAAATAAAGTGTAGATTATTTTTACTATATATCTTTATAGTTTTCCAAAACAACTTGCAACTAAACTTGTTTAAAGTGGAGCCATTTCTAGGAGAGGATTCACCCTTACACTGAAAACTATCTCTGAAGTCCAACCCACCTGCTGCTCTAATCATATCCCTTATCTTTAACCTTTGAACTCTGGTAAATAATTCATGACCTTACCTATCCTAAAACATTGGTATTTCTATCCCTAAACCTCTGAAAGAGTTCTTTGTTTTTTAAGAAGCTCTTCTGATTTATAGTTTCTAACAATATTTACAACTGCATGCATTATTTCATACTAACAATTAAACGGTCAATATACTTTATAATCTACTGTATGTAGGACCTTGTAAACAAGTTCTGATCCTAACTTTTGTATTCCTCACCACAAACAATTTTGTAAACATTTTGGTCACTTCATTCCTCGATGCAAGTAGTGTTGGAGACTGGTACTTGGGTGGTAGTTAAACCTGTCTATTCTTGTATATCCATCACTTATTCTCTCCCTCATCCTAAACCAACCTTTACTGTAACATGCTTCATGCCTTCTTTATTTCTATTTCTAAGCTAGTGTTTTCCTTGTCTAATAGTACAATTTTCCCCAAAGCTATCTTCATCCTATTCTTAATTAAGCAAATTTGTGTGTTTTCTTTGTCTTATATCCATTCTGCCCTTCAGTAAGCAAGTTTGTATGTCCCTTGTGTGTCCACCCTATTCTTAAATAAGTTTATGTGCAAAGTCTGTGTACTGTAGTAGGAACATTGTATCACTTTACAATTTCACATGTTTGTTTTCAACAGTAGAAACATTGTATCACTTAAGTTCATGTGGTGTTTGTATATCATTACAAGTTAGGGTGTTTGTGAACTACAGTGGGAACATTATATCACTTTACAACTTATTACTCTGCATCAGATATTTTGTTAGAATATTATTCTAAGCCATAAAGGCATGCTGAAAAATATTGTATCTAAAATGATCTGTGACTTGTGTTGTTTTTTTTCATAATAATTATCTATTTCTGTCTACAATAAAAAAAACAACTAAGCTTATAGTGTGTGTCTTGAACAAATGGTATCTGAAACAGGTTTTTTGATACAAAATAATATATAAAAGACAAATCAGCACTTACTGAAAACTTAGAAAGCAACAAAAGTAACTACTCATTTACTTGTCATATTTTATTATGACATAAAACTTAAAACCATGACATCCTTTTTCATCTATTTAAGTGTAGCAAGATACTAAAAATGTTTTCTCAAAGCTCAATTTATTTTTGTGGTACGAGTCTTAAGGCTGTGCTTATGTTAACATTATCAAGTTTAGTTGTGATTGTTGGCCTGAATTCTGAATACACTTTTCAGCAGAGAATATTTAATTTTCTACATTTGAATCTTTGAATTTGAAATGTTTTTAATGAAAAGTTTTTTTTCAGTCTGAGTTTTTGGACTTCACAAATCTAATATTCATGGTTATATTGTATTTCATGACTTTTTTTTTCAAATTAAAATATTTCATTATTATTTGAAATTGTCTTAATATATGTTAAATAGTGGATTCAGCCATCTCTGATAACATTTTAAAATTTGTATTCTTGCAATATGAAAACAAGTGTTTGACAGTATAAGGATAAAACATTACTGATGAATGTTTCTGGAGAATACTGTACAGATACAGAAATTGTTACATGTAACCATAAATATGTAACTTTTTAAAATATTTTTTTTAATTCATGAAACACTGATGGATTTGTGTACATTAGAACTACATGTAAAAAAAATGTCCAGAACGGTGTAGCTTTATATATTTTGAAATCCAATACTGGCAGAACATATACATGTACAAAGTTTGTTTAGTGAGAGTACATGATATTCCATATACGATAAACCATACATGTGTATAAAGTACATTTCAGACATAACTATTGATCTCTTCAAATTACACTTGTTTACAAAAAAATATTTTTTGTCTGAGGCAAGAATGTGAATAGGTGTTTTTTACTAATTTGGGTGTGCTGAATTCAAATTTATAAACAGTTTTGCTCTATCACCTCTAGTTTTCTGGCTTTTAAATAGTATCATTTTAGTATATACATACTTATTTCAACAGTTGCAGCAGCTTATTGCAGATAAAACAGGATAGATAAAGAACATTGACGGAATAAATATACTTGGATGACACAATGTACACAATTCATAGTACCGCAGACAGAAGTGTGTTTTCTTAGATGATCTGGTGTATTTTGCCTTCGGGTTGTCACGCAAGAGCATCCAGCAGAAGTCTCCCATCATGCTGGGGTTCCACTTGCCTTGGTAGTTGCTCTCCATCTTTGTAATGTCTTAGTGGAATCTTTCTCCATGGTCATCACTCACTGCTCCAAGGTTTGGAGGGAAGAAGTTGAGGTGGGAATGGAGAAAATGAATTTTGAGTGACATTCAGCATCCCATATCCTCATAAGTCTTTAGCAACTTCTCAATACCGGCTTGGTAATTTAGTACGCATGTGTTACCAAGGAAGCCACTACAGACTGACTTAAATGCTTCCCATGCTCTCAGTTCCTTTAAGGTAAGAAGCTCCTCAAAATCATTATCCTTCAGCACTTCTCGGATTTGAGGTCCGACAAAGATGCCCTCTTTGAGCTTAGCAGCACTGAGACCTGGGAACACAGTAGACAAGTTTTGGAAAGCAGCACCATTTTTGTCCATGGCCTTCACAAAATTCTTCATCAAACCAAGCTTGATGTGAAGAGGAGGAAGAAGCACCTTCTTCATGTCAACCAGAGGATTCTCCTTGTCGCTGTGTTCGCTAGGAATGAAAGTGCTTCTAGATCCCCAGTCTTTCTGCTTGTAATGCTGGGATACAGCTCGACTATCCCAGAGACAGAGAAAGCAACAGTACTTTGTGAAGCCTGTTTGCATACCCATAAGAAGACCAATGACCTTGAGGTCCCCACACAGACTCCACTGGTATTGGTTGTACTTAACAGCTTTTAAAAGAAGCTCCATATTGTTATAGGACTCCTTTAGATGGACAGTGGGAATACTGGGATATTTATTCTCGTTGTATAGAAGCACAGCCTTGAGACTTCGCTTGGAAGAGTCTATAAAAAAGACACCAGTCTGAACGATTATGTGGCAAACCAAGGAAAGTGAACGAGCCAGGTACATTTGTGCAGTAGCACAACTTGTTTTCCATGTCGAAAAATGAAGCAAGGTCTTTGTTCCGATTCCTGAAACTGGTGATCCATCTTGATATATAGTTATATATATATATATATATATAATGTAATGCAATCACTTACATTTATTGCATAATAACTAAAAAAGAAGACATAAGTCACACAATATTAGAAATTAACCCTGAATGCATATATGCCTTTATGTACAGTATGTGTACAAAATGTACAGTATGCATATCTAAAAAACTAGAGGTGATGAGTAAAAACGGATTTCAATTCTGAATTCAGCACCCCCAAATCATGTTAAAACAGCTATTTTTGTGCTTGCCTCAATTTCTTTGTAAACCAGTGTTATTAGTGTTGGACTTTAATACTGCAGGCTTTGTATAAATAACAATAAACAAGAAAGGCATCAATATAAACAACTACACAACAACATATTTGTGTATTTTATTGTTCAAGTTTTATCCCAGTTTAATTGTGTTATTGAACAACAACATACACGTGAGCTTTTTACATAATTAACTTTTTATTAAATATTCTGTACAATTTTCATAATTAAATAAACTTAATGCAGAATTTTACACTCCATGTTCATATTGTAGCAGACAGAATTTGATAAATTGTTGGATCTGTGTGATTCGACCCAATTTTGTGTTATTGAAAAGCTGTTGTAGTGCAAGTTAAACTTTGAGGTCTCTCAGCTACCTTTTATGTGTAAGATATTAAAACAAAGACTTTCAAGAGATAATGGCACTGTGAACACAGATGTGGAACAAAACTGATGCTTATGATAAATATTGTAGTTTTCTTCCTTTAAATGTGTTGTCATACTTTCAGTTGATATTTATTATGTGTAGTTATGTTAGTTTAGTGCCTACTGTCTTTTATGTGTATGTTGTACAAGTATTTAAAATAACTGCATTACTTTTAGATTCTGTTGCTATAAATATATGAAAGATATGTGTACACTGGCATGTACATTTGAAAGGTTTGAAAGAAATATTTAGAATTTTGGGATAAAGGCAGAATTTTTAATGCTGGTAAAAATTAGTACACAAAATAAGTAAAAAACATTTAACAGTTATATGTTAAAGGTCTAATAAATACAAATGTAGGTCCAGCTTTTGTAGGTACATTGAATAACTTGTATAAAAATGAAAATAAATTGTTAAAAGTTATTTCCTTTTCAAGGTTGTTTTATATAATTTCTTGTAGGTTTCATACATCAGGAGTTGGATGACATTAATACACATGGTGGAAATATTGCTGAAAAAATATTTCAATATATGCACATGTATATGTGTATTTAGAAAAAACTGATGAAAGTTTCTCTTTGAAGATTCTTTATATATTGTCCATTTATTTATTGGTAGATTCTGTTTCTTGTGTTAGTAAAATCTGAAATGATAGTGATCCAAGTTCATCATATTACATAAATTTTAAGACTTTTAGATTCATTTATTTATACTAACTGTAAATCTTTTCTTCATGACATGTAACTCAAAAGAGGAGAGTTAAATTGTTTTATTCTGTAATAAAACATTACTACAATGTGAAGTTGTGTCTTCATAAGGAATTTGTTTTTACATAAATTTTAATACTTTACTTTTATATGTAAATGGTAAATTTGAAATGTTTTCAGTTAACACAAAATACTTTGTTAGTAAACTGAGGATGACAATATAAATAGCTAGGTCCTGGTAAGTTATTTGTAATTTTCCCATTTTTATAAATTTTCTTGTTTTAAAAATGTGTAGTTTAATTTTTACAGTTTTTTTAATATTTTTAGAAATTGATTTTTGAAAGCAGCTTGAGATTCAAAGATGTTTTTTTGAAATTAAAGAATGGGCTTGAGTAGCCACTATTGTGAGTTATTGGTCATTACATTTCTAAAGTGTATTCTACTGTAGTGTGTTGTCTACACAGATGCTATTGTCATAACAGGTTTAACTTTAAAATACCAATACATAAAGGTCTGGCATGGCCAGATTCAAAAGATAATTGGAAAAATTACAAGTGTATTATTGAGAGCTTGTTAGTGAACAAGTTTTATACAAGGAGGTTAGTGATAAAGAAACCATTATCATATATGGTAGACATATGCCAGCTCTAAGCCTGACTGAAAGAACAAAGCAGTGCATTCAAAAATTTATTGTAAACCAGTATGACAGGACATCTTGGTTAATTGCTTATCTCAACTTGCAGAAGCTTTTCTGTTGGCCATGTTTATTATTTAATACTGTATTTTGGACATGGAACTTGAGCAGTTTTGATGGTTTTAAATAATATTCATAAGGTAATAAAAGACATAAATTCCTCCATTCATATATTTTAATCTCTAGTTCCAGCTAGATTTGTAAAATCACAGTTTGAATTCCAATAAAGCCAATATAAATGTGCAAATGCACAATGACAAGGAATAGACATTCTACAAAGATTAATCAATGTATTATGTTATTTGGGTGAACAACAGCATTTAGAGGTAATGATGAATCACTAGTCTGCTAACTGAGTCAGTTATGTGGAGTTGGAAAATTTGTGCAAGAAATATGATTCGTTATTAAATCCCATTTTGAGAAGTTGATTTGTTTTTTGGGTTTTTTGTCTGGCCTGTCAAACAGAATCCAGAATGATCTGGAAATAAAGATACTAGTTTCTATGAAGTGGTAATAAATTAATTCATTCAAAAGGAAAGGAAAATGGAATTAACATATAAAATAAGTAAGTAGCAGAATATGTCTAGTGTTTATCTTTAATTGGTAGTACTTATTTTTAAATATGATTAATCACTAAAAGTAATTAATTTTATTTTTACTGGCCATTCTGTACATGTTTTTTTATTTTAGAATTCACCTTTCATGCCTTTGCTTCACCACCAAGACAAATCATCACATACCCCTTGTGGTTAGGGCACTCATAATATGAGGGTCATGTGTTCAAATTCTCGTCCTACCATACATGCTCCTTCTTTCAGGCATGGGAACCATTATGATGTAATATTCAATCCCATTATTTGTTTAAAAGAGTAAACCAACAGTTGCCAGTGAATGGTGATAACTAGCTGCCTTCCCTCTAGTCTTGTACAGCTAAATTATGGACGACTAGTGCAGATACCCCTTGTATAGCTTTGAGTGAAATTTAAAACAAACAAACCAATACATATTTTTTGTGGCAAATATAATTGGAATGATATAAGTTACAACAATCTAACCTAGTGCAATTAGAATCTACATTTAAGGTATTCCTTTGGAACATACAACTTATTAAATTATTGCTATTATTTGCCAGACAGAAAAATAAATATAAATAATTTATCACAAAATTGTGTTTCAGTGAGTCATTAAACAAGCGGTGATGATAGCATCTGTGTAAACTGCACACTAAAGTAGCATTATGTATTATTATTAGTTTATTAATGACAATGTGAAAGTTTCAGTAGAATTCACACAACTTAAGAAATATTAACTTTTATTTTAGATGTAAAATTTTTATAGACTTCTATTAAAATGTGTACTTAATGTCAGTTTGTGTTTTTGTAACCACAATTCAGGAGTTGCTAATATAAACATTTCCAAGGGAACTTGTATACATGTCTTTCTATTATAGTTAGTTGTGTAGTTTGTAGATGATTCTACTTTGTTAAAGTGAACTGAATCCTGTTCTGCCTAATAATTTCACCATCTAACATTCTTTTTACAAAAGTGGTACTTAGATATGTATGTATGTCTATAAATATGAGCTAATATTATTGGTTGACAGCTGCTGTTCTGGGGTTGATCTTGCTATAGCCTAATATTCAAATTTGAAGGTTTCATACAACATTCTTGATACTGTAAATATGTAGGTACATTTATTTAAAACTTAGAGTTACATAGATGTCATGACATTTAGTTGTCTTCCTTTATAGAACAGGCTTATTGAAAAAAAATCTGCTCTAGATTATATCTTATGTTTTTCAGTTTTACCTGTCACATTTTTCTGAATGCAAATTAGATCATGGTTTATGAATATACTTATTTAATCTAATGACAAGTATATGTAAATGGTCCAATTACTTAATCAGTTATTAAATTTAGTTTGATTCACTATACAGAAGGGAAGTAAACAGAGCTTAGATATATTACTTACCTACACATACAAAACTGTTCTTAATGTTTTACTACTTAAAAACAAGACTCAAACTTGCATTAAAGTTTGACTAATATAAAAGCATATAATGTTGATGTACGTTGCTTAGCTTCAGTACTTGTAAGAACCAAGGTAACAATATTCTGATCTCACCCAGTTTAGTCACTATGTTAGAACCGATTTAGATAGTATATCATATTTAGGACTAATAATTTGTAGTCTTTAGAACATTGACTTTCTTTGTTAATCTATAGCTTGTAGAGTATTGACTTGTGTACTATGTTAATCTATAGTTTTTATAACATTGACTCTCTTTGATAGTCTATAACCGTTATAATATTAACTTTCTAATAATTTCTATAACTTTTGAAACATTGACTTTTTGACTGTGACAACTTATTATTTTGAATTTGCTTTTTGTTGATCTTTAAATGAATCATTGTAGTATTTCTGAGTTTAAAAAATATGATTGTAACAAAAGTAGGTGATTGTGATTGTTGTGTCCCAGCTGGATCAGGGAAAGTAGATACAGAAGTTGTAATTCATCAGACAATCTATGTCAAAGATAGTTGAGATGAAATTTACATATTCATGAATGTACATGTGTGGAAGAGTGATAAGTCGGTGCTCTACTGAACATGTACAACTATGAAGAGAATTAAATGCTTAAACCTGAACAGGTGCTGCCGATGCTGACAATCCCAATTTAACCTTCAGTCAGTAACAGTCTGTTAACATTTACATTTCTTTGCCTAACAATTAATTCAAGTCGTGTTTTTCCCACCTTTTATAAATATATCAAATTGTATTAAGATATGGTGATGATTATTAGGATACCATTAAAGTAACTGAGATTGTGACAGAGTCTTCTCTTCAGTTCCTAGTAGATGCGTGTTAATTGCATGTCCACAACTCTGCATGATTGCAAAATTATTCAACTTTTATAGTAAACAAATATGTACTCACAGTATGAGAAGTCAGTAATTTTGTGTTACTTTTTTGTTTTCAGAACACACTGTGGGATTAAACTGTAGTTTCCACTAATCAGATTAGCCTTGATATAGCAAGCTCTGTGCGGGATTCATTGGTATCTTGTTAGTTTTCTATGTACTATGTAGTCATAATCACTTTCATGTCAGAAACTCTAAGAAGACTTACTATTTTTGAGATTTTTTTTTTCCTGTCAGAAATATTCATCTGTGATACATTTTTAAGCCAACTGGAACATAAGGTATTAAGACTACAATATACAAGTTTTTTAAGCTTCTTTAGAAGTATGTCAATGTCACTAATCGGATAGCATTTCTTTTTCCTTTGAGCAGTTTAAGTCAAAGTACATAATTTAAGAAAAGAGCATTGTTTTTATGGTAGAAGTACTGGTTAATTTTAGTAAAGAACTCCATTTTAAAAAGGTGTTTTATATTAAATGCTGATGTATTCAGGGAAGAAATACAGTGTTATATAGGTGTTGTGTAGATATTTGGGAGACTGGTTATCTCAATGTCTGGAGCATGGTTGTGAACAGTTGGCATTAATAATTGTACCAAGTAAAGGAAAATCTTGTATTATGATGATGCAAGGAAAGCTTTCAACAAATAGATCTAGAGGGGATGTAGTTAGGTGAGGAACTGGTTAATGATGGTTGTATTTGAGGTTGTTGGTTGTTTTCACTAAGATGTAAAAGAAATGTTACGTTTTGTCAAAACACGAAATATTAGTGTTGTGTATTGGTATAGAAGGGATTTATTTTATGTGGTATATAAAAATTCAGTTTAATATTGGTTACATTCAGTATGTTTTATATATATATATTACAATGTCAATAATGTGTTACATAGTTGTCACAGATTGTTTAGAGAATTTGTTGGTATGTCATTAGAATTTATCAGTATGTTACATGTGTGTTACAATATCTTTTATAATCTCTTAGCATGTTACATACTTGGTTTTTGATGTCATTACAAACTGTTTATTACATACTTGTTAAAATGCCTGGTAAAACAGTTTATCTCTGCAATGTGTCCAAATTTTCAAACAGTACTTTATATTTAGAATCTACACAATCTACTCTAAACTGAGAAAACTAAAAATACTGATATTATGGAAGTAAGTTAGATTTTGAAAGAAAATTAGAATATTCTCAATTGCATAACTATACCTTTGCTCTGGTAACCATAAATCAGTTTAAATTATAAGTTTGAAGGGTTAAAAATTAGTGTAATGGTTTATGTGTAAGCAAAGTGGTTTGACTCCAGTGTAAATGCATCTGTTCGAACCACAATTAAGTGATGTGATTAACCAACCATGAAGACCAAGATGCTTTTCAGACAAGTTAAGGATAAAGTGGTAGAACCACAGATCAGATAAAGATTATAAGAAAATTTCACACCACCCAGTCACTATCCAGATCTGACCAACCTTCCAAACTAAGCTTCTGAGGAAGTAGGAAACTAGTTAAGGATGCCACTGCAAAGTTCCATGTCTGAAATGAGAGTGAGTTTTTGTATATCAGTATTTCAATCCCTGCACACAACTAGTCTGTATGGACAAAATGAAACAGTTACTGAAGAAACATTTTAAATCTTATATGGAGTGTGGGACAAAGCATGTAAATAATACTGTAGACATATGAGAGGAGGTTTTGTGGTTGGATGAGACAAAAGTTGAACATTTTGGTCCAAATATGGAGTATTACATCTGACACAAGTCCAACACATCACCAAGCCAATATCTCAACTGTCAAACATGATGGTGGCAACGTCATGTTGAGGGTGTGCTTCTCATCAGCAGGGGCTTGAAGTTTGTCAGATTTGAGGGGAATATGGATGGTGCAAAGTATAGGTGAATCTTAGAAGAAAGCCTGTTTTAGTCAGTCAAGAATCCAAGACTGGGTTGGAAATTCACATTTTAGCAGGACTGGAGTGGATTCAAAAGAAGAAAGTGAATGTGTTCTAGATTGGTCAAGTTAAAGCCCTTACTTGAATCCAATGAAAAATTTGTGGTGGGGTTGAAAATTGCAGTCCATTAACAATTTCCATTTATATGTAAAAATGAGAGTAATTTTACCAGTAGGAATGAGCAACAGTTATACCACCTCACTGTGTAAAGTTGAAGGCCTATCCTAAAAGACTTGCAGCAATAATTGTTATCAAAGGTTCTAGTACAAAGTAATGACTTGGGGGAATGAATACTTGAACAACCATCAAATTTTAGTTTATATTTTGTTTAAGGTTTTTGCTGATTTTTTTACCTCTTTCACACAACATTGTTAAGTTTGATCAATTAAAATTTTTGAGGAAAAACAAGTTCATTGAAAATTTACATTTTGTATTTCATGAAAATACAACATTATTGGCAGGAGTGAATACTATAAAAAGCACTGTGTATAATCCCATTAGAATCTTTTAGTATTTCATGTGCTTATTATAGATTGTCATTAGAATCTGGCAATGTGTTATGACTTTTTATGGAATGCCATTTAAATACTACCACTCTGTTACATAATTATTACAGGATGTTGTGAAAATCTGGTAATATGTCTGTCACTTTATAAGATTGATTTTAGAATGTCTGAATGCTACTTGTACATTAGGATTATGTCTTTGAGTATGTATCATGTCTCTATATACGTGTATTATTAATTTTAAAATGTTATTATGTTAAATATTTTGTGATTTTGTCTACCAGTATATAGCATAAATCAGTTCTAGTATGATATATGCAAGAGTTTAAGAACTTTGAAGCTAGTTACATATCTAGGATATCAGTATATCACTCAGATTGGTATTTGTCAACATATTTCAGGTGTTAGTATGTTACATATATTTCTGGATTTGCTTTTAGTGCATAAGAATTTTCAGAATATTTTCAATATTGTTCATAATTTGCAATAGAACTGAGATTAATAAATCAGAATAGGTAATTACTTTCACATAGTTATTGATTAATTGAAATTACAATTAAGTCAACTATTTGTGCTAGTTATTACTGTTTTCAATTATTGCATTTATCTAAATAATGAAGACATTCCTTTTATTATGTCTTGATTGTTCAGCTAAATTGATTATTGTTGTAATTTACAAAAATTAAAAGTAGTTTCTGATTTTTACTGCTTTTGATTATTTTGAGTTTTGTGATTTATTAATGAACCTGATGAATGACCAGTTAATTGTCCAGCTTTGTATTTACCCATTTACATGCTGAAGGTGGTATAGTTATTTATCACCTTGTGAGTGAGATAAAAGATGAATTAAAACAATTCTAAATGGTAATTTTATGAGATTTGCTGTAATTGAGGTTTATTATTTACTACAACTTCAGACCTTGTTCATAAATAAAAGGTGTGTGTGTGTGTGTAAAAACTTCATAAATTGATATGGAAAACTGGTTTTTCAGCACTTTGTGAATCACACATTAATTGCTTATAGACTGAACTATTGTGAAATATGATTTATTTTGGAAGAAACTGACTTGGCAAATTAGTGAAATGTATAAATTCTCACTTTGAGTAATCATTCCTTTTTTTTTTAACTGCACAGTGAATATTTTATTAGAGAAGTTATTTTATCTTGGTTTTCATAGCATATTTATTTGACATTGTCAAAGATGGAACCTTTTATGTGCCCATGTAGACAGCAAAAGTATTGAAACCATGGTTTGTTGAAAATAGGAATTTAGATTTTTTTTTTAAATTGTGATTCTATATTATTATTTTAACTTTTAGAAAATGGTTTGTTTCACTTTTAACATTCACATGCATTTTTCAGGGTTGACAAGAGTCAGTAAAGTACCACATTTCTAGTTACCATCCAGTTCAACGTTTTTCTGTAGAATGAAATTTAGCTGACAGATCAAAGTGTGTTGGAAATAAAAATGATCAATGTACAAGGTATTCGACGTAACGTGAAAAACGTTGTTCGGAATTACTCAGATGCTGAAGTAAAAGTCAGGGAAGCTACATCTAATGATCCATGGGGACCTTCAAGCACCTTGATGAGTGAAATAGCAGACTTGACTTACAATGTAGTGGCTTTCTCAGAAATCATGAAAATGATTTGGAAACGTCTTAATGACCATGGAAAGAATTGGAGACACGTGTATAAAGCCTTAGTTCTACTAGAGTACCTAATTAAAACGGGCTCAGAAAAGGTATACATTCTGTAAGAAATTGTATTCTTGAATGTTTTTTTGTACTTTTACAATATGACAGATTTTTAAAAAACAAACTATTCTGCATACAGACTGTTTCAAGTCTGTCACCCTCAAAATGAGAACACTAATGAAAATGCTTAATTACCATTTGTCAGTTCTTTGCCTTATACAAAAAAAATTTGGTAATTTCCACAAAGTTACAAATGGTAACCAACTTTCAGGATACCCTGTAAGTAATGTTTAATCAGTAATGTGTACATTAGAAAGTGAATTTTAAATTATCCTAAACCTAAAATGCATTAATTAATGTTAGAAACAAGGTCATGAATAAATTTATCAGGAAAAGTATTTTCAAATGATCTGAATGTAATAAATAAAAGACCCAGGAGAGAGAGAGAGGGTGCAGGTCTGGGCTCAAGCAAATATTTCCCACACATACAATACCAAAAGTTCTTCCTTCTTAATTTCTCATAAAGTAGTATTTATGTGCTGATGTTGCATTCTGGAGAGTCTTTCAAGGGAACAAAATATGAACAATTGAGGAGGGGGGTGAGAAAGGATGAGAGGTCCAAAACTTGGAAAAGCACCAGTTTCCAGTATTTCTCACCCAGTCCTTTAATGTTCCATCTGTTTTTTTTGTTGTATCATGTTATTTGTCAATCTGAGAATGCAGTAACAGAAAATGGTCACCGTGAATTTGAGACCCTATATTTGTATTTTGAATAGTGCAGCTGTAGCACTATGTAACAAAATTTTTACTTTTTTTTTGTTCCTGGGCAAAAAGTGTTATTTCCCAATTGTTTGTCTAAAGTAAATGGTAAAGACCTATTTTTCTCTTCAAACTTTGCTTTTGTGACCTGGCTAATGAAATTTTCAAATTTACCCCATTTTCCAGAACATTCCAGATATATTCAGTGCTGAGTAACTGATAGAGAATTTTCTCGAACTTAAAAGATATTTCAAGAACTATTAGAATGTTGTAGGATTTAGAATTTTCAAAAACATTCCATAGTAATATATATATACAGGGGCTTACCACTCATCATTTCAGTTTAGTTCTAGAAAGTGAACACACAGACCTATCTGATTTAATCAGAGATAGCATGAAAAAGCTGCAAGCATTCTCCAGATGCATTCTGCTATGTATGTGGCTAACTCATCAAGATGAGCAAAAAAAGTACGGTGACAGCATCTGCTAAAATGTGTGAAGCCTACAAGGCATATCTTGAGATGTCTGTTGGAGATCAAGACAAACCCTGGGCACCTCATTTTTACCTGCGAAGACTGCAAAAAAACACTGTAGAAGGTAAGATGGACTATTTTTGATTGCTTTAATAGTGAGATTTTATATTATACAAATTTTAGACCTTTTAAAATTTAAATATATTTTATTGTTTTTAATTTCCAATAGTATGGAAAAAATGTCACATGCAAAATATTTTGCATCAATCTCATATGCATTAGTTGTGGATGAAATAAATTTATTCTTCATAATAATTTTAGTTTACTCTTTTGCAGAATGTTACAGAGGAGGAAAAAGAACCATGAAATTTGTTATTTCAAGAATTTAACATGAACTTACTGACCACTCAAGCAATTGCTACTTCTATATGATGGACCATTCCTAACATTGGGCTGGTAAAAATGCATCATATATATCTGGACCTCCCATCATCCATCGCTCAAGTACAACACTGCCCTGAGCTCTCTGTATCCACTCCTCCAGAGAGAAAGCAGCAAATCAGGTTGGAGATCCAGATTACAATTTTAGAGGTGCAGCTGGTGAGAGAAATCCATATTACCTCAACCAAAGAGTCCTCAATGATGTGATCAGAGATCTTGGTCTAACAAGATCAACTGCTGACTTTTGACACCTAGGCTCAAGGAATGGAATTTGTTAGATAAAAGTGTGCAAGTTACAAGTCATAGGAAGCATCATTGACATTTTTCAAGCTTCTTCACTCATCAGTATGGGCTCTGTTTCTGTCACATTGTATTTGGTCTGTGCGAGGCAACTGGAATCGCCTGTAACCCAAACGAGTGGCACCTCTTCATTGATAGCTCATTTGGTGCACCTCAAAGAGGAATACAACAATGTTAAGACCGTGCTAGAAGCCTTGAAGTATGATGAGTATGGCTAGGAGGTTATTGGAGACTTCAAAATGGTGGCATTCTTGATGGGTCTTTAAAGAGGCTTTATAAAGTTTTCCTGTTATATTTGCCTTTTGGACAGCACAGACACCTCTGTGCACTAAAACAGGAAGCACTGGCTACAACGAACCAAGTTCTCTGTAGGGAGACACAATGTCAAGAGAGAGCCACTAGTGGACCATGTGTTGTTCCCACCATTGCACGTAAAATTTGTCACAGCTCTTCATAAGGAATCTGCAGCCTTCAAGTACCTTCAAGACTTCTTCCCTAAACTGTCTGAGTCAAAGATCAAAGCTATTGTCTTTGTTGAACCACAAATAAAGAAGATCCTGGAGTGCACAGAATTCGTCAAGAAGCTCAATAGGAAGGAAAAAAAAAACTTGGGACAGCTTTGTAGCAGTGGTTTGGGGCTTTTTGGACACTCACAAGGCCACAAATTATGTGGAACTGGTTGAGGCTCTGGTGAAGAACTACGGCAAAATGGGCTTCAGAATGTCCCTGTAAATCCATATCTTTGACACTCATTGTGATAAATTTAAAGATAACATTGGAGCATAATCAGAGGAGCAAGGCAAGCACTTCCACCAAGATCTACTGGACTTCAAATACTGCTAACAATAAGCATGTAATGAAAACATGATGGGAGAATATATTTGGGGGCTGATACGTGAAAGTGATTGACAGTAGCAAATCTTGAAAAATTACTCTTTTCCAAACATTTTTGTATAACTTTAGTATAAATACATATAAAACTTGATTCATATGTTTTATTCAGACCTTATGTAAATGAAAATGTGCAAATTTGCCTGTTTTTACATAGAAAATAGGTTAATTTCATTACCCTGGTCACAAAAGCAAAGTTTGAAGGGAATAATGGCCATTTTCTGTACTTTTACAACCTAAGCAATTAAGATATAACACATACTATCCAGGAACAAAATTTGTGTTACATAGTGTAATTGATATAACATTGCAGATAGTGCAGTGATACTAAAAATTGATGGTTTTGGGGAAGAGTATGAAGTACAGAATGTTTAGCTAAGATCATATAAATGTGTTCAGTTAAGGTATTGAGATTTTGTAAGATGGATTATCCTTTGTACTTAATGATGTTGAAAAATCAAATGACTTGAATCGACTTGGGGCACCAGAACTATCCAGAAAGAGACTTGTAACAAGTTATATTCTAGCTATGGTAAACATTGTTGTATCTTATAACAGGTGAGAATCTGTGAACACAAAGATCAGTAGCAAAATCCATTTGTGTGTCCCAAGCAGCAGTATGTAAAATAATGAAGGAAGGTCTTTGTCTGGAAATGAGGCCAACAGAATAAGAGTTCACCAATCAAACATCCTGTTCAACCACTGAATACTTCAGAGAATGAAAACATGAAATGAGTATTCATATTATTCCACTTGAAGGCATACTGATCATGTGGCCAAACACGGTACCTGGTATTTCTGTGCAATCAAATCTTTGAAATGGTCACTGGTGTTCTAATGTATCAGGTTATGGAAAGCATGATGTAAGGGGTGGTATGCTTTGGACATGACAACTTTACAATGAAGTTGTGAACTGTTGCAGAGCTATCGTGAAGATGCATGTGGATAAGAGAGAGTAGAACTGGATACAATAATATGAAATACCTGGTGTTACTTTTGTAATGCCTTCTGCTAGTACAGTAGTATGTCTACAGATTTACAATGGTAAAATCAGGGGTTCAGTTCCCCTTGGTTGGCTCAGCAAATAGCCTGATGTGGCTTTGCTATAAGAAAACACACACACTAAACATGTACTCCAAGTTAAAGGTGAGTAACAAGTGTTTTTCATTGGTTGAAACAATGACAAGTCTCCTTGCCAATCAGAAATGGTAATGAACCAACCATTCATAACGTACCCTCCACAGCTCACCAGGGTACTGTAAAAATTAACATAATACACACACTAACTTGGAAACAAAAGGTGGAAGACTTTTGAAATGTCATTTTCTATCCTTGTGTTTTTACAATGAAAGTTGCCATTCACTGAACTTGGTTTTGTTATTTTTATTGGATAGAAAACTAGGATTTTGAACAACTTTCACAGCAGAAAGGAATATCTGACATAATTACTTTTACTGACACATTGTTAATTCTCCTTTTGTGGCACTTTTAAAATAAATAGTGCTAAACATTCATTAATAAAGCATACGCTTTAAGTATTATGTGGTTATTTTGACAGATTTAGATGGTATTAACAAGTCACTTTGAATCTAGTACTACGGCTCATTCTGTTTTTTTTTTTTTTTATAACTTGCTGTTCATATGAACTATTTATATAACCCAACTATTAATTTTTATTCCCTTCCACTAGGTCATGGGGATATTGTAATGTCATGGTCATTCCACATTTCTTTGTTAAAAGCATTGTTGTAGCTTTGTGCAAACTTCAAAACATACCAAACTCTTCCTCTGGCTAATGTAGGCTAACTGTGGTTTTCATGTAATTAAAATAAATGTATCTCAGAATATATTCTATTACCATAATTATCACCTGACAGTTTCTCCAGTTGTGCACAAGCTCAAAATACAATAAATATTTAACACTGAGTTACAAGACTTCTAATCTTTTTTTGTTTAATGAGAATTCTGTTAGACATTTTTCTAACAGCTAACTAATGCAGCTTTAATAATACATGCATCTCCCAAGGTTGCCCAGCAGTGTAGAGAGAATATATTTGCCATTCAAACCCTTAAAGATTTTCAGTATATGGAAGAAAATAAAGACCAAGGAATGAATGTCAGGGAAAAATCTAAACATTTGGTGGCGTTATTAAAGGACAATGAAAGGTTGAGTAATGAACGTGCTAGAGCTCTGAAAGCCAGGGAAAGATTTGTTGGTGCTGATAGGGTAAGTAATGTTATCTTGTATCATTTTAATGTGATAAGAATATATCTTTTGTTTTTAGAGCTACGTTTAAAAGGTACAGGATGTTCGGAAAGTCACTGTGCAGTTTTGTCTGTTAATAAGTGCACAGTGACTTTCCAAACACCCTGTATAATAGTGATACATGTTCCTCTGTATATTACAACTGTAGTGAGTTGCAGGATTGTAGTTAAATTTTGTTACTTGGGAATCTGATGGTAATTCTAAACAATCAAATCAGGCAGCATTCAAACAGTGTCAGATATTTTTATAATTTTCTAAACAGGATCCTTCAGTAATAATCACACTGTAAATGTCAACTATATCAAAAAAAGTTCAGTCATTTAGTTAATATGAAGACTATCACGTGAACAAAAGTTGATTATAACTCCACCAATTAAGTGTTAATTCTACATAGTAGCTCTTTTCCTTTGTTGGAGCAGATTGTTGTGGTGAAATGTATTTGTGGCTGCATTGTTTCAATAAAATCCATTCAATACCTTATGAAAAAGATGCTTGCTATATCAGTTAATAGCATTGTTTAAAAAGGAGGCCATTATTACTATACAAGTCTTTCCAATTACAACTTTTACTGTTATTTAATATACATGTTAGTGTTATTTATTTTTATATTTATACATGTGAAAAATAGAGTACTAATGTTTGTCACTGTCTTTACTTCAGTGAGGCATACTGAGAATTAAAAGAAAATACACGAACAGCCATTTTTGTTATCACAGATTCAGCTGAACTTTGGCATAACCTATTTTCCTTTAGAAGTACCATGAAACCTTGTTATCCAACTAAGATAGTAGTTCTTTCAGATAGTTAAATTAGTTACTTTGAATACAATGAACACTTAGAATGCATTACTGATTGATAAATATGAGGTGCAAATTGGTATGACTGGTAATGAAAATTCCAAATTTATATGTATTAAATTGACATTACTAGCAACAGTATCTGTACAAATTGTGCAGTGAATTTCTTTTTACACCATTATTTCATTATTCACTATTTTGTCCAAATAGTAGTTAAATTTATGAAATACAGAATGTAGTGTTTATACAAGAAAATTACATATTAATGATGAGTATTTGTTTTGAAGCATTATGACTTGACACAGTTATAGCATAAAAGTGTCCTTAAGACTTTTAGCAATTTGTTTTAGTTTTTATATACATCCCTGCTGTGAAATATTTTTCAAAAGAGTTGTTAAAAACTGGTACTGACTGTGAGTACAGGTGTTTTGTGGTCAGTAATTGTCACCTTGTTTCCTGCTGTGGATTTGACCCTTAATTTTCTCTCATGGAATCACATACTGAATCCTGTATTTTAAGAAATGCATGTTTGGTATAAAAAAAAACTGTTTAGATTCAGGATACGAATCTATAGATTCTTGGTTAAATTTCCTGTTGTGGATGCTTCTCTTTGTGACAGATCATCTAGATTGTGAATAAGCTGAATTGATGTCCTGTATAACACGGGCTCAATGAAAATGTACAAGTTTTATAAATGACTGTTTCATCATCATATTTTGTGGCTTGTATGAAGAGATTCCCTACTGTACACTGAATTTGTAAGTGAATTAAAACACAACTGTGTAGAAGTACAAATAATCTGTGTATTCTTATTAACAAAGTAATTTATTAACCTTATCATTGGTTTTGCAGTACGTTACCTCATCTCACAGAGATTCATTTGGCTCACCAGATGGAGCAACCTCACCAGGAGGTATGTATCTAAGATTATAAGAGCTAGAAAATTAAAGGGCGTTTTTTTTTTATTTTAAGGAACATAGCGTACTCTCTCAAATGAAATAATTGATTTGAAGACAGCTATTTCAGTAATAAATAGAGTATTACTATAAAAACAGTAAATGATGAAGAGGATGACTCAGGATGACTGTTATGGGTATTAATACTTTTACCAAAGTAAAACAAGGATTTTAACCCAAAGATGACCTAAGAAGGTCAGAAAATTGTTCTCTGCTTTATTTTGGTGAAAGTGTTAATACCCACACTAGTCATCTTGAAATACATTTTTACTTCGAGTTTCTCGTCATTATGTATCATACATATTTCTGAAAATTGTAAATTCCAATTTATACACAGCTGTTTCAAACCCTCAATTATGGTATTTTCCAGCATTTCTTTCTGCAGCTGATTATTAAATACTGTACTTAAGTGACAACTGTAGTGTTTATTCATAGATCCTATGGTGCTTTATATTGATGAACACAAAGCGTCATGAAGTATCCTTTTAGTTGTTGTATACTAGGTTGACACATGCATTGCTAAATTCAGATAAAATAAGTGTTAATTAATATATAATCTTGTGTTTTTTTATCATTACCTAAAATTCAGATATGTAAATGAATGAAATGTTATAATTCACTTGTTTAACCTAATTAACACCCTAACTACTATATATGAACACTTTCTCCTTCTCTCTTTGTATGCATGTTTTTTATCTCTGTTGCACCATTTATCATGTGCTAGCTGGCCTGATGAGCCCCAGCATTGGGCATAAGGCCTTTTCACAGATGTAGTGTGATTGAAATATTTTAGCATATCCAACTATAGTCTCACTCATGGGTTTGTTGAACAACTATAGAAAGGTAATATGCAGACATAATGTATCCACAAGTTCCATATTATAGGTCAGTGAATCTTATTTCTTTAATGTACCATTAAATTACTCTCAGGTTATGGAAACAGGCTCTGTTATATACCCATAAGTTGGTGGAAGCAGGGTTTCATAATATATTGGACTGGATGTGGCCATGTAACTAACATGCTAAGACTGGGACTTCAAGGACTTGTGGTTCTTGTCCTATTTGTTATAAACAAACTACTTGTAAACAGATGTGGTAGTGTCATGCAGTATATCAGTTAGAGTAACTTTAAACATATACTAATTAAAAAAGAAAAATGTGCACACATGGGAAATTGAAAACCCAACATCAGTTCCTGTCATGCTGTCCATCATTATGTTTATATTGTATCTACAGAGTTCCAAGGACGTTTCATCATCGGAGCTAAACTGTGTAAAACCCAACATCAGCTTCTGTCATGTTGTCTGTAATCATGTTTTTATTGTATCTGTAGAGTTCCCAGGACATGTTTCATCATCAGAACTAGAATGTGCAAGACCCCAGACATCGGGTGAAGAAGAGCTACAGCTTCAGTTAGCCCTAGCAATGAGCAAGGAGGAGGCAGAGCAGGAGGAAAGGATGAGACAAAATGATGAATTGCGTCTTAAGATGGCTCTCACAGAGAGCGAAGTAGGATACGGCCAGACGACCACTTCAAAACAGTCCACAATGGATGATTTACTTGGACTGAGCCTGACTAATGAGAGCCAAGGTGTAGCTTATAGTAGTCCAACAACAGCTGATCAGTGGGGAATCTCTGAGACAGTACAACTGTCTGTGGTGAGAAATTTCTTCCTTTCCACCCATTGAGTTTCTCTAATGTAAACTGTCAAGTGGAAATATAAATTTGATCACCTTGTTGTGTACAATATTACTGATCTTGTTAGAATTCATCTGTCAATAAGGAGAGTTAACACTATTAACCCTGTTTGTCATTTACAGGTTACAGACCCTTGGGGAACTCCAGTTAGTCATCCTGTGGCTGTTACAAGTAGAGACCCTTGGAGCCTTCCCACTTCCTCACCATCAGAAACCACTAAACCACCAGTACCCGCTAATACCCCAGGTGTGTTTTTTCATGATAGTGTTTTATGTTGAAGAATGAATAGGTATATAGTTGCATCTGTTGTACCATGGAAAAGGTATGTGTTCAAGAGTATTTGTAAATTATTGGAATAATGTAATTAGGAGATCTTTCTAGTTCTCAGCCACAGAAAAAGCTGGTTGAATGTACAGTATAGTTCTAAATGAATTGAATGGAATGGTCAGAGGAGAATGGTTGGGTTTCAGTTGTAGTTAATGTGTTATATATCTAAATCAGGGGTGAGATTGTGCCTGTCTTTATTGTTACTGAGTGCTGGAATATATTTAAGTTGGTATTACTTTCTTGAACTGTTTTTGTTGTTTTTTTTGTTTACAGGTCTATTTCACCCAGCTGACAACATTCACTTTTTTCAGGTTCAAATAATTAGGTAGTAATTTAGTGTATGTGTGTGTCATATTTATTATTAACATTTATGTCGTTAGAGCATATTATCAGTTCTTTTCCACTCATTTCTAGTAATACATAATACTCTATGAAGTTGAATATTTACATGTTATAATGATTTGTATTGCCTAGTTAGTTCTATTATAAATGGGTTATGTCTGAATCTTACTTAATTTATGTTTAAGTATAGTAAATTTTCAGTTTTTATTTAAAAAATAATTCTTACAGTTGCAGCTACTGACCCATGGGGTGGAATACATTTGGGTTCAACTGCACCTACTGATCCATGGAATAGCCAGCCTGTTATGGTCGATTCACTTGATGCTTTTGCCCCAACACCTCCACAGAGATCAAAATCAATTTCTGGAGAACTAGATGACCTGGATTTTAGGAACCTGGCTTCAGAAAACTCACCAGGTAGGGTGTTTAACTTTTACTTAATATGGAATTCAACTGTTATTTATTAGGCCTATTTATTAACCTAAGAATTATATTCTTAAGTTACAAGTTTAATGTTTTTAGAACTTTAAAAATAAATGGAATTATGTTATAATGACTGATTTATAAGGAGCTTGCCAAGCCAATAAGATTTGTTTACAAAATAAAGTAAATATATTTTAATTTTCAAAAGTACAGCTCACTAAGTTTGCTTACCATAATTAAGTGGCCATCATCTTTGAATAAGCTAGAAACCATTTAACATTTATTAACATGTACTAAAATTTAAGTTATTGTTTAGCAAGTGTTATTCAGGACCAGTTAGACGTTATTTTGCATGTACTAAGCCTCAACCTAAAGCTTTGTTCAGCAACATTTTAATTTGTTTTAAGTCAATAGCTAGTCATTGTATTTTAACACTTAAAATTTTCATTTTCAGAGGACTAATATTTAGTAAAAGAACTAGAGAGATGATGGGAAAAATAGTAATAGTACTGAAATATAATCATCATTAGAAGGTACTGTTAGCACAGTTTTCACAGCCAGAATGTTAATTATGATGTGCTTACCATTAATGTTTTCTGTTACATGAACTTGAGAAAGTATGGCATAGAACCGAATGATAATATCCACTTTCCAACAGTTACACTGTACCATCTCATCATTTTAGTGACCACTAAAGAAAGACATGAAGTTAAACTGGTGCCATTTTGAGGATATTTCATTGTTAAAAAAGGTTTCCATTTTCTGACCCCTTCCATAACTTCAGTTGTTATGTTGTGGGACAATGTTATAATTTGTATCTGAACATAATCGTGTTTCTTTGTTTACTTTTCTTTTCATCAGTAGAATCTTAACACTTATTTTGATGCTTTTACTTTGTTGTACTTGACATTGTAGTGCATCCCCTCGTAGGGCTCCATGGTGGGTGAGGTCAGTAGGCACCCAAATTTCCTTTTTTCTTATGGATCTTCCAAATAAAAATTTAAATAAAATAGTGAAATAACTCCATAGGTAAATGACCATGTCTTGAAGTTTCTGAGCAGCTGTCTTCAACATCTGTAACACCTGTTGTATCTCATTTTCTTGTGCTGCATTCTCTTTCAGACAAACCTTTAGGGCAAATGTCTCCATTTTTCATTCACAAAGGGATTAGAGGGACTTGCTAGCTCTCCAAAGTCAGTTAAGAAGTTTCAATCTGGTGACATATTTGCGGAAAAATCTACATCTCAGCACAGTGAACTCCTCTTGCATTCAAAGGCAATTCAGAATATATTTATTGATGTTACATCTCATGCTACTTTTAATTAATCACAAGGAGTTATTGTTGAGAGGGATTTGAAGAACATTCCTGAGTCAGATTCTTGTTGGTTTCTCCACCCAAGGAGTTTCTGCAGTTAGGTGCATCTCCACTCACAAAGATGGAATTATGATGCCAACCAATGTCCTCATTTTTACATTTATGTCACCACGACCACCTGCCACTATTAAGGCAGGTTATCTTAATTGCAAGGTATGGCTATACATTCCAAAACCTCTCAGTTGTTTCCAGTGTGAGCAGTTCGGTCACTAAATGTGTGCTTGTTGCAGTGGCAACAAGCCATGACACGTATGAGTGGGAAATGGACCCTCATTGTGTCAGTTGCAATGGCTCTCACCTGACCTACTTTCGTTCTTGCCCTAAATGGTTGGGAGAAGAAAGGTGCAGCATTTGAAAACGATTCATAACAGGAAACATTTCTGAAACCTGCTGATACAATTGCCTTTCGGCAGTTATCTTTGTACAGATATGACAGGCTGTGTGATGAACAAGTGCTTGTAAGGGAAGCACTGTTGGTTGATCAGTATGTGCTTGCCCTGTCTTTGCTGCTTGACACACCTTTGTTGGCCATAGCCATCTGTGTTTCCTTGGGTCGTACCATCACTGTTTGTTCTCTCTACATGTTGCCTGGAGAGACCTTGATGCTCTCATTAAACAGTTTCTGGCTTCCTTTTTAATCCTGAGGGACACCATGTCCTTTGGCAAAGTGCTGATATTGATAGGGGAGGGGTCACTCCATAGAGCGTAAGCTCTCTGATCACAACCTTTCTCTTTTCACTACTGGTTCTTATACTTATTTTCATGCACCTAGTCAGTCCTTTACTGCTATTGATCTCTCAGTTTGCTCCCCTTCACTATTTTCCTATTTTTCTTGGAGGATTGACAATAATCCATGAGGCAGTGTTCATTTTCCTATGATTTGGAGAGAGAGGCCGTGGTCAATGTCACCTGACTCGCATGCCTCAGTGGAAGCTGGATGAAGCAAACTGGCCTTCTTCACTGCTTTTGCAGAACATGATCCTGTTATTGTCTGTAAGCCTTCAGTAGATGACTGTGTGGCAGCAGTAACTGACTGTTATACAAGCAGCTGCTCAATGTATTCCTAAAACCTCAACATGTTTTCCACGATATTCCCATTCGTGGTGGAATCCTGACTGCCACATGGCACTGAAGGCTCACAAATAGGCCTGGGATACTTTTTGTAGGTATCTCACACTCTTGCACCACATCGCTTTCTAGCAGGCCTGTGCATATACTTGGTGTGTAAGATGTCAAAGCCAAAAGGAATCTTGGATTAATTTCACAACTAGCATATCTTCTACCACCAGTTCCAAAGTCATGTGGGACTAAATTTGAAAGGTCAATGGGCAATATAAATCTGTCCCCTTCTCGATCTTATTTTCTGACGGCCTGGAAGTAGCTGATACTCTAGGTGAAAGCTTTTGGTGGGTATCTGGCACTTCTTTCTCTTCCTCCACCTTCTTAGCCATCACAACTCAGGCAGAATGATTGCCTTTTTCTTTTTAAGCTGATTGTCTCTATGACTGTAATTGTCACTTTACACTGGTGGAACTGAAACTGGTTTATCGGTCTGGCAGTACATTAGTCAAACCTGATGATGTACACTATGAAATGCTGTGCTGTCTATCTGTCTCTTCTGCTATTCTTCTGATTGTTTTTAACTGGAGCTGGCAGGAGAATGTTTTTCCTGATGCCAGGTTTTTGTCCTACCTTTCTTTAAGCCTGGAAAGGATCCCAATATTCCTTCAAACTACCATTCAAATGCCTTGACAAGCTGCCTCTGTAAGACTTTAATGCTCTTCTTGTTCGGTTCCTTAAATCAAACAACCTTCTCAACCACCCAGCAGCTACAAATTGAATGTACAATAGCACTGAACATCCTCTGTGTCCTCTCTTCCACCACTTGAGGAGCAGATCCATGTTCTATGCTAAAGATATATCATGCTCTTATATGATGGAAAATCGACCATGGATTATTGGCCTCTGGCTCTGCCAGAACCTCTGCCTTAAAGATGCTGGACCTCATTCATCGTCAAGAACTTCGATTCTGCACTGGGGTTATCTGCACTTCCTCAGCTCAGAGCTTGTACATAGTCTTGTGAACTTTCTTTGCACATCTGCCATTTGCAACTGTCTTATCTGTGTGTTTTGAAACTTTGTTTCTTACCAAAACATCCCACTTGGGGTTGTGTTTTCCTTCTTGAGTAGGCCATACTTTTTCAGAATAGATGATGTGCCATTTCTCCTTTTGGCTTTCATGTTGAGATGCAGTTGGATGAATTGGGTCTTTCCTTGGATAATATTGCTGTATCCACTGGTCAGCCCATCTCACTATGGCTTATTACAGTCTCCAAATATGACTTTACATTATCTGAGAAAAGTAGATACTTCCAATTGGAAACACTTTTTATTATTTGCTGAACATGTTTTGAACCATCCTTTCCTATTTATATGGATGGTTCAAAATCAAGTGACTGTGTGGTCTCTGCCATTGGTTTATTGTGGTTCGGTGGTTGCGCGCAGAATCCACCCTACAACTTCTGTTTTCACTGCTGAACTGTATACCATTTCTCTTGCTGTGGATCACACAGAAGCTAAGCAATACTCAAACTACACTATTTATACTGACTCACTTCGTTCTCTATTGGCCCTGGAATTGCTTCACATTAGTTTACAACCTGTTTTCAGTGATATTCAAAACCGATTGGCCTATTTCTCTTTAACATCTACTTCTATCCAGTTTTTATGGATATCAGGCCACGGTGGTATTCACAGGAACGAGCTCATCAACACTGCAGCTAAATCTGTCTACTCTGGCACTGTCACTGCTGTGCCTGTTCCATACGTGGACTGTGGTTCTGTATTCAAGGCTCAGCTTTGTGCCAGTTGGCAGTCAATTTGAAATGAGCAATGTGAAAATAAGTTTTCCCAAATAAAACCCTATAGTGGACAGCAGTCTTGCTTCCGTAAGGATTGTAAACAGGAAGTTGTTCTGACTAGACTATGCATTGCTCAGTTTTTAACTCGTTGTTTTCTTTTATCTGGAACTGATGCACTAGTGTGTTGTCTGTGTAACACTCAGGTCACATTAAGCCATATTTTACATTTTATCATTATGATTCTGAATGACAGCACCATTTTAAATGTTATGTCCTAAGGTTTATCTGTAACATTAGACTGTGTTATTGGTGATTGTATCACTCTCCATGTTTTTAGATTTTTAAAGACCATTAATCTTTTTAATGCTCTTTAAGTTTTTAATTTATACATTAGAGCTTTTTTTAATGTGATTTCCTTTTAAGAATCAAAGTCAATCTTGTTTGATTTGAAATTAGAAAATGGCCATAACATTAAATAACTCAACACCAGAACTAGAAAGGCCAACTTCAGGTGACTAATGCTGCTGTTTGAACTACCTGTTAGTCATCCTGGTGGGTTATTATAAAGATTTTGCTCTAAGTCTTTTAAAACTTTCATTACCTTCCTTTCTGAAAATGGCCATAATGTCAGATAACTTAGAACCAGGACTGGAAAGGTCAATTCCAAGTAACTGACAGTAGTTTTTGTCTTCCTGGCAAGTTATGATAATTACAATTATGCCACAGAAAGTTGTTTACAATTTGTACTACTGTAGTTTTTCTCTTAACGTTGTATACTAGATGTAAACATTGGTTTTATGCTATTTATGTTTTTTAAACTTTGTTTTATTTTAATTTCCTTTTATGAATTTGATTAAATTTACTCTGATTTTAACTTTTTGCTGGGTATTTGGAGCAGATAGCCTAGCTACTTTGTGCCATAAAATGCCAAACCAACCAACCAAAGAGTGATTCTGACAATTAGAGATAACCAGTTAGTTGCTATTTCTAAGAGCAGAATGAATTATGACATGTCTGTTTGGTTTTGTACAGTTCTTAGTAAACAAGTTTAATATTCTTATCAGTGATGATTGTTTATGGTACTCAACACTTTTCCCACCATCTTATTTTGTTTTCAAATTTTAGAACTTTGATGTCAATTTTTGAGTTATGGACTAGTAGGTCAACTGCTTATGACAACTTTGGGTGTGTCTTTTTTTTTTTATCTAGCATTGTAATTTTGATTTTTATAAGTAAGATTCAAGATAGGTTATTGCTGTCTTGCAGCATTATGGTGGTATTTTTCAATCCCAAAACTGGTTCTGTTTAACACAAAACTGTGTGGTTTGTCAGGTCTAGAGGTAAAGTAGTTCACAATCTATGTTGAAGATACCTTTTGGTATATAAAGACTAAGAGTTGATTTTTAAGGTTTTAATTTTTGGAAAGATATATTACATTAAAGTTTGTTGTATTTCAACCAGAATCAAACTAAAACTAATTGTACTACGGTTAATTTTTTTTATAATATTATATACATTTTCTGGGTTTAACCTTAAATTCAATTTGGTTCAGATTTAATTTATGGCTTTTTATTTACACTGAAGTTCTTTATTTCCCACTTCCATGTTTAATCTCTAGGTTTAATGATATTGTAGAGAATGGTTTTGTTTAAATTTTGATTCTGCAGATTGAATGATCAGAAACACTTCTTTTGCTTCTTGTTACTATCATTGTATATTTGGCCTTGAAATTATGTTAAGGTACATGTGATTAGAACTGAGTGAAAACATTAAAATTGAATTGCAGGCTGCTTCTTTACTGTGATTTGATTTTATTAACACTATTTTAAATTCCAAATTAATAGTTTGTTTATTTTAGTGTTTGTTTCATTACAACTTTGAGGAATGAGGTGTGATTTACTACGTGACAGGAATGTTATTTTATTCTTTGTTTAGAAGAGCACATTGTTCTTTCAGATGATCAAAGAACACTATCTCCAAATCCTTTTGAGCTGTATGATTTGAGAGATTCACTTTCCCCAAATCAGGAACAACCTAAACAGGATCAGTCAAGAAAAACACCAGAAAGCTTTTTGGGACCAAATGCAAATTTGGTTAACTTAGATGCTTTAGTAAGCTCTAAGCAAACTGGACAAGGTAAAACACTTACAAACGATAAATTTCAAGTGTTTCTTTATAAGCATGTGTCTATAGCACATTAAACTGATGAACAGAACTTTGTTTAATTAACTTTGAAATATCAATACTAGTGGTACTACTTTAACAGTTGACAGTGGGAGGTATTGACTACCTGTTTACCTCTAGTCTCTCACTTCTAATTTAGGAACAGCTAGTGCAGATAAATAGTCTTTGAACAAAATTCAGGTTTTTAAATTTCCAGTTCTTTGTTTATCTTATTTGTTGGCTTTTTTATGCTCAAATATTGGTAAAGATTTACTTGATATGGTAGTTAACTTTGTACATTGTTACGATAATAAATGTAGCAGCTGGTTGATACAGTGCTTGATGATTTACCGTATCTGAGTATTTTGTGACATTAGTTTCAAATGTAACAATTCAAGCTGCAGCTGGAGATATGTTTGAGAATATAGTGAGCATTTATAGTATCTGTGAAACTAAATTCTATGTAAATGCATAGCGATAGGAAAATGTACACCTGAACTAAGATCCAGCTCCCACCAAGCATGAAAAAAAATTGCTTGTGAAAAAAAGTGCTTCAAATAATAAAAAGTGTCTGAAACGTCACATTAAATAAACTTTTCAAATTAGTTCTTCTATGAATGTGTAAAAACTTTTCCTTTTATATTGAATTTTCTTTTTTACTCATTCAATTCAAATACAAGACATCAATTGTATAACGTACAAAGTGTTTGAGTATCTACATCAGGGGTTAGCAACTTACAGCCCACTAGCCAAAATTTTCTTTCCCTCAGTTCCCCAAAATAAAATATCACATCCATCCAGCCTGTGGTGGTCCTAAAAATAGAATAAAAGTTTCTAACTTAATGTGGTCCTCCATCTTTTCATAGATGTGGCCTCTGGCCCCTGTGCAGAAAGAGATTGCTGACCCTTGATCTACATGTTAATTCATCTAGTATTCATTTATTATTGGCTGGTAATTTCTGTTTCACCCTGTACTTAAGCCTCTTGAAGGAACAAAAGATATTTCTAAGAAAGCCAACTTCCAGGGGTAATGATATGTTGTTTACACTAGAATTATGATGTTTTTTTAGCTTATGTAAAGTGCAGAAGGAACAAATCAGCTTCTCAATACCTCCATAAGTTTCACAGTACTTTATTTAGCATTGTACAACAGGTTTGGGTACCAGGCTGTTTTTGTTGTTACAATTATAAATGGGCCATTTTGAGAAAAAATTTTTTTCCTTCTAAGTTTAGCATGTACTTTTTTGTGCATTCATGTGTTCAGCCTCAGCAGTCAGTAGTAAAGGTCTTAAAGTTTTATTTGAACTGAAAATTTACTAGTTAAGGTGCTTTCTGTTAGACTTTTGTGCAATTTCTTGCAATCCCTATTATGAACCATAACAGTCATTTCTGATAAACATTCCAAAACAACAGTGCTTGTTTCTTTTTATTCTTTACATTCAAAACCTAATTTTATGTAACATAAAAAGTAAAACTGATTCTTATGAAACATAAACTCCACAGAACCACCATGTAATATAGATTAGAACAAGGACTTCTAATCAGTTAACTTGTGTTGTTAAGCCTCTATTTTAAAGTTAAAAAGTAACTCATTTAAGTTATAGTAATTTAACACAAATAATTGTCATCCACAGCTACTCAAAACACATTACAAGTATTACATTAGCAAAATGGATGGGGAGAATTACTTTTTACAGCAAAATATTTCTATAATAGGACCTGTTTTTTCATGATGACTGCATTCTATCAAGACAGAAGTGAATTTAAGTCCAGTTTATATGAGCTGAAGATATATGGTTGGTTTGATATTATGCTTCTAGTTTTGAATAGGAATGAGTACACAAAACAACATCAGATTTATTTTTTATGCTTATATGTTAATGTCTCTATGTGCTGTAAGCTCGTGTATCTTTCATTTCCACAGGTCAGATCAAAAGCACAAATTATTGGAGAAAACTCTTAAACTTGGATTGGTTAGTGGAAAAGTTTCTGTAGCAAAAAAACATTATGAATAAGATATATAATTTCTTTAGCTGTTTTTTTCTTGATGTTGCAGGAAATAACCATCTTAAGGTGATGCCACTACAGTTAATCCAATGTAGCTTCTAAAGTATTTTCCTCTCAGTGAATTCAGTACTTCATTAATTAATTTGTTTAAATGAATGTTCATCATGCTGTATCAAATCAGCTGGAAAAGATAAATGTTTATCCTGCTAAATTCTTTTTTCAGGCAAAACTTTTTAAGATATTTAACTGTAAGACTTATGACATCTGTATTTTGTGTTACAGTGAAATTTTAAATGTATTTTAATATACTTGTTTGTTTCCATTTTAGCTTCAAGCACTGTTACCAATCCCTTTGCCACACAGGCCATCAGTAATCCCTTTGAGACTGTCAGAGCTCCACCACCAACCATAAACCAGTTGAGAACCCAGAATATAGGATTCACTACAGAACCAACATCTGTAACAGGTCCATCCCTTCCTGCCCCTCTCCTTCCACTAGACGGATATACAGCATCCTCACCCTTGCCTCCAGCCAACAACCCTTTCATGTGAAACCGTAAATATTTATCATTCTTATGTGTTGGCCAAGCACCTTTGTTTTTCCAAGTCTATTGAAAATTCTGGTTGATGAATTCATTTATTATATTGTGAGGAAAATAGTTTTTCAACCAGTTTCTTAAAGAGATGCTTCTAATAAAACATGACATACTGTTAAATAAAGCCTTGTAATCAGCATAGAAAAAATTGTTCTTGATTTAACAAAATGGTTTTATTGCTTTAGTTTATAAGACGTAGTATTGAGTAAAACAAGTAACATGTGTCTGTGTTGTGTTTCCATCTTTAATCACGAGTTTTTCAGATTGCATTTTCTTAAATTTTGCATTAGAAATGTGAAAGTATAACTGAAGAAATATGAATATATGGGTTTTATGTGTTTTGAATTAGTTTAAAATATTCAGTAAATTAAGTTCAGTAACACTGGATTTCTCTTTGAAAGGACTACTGAAGCTTCGAATCATAACAATACGAAATCTGATGATTGATAAGAATCGTTAACTAAAACTGCAAGTTTTCACCAATTAAGGTTAAACACTTTTGGCTTGCTTTAGTCCAGCTTAATTATTTATGCAAATATTATAGATACATGTGAGACCAATAGTGGTTGTGATGGCAAATCAAGTTTTGGATATTTATCTCCTGATATTCATTGAGGTCTGATATTTTTGATTGGATAATTCATGTGGCTGTACATCTTGAATGTGCACCACAGTCACAAACTGTTACTTAATTGTAGTGTATTAACAGCATTACTTTCGTAATCATCTTTTGAACATTCAGATTGACTTTTGTAGAAGACACAAAGAGAAAAAAATGTTGAACTGAAACTCCTAGGTGATCTGAGTTATTAAAAATGTAGATGCCATTTTGTTGGCAACTTGTATGTAACTTTAAAATAATAAACTAAACAATGTCAAAATAAATACACAATTAAGAACATTTTTTTACTTCAGGCCAATTCTGGCTTCTGAAATGTTGACTTTTACATGTTTTCATGATGATGCCAAGATGTAAAGCCAACATTTTAGAGGCTGTAGATTGGCTGAAAGTTTTAAAAAAAAGTTCTTAGTTGTGTATTTATGTTAACATAGGGTGTTATTTATTTTATTAAAAACTGTTAATTTTTGTTAATGAGAGAAAGTAAAGTAGGTATCACTCTATCCTAACAAAAAATTCTGTGTAGTGATTTGGTGTTAGCTAAGTAACATTATATTTATTGTTGAGGGTGGCTATGGAAATAAATTAGAAACAAAATACTAATTATTACTCAAGCTATGGGAGGCATGAAATAATGAATTTAAAATAGAATGTAATAACTTACCCAGGAATGAACAGTTTTGAAGAAAAACAAAATAAACCAGAAAACCTTGCCTCTTTGTTTATTAGCACTGTAGCTGTGAATAAATGGAATTTAGTTAAGAGTTTTAATCTATTTAATTGATGTAAAAGATTGTAAAATGGTGTGTTAAAAATGTACGAAGCAGTAACGTAAGAGCCCCGTTATAACAAAATGCTTACTTTGTTTTATACCTGTAAAAATTAGTGTGGATATCAATCTCATAATTTTACCAAAAGCATTTGAGATTAGTTTCAGATGTCCCTGTATTGTTTATTTACAATTTAACCAAGGAATTAACGTTTAAGATTTTCTTGTAGGTATGTGATTTTTCTGTCAGAGTTTATTTATAGTCAAAAGGTAATTTGTTTTTTTTTTAAGTGGTAGAAATGTTCTGTGCAGTATTTGTTGGGCAAATGTACAATATTCAGTATGAATAGTAGATATAATTTTGCTTTGAAGTGATTTGTACCACATAAGACAAAGTATTCAAGTGGTTTAAAAAAGTATTGTTTGTAAGAAGATTTATTTCTTGTCTGTGTAGAAATATTGAACCTAAGTTCTTGTGAAAATTATTTTAAGTAATTGAGTGATGTCTATGAACTAAAATCTTTTCTCTTCCCATGTATTCGGTGCAACAATTTATTTACCTATATTGCCCTTCTGTTATTTTAAGAATCAAAAATTGGAGTGATAACATAATACTACTTGGTATAAGTAGTTCCATTAAATCTTGTTCCACATTTGATTAAAGTTTTTATGGTCTACTTTACAATGTGTGTACTTCAGATATTTTTTTGGGGGTATTTTTATAATATTTGTAGAGGATATGTAGCAGAATGTGTTTGACATACTTATAGGAAGTAGAGTTCACTTGATTAAGAATATTTGAAATGAACCATTTCATTTAATTTACTGTGTGACTGCTCTTAATGTGATAGTTATGTGCACAATTTGCTGATGAAATTTGATTCCAAAATAATATTAAACAGTACATCCCAGAACCTGAGTTTGAGTAGAATGTTAAGGCTATCTTTGGTTTTAAAAGTAATATGAAGGCTATGACACCTTCTTAAATTCGGTAAGTCCTCAGTCTTTAAACAGTTAGACTAAATTATATTGTGGTATAACACCTTGGAGAACTGTATCCTAAAGATGTTCTGTACTTTGTGTTTTAATTAAAGTTTTAATACCCATACCAACTGTTTTTAAAATATATTTTCTTACTTCAAGAGAGTTTCTTGTTATTAAGAATTATCTTGGAGAACTGATTTTTTCTCATTAGTGAAATTATAGACTTGAAGAAATACAGTTAAGAACATGTTTCAAAGCACTAACTTAATCTCATATAGTGTTTAAAAACAATATTTTTCACACTCTGAATGAAACTGTAGTGTTTTAAATAATTGCCAGTGTGATTTCAAAAATTATGTAATGTTTGATTTTAAATGTTTGTTGTAACTATTCCAGCTGAAATGAACTGCATAGAAACATACTATAATCCTGGTGGTTTAATATTAAACTTCTTTTATAGCAAATATATTCACAGTAGTATGTTTAATGACTATTTATTGAACTCGTGCATTACCACAAAGATATTCTGTGCACTTAAAGCTGTGGGTGCATTGTAAGAGTAATAGTGGTAAGGTGCTGGTGACTGACTGACTTCTGTCTGGTCAGTAGTTCAAAATTAGGGACAGTAGTAGATAGCTTTGCCATAAATACAAATTTATGATGGACAGAGTTTTACCTTTAAGACTGTTCTGTGATTTTGTGTGTGCATAGGAAAATAATGCTTTGCTTGTGTGTTTGATGTAATGTTAACTTGGCTGAATATTCATGCGAATTACTCTTAACTCATGTTGGTTTAATTTGTATGCAGAGTTTAAGTCATAAGATGTATTCAAATTATAATGACTGGTTTCAATTTCTAAATTTTTCCACATCACTTCTGAGTTTATTCTAAAAATACAATGTGAATGTCTTGTTCTTATTTCCCCAATTAATCAGCTATAACTGATAGTGAATCCAATTACTTTGGGTACAAAGGTTTTGGAAGTTTGAGTTCTGATATATATAATAAAATGAAAAAGCATTCTTGAATGTTAGATGAATAGTTATATATATGTTGCACTACTTAAATTATTGATCCAAAAGCATTGAGATTCTCTTATTATGAAAGTAAAAATTATTCTTTATAAATATTCTGATTGAACAGATGTAATGAATATGGTTAATTGATTCTAGCTCTAAATGTGATTTGTATTTTGACATTTTTATATGACAGTTTCAACACTAAGTGTGGTGGTAAAAACTGGTTTCACTTACAAATAACATTTGGATGAAATACAAATGACCAGGAATTGTTTAGATCATAGACTATTTATCTATAATATACTCCCTGAAAAAAACTTTTAACATCCTTAAATCAAGTAACAAAGATAAACGTTAAAGCAATGTTCATTTGTACGTAACTTAGAGGTTTTTGTTTCGACAATGAAAGTTTTTTGTTCTGCTGATTTCTATGGTTCTTTATTTAATCAGTTACAAGGACTGAAATTTGTGAATTGTAAGTGTTTTGTGTTTCTTTAGTAATGAATGTAACTACCTTGTATTCAGAAAGAAAATTCATTATGAATTGTACTCTACTGAACTTTGCATACAACATAGCATGCAACTACAGTGTATCTTAATGGTTTCCTTATTATGCCTTATAAATATCAATCATTAGCATTTGTTACTGCCCTTTAGAATAATTTTTTCTATTATAACTTCAGTGTTAATTCCAGTTTTGAAGCCCTGCTAACTGTAAGTTATTTGCATAATTTCCTTGTGGAGTCTTAAGTTGTATGTTGGCCAATAGTGAATTTTTTCTAAAATGGTAGTATGTTTTGTTTAAAGTAACAGTTTTTGTTCTTCATAAACCACTGAATAGACTTTAGTGAAATACATGTGTATATTTATGAAACAAATGTTATTAGCTTTTAAATAAAAAAAATTATTGAATACTGTGAAAATTTTAATTGTTTGTTATGCAGTATAAAGTGTAAGAATGTCAATTTGATGTTTCTGATCTGTATAAAACTTTGGCAACAAAATAAGACAAAACAGTCTAATTATATAGTACCAAAACATTTCGTTATTATTAAAGTGCCTTTCTGCCATTATCAGTGAAGTTTGTTCATGTTATTTTATGCGTTATTGTTCTGTCAATGATTTTTCTTCCACATAGTATAAATTTTAGTAAGGCCTAACAAGGGTGTTAAAAAATACCACCCAAATGCTTCAATATGTCAAACACTACTAAAATTTCATGGGTGTCATCACTTTTGAGTTATTTGCACATATCAGTAGATTCAAGAACAATTATAATTTTCATAGGCTTGCTTTGAATGAGACTAAGATTATTTTTGTTCATTTTGTCTGGTCTGCTTACTGATCTCACAATTTTTGTTCTGTAATTGTGAATAAAAGTATACAAAAGGGAGAAATAGTGCATAGCTAATTCATGATCTCATTTTGAACTGAAAACTTGTACAATTCAGGAACACAGTAAATATTAACATATACAGTCAAATGATGAGAATGTTTCCCTTCTGTTATTTATATGTCAGTTTATTTGTAGTGTTAACGAACGGTATTTATCTACCTTCGTTATTTGTGTAGAAAGCTGCTGCTCAATATTGTAGATAAGAACTTGAAAGTACTTCCAAATAAGTTGCTTATGAATTATCAGTTATTTTTAAACTGTAATAGTTCTCAGAATATTGAAATCATTTTTCTTTAGCTAAAGAAGTTCTTTCAACATTCATCCAGTTAATGGTGGCACTGGCTAGTAGCTTCTATATGTAATACAAATGGATGCAACTGTAAAGTGCTTAGATTCTTTTTTGTTTTAAACTAACAGCAAGCTCAGATGCTCAGAGACCCCTAAGCTGTTTTTCAGTAATCTAATAAGGGTTAACAACTATTCTCATCTGCAGATTTTGGTTACATGGGTTAGCTACTTATCTGCATTTATTTATGTGCTTGATATTTATAAGATAATATGATATAATTTTAATGAGAAACTGCAATGTTTGTGTTCTCTGAAAGTGCTGTAAAGTGTTCACTGAAAGAAAAATGAATCATTGTAATTAAGTGTTCCTTTTGCTTGTTTATATTTTATTCTTTCCAGTGTAAGAATGAGAAGCTAAGCTATTGTTTTCTGCTACATTTTTTACTACAAATATTTAAGTTGCCATAGAAACAAAAATATCCTGCATTTTGACTCCCAGATCTTAAGTAAGGAAACAAGTTTGTGTAACTTTATTTTTAAAATGCTGGTAAATTTTCCTGAAAATGTGCCTACAGTATATATTACACATGAAACAAATGGTGAACATTGGTATGGAGATAGCTAGGTATCTTAAAGTATAAAGACATCACTTAGTTTTTGATATATTTGTTTCTAGTTACTCAAGCTTGGAGTCGTGTTTTACTATAGCATTTGGTGTCAGCATGTTTAGATGTTTAAGATACTGATTGTTTAGTATTGTCATGACTGTCTGCTAACTTTATTATAGTTTTTTTTTCCTTTTGTGTAAAAGTTGTATGTGAAGATACTTCAGAATTTCCAGACTTGTTATAGATCTGAAAGTGGATAGTATAATTAAAATTCTGTTTTCTGGTGCCCCAGTATATACATGTATATAAAGTGTCATTGCAGTGATCCATGCTGCCAGTCTCCCAGTTAGCATTTTTCCAACAACACAGTAAATGATATTTCTCTCTATCTGGATGTTGTACATTAAACCCAGCAGTAACCTTCCACTGAGACCAGCCTTCTCTCCCATACAACAGGATTAACTCAAACCTATCATGTTTTGACAGTGACAAAATCAGTCACATAACCAAAATTTAGAAAAGCTGTAACTTGCTTCTGGTTCCAGATTTTTGGACACCCTGTACAAAATACATTTTGAAATCTAGGACTTCTAGTTTACTTCAGTCTGTGCAGTGGTTTATGAATAAAAAGATGTTACTTTGTTTTAATATATATATATATTAATATATGTTTTTCACTTGTTGCTGTTTTAAGGGTTAACTTTTATAAAATCCTTGGGTTTATGCTAGATCCTGAAACTGGCATTTAATATCAATTACCAGTTAGTATAAACATTGGGGAATGGAGACTAATTAGAAATTTAAATTATAAACTTGTTTCCTTTTGTAAGAGCTTGAAATACCATAAATCTTTACAACTATTCTGTTTAAAAAAGTAAATCCCTTGCAAAGTTAAGGCTAAAAATAGAAATATATTAGAATACATGTTTATGTAGTTTGTACATAAATTACCACAAGCTGCCAACTCTCTACATCCACATTTCAACTTTTAGCATGAATAAATTTCAGGTTTAAAACAAAGGAGAAATTTGTTTCATAAGAATATTCATGTTTTTAATTTAAAGAGTTCTACTAAAGAATCATGAGTCTTAAAGATAAAAATACATCTGGTATTGAACTATTAGGTCAGTGGTGGATTAGAACAGTTACAATTAACACACACGTGTTGAAACTTGTAGTTATAACTAAAATATGATGTCACACTGTATATAAAAACAAAAACCTAACGTGTTGAGTTTAAGTAACTGGAATGCCATTTAAATAATGAATCATGGGCTTTCAATATAATCCAGTGTTAGTATGTTTGTATTTTTTGCAATATTTGTTGTGCCCTTAGGAACGCTTGCAATGAAGAGTCAAACCCCTATGATAATGCATACACACAGTAGTATAAATTCTAAACAATAAATAATTATGCATTTGTTTTAAGGCCTGAGATTGCAAGTGAAATGTTGCCTATGAAACATTACTTTTTAATTTAATTTATAATGAAGATTAATTTATTGTCTTAGGTAATGCTGATATAAAAAAAAATAGGTGCATGGATACATTTAAATTGTGCTCTGAGTGATAAATAATTACATAACTTTTTTTACGTGGAAGAATTAGTTGTGTGAGTGTTAACATTATTTTTTATTACTACGTCACTTCTTACAAGTAATACAATATTACACATTTTAAGGTATGGTTTTCTATTTGAAGTCGGAAACGTGGATGTTGCAGAATGAAAGTGTATATAGTTGAAACTGAAATGTAACTAGTGCTATAGAAGAAATAAAGATTGATATTCTGAATGTGACGACAGAAACAGTGATAAGTAAAAAGCGGTTCATTTGTAATGGCTTTTTTAAATTGGATATTAAGGTTTTCGTGCATGTGTATGGATATGTATTTCAGGTCAAGAAAACGTTTATTTAACAAACGTAGGTATGTTTTTTAACATATACGAAATATCGTAGAAATATTTCTTTAAGCCTAACATCAAATTCTGCAAAGAATAAAGTGAATAAAAATTGGGGGATTTTTTTTTTACATTCGGTGAATATATTGTCCCACGAATTGTGACCGGAGAACTGGCCATGCAATATGACTCCATTTTAATATTCATCATACACTCATCACTCTGACGGGAAGTTATTGGTACTTACTTATCGCTGTAAACTTTTTCATAAAGTGAGACAAAGCTTATTCATCAATCCATGCATTAACACGAACAGTAGCTGACTTGTTTAGTCAAGAACCAAATAGCAGAATTCAAACCAATGTAAGTTATTTTCCGTAAGTCAAATAATTGGTCTTTCAATCCCCAAACATATGTTTAAATGTGCCATGTCTCAACCAGAAGACGAAGGGCGTGGTTATTCGCAGCTATTGTTTGATTCATCGACAAAATTAGCTCGTTAACTGAATGCTACGGAATTCTTGTAAATATATATACATGTATTTGCAATTAAAGAATACTTTCCACTGTTAGAAAATCAGTCTGAAAATAATCCAAGCGCCTCACCATGAGCGAAAGGGAAATTATAAAAAATAAGTCAAGAAAAACATTTAATTTAATCAACTTGGTGGAAACCATACAGTAAGTCCCCATAATACACTGTAAAATCATTTCTTTGAATATTAAATATTAAAAAGTGTAAAAGTATGAAAACTGTATTTATTTTTTAAATAAAAAATGTAATGTAACTCTCGTATTTTTGGTAAACGTTAGAGTGTTTGTTTGTAGTTATGTACAAAACTACACAATGGAATATCTGTACTGTGTCCTTTGCGAGTATCAAAACTCAGTTTTCAGCATTAGATGTTCGGAGACTTCCGCTGTGCTAGTGGGGGTGCTAGATCGGAGTTTAAAGAGTGCCCTAATGAACTTCTTTGAAAAAACGATATAATGTTAAGCAACCACACGACGTGATACAATGCACTTAAGTTACAAATATCACATCACTTAACATAAATATTTTCTTTTTTTATGACTCGTAAATTTATACTGGTTCAAACCAGTTATATTGTATTAAGCCAGAGAGATCATTTAAATAGTATTATTTTTAGCATTTCTTGTATGTGTTTAACTATGTGTTATTGAAACCTTCCATGAAATCGATTGGATTTTTAAAATACATCTTTTTTGGGGTCACAATGTCCCTAATAATGTACGTGCTGAAAAAAATTCAAATTCATACTATCGTTACTTCAATTAATCCTAGTATTTACCGCTACCGTGTATGTTATACAGGGTGTTCGAAAAGTCACTGTGCACTTATATATTCATTAACATACAAAACTGCACAGTGACTTTCCGAGCATTCTGTACAATGATTTCACCTGTAATTTGCAAGTTCTTTACAAAGTGTTCTATGAGGTTAAAACACAAGACATTACTCAATATGTGAATCTAATTACTAGTGGTCGGCATAACAGCAAGTTGATAATTTCAGAGTTAAAGTTTAACTTTAGGCTGCATACCCCTTAAAAAATGATGAGCATTTGACTTTTTTGTACAACTATATTTTATTTGTTTTAATAATATTACAAACAAAATGGAGGTTCCATCTCAGCATGGCCGAGTGGTCTCAGGCGCCAAACTCAAGATGTTGAGTTGAAATCTTCCGTTCCAGGGATGGGTGTGTGAATTTTAGTTTCGAAAGAAGGTGTGGGTAAGAATCCCACTTCTGCCAAATTTTTTATCTGACATATATGAAATCTAAATTTTCAAGATTATAAGTTAACATTTTCCCTATTTCTATAATGTTCATACATAAAATATTGCATATCAATATTAAACAGACGAAAACCATTTGTGTTTGACAAATAAATATCATTTCACATACGAAAGGAAATGGTTTGGTTTGAATTTTGTGCAAAGCTACTCGAGGGCTCTCTGCACTCGCCGTCCTTAATTTGACAGTGTAAGACTAGAGGGAAGGCAGCTAGTCATCATCACCCACCGCCAACTCTTAGGCTACTCTTTTACCAACGAATAGTGAGATTGACCGTAACATTAAAACGCCCACACGGCTGAAAGGGCGAGTATGTTTGGTGTGACGGGAATTCGAACCCGCGACCCTCAGAGTAGGAGTCGAATGCTAAAACCACCTGGCCATGCCGGGCTGAAAGGAAATGTACCGTCGAAAATATATTAAGTAATTTCACACAACAAACAATGTATTTCTTTTTGAAATAAAACTAGTACTTGAAACAAATGTTTATGAATGGCTAATATACATACATATGTATATAGTTGTGTGATAAAGTACATGAGACTTTATTATGTGTTTCCAAAAATAAATTTGTTTCCTATTTCAACTTTATTTTGATTTCTTTCATTTCGTTTTTATTGTTATTATATCCATATTTATGTACTTTCTTCTTAAGTTTAATTAGCTTTCTCTACCGGTTTTTCATTGCATAAATTATGCTGGCTGGTTCACATCTTGTTAGTTAGTGGTATAATATTATTTTCCCAGTGAGAAAAAGTATTGACACTAGATGGCTTTGCAGTCTATGTGGCGATAGCATGGTCGTTAGCAAATTAGCTTCACTCTGCGTATACAAGTTGATCAGACGTTTTTCAATTATCAATATATAACAGTTATTCAATGTTGTGTTATAATCACGTGATAGGTTAACAAATAAAAATGTAAATTAAAAGAAAAGAAAATTGAAGACTAAAAGGCCAATGTTCAGCTCGATTTTCACACTGACCTGACGTTTGCTTCGGATCTTACTAGCCAATTTGGTAGTAAGTTCACAGGATGATTTGCTGTGTGATAGTCCCTTATTGTGCACCACCCAGCTCGAAACGAAAGTAATTGTACTGTGTGATTTTTTTAGGTTTATAACGTAAGGATACTTTAAAAAAATTATGCAGATTCTTGATAAACATTACAAAGCTTTCTCACACAAAATATGAGGTTTTTGAATTAAGTGTTAAGATTTTTAAAAATATTGTACACACACACACATGTATGTTTGTATTTTAAATGTATAAAATATATTTAATAAAGTATATACAAAATTATAAAACAGGTTACTGAACTTTCAGCAGTGCCTGGCTAACATTATAGAAGTTGCAATAACGCATCGCTCGTATACTGAGTTTTACCGTATCCAAGAATGTAGAACTAGCCTAAACAAAGGATTGGTTATTTACATGTCAGAGACAGAAGTAAGTGTATACAGGTGAACGTTTCCAAGAGTGGAAACAGGTGGGCAGGACAAGTGTTTGATTAAATACAAGGACGATATCTCAGCAAATACAAAAGATAGGAAGTTATTATTCCTAATATTAGTAATCTGAAATCATAATTCGTCAGAAACTGTAGGCTTTATACTTAGCGATCACACACATTATAATTTCTGCATTCAACAGACCACGTGACACTCATAATCTATATTTTGGGTTTCTTTTGGCCCAACATGGCCAGAGGGTTAAGGCACTCGAATCATAATATGAGGGCTGAGAGTTCAACTCCCTTTCACACCAAACATGCTCGCCCTTTCAGCCGTTGAGGCGTTATAACGTGACGGTCAATCCCACTATTAGATGGTAAAAGAGTAGTCCAATAGTTGTAAGTGGGTGGTGATGACTAGCTGCCTTCCCTCTAGTCTTACACTACTAAATTAGGGACTGCTAACACAGATAGCCCTCGAGTAGCTTTGTGCGAAATTCAAAAACAAACAAATTTTACGAATACATCTACATATATATATATACTGTAAACCCGAAATACCTGTCAACTGACAAAAAATATTTAAATTTAATTAACCTTGAATGCCTTATTCCTCATTGAATATGATAAAATAAATAAAAGATATTTAAAAACTGTTTAAGAGACAATCCAGAAACTTTCATACTTTGACCTTAAATCTCTTTAGAATATTCAATGTTGTCTGAAGCGTCAAAGTGCCAAAATTGTTTGGGATTGACTCAATAGACTGGGAATATTTAATCTCTAGGCTTTAAAAAATAGAAATAGGGTTAAGTTCAATTTTGTTTTAAATTAAGCACAAAGCTACACAATCTGAGCTCTGCCCACCACGGGTATCGAAACCCGGATTTTAGCGTTGTAAGTCCGCAGACATACCGCTAAGCTACTGGAGGGGCTTTTAATTACTTTAATATTTCAAATTGTACTATATAATAGTAGAAATCTAAAAATATATCCACCACACGGTAAAGAATACCGCTGAGCCACTGTGGGGGCAAGTTCAATTTTGACTAACGACATTCTCCATAGTTCAGTTTTTACATAGAAATTTTGGTTAAGACTGTACAATGGGTTTGGAATCGAATCCCTGATTTTTAGCGTTGTAAATCCGTAAACTTACCGTTGTAGCAGCGGGAAACACTCAATATTATAGTAAAATTATGTTGTCCATTATATGTCCATGCAACTACACTGTACTTCTCAGATGAATCCTCACCAACTTTGACATGGTTGTTAAGTCAACGGGGATTTACATGCAAATTATCAAATTTGCATTTTGCGGTTTTTATAGACGTTATACATTTACATATAAACGAAGCAAATTTTCATGTCCTGAAATAATCTTTCATTAATTATAACTTTACATAACTCCGGGTAGAATTAAATAAAATTGTATATAAAATTCATTTGGCACAAGCAACCAAAGTCAGTAAAATATTCAGTTATTGAAAAATCTAATATAATTAAAATTTCAAATTTAATGTTACATTGTTATATATATATATATAAAAAAATCATTGTCAGAAGTGGGATTCGAACCCACGCCTCCATACGGAGACCAGAATACACATCGCCGTTGAGTCAACGGAAGGTTTAAACACCTTGAGTCTGGCGCCTTAGACCGCTCGGCCATCCTGACAGTAACAAGCATCAATAAATTTAATATTTAAAACAAATAGTATATTTATTTAAAATTTGTTTTTGTTTTTATATGTGCAAACAAATAAACTAATTACAATCACTACTGAAAATTACACACGTAGTAAATATATCATAGTCAGAGCACATTGGTTTACTTATCACTACAAGTTTATCGGTAAGCAGGAAAGTACATCCATCTATGACATGATTAAATCAAAATAGTTAGTGAATAATTTGGTTCTTTAGCTTCTACAGCGGATTTCTGCAAAACATACCACAGGTTTCTCTAACATCTGGCTCATTAATAAAGGTAACCCTCCTGATTCTGAAGTTGAACGCATATGGAGGTAAGCATGGAAGCTATAGAATTTTTAGCACAAAAAACATCCAAGCAAATTAAATAAGGGCCCGGCATGGACAAGCGTGTTCAGGCGTGCGACTCGTAATCTGAGGGTGGCGGGTTCGCATCCCGGTCGTGCCAAACATACTCGCCCTTTCAGCCGCAGGGGCGTTATAATGCACGGTCAATCCCACTAGCCGGGCCCCGTGACTAAGACATAGAAGACGGAAGTATGAGTCATGCGTCCCATATCAACATGATGAATGCACTGAAACTCATGCGCTGTATTGCCACTCTCTGTGTAATGCCATTATATCTTGAGGTTTGACGAAGATAAGACAACCATGTTGAGTTCAAGTTACAACAGATCATCAGAGATTTTGCTTGATAAACCAAAGGTTTCACAGGTATTTACCCATTAATTTCATTTATCTTTCATTGAAAGGTAAAACACAGCATGCATGTATAAGTGTATTGTGTATAGGTCAAAACTATGAAGCATTTAGTCGGTGTTGTGCCCTCTATGAGGTCATTTTGCATTGTGTATCAGCCATCCAAAATGGTATTGATGATTGTGGCACACACTTAAAATTGTGACTTACAATCCAATTAATGTTATACTTATGATCAGATAATAATTTTGCATGTTAACTGACCAAATAATTTTTCTAAACAATTCTAGATGAATTTTGAAATTGTCATTGGGCTATTTAGAAGTGTCTAATTTAATGTAATGTAGTAGTTACATTATTGTAATAGGTGCTTGTCACACTTATGATAATAAGAACAATATCACAGTCACAGTTTGGCCTGTATGAATAATGTGAACTTATGAAGAAACCAACCTTTCTGTGAAGGTCAACTGCAATTTAGACATTTTGTTTTGGTGCTACTATGACCATTCAATATCCAGGCGACAGGTTTTCTTTATTCGAGCGCGTGATTCCCGCCTCGAACGCCATAAGCGTATGATCACTGAGCTGCTGATCATGGTGTATGCTCTACATACATATGACAAACCATCGGCTCGGCTTGATGGAGACCCGGATATCAGCCGCACACCACACACATCCCACCCACTCCCATTAGCTGCCCATAGTTTTACAACATGTCCTATCAAAGCTGTGTTTGTATTCCCTAATTAGCCATGTAATTTTACATTATCACTACTCTCTAATTAAGTACTTGTGTTATATGGTTAAAGATAAACATTTTCTCTAACAGTATTTCACGGATATGTTCTGAATTTTCATGTGCTATTTATATAATTTGGGAATTTCAATGCCGCAGAGCAGTTGTTTGTAACGTTGAACTATGTTTAGTTGTTATTTGTTCCTTATTCATGAAATGACCCAATAGTATGTATGTTATATCTTTTTCCTTAGATTTCGATGTTTAAAATGAATATCTTTTGTAAGCCCTAATGCCAATGTAAGGAGAGAAATTCCCATTCGTTTCATATAAACTAACACAACTTTGAAGTAAGAAGTGGTACTAGCAGTCAGCCGGCTTGGGGGTCACTTTGACGTTCATGCATTTTGTATGAAATGGAGTTATGTTTTTATACGTGGCTCTCGCTCTCTCTGGTATTCGCCCTCACACTGGAACACACACTTAGTTTGGATTAATAAAAGGAAATCAAAATCAGTGAGTCTTTCGAACAACAACACCTACACACAAGACATGAGTCAAACATCACCCACTAAAACATAAACCTGTCATACTACACATAGGGTTGATTATGCAACACTACCTGTTACCCAAGAAGGGGCAACAAGTAGATGGTCCGACAAACACATGTGGTGCAAGTGAGGACAGTAATTATCGTGATAGTGAGAATGTGGAAACGACTAGTACGGGTCCCCAGCCGCAAGGGGGCACGACTTACACACAGGGTGAAAAACTACCACCAGGACCCAAGGACCTGAGCCAGCTTCCAGATGGTGGTCCTACCTGTCTAGACTTGAAAAGATACCCGGCCACAGAATACAATGACCAGTCAAGGTCATTCAACAAGAAATGGCGTGATCAGCACTCGTGGTTGGAGTACTCTGTGACCCAAGATGTTACATTCTGCTTCACATGTCGTCTTTTCAGTCACACATACTTCAGTAAAACTAAGAAGTCCTTCACCCATGAAGGCTTCCAGAACTGGAAGAAGGTGATCACATCACTGAAGTCCCATGATAACTCTGCAGGACACAAGTTTGCCATGCAAGCTTGGGCAGAGTTTAAGTTGCAAAAAACAAAGGGTGCAAGGATCCAACATGCTCTCGATGCAAGCCATGCTAAAACTGTGGAGAAAAACTGACATTACATGAGAGTCGTGATAGATGCACTACTCTACACAGCTTGTCAGAATGAAGCCCAGAGAGGTCAGAGAGAAGGTAGTCAGTCAGATCACAGGGGCAATTTCCTGGAACTTCTTGACATGATTTTTGGGTATGATGAAATCGTGAAGAAGAAGTGGAGTGGTCCTGGCAATGCCAAGTACACGCACCATGATATCCAAACTGAACTGCTTGACATCATAGCTGGAATAATCAGGAAGGATATCAGTAAAGAGGTTATGGAAGCTGAGCATTTTGCTCTAATGGTGGATGAATTAAAGGATGAGAGCAAACAAGAACAGCTGTCCATGGTGGTAAGGTACCACGAGGAATTCATGGACTTCACAGCTGCTGAGGGTCTGGATGCAGATTCATTGCTGAAGAAAATCATGGAGACTCTGGCTAAATGTGGTATTGACCATAATACCTGCATTGGCCAGTGCTATGATGGAGCTGCAGTCATGTCAGGGCACATCAGTGGCTACAGGAGAATTTCAGGAGAGATGTGTCTCAAGCTGTGTATCTTCACTGCTATGCACACAGGCTCAACCTTGTGCTAGTTGATTCTATGCACAACGTCCAGACTGCAGCAGTTCTTTGTGACAATTTAGAAGCTGTACAAATTTTTCTCCATATCAGTTAGGCATGAAGATACAGAAGGAGCTTGAACCCGTGAACCAGCACATAGAGTTGAAGTGACTGTCAGACACAAGATGGGCCTGTCAACATGCTGCTTGTCTGGCTGTGAAAAAAACCCTCCCTGCCATTGTAACAACCATAAAGCGTCTTGTGGAGGGGGACAATGTCCACAGAGCCACTGAATCAAAGGGCCTGTTCATCCTCATAGATCAGCAGTTCATAAACAGCCTAGTGGCCATAGAAAACTACTGTTGATGACAAAACAGCTATCAGACCACCTCCAATCACCTGACCTGCAGCTGGCCACTGCAGAGGACCTACTACAATCTGTCATCTCTGGTCTCTAAGAAATGAGAATTGAAGCCGCATGCAAAGACTTGGAAGAGTCTGCTGAGGATATGTGTAAGAAAGTGGGAATACACACTTAAATGGTGCATTAAGGTGGACAGCAAACTGCCCTCAGACACCTGGACGAATTCATAATCACATCTAGTACTGGCTAAAGAGATTAACCAACACCAAATGCCAGGAGACACACCTTCTATGCCATCATAGACAGGATGTTCAACGAGCTGAATAGAAGATTTTCCTCTGATGCCTGCAACATTCTGATGGGTGCAATTGCATTGAACCTAAAACACTCCACATTTTTGGATAAGTAAGCACTCTTAGGAATGGCAGCAAACAATGGCGTAGCAGAGGATGACCTTGCAGTGGAGGTCCACCAGTTGAACTGGCTAATTGCAAGGAAAAAAGACAAGGGGCAGGAAGTATCCACACCATTGGAGCTTGCAACCATGCTGGAGCCATACACGGATGCTTTCATGGATCTCCATAAACTTGTATGCATCACTGTGACCCTGCCTGTCACTTCAGTTGCCTGTGAGAGAAGTTTCTCATGTCTGAAGCTTCTCAAGACATACTTGCGTAACAGCAATGGTAACAACCGCACTAGCAACCTCGCTGTCATATCAGGAGGGCAAAACAACTCGATATTGATACTCTTAGACACATTTGCTGCCAATCACCAGAACAGTCGCATTGTTTTGAAGTAATATTGACTATAAACACAACGTGATGAAAGATAGTTAGCCTGATAGTGACCTTACTTTTCCTCAGAGTGTATTAACTTCACATGGGATAATTAGTTTCTGTCATGTAAACTATGTCTTTATGTTATATTTCTTTTGATTTGTAGCTTTACTCTTAATGGTATATTAAATGTTCAATTTAAGCTAATCTTCATTTTCTTTATTATTATGTATTACCTTGGGTGGTATTTAGGTGAGCTTCCTCTTTTACATATAGGCATATTATCATAAACAAATTATTTCTAATTTGTAATAATGAATTATTAATCAGAGTATGAATTTCCAATGAAAATTGCATTGAAAACGCAGTTCAAAATAGCACACCTTTCTGAAATGTTCCTTGGTATTTACATTATTATAATTTACCATCTATACTTCATATTGATGGCATTTTGGGAAGCTCCTCCACAGTTTACCTCAGTCTCTCCAACGAAATATGCTCGCGCCGCCACTAAGATTTGGAAATAAGACGAAAGAAGGAGAGTTTCGAACTGCTGCTTTGTCAGATTTTCGAATACAGAAAAAAGGATATACCGTACTTCCTGGCATCGAAGACGCTATTTTTTCGCCAAAATAAGTATCAAAAATTTACCCTGCGTCTTCCATACCGAAGGTTACGTTGCTAATAGGTCTAAACCTAAGCCTAGAGGAAGCGTTTCGATACCACACGGTAATCCAATCCCCTCTATGTGACCTACAACGAAATGTGTAAGTTACTTAGTATTAAATAACAAATAAATAAATAAGATAATCATAAATGATCAAAAAATTCGTTGGCGCTTCCACAGTAGGCTAAGGTAAACCAGTTAATGGTTTGTTTTCATCACATGATGACATTTTTACTAACCTCAAACGATCTTGATATCAAGGCAACATTATATGAACATATGAAAAGTAAAATTGCGGAAACAACATCCGGTATCGGCAGCCATTTGCAAAACATTGTAAGTTCCTTTTGTTTCCTTTCAGACCATTCTTTTCAGTTGTGAAATGATTTCAGATACAGACCTTTTATCAGCAGGAGTTCTCTGTAACAGTTCAGCTAGATCAATTTCTTTTAACACAGTCCATATTACGACTTCTACAAAAAAATAAAAGAAAAAGGGCACTCCTAGAATAATGTTATTACTGGTAATCATACAGGTATTGCAGTGGTAATATAAGAAATACACTTTCGTCGAAAGGTGGAATTCTTTTGAAACTTCCTCCTCTACATTTGTGTCTCCACAACAGGCAGTTGTCATCCATTCTACAAAGTTTCATCATGAATACTCTGCCTAAACAATCTATCAAAGAATATTTCATTTACTGTTGTACGATGGATTTGTGCCATTTGTTGACAGTCAAAAAAACAAAAACCTTCTATACTTACAAGTTGTTCAGTACCAGCGCCAAGAAAAGAAACGGGTAATTTTGGTTTCATGAAAAAATATATTTTACAGTTGAAGATGTGTTACATAAATGATGCTGGCTAGTTTAAACCTTCATTTCGATATTATGGGAATATAAACTTTATGCATAAGTTTCATGTTTATGGCGTGTATTTATAGAAGTTTAATTTGCTACTAGGATATGTTTATATTTCTCTATAACTCTAGTAATGCTGAAAAACCTATTGTAATGTGTTATCTGGGTTACCTATAAGGCGCACTATTTGTTTGTTATTTAAGCACAAAGTTACATAATGAGCAAACCGGTGCTCTGCCCACAGCAGGTATCCAAAGCTAGCTTTTAACGTTCTAAGGCTTTAAGTGACACTGTAAAAAGTAGATAACTGTAGCATTAGAAACTACAACAGTGTTTTGATATTATTTGGCAAAATATTTCACATCTTTCTTCATATACTGTTGAAATTCTTTGATACATTATGATTTCTTATATATATCTTACAGATAGTCATTTATATACTAGTTTCATTTGTAAAACTACATAATGTTTTATTTCAACCAGAAAGCTGTAAATGTATTTAAATTTGATATATTATTTATCCATTGTGATGTGTCCCTCTGTGGGTCAGCGATAAGTTAAAAATATAGTACTAAAATTCGATTTACGCTCCATCCCAGTGACGACATATTGTTGATTATATTTAGTTAGCATGACTTCATCGTATTAAAACGTTAATATATATATACACATACATTCATATCCATAGTTAGCTTTATCAGATTGGTCAATATTACATTTTTTAACTCGCCATTTGTAAAACAATTCAATTTACTTTGGTCTTTATCTTAACCGCAAAAGTCCGAAATTATATTATGTTGTTGTTGTTTTGAATTAAGCGCAAAGCTACACAATAGGCTATCTGTGCTCTGCCCACCCACGGGTATCGAAACCCGGATTTTAGCGTGTAAGTCCGCAGACATACCGCTGAGCCACTGGGGGGCAATTATATTATGAATTTTGTTGTTGTTTTTTTTTACATGGGAATTTGTAAGGCTTACATAAGCCATCTGACATACTGCTCGTACCAATAATTTCTGTTATTAATAAGTTTATTGGTACTTAAGTTTTATTATTATTATTGCCATATTGTGGATAAGCGAAACTATTTAGTTTAGATAATTACTTGGTTAAATTTAAAATATTTTGTTAGATAATTAATATTTCTCGTGTTACTATTCGAGTTAAAAAATTGTTTTTTCGTCTGAACTGTCTATTTCACATTCAAGACATATCGTTATGTTGAAGTTGGGCGGTTGACTTACAATAAATTTACCGAGAAATTGCATTTCATAACAAAGTCTATTCATCAGGTAATAGCAACAATAAGTAAAATTGAAAATAAATGTACTATTAGTATTAGCATCGTAATAATAGTATCATAAAAAACTTAAATTTTTTAAACGTATTGGAAGTATGACTATAGTATAGTTAAGCCTAAACAAAAATCCTTAACCCTGATACTAAAGCTAACGGGGAGTAACGTTTAAATGAGTGAAATTTTAAAATACGTTCATCCGATATTTTATTCACAACTTGTACATTCTTAATCAACTGTGACAGATATCGATTTCATACATTAAGGTTACGTTGATGTATTTTATAAATGAAGTATTGGTGTGATAAAAGAAATATATCACCAGAAATGTTAGTATTATTACATTTACACTAATAGATTAACATTAGTAGCAATAACTAACATGGTGATTAGACCTAATTCATAATAATATGAAAACAGGCTCTGTTCAAAGTGAACAATAAGGACAAGTTTTTAGACTAAGACTTACTGCTTAAACAATACTTTCGTTTGAAAGGTCTTACAGTTTGTGCCTGAAATGTCTACAGACACACAAACTACAAATAGAACATGGGAATTAAGTTTATATGAACTTAACAGAACACCCCAAGAGGTTATTACAGACAACACGGAAATTGCTGTGTCACCAAGAAGTTTGCATAGTGAATTAATGTGTCCAATATGTCTTGATATGTTGAAAAACACCATGACAACAAAAGAATGCCTCCACCGGTTTTGCCAAGAATGTATCATCACGGCTCTGCGGAGTGGTAACAAAGAATGCCCAACTTGTCGAAAGAAACTGGTGTCTAAACGTTCTTTACGACCTGATCCAAATTTTGACATGTTAATTTCAAAAATATATCCAAGCAGAGATGAATACGAAGCTCACCAAGAGCGTGTCTTAGCCAAATTGAGTAAAACGGCTCTTGCCCATAGTATTGAAGAAGGAATGAGGATTCAGCAAATGAACAGGGGACAGCGAGTGCGTAAGAGTGTTCCAGATGAAAACACTAGTATGCCAACATCTGCTGCAGGTACCCCGACAGGTAACTTAAGTGCCAGACAAACACCAACTCCTGGAAGTTCAAGTGATGCTGCGAATGGAAATCCTCGGAAAAAACCACGTGCCCAGTCAAAAATGGAAAATGATTCTGGTGGATCAGAAGTGGAACAGGAAACAGAAAACTATGAAGCACAGCTAGCAGATCATGATGAAACAGCAGAAACTGGTCAAGATGTTGACTGCGAGACCACGTCAGAATGTTCTCCAAATGAAATTGAACTTGTTTTTAAACCACATCCAAATGAAGTAGAAGAGATTGAACCAAACCTGACCCAAGTTCGTTATATCAAAACCACAGCCAATGCCACAGGTATCATCATCATCATTATTATTATTCAATTCTGTATATCAACCAAATTATGTATTTCATGGATAAAACATTATTATTGAATTAAAAAAGTAACTTAATAACTAAAAGTCTATAACTAAATAAACATTCTTTGTAAAAGTAGTATTTTACAAATAATAATGTAAATGTAGGTTTTGAAATGAAAGAAAGTATATGAAATTCTTCCAACCAGGATATGTACTCGTTGATTATTGTTTTTCAAACTTACCTTTGACAAGTGATTCCTGTCTCTTTTAACAATTTCATAATCTAACAGTAACTTTTTAACTGTCTTTTGTGTTCTAATTGATCAGTCTCTTATGCCATCAAAGCAATGATCTGTTGCTAGTGTCAGAGCAGATAGGGTTTTATGTTGTATCTACAGAAATTTTGAATTTAAGCCTGAAGATGAAGGTAGGACATTGAATTATTATAAATGGTTTAGATATATGCTACTAGAATTATAATTGGAATGCAACAATTGTCATAAGAGAACAGGCTAAGATCTCTGAAATTGTTTTCCTTTGAAAGAAGAAGAGTTGGTGGGTATCTCATTGAAAAGTTTCAGTATCAGAAAGATTCTGGTTGATTTTAATGCTAGAGTGCCTGTCAGGTATATTTACTTTGTTTTTTTGAAGTGGGATCATCTCTCAAAATCAGACCTTTTCTCATCATTAAATAGCTTGAAAAGTTATCTTAAATCATAATAAAGTGTTTCATTTTGCTCTCCATTCCTAAATATTTTACATTGTTATACCAGTAACTTTCAAAGTTTTTCATCCATCCATTACTTTATCATAACAGTATTTTCCAGAACTCTTAACCTTACTCTACCAATCTGTTCCTGAATTCCATCCACTACTATACTTATCCATCACAGAATATTTCACTTTGTTTTTTTTATTTATTTATTATTATAAATATTGTTTTGCATTGATCGCTTAATTATGTAGTAAGGACCAACTTAAATCTCCTAAGCTGCATGAACCTGTCAAGATACCAGAAATATTGTTAACAATCAAGATGCCTAATTGATGAAACAGTGCATTATATTCTATAAGTAGAAACATAATAAATGTATATTTAATTAGTTATATTAATGCCAAGTTCATTTGCAGTTTTATTCTAAGCACATAGCTTAGTCTGACTGGAAGTTAATTATTATACTTGTCCATCCCTATATTCAATATCTGGTTGATCCATTAGAGTGCATGTAAACTTATAATTGTATGTAGGAAATCAGATTTGAGCATTTCCAGACTGAATCCAAAGGTTCATTACCATAAAAAAAAATCAAAATATTTGATAAGACAAAACACTAGGAGTTGGTAATGGGTACTATTGACTGGCCACTTTTTTTCTAGTTTTATCAGTTCAAAAGAGTTACGGAGATCTGGTGCAGATAATTCTTGTGCAAAAATATAGCCATTTTGGTTTTTATATTTTTAAAATATACTTAAAACTTTGTTAACTTAGCATTCCTTCTTGTATTTACTTCAGAATGTGGCTATAGATTCAAAAAACCTGTCTAGGAACTTTCAGTTAAATAAAAAAAAAATTACTGTTGCCATTGTCTTTGGTAGGAGAGAAACTAAATCATTCACAGCTCCTAACACTAGACTGTATTATTTCTAAATGTAACCTCTTTTTACCACACATTTTTCAACTTTTCTCTCAGATGTAAATGTTTTACTTTTTCATTGAAAAAATACCTTTACATCCAGCTAAAACTTTCTGCTCAAACATGGTTAAAGAAATGCTTTTATGTTCAAATCCAGTAGGTCACCAAATGTAGCTGAAATCTTCTTGAATCTCTATTCGTTTTTTTCAGGACTTTATATTTGGTACTTACATCCGATGTACAACATTTTATTTCAATTATCCTGGACTGTGCTATTATTGTTCATTTCTCACCCCATACATAAAAATTGCAAACATATTTCCTATAACCAGAATCTCAAATTTTCCTGTAATTGTTAATACTAACCAAAAAATTAAAGTTTATTTACCTCCCTCCCCTTTTTGAATAGCTGGATAAGTGCATCTTTGCACAGCTGAGGATAGGTGATACTATTCATATATATTTCAGTAATGTCTAGTATTTATGCATTTTATTTTTTTGTTTGTTCAAAAACATTTTAGGGTAATAAATGGTTTTAGAATAAAAACATATGTCACTTGCTTTGTGATCATTCCCACTACCTCTTGGGGCACATTAATAGACTATTAGTTTGAGAACCATTACTCGAAAGAACTAATTCTAGCTACACTATGTTTTCTTCTCATTTTTACCCACTAAACCTTTCATCTTACATGATCAGATTTTTTTACTTTTTCTCTCAAATTTTTCAACCTATTCAGAGTATTTTTCACCCTTTGTTTCAGTTGCATGTGGCACAGCTAAGTAGTTAGGATGCTTAATTTTCAACCTTTAGGCTGTGAGAATGTTATGATGTGGTAGTCAGTTCCATTGTTTGTTGATTAAAGAGTAACCCAAGAGTTGTTGAAGGGGGATGTTGACTAGCTGCTCTCCCTCTAGCCTATCACTGGTAAATTAGGAATGGCTAGTGCAGACAGTCCTTGTATAGTTTTGAATGAAATTCCAAACAAATCAAACCATCTAAATAATACTCGTATACAGCTAAAACAAGGCTTATTGAAATATATTGTGATTAATTCTGCTCCATGTTCAATTGTTGTTTTTTAATTTAAAATTTATAATGATGCTTCTAAAATGAATAATAGCAGTATTTTTTATTTTCATCTTATAAATATTATAATGTATGACAAATCTGAAATTACATTATTTTTTGTAAGTTGACCACCTTTGTAAGTACCTTGCCCTGAGGTTTGCTCTGGACAAACATGCTGACGAGTATGGAATGCAGTCTCCTCCTGATAGTTCTCCAGTTATTATATACATGGCTGTAACACAAGGTCAGTTTCATCCCCTGAATGGAAATATGAGCCTAGACCAAGTGAATGACAAATACTGGAAAATCAACAAGCCGCTGGAGATGTATTATGCTTTTAGAAAGACGTGACTCCTTTTTCTTATCACTTTGTATATAATTTGGTGTTCTTACTGTGTGTGTGTGCAAAATCTTAGTAACATTGTACTTCACTGTATATGTTTATTAGATCCAATTATCAAATATTCCCCATGTATTGGAAATGTGTGGATGAGAAACTACATGTAATATAGTGCATGAATAGTAGCCATTTTCCTTATTGTGAAGTTAAGTGTACCAATAATTTTATAAGTGCAACTTAATAATATACAGACACACATATAATTATAGATAAGTGTGTATATTTTATTTAAATAATTGATTATACAAGCATGGTGAAAAATACATAGATGGTAATAGACAAAGATCTATTTTTAAATTCATTACTTTTACCTGGAATTGAAGTGATTGGAAATGTAATGTGTATAGGATAAGTGTCATAGAATAATGTGTGGTCTAGTTGAAAGTTTATCACACACAGTTAAGAAATACCTGTCTTCTAATTTTTGTCTTTAGTACATGGATCATTAGCATCAGTTTCTTTAATTATATGGTATTCATATTGAATGTGTAATTAAAAGAGACAACTTGTACATTTTGTTTTTAAAATCTGAAAGCATGATGTGAATTTTTATATAAATATGTGTCTGTATGTATAATGAAAAACCTGTACACCTTTGTTGAAACAATAAAAAAAAAATTGTATTCTTATGGGTAGCTAAATAATTTAGTCTTACAGTCCAGTATTGTTTAAGTATATAATTGACTGTTTGTAGTCCAGTGTTGTTTAGGTAAGTATAGGAATGACTGGTCACAATCCAGTATTGTTTGAGTAAGTGTAGGAATGCCTGGTTATAGTTTGTCATTGTTCAAGTAAGTATGGGGATGACTGGTTACAGTCCAGTATTGTTCAGCTTGATGCAAAAATGACAAGTTACAAATAAATATTGTATAGTACCTTAAAATTAACCAGTATACAGTCTGGTATTGTTTGAGGTATCTAATTGGTGACTATGAAAGTATAGCGTTATTCAGTATGGTTAAAGAATGGCCACTTTCCATCTAATGGTCAAGATGTATATAAATCAAGTGAACTATCCATTGATACTGTTATCACTAAGTGTGGCATGCCTGAAAATAATCACTTAACAGTTAAAGATAAAGAATGATAAGATACAATCCAGTGATGTTACAGAAAGTTGTTCAAAGCACTGAAGGTTGATCACTATTCTTAATTTTGAAACTTTTGAAGGTGCCTAACATTTTATCACCCAGTAATAGTGTTAAAGAAAATTGTTATAAAGTGTTTTTTGAAATCCCGACTTACTACTATTGTAACGAGATTGATTGACTTTCAGTGTAACGTTTGATAAACATTAAACCATTAGTCCATGGGACACTCAACCATTGTATCAAACTTGGTGGCCTGGCATGGCCGAGCGCGTTAAGGCGTGCACTCGTAATCCGAGGGTCGCGGGTTCGCGCCCGCGTCGCGCTAAACATGCTCACCCTCCCAGCCGTGGGGGTGTATAATGTGACGGTCAATCCCACTATTCGTTGGTAAAAGAGCAGCCCAATAGTTGGCGGTGGGTGGTGATGACTAGCTGCCTTCCCTCTAGTCTTACACTGCTAAATTAGGGACGGCTAGCACAGATAGCCCTCGAGTAGCTTTGTGCGAAATTCCAAAACAAACAAACAAACAAAATCAAACTTGGTAAAAATCGGATAAAAACATTTCGAATAATGTGGTTTATCTTCAGTGTGACACTAACCTTTGACTTATTTTCATGTAAAATTAATTAATTAGCCCTTGCAGGCATTACACGGTTGTATTGTACTAAGTTTGTTCAAAGTTGTGTTGGAAGAAAACAGTTTCGAGTTATACAAGAGTGAAAACAATAACTTTAGTTGACGAGTGGGGGTAATAAGTAACTTATATGCACTTCGTTTTTAGAGTAATTTTTTATCTTTTTATCAATGGCTATAAAATTTTATAATATTCATCCATTTATAATGAATCAATAATTTTGACCAATACCTCAACAGAAGTGGACAAGACAGCAAATATTATGAAATCCATTGGGGGAGGGGGCAAAGCACCGCTTCGCCTTGTTCCGACATTTATATTCAGGTCTGTGATTTCGCCAGATGATTGATAAGCCACACCCGGCCATTTTTGTCTGTGACGGTGAAGAACAATCGATGGAGTGTTCGTTTATTACTAAGCACACAGCTACACAGTGGACTATTTGTGTTCTACCCACTATGGGTATCGAAACCTGGTTTCTAGCAGTACAAGTCTGCAGACATACAACTGTGGGACAAGAATGTTTGTAATTATAAGATAAATCTCTTGTTTTTGAAATCGTTTTTAATTTTGCGCAAAGCTACACGAGGGCTTTCTGTGCTAGCCGTTTCTAATTTTGCAGTGGAAGACTAGAGGGAAAACAGTCATCACCATCCACTTACAACTAATAGTGGGATTAACCGTCACGTTATAAAGTCCCCACGGCAGAAAGGGCGATTATGTTTGATTCGACGGAGATTCAAACCCACGACCCTCGGATTACAAGTCTAACGCCTTAATCCACCTGACCGTGCCAGACCTTTTGAAATCATAAACAAAACTGTTTAATATCTGAAAACTTACTTTGTAGATGTTTGAACTTGACAGTTATAAGTTCTATAAAGTAGAAAACCATTTTATCCATAAATGTCATTTGTAGCCAAAGCCCTAAAATTCAAATTAATAAAAAAGCGGGTTGGATAGGGTTTTTTAAAACAAAAATGTTTCCTACTGGCTCGTGAGGGAACTGTTAAAACATCAGTGTATTTTTATACATTATTTTCTGTATTAAAGATATCTTTCACACAAGAAACTTCATATGGTATCCCAGATAAAAGATCTAGTTTCGTTAAAAGAAATTTGGCGCTTTCACCTGAAATTCGATATCAATACTACAATCTCTATATATGAGGAAAGTTTGAATATATATATATATATATTATCTAAAGGGGTCGGAAACATATAGTACGTCTGCATACTACAATTGTAATGTGAATATCATTCCAAATCATATTTATCAAGAGCTTTATTTATAACTTTAAAACACACGAATAAGATTGTTTTTTGAAAGAGATGGACACCTGTGAAAAAATGTCAAACTTACCCATTTGATGCATCAAGTAATTAAAGTATTAGAACATTGAAAGGTTTTAACAAAAGACATGGAGAACATTACATAAACATCTAAATAAAGAAGTGACATTCCTATTAAAGTTTACGAATGTTAATCTACAATGTACTACCACAAAAACTGCAACACATTGATTCTTGAAGTAATAATTTACATATAACAAACTAAAGTAGCATATATAGGAAACAACGCAAAATATATCATTCAAAAGTACAGTGGTGTTCATTGCAAATCGTCCTTGGACAATGTCTTCAGAGATATCCCATTTAATTTTTCAGGCTCTGTACATGTGCCACGTATATTTTTTGGCAAGCCGAGATCATAAATCCAAGACAATGTCAAGTTGCATACCAGTGGATTTCCTGTAAAAACAGTATTGCTAATTAACTAGGAATGAAGTAAATTAGGAAACTTGTATGATGTCTTCAGTACACCCCATTACATTCATAATGTACATGCTATTTTTACTTTAGGATGTGGTATCTTGTAAAAATATTAAACGTATTCACCTAATTTCTGCAAAATGCTTTCATATACATTATTTGATTACAAAGCTATGTGAGATTGTAAGCCACTGAAACTAAATCTGACATACAAGCAATTTTCACACTTATGGTTGTACGAATTGTAATATGACACTGAGGGCTGAGTTGATTCAGCCATGTTGGATATCACACACTTCTCTGCCTTGATGTAAGCTTGGTGTTAAGTTTTGTAGCTTTTACAATTTGATCACTAAACTAAAAGGAAAGAAGGACAATCTGAAATATGCTTTCACAAGGAAAGATAAAGAAATGTTTGTTCAAACAAAAATTTTCTTGATAATTATGAATCACGAGGAAAAATGACTGCCATTTGTATCTCAAGACGGCTGGTATGGGTATAAAACTTTTTATTACCCATAACAACTGTTTTGAGATGCGTTTTTACTTCAAGTGGGTTTCTCGTCATCACGAAGGACTGCCATTTGTCATCATGGGACTCATGACTACACAATTAACGTGTCTAAAAATGTAGCAAGTTAATAGATACCAATTGTTCTTCATGCTTCAAACATATCTGCATTTTTAATCTAATTAATTAAATTTAATGCCTAGAGTAACATATAAAAAGATTTTCATTTAAATACTGTGTATCATAAGAAAATAACTTACTATGACAATGATTAATAAGTAATCTGTAAGTTACCATTTATATCTATAATTTCCAAATTTGTCCACACATCACTCCATACTTCTTTTTGAAGAAACTTGATATCGTTATTTCTGGCAAGGACGCCTTTCAACTTTGGCATATTTGTGAAAAAATCGGAGGGAAAACCACGAAGCCTGTTGTCACTGTAATGATATGATAAAATAAGTGCTGTATGATTACCAAAAGATTAATATAAGTCGATAGTCCAAACAATTTGAAACAATGAACAATCGAAGTTTAATAAAAGTCAGCCCTTAAAGAATCTTGTTCATTTGATCAATGTTATTTTTTCCACAGTAAATCGTGAATGCTCTCTAAGCAAGTAGCTCCTTACATAACTTACAAAATAACATTGTGTATTTTATATCCTTACCCCAGTGATTAAATATTTTAAATTGGCTTCATTAAAATATTTATACTTGGAAGTTTCATTTAAGAAAAAAGTGTAAAACATGGTGATTGATGACTTTCATTTAACAATCTCTGGTACAAAAGTGTTTGTTGAGGCAAAAATTTAGGAGGTCGTAAGTCTTACATAATAACCATCTACGAGCCATAATTTATTCGACAAAGTGATAAGAGAAAAAGCCTATATATGTAAATATCCTTAGATGAATTTAACGAGAGCTGAAGTTGGTTGAAAGATGTTATTATTTCATATGTCTGTAATATCGTTTAGTATTTGCAACTAAGGTACTGCTTAAGGTTGTCTGAAACAAATATTTTGATTAGTTATGAGTATGGTTGTGGTATTCTCAGGTAAAACTGATTTCAACGAATATATTACATGGGAATATTTTATAATGGGAGTAGGATCAATCAGGGTTAGCAAAGAAATCTAACTTCAGATAGAGGGACGGGTTTTAATAGACTGTACATGTAATGTATAGTGAAAAATCAATCTTTTTTTATATTCAAAGCATAAAACACAGTGTGCATACTTGAATTGACACTGGACTGTTACTTGCTACTGGATCTATGAATTAGTCACGAATTATTTTCTCGCAAAATATCTTTTCGTGAACTGACTCATGTTAAAAACCAAGTAGAATTATGTTGATCCAGTACTCCTTGCATGAAGATGTCAGATTTACCAATAACGACTAGCACTTCACCTAACTGGTCATTTTAACATGGTTAAGTCTGTAACCTGCAGATATCATTTGCTCGACCAATGAACAGCAATGCAGCCGTTAACGTACTTGCACTATTCACGACATTACAATAATAATACCGCGGGTAAAACTGATAATATTTACTAGAGAAAAATAAAGAAACAAAGATAACTGAATTGAAAATAACCCGATGATTTTCTAATCCTTGTATTTATTTGTGCAAAAGTTACATATAAATAAGGCTGAGTGAAAATTTTCAAAACTTCTTCATTAGAATAGGATGACAGAAAACTGGTATTTTAATGTCTTTAATCGCAAACTCGCTACTTTTTACACATTTTGAAAATTCAACGAGAACAATAATAATTTTAAAGTGTAATTTAAATACAACGTTTACCGATGTGAAAGATTATTACGACAAAAGTATATTTCTTTACTATTTGGCCTACCTACCTTACTTCTAAATGTTCAAGACATGAATGCTCGGAAAAAACCTTTCTTTCGATGTATTTCAAGAGATTCTGGCGCATGCTCAGGGTTAAAAGATTTTCCAAGATTCCGACAGCTCCAGCTTCCAAACTCTTAATTTTAGTGTTTTGTGAAACAAGTAGTTCTAAGGCAAAGGAAGCAATGTTCTAGAAACGGTTTCCAAATTAGAGTTTATGATGTAAAGCATTGAAAGTTTTTCTAGGTTACTTAGCCCCAGCTTCGTTATTCCACCCGTAACTCTAACATTAGAGAGGTATATTCCTTAAATTATAGAAGACAAGTAATAGAAGGGGTTCGTTTCATCCTCTTCAACCGTTATTCTAACATTAGTCGCTGTAATATGAAATATAACTGTGTCTTTTAACCACTTTCGTTCGAAATTACTGATGTCAGAGTTACAAATGATCAATTCATGAACTTCAATTCCTTTCAATGACATCATTGCAGTCTGTAGATCTGTTCTGTAAATGCCTATGCACTGAATTATAATGTCAGACATTCTGACATCGCAACTATATAGGTTGACCCACATTGGACATCGAGGTCCCTCCTCTTCAGAGATCTTGGATGCCGTGGCCAAACTAATGTTCAGAACAATAGCTCCTAAGATCTTGCCAATATCTGTTTGAACTTGATAGGTCATGATACAAAATATTAGTTATCTGTAAGAAATAAATTAATTTTTATTACAGTTGTTGATTTGAATTAAGCACAAAGCAACACAATGGGTTATCTGTGCTCTGCCCACCACGGGTATCGAAACCCGAATTTTAGCGTTGTAAGTCCGCAGACATACCGCTAAGCTACTGGAGGGCTTTTAATTACTTTAATATTTCAAATTGTACTGTATAATAGTAGAAATCTAAAAATATATCCACCACACAGTAAAGAATAGTAAAATTAGCAGCTGATACTACGACAATCCATAAAAAATACTATTTCAGGACGACTGGTATTGGTATTAGCATTTTTACCAACACAAAGCAGAAAACAACGTATGGACCTTCTTAAGTCATCTTCAGGTTAACAAAAAGTGTTAATACCCATACCAGCCATCCAGAGATACATTTTTACTTCAAGTGGGTTTCTCATCATCATGAAAATAACTATTTGAACTTTGAACACGCGCTATTTAGTCCATGCCAATTCACCAAATGTTCACAAAACGTCACTACGGTTTTACATTGGTTATATACTCCAACAAAATCATATACCACACCTGTAACATTTTTTATTATTAAAATTCACGATAAAATCTTAGCACTATCGAGAAAGCTTTAAAACATGATTTAGAAAACATCTATACGACGAAACAAACTATTCACGTGATTTCTACAATTCTGAATAAATTTAGTTTAGGTACACGAGAATAATATCTATAGTTCAGTTTATTCAAGTTTTAGGAAGAATAGTTGTTTTACAAATTTAAATTCTAAAACAACATCAACCGTGTAAAGCTAACGATAAGTTTTTTTGTACTGCTATAATAGAAACAGAAATACGAATCTCTACAAACTGCTCACTATTTTTCTATGTGGACACAATGTTCTTAAACTACAGCCGTTCAGTTCATCCTGTTCAAATCAAGGATGGATATTTCGGATTTCCGTTTTTACGCAACGCCACTATTTCTGTTTATTTTGTTCAGTGATAAACAGCGTCCTTATCATACGACTTACTCCATTAGGTCAAGTTTTTGTTATGTATGTTATGTAAACTAACCGTTTTTACTTGATTTATTCTTTCAGATTCAATATAAATGCGTATTTGTTTCTCAGAAGGCTTAACTCGCCAAGCCCAACTGGTTTACTAAGAACAAACTGGCAGATTCATCTTGACAACTAGTTATATTTACGGTAATAATGTCAAAACCAACATCACACTAAACTATGCACACTTCTCACTGTTTATTGTTTCTTCTTTAAGTAGTTTTATTTACAATTATTGAAAAAGTTGTAGTACCTACCTATTCAGCAAATACAGTCTTCAAATACCTATTACTCAAAAAGGCATAGCACTATAAAAAAAACAAACTTTCCAGTTAGTTTATGTAATGGAATGTGGAAGATTATTTATAATCACGAATACCAGAGTATGTGCTTTTGCCGAAAACTTCAACATGCTTCACGTTTTTTCCAAATGCATTTCTCTATTTTCGAAATGTTTAGTGAGATTCTTAGGCCTTTCTGATAAAAGCTAACAAAAATAAACAAAAAAACAACCTTTACACTCTAGATAAATACAACAATATATATTTATAATCTGTAGTGTTTGTTTGTTTTGGAATTTCGCACAAAGCTACTCGAGGGCTATCTGTGCTAGCCGTCCCTAATTTTGCAGTGTAAGACTAGAGGGAAGGCAGTTAGTCATCACCACCCACCGCCAACTCTTGGGCTACTCTTTTACCAACGAATAGTGGGATTGACCGTCACATTATACACCCCCACGGCTGGGAGGGCGAGCATGTTTAGCGCGACGCGGGCGCGAACCCGCGACCCTCGGATTACGAGTGCACGCCTTAACGCGCTCGGCCATAATCTGTAGTGTAAATGGTGTTTTTTCGTAACTTTTATCAAAACGTAAATCCCTCCAAGATGAATGTTTTTAGTTCATTTTTGCATCCGTATGCCAAAAGAGTATTTAGAAATTTTTAAATATCAAGAATCCGGAAAAATTGGCGTTCAGCTTTTATTTGCATCGTTTATTACCTCCATTCTTGTCATATATTTGAGTTTCACTTCATTCTAAATTGGAAACTTAATACTCTTTCAAGTTCCAATGAATATTTTAAGCTTAAAGTTGTATACCACAGAACAAAAAGGAATAATTTCTTGCTGTTTTAGATTGACTAATATCAGTTTCAATTGCTAGTTTGTTTAGCAACTCGCGAGCAAGGTAGCTAAACATTTTTTTAAGCTTTGCCTTAATTAATCCACTAGTTTATTGCATGACAGACCATCTAGTAGATTATTTTTAGCACTTCTTTGGCCCAAAATATTGTGTTAAGAGTTTAGCCACAGGTCTTTTCACTAGCACCTGATAAAAAGTTCATTATATGTCTAATACACTTATATCGGAAGAATAATATATGCCTTAACCTTTGCTTAAGCCTTGTAAAAAGCTAGGTTCAGAAATTATGATGGCAGTGGTTTATAATATAGTCAGTGCAATATAAAGAACTAGGAAGCTTGACACCTAGATTTGCTAATTCATTCCCTAACATAAACTGCTACCTACTTTTAATTTTATTTTTACATTTAGTGTTTTTTTACAGAGTTTGTTTCTATCGTGAATCCTTAATATCAGTAGCTGACAACTTGTATGTATACATAAATTCATTATACTATAAAGATCATAAACATTATACGGTTCTTTTCTTTTTGTCAAAAGCCCACTTAAGCCTATTAAATTATTTTAAAACGTCAGTTGACAAGCCGTCCGAGGATCACAGGTTCAAATCCCCTTCACACCAAACAAGCTTGTCCTTTAAGCTGTGGGGACGTTATAATGTTTCGATCAACTTACTATTAGTTCGTAAAAGAGTAGCCCAAGAGTTGGCAGTAGGTGGTGATGACTAGCTACCTTCCCTCTAGTATTAAACTGCTAAATTAGGGACGGCTAGCGCAGATAGCCCTCATGTAGCTTTAAGCAAAATTCAAAAACCAAACGATAGTAGAGCGAGTTACTTCATCAAAACCAAGCTACAAACAATAAAAACACACTCCTCATAACAGCGTACAGATCATCTAAATTAATACACAATTTTTCAAACACACCAACCATAAAAGATAGACTCGTAAATAGTACAATAACGTAATTTTATAAATACTGGATGAAAAATGATTATGCGAACTAGACAGGTACCTCAAACATGATTAAGATAGGCTTTAAAATATCTGCACAATCAATATATATTAAACACAAATAAAATAATATGAATATATATATATAAAAGGAATGAATAATACAAAAAAAAAAAAGAGGCCACTATCAAACTAGATTTCCTGCTGACAGGGCAAATAACATCTATATACACTACTGGACAAAATCTTAAGACAAATGAACAAAGAAAAAATATTATATTCAAAAACGGCTCGTTTGGGTTTAGAAAATATTTTAAATAGAAGAGCGAACAACGTTTCGACCTTCTTCGGTCATCGTCAGGTTCACAAAGAAAGAGGTAACTGACCGGAAGCTGACCACATGTTTGGAAGGGGTTGTGTAACTGAGTGTCGCAATGTAGAGGGCGGGGTTAGATGTTTGAATATATAATTTTATCTATAATATTAATATAGGTGTAATGGCGTTCCTTTATATTTGTTTATTTTGGGTTTAAGTTGTTGTATAAGTAAGGCTTCTTACTTATTCAAAACCGAAATTCACCGAAAAATCACCCATACTGGACTGTACATTCCTTGGGACTCAGCACATGAAACAAAACAAACACTCAACATACTAAGAAACCAGATAAACACAGCCATAAAACTATGCTCACCAGATAAAATTAACGATGAATTAGACAAAATAAAACAATACTTCATCAACATCAATAAGTTTCCTCCACAAACCGTAGAAAACATTATACGCACACACCTAGACAGAAAGCAAAATCAACCAACAAAAGTAAATGTATCTCACGAAATCATATACTGCTGTATACCATATATTCCTGACATCAGCAAACAAATAACCAACATTTGGCAAAAACTTGTAATAAAATATAACATTCCAGTTAACACTAAATTTATTCAAAAACCAGGCACAAAACTAAGGTCTATACTATGTAAAAACTACACTGACAAACACCACACCAACATTATTTATAAAATACAATGTGATAACTGCCACGACTTCTATATTGGAGAAACAAGTAGAAAAATGGAAACCAGATTCAAAGAACATAAAAAGTCACCTTCACACGTTTTCGAACACTGCAAGTCAAATGGACACAACATAACCATAGAAAACACTAAAATACTAAATAAAGAAACAAACATAAACAAACGCAAAATTAAAGAAGCCTTACTTATACAACAACTTAAACCAAAAATAAACAAATATAAAGGAACGCCATTATACCTATATTAATATTATATATAAAATTACATATTCAAACATCTAACCCCGCCCTCTACATTGCGACATTCAGTTACACAACCCCTTCCAAACATGTGGTCAGCTTCCGGTCAGTTACCTCTTACTTTGTGAACCTGACGATGACCGAAGAAGGTCGAAACGTTGTTCGCTCTTCTATTTAAAATATTTTCTAAACCCAAACGAGCCGTTTTTGCATATAAAATTCTCAACAAGTGGGTTTCTCGACATCACTGAAAGAAAAAATATGCATTTTGCATTGTTAGACTCGACCATTTATTTCAGTAGAGCTTCGAAAGATGAAAATAAAAAAAGGGAAAATAAGAATATTTAGCATTTAATAGGGAAAATACGAACGCTATGAAATTAGCCTAAATACCAGCTGGTCGAAAGTTTAAGGCCATACTGAAACGAAGAGTTAATCGGTAAACACATAACGAAATTTTAGTAATTTGTGTCCAAGCATTAGCGTTGTCAATTTCTCCTCTGTTACATTGGGTAAAAACATAGCAAAAGCTAAAAAGTTGACAGAGTTTGAACGTAGCAGAATTGTCGAGTTGCAAAAGCAAGGTCTCTCTCAATGTGCCATCGCTGGTGAGATTGGGCGTAGTAAAATTGCTGTTGCAAATTTCTTAAAAGACCCTGAGGGATACGGAACGACAATTTCAAGTGGTCGGCCCAAGAAAATTTCGCCGGCGTTGAGCAGGAGGATTCGAAGGGTTGCCCGGCAAGACACCAGCCGATCGTCGAAACAAAGTAAGGCCCTTATGGACGCAGAATGCAGCACAAGAACAATAAGACAGCATCTACGAGATAAAGGCTTTAAAAACCGTAAACGTCTTCAAAGGCCACGCCTCCTTCCACATCACGAAACAGCTTGGTTAAACTTTGCTGAAAAGCACCAAACATGGGACATAAAAAAAGTTATTCGCAATGACGGCCGTGCAACGCACTACTAAGACTTCTTGCTGGGCATTTCCTACCCTGTTTAGGACTTCTTTTTGGTATAGTCTTAAACTTTTGACCAGCCAGTATTTAGGCTAATTTCATAGCCTATCACATTTTCCCTATTAAATGCTAAAACGTTTTTTATTTTCCTTTTTCATCTTTCGGAGCTCTACTCAAATAAGTGGTCGAGTCTAACAACGCAAAATGCATATTTTTTCTTTACGTTCGTTGGCCTTAAGATTTTGGCCAGCAGTGCATGTACGAAAACAGTACACGGACATTGCCCTGAAAAGGGTCGGAGTAAACTCAGACCACTCTGACACTAAAGCAGTAGCCCCACCAACCTACACTGCATGATTGTGTAAGTAAAGTTAGGAGGAAGAGATCAAAGCGCACCTTACCATCCAGGGTACATATAATTACCCAAATCCTGAGTGAGTTACCAAAGTATACACTGCCCTCCAGTATGTCTTCTTTCTTCGAAATATCCTCTGTTCTTGTGCACTCAAGTTGTTTGTTACTTTAGAATAACGTTTTGACGGAATAAATTGTTCTTCTTGTCTACTGTTAGTCTTACTCTTAACATATTAAATGTTAGGTCAATCACTCCTACCATAGTGAATTCTGTTCTACCACCACCTTTTGTCTGCCGTTTCTTGCTCATCTCGTACTATTTATGTTCATTACTAAGTGTATAATCTGTATATTCTCGAAATCAATAACCTACAAGCACACCTTTTTCAAACCTCTTATAATAATAAAAAACTAAACAATATTAAAATACTCATTCACAAAATATCTTCATTAAACAGACTTTTAAATTACGGTACTAATATTTGAATAGACTAGATCCTTATGTTAGGTAATTCAATTAATTATTTTGACACTCAGTCCATTTGTTTTTAGTAATAACAATTAATACTAATATTTTATGATATTTTTACTTTTTTAATATATAAAGTTAATGGTTTTCAAACTGTGAGGCGTAACCGCGTCTCTTCCTTTTTTGGGGTGTGTATGAAGAAGAAAAGTGTCTACAACCTAAATTTAGAAATACTGTTCTTAATCGCAATTTACGTTATCCTGAAAAACGCTTATACACTCTATAAAAGGGTGTGTCTTCAGGAAAAGAAAAGTTTATTTTTCTTAACAATACAGTTAGAGAAGTTTAACTGTATTTAAAAAAAAATTGAGATTTAATGATAATAATCTACGACTCATTTAATGGTTAATTATAACGAGTATGTAATCCTAAATCTCCAAGAAAAAATGCATCGAAAGTACTTTACAAGAATATAAACCAAGAAACTGATCAAAAGTTAATTAAAATCTTATTTCCCAATATGCCTGTAAGAAACAAAATTGTTACAAACACTCAATTTAGGGATTCTAAATTATGGTATAATTGTCTCAGAAACATTTTGTTTGTATAGAGGTTCTGAATACGAAATCTGGGTTTACCGAACAAGCTGTTTGTGCTAATAATATATCACGGTTAAGTGGAATTCAGAAAACTGCATTAAACTCTTGAAAATGACAAAACAACAACAATGAAACTGAAACCACATAGATTAAATACCGATAAAAGAAATGCCCGAAATAGCATTAGGCCTCTATATATGTCAAAAATATATGACAAGGAATGTAATTGTGATAGAAAATAGGAGGCAAAACACAAACCAAAAACTCCTAGAAACTGTAACCTCAAATAAACGAGTTTTTCCAATAGTTACTTAGTGAAATACGTTGTCCATTAAAAACTCTTCCATTTAAAGCTTTTGCCTTATTTACATTTAAAAAATATCATTAATAAAATCAGTTCTTTGTGAAGCACACAGTTTTAAACTTTTTTTTAACACCTTGAAATACTTAATAAGAACGACTGATATAAGAACAAGTAATAAATTTTCTGTTTCAAATACCTACTTTTCTACCTATTTTCTACATAGGCAAGTGTCAGATGTCAGAGTTCTGAGGATCTGAAACTATTTAATCATTTTAGTTAGTTGATATATATTTGTTTACAAGCAATTAACAGTTGTCATATCCAAATCTAGATTTGGATATGACACAGATTTCTACTTATTGAATAGAAATGTTTATATCAAGATAAACTGTGCATTCCAAAAATTTGATTTAAGTATAAAAATCAGTCACTTGACTGTCAGTGATTAGAATTTAAAGATTTCTTTCCAGCATGAAGATCATACAACCAATAAAGAGTAATGCTTATTGGTAATGCTGCACTGTCAACCTAGTGGTAACTCTCCCAGAAAGAAATCTATTTCCGATTAAAAAAATATACTTTATTAGTTATCTTTAAAAGTGGTGAATACTGAAATAGGTGATACAAAATTCCAAACTGATGTGCAATTAATACCACAAATTTCAAGGATAAAAGAAATGTTATATAATATGCAAATAGCAGTAAAAGAGTTAAGCATTAGTTACTTGTATATCTAATTATTTACTTAAACGTTAGCACAAATGCTGCCTTAATACTCTTGTGACACTAGAACCCTTTATACTGTTACACTTACAGTACAAATCTCAAACCAAACCCTTCACAAACTTGGTCACTCACTGATCACAAAAAGGGTTAAACTGTAGTTTGCTGTGCCAAGATTCATCAACACACTTCTTCCTAATATGTGGATTACTTGTTCGGGACACGGTAATTATTTTAAGTTACAAAAATAAAAACATTCAACCTCTATACACCTATTAAAAATATCTGAAAAAACAAAGTAAATGCATCTCATGACTTTGAATATTTTCTTGGTCTTAAAAGTTGAAAAGAAAACAACTGAAGTTTCCTCTGACATTCAAAAGTAACATTTGTTGTATCAGTCCATAATGTTACACTCAGGTGTTTTCAGCAGTCCTTAAATAAAATTACCGTCATATTTTTACTTATAAAACTATAGATTGCTGTTGATTTTGTAAAATGCCTTTAAAATTGAAAGTAATTACTGGATTTAGAACAGTGGCTATTTTTCCTGCTCCTTACACAAAGCAGTATTTTTTGTCATAGAGCAGTGTATAATATACAGTGCACAAACCAAATTCCCCCTTTTTCCTTGGAATATTTGACATTTATTTAGAAAATTACAGAAACTAAGTTACAGTGCCTAATCTAAATATTTATTTAAAATATTTCCACTGTAATAATTTCAATAGTAAAAAAATACATTATGTCAAACATCAAAACTTATAGCAGAGTATTGTTCATCTTGTTAGCAAACCATGCAAACTTCAACAATAGTAATTACATGGCAGGCTACTACACCCAATTTTAATGGAGAAAAACAATGAACCCCAATGTCAAGAGAACATATTACAGTCATGTATTTATTAATAACTTCTGAGCAAAAGTAAGAGAGGTTTATAGTAATATGTCAAACACAATATATCCACCACACCTAGTGCTAATGAATCTTTTTTCCTGACACTATAGCCCATCAGTCTGGCTGGTGTCTGACGTAAGCGTGGTTGGAATGCTATTCATAACATCAAACTGCTTGACAACAAGTTAGGAAGTGGATTAAGTTGAAGTGTAATTTTATACATCATGGTTATTTATTTTAACACCATATATTATTTCCTTGAACCAACTCATTATTCAGAAAAACTGGCAAAAACAATAATCTAGTCTTGTTGATTCCAGAGAGGCTTAAGTTATCACAGCATCAATGTAAAAAGACCAAATTAGTCATTACTAACAACACATTTTATGTGAAAGTGCGTAATATGTCATCCACATCATATCTGCCATATTTAGTGCTGATATGGTCTCTTGTCCAATACTATGACTCTTCAGCAAGGTGTAAATATGACTATAATAATTGCTGAGACACTAATCATATTAACAAATCATTTGACAACAATTGTTATTTAATATTTTTTAAATCAAACTTAATTCTTATAACTATTTGAAATTATTTTTTAAACTATCTTGCTTTTGGTATTTGTAAAACACAGTCACTGCAGTTATTCAAGATGATGTGAGTGGTGACAATAAACTGACAACAAAGAAAGGGTAGACTATGTTGATAACATGTCTCATAATAAGAAATAAGTAACTATTCGACTTCTGTCATCTGAAGTAATTAGGACACACAGAACAGGGGGTAACATCTCTAAAAATATTCAATATAAAGGCTTTAGTTGCTTTAACACACAAAAATTCAACACAGCAAAAATATTTTTGAAAATGCTACAAGAAATATATTTTTTAAAACAAGTGACTAGAAATGGTGCTTCATATTATTATGTTATTATGAATAACATACTATTAAAAGCTGTCAACACTTACACCAACCACTACTAAATATCCAAGTGATATTTATAACATCATAAAATGAGCTATTAATAAACACAAAATTGAAATAATTACATGAGAATTTCAACAGAGCTGATGTTTCTAATCTTTCTTATGTATAGTAGTATACTACATTGTTTAGTTACTGTTACTTTCATTAATAGTACTGGTTATACAAGCTAGTATATCAAATATTACCTTACTTTTATTTATTATCACTTTTACTATGAAGCCTATTTTACTGTTTGACACTGATAGATTAACATATGTACTTAGGACTAACCTAAAGCTTTTAAGCTGGCAGAAGTTAATGACTTGCTATTGGGATTACAGTTGAAAATATTGTTGACACTGGGGGTATCCAACCGATAAAGCACAAGTATTCTTATCTTTATAAGTACAAACATAAGAAATGTACATATACAATTAGGTATACTGATGGCCAGGTTGAATTTTAGTTTCACTTTAAGTACATAACTAACCCAGATCAGAAGTTGTAATAATTTCCTTCCACTTGATTATAATAAACAGCAAAAATGTGTCATAACCAATAAAAACAAAAATTACTTAACAATCAGAAGAGGCTACACATACTATAAGTTTATAAAACTCAAGCTGACAAGAAATGTTAAACAACTTTGGACTTATCATTTCTAATAATCCAGCTCCAAAATGATTGCCTATAAGAAGTCTCAAATTGTGAAACTGTTTACAATAAAAAAAAATTAAAATATCTAACAATAACAAGTGAAATATTTTGATAAACATTTTCATTTAAACTTCATACATAAACTATCAATACTGTATAAGGTTAAACACCTAAAAAAAGTTGAAATGTTTTAATGTGTTTACTCTAACACTTTTCTTCTAACTGGTACACATACACTTATAATACTCATATTTAACATCAATGCTGTCATGATATTTTCACTCTTATTTCACAATGTTCAGATTATTTCCATATAAAGAAAATATTCACAGTATTTTCTGATTTACCATAGTGAAATAAAATAAAAATTTGAATTTCTGAAGAACTAGTCTTTCCAAGAAACAGAAACAAATTGGATTGAACAATATATGTATATGTGCATGCACTGCTGGGATATTACATTGGAGGCTAATTTTCACCAGTTAAATATGCAGCTGGACCAAGCTAATTTTTTACAAAGTAACTGCATGGCTTATAAAACTAATAACATTTAAACATAATTCTACAGACTTTGTTTTTAATAAACTATGTCTTCCTGTTTCTTGTATTCATTTGTATGGGAACTATAGAAAGTATTAATTTGAATTTAACATGAAAAAAAGAGGTTTTGTTGCTTTAATATCAAACCAAAGAAAAATAGTTCTACAGTGTTTAAAGTTTAGCTCCAGAAACAATATTTATCTGTCCACCTGAACTCTCAGCGAGACAGGGCTCTCATTCTCATTTCTCTTTTAAATAATAATGACAGAAAACTCTTGTTCTCTCAACCAAAATAGTTCCTAAAAAAACAATTTTATAAAATTTTAAATCAAAATAAACATATAAACTTGTTATCCACACTAACATCTCAGTATTTAACATTTTTTTTTAAATCAAAGGATTATACCAAGTGAAAACAGCTATATAATATAAACAGATATAAATAATATAGTTTCAAACAAAAATACTGTATAACAAAGAGTAAAATAAAAACTAGTTGTCCTTTACATTAACCTGTTAGCATATACAACTTTAGCATGATGTGTAACAAACCAATAACATTCTTGAGCATTAACATGTTGTTGATTGTAATACAAAGTGTCAAAATATCAAAAAAAATATTACAAATATTACTTGTATCATTTCTCTTTTTTTACCTGAATATCATATATATAAACACACAAAGAAATTAACACATCATTTAGACTTGATTAAACTACAAACATTGGTGTTGTGTTTAGCAGTCACATGGAGTTTTACAATGGACTGAGTGTAAACCAGTCGAAAGATCCACCAAACGTAGCTGTAGTTCCTGCTGGGGAGGCTCATCTATGGTTCCATTATTATTTACCATGGAGGTACTAGCCACCACGAGACTTGGCATCCTACCATTGCTCACATGCACAACTGCAACTAAACAAGCAAAGAACACAAGAGTTTTGAAGAGATTAAAAGTTATACAATCTGCTTACTTGACTTTGTATTACAAATGCAAAAATATGATTTATGAGCCAAGTAATCCGATCAGTTGACACTCTGCAAACATACAGTTCCATAACAATGAAATCCACTTTTCAAGAAAGATAAGTATTCTTGTGTGGTATGTATACACTTTATCAAAATAATAGTAGTAAAAAAAATTCAGATATAATTTTTCTGGTAACTATAAAACAAGAAAAATAAGAACCACCATAAAAAGTTATTTCGAGAAGAAAAAAATGAAATTTTTATCAACTCTGTCAATAAAACACATTTAAAAGTCAGTAATATGTGTTTATTATTCACCGCCATTTAAATTTTCATGAAAACTCAAATGTAATGCAACAAATCAACTCACTGTAACCCTGAAGGTTAGCAATAATTTGAGTAAGAACTTGGTTATGTATTCTGTTAGAAAGTTTCATTTGAGAAACACCACTTCCTCCTATCTTTCATTTCTTTTATACACCGTGCTTCAAAATAAAGGATTACAGTAATATGTACACTCTAGATGCAAATTAAATTGGTACATAGTAACATATCAATTTAGACCATATTATTATCTTAGTTCATATTAAATCTTTACCTCAGCTGAGTCTCCAACTTGTTTTTGAATGAGAATATCAGTAATAAATTAATTCAAGTTTAGAAAACTGTTTTTACAAGATATCAACAATAGTTTTTTATTTTCTATGTTTTAATAAAATATCAGCCACAGTTTACTTATCTTTCAACTGTTTAATTTTAATTTAATTTTGAAACAAGGTAAATAAGATATTTAACGTAAGTGGGAGAATAAAATGAGAGTTGTTTTGATGCAATGATTTTATTTTCAGGAAATTATAACTTATTTTTTCAAATATTGGTAAATTTATCAAATTATGGAGTGTTACAAGTTATCAGTTTTAGAGAATCTGATACGATTATTTTAATGTGTTTTTTTAGTTTTATGTTAAGTACAGGTGTTGAAGTAAGAACAAACAAACAAACCATAGTACTTTAACTACCAAGTATGTATACCATATGCTGTTTAAAACTTTAAAGCATGAAAGTTATAAGGCTAAAAAAATCATCTATAACGTAACATAAGTTTAACTTTCAAAGTTCATTGCACTGAATGATAATTCATACTGTGCTAAAACAATCTGAAATTTTCGGTTTTTTATATAATACATTTTTAAACCTGTCCCTGCAATGTGAAAGGCCTTACATATAAGAATAACAGTCTAGCTGCCCTAAGTATTATTAAATAAAATAAACTGAATTAAGTACATTATTTCAAATGTAATATTAACATTAAAACATAAAACATTCTCTTTATCACTTCAGTTTCAAGTAAGTTTGCACTACAGTGTAATGTTAAGTTGATTCTTTAACTGCATACATGCAAAACTAAATTATATTAAAATAAGCTTCCCTCTTTGCTTCACTAGAGAAACTAAACATTACAAAACATTTATTCTTAACGTTGATTACTGCAAACTAGAGTTTATTACAAAACATTTCTATTAAAACAAATAAAATCATGATATTAGCTACTATTTATAAAACTAAAATCACATGCTGCTAAAAAACTATAACTACATTTAGCAATTGAAACATGACAGTTCTACCATAGCTATATTACTTCATAGCAAATCAGTAAATATGTAGTATTAGTGCAATAATTATCCCTGCAGGGTATCCACATATGGTAATATAAACTTTACACTATAAAATAAATAAGTACATAATTCCATGACAAAAAAACTACACATACTTGTGACCAATAAAGATGGGTTTTACTGGTTAAAAAAAAAAATCACCCTATTTCAGCAACTATAATTTTAAACCTCTTTAAAAATAAATCTTAACAGCATAAAATAAATAAACATACCTGTATTAACAGAACTGAAAATGTCTGGACTACATTTTGAACCTGTAGGAGACACATTACAAAATACTGATATTCAAGTTAAACAAAAAGGAACAAATTAAATTTTTTTTTTCAATCTTAAAGTGTATTAAACTACAAGATACCCAATAAAAAATTAAAGTCTCTTTTAAGAATTTATAATATTTAAAAATGCTTGGTAGGTTACAGGAGAAAAAAATTTCAACATTTACCTTTAGTCGTGTTCCAGTAAGTTTAGTTATTGTATTTTGTAAGTACAAGTTCTACTGATGACTTTTAAGCTCAACCAACTTTGGTATCATTACACACAGAGTGGATACTCTGGTTTGGATTTCCTGTCTTCTACAACAAAACCTAAATTTAAATCTATTCTATCTCCATTTTTGATAAACAAGTTTTTCTTCTGGAAGCACATTTTAAGTCCTTGATAATGAAAGACTCACCTGAACAAAGGCGAGAGGCAATTTTGCTAGCCACAATGCTGACTGTATTGGAATTTGTACATTCTACTATGCCATACTGTTCCAAGAATTCCTCAAAATGTGTTGATCTTTCAAAATATTTTATCTCAACTGTTTTAACCTAGTAGAAATAAAAAATCCATTCTTTAAGCACCATTACCTACTTTAAATCACAAAGTTATTTTCACATAAATGAGATTAGAGAAGTTACTAAAGTTATATTTCAATATTTTACAGGCTGAAACGAATTTGTCAAAGGCTGTATGTGAGAATCAAATTGCAAGGTATGTACACTTTCAAAACTCAAGGTTTTTAATTGGTTAAGAAATAATTTTAAAAATTAAAGCAGACAGATAAGAAATGAATTTCAGTTACATAACATACCTTAGCAGACTGTAGGTTTTAAGTAGTTTAATGTCAGAGTAATAATATTTCTAGATTTTCTGCCACTTCACCAACCACTGTTCATGTTCAAACCAATAACTAAAATTATGCACAAGTGCCTATTATTGTAACAAGCTTCTGCAAAGAATGGGTATCACTACACATTTTGACAATCTCTCCATATACTCTTCTTAAACCATGTTTATGTACATCAAAGAAATTAATGCTCAATGGATTTTGCACTGAGGAAGTTAACAGGCAACTAATTTTTCAAATGATGTGTTATTTTTTATAATGGTAGCTATCACTTTATGAATGCAGGCAATTTGTTTTGTTGGTCTGTATTTATGTTTGGTGCTGTCTCAAAACACTGAATATTTTCTTTTTTAAAATATTCTATCTTTTCACTTCACATTATTTGGCTATCTTACTATATGAATTATTAATATATCTTCTCCCCTGGTGGCACTGCATTGTTAAATTATCAGGAGTATGCTCAGAGCAACATGTTAATTTATCAAATATGTTTGTTTTTTTAATTTTTGCTTAAAGCTATGAAAGGGCTATCTGCACCAGCCATCCATAATTTTGCAATGTAAGACTAGAGGGAAGGCAACTAGTCATCACCACTCACTGCTAAATCTTGGGCTAAACTTTTAACAATGAATAGTTGGATTGACCGTATTATTATAATGTCCCCACCCCCGCAGCTAAAAGGGTGAGCAAGTTTGGTTCTAAGGGGATTTGAACCCTGACCCACAGATTACGAGTCAAATGCCTTAACCTATCTGGCCATGCCAGGCCCATGTGTACCTTTGCATTAGTATGAGTAGACTGTTCTCATAAAGTGTTGTTAACCCTTTTTTAATGTGTCAAAACACATTACACACATTTGCACAACTGTACTTCAGAAGGTCAGGGTAGTCTGTTGAAACAAGTATTATATGCATTTCACTATACAAGTCATGATTTAATGTTTGAGTTTGATAAAGCTAATGCACGAGCACAATATCAAAGTGATAAAGTCATCACACTACACCTCAGAACTTTGTGGGAGTTTCAGCTGACCAACAGACTTCAGTAACAATCCATCTTGAGTAGAAAACAACTTAGGAATGTTCATGAGTAATGTGACTGTTCCATTTTCATAGGTTTGGTTCCACTGCACATCACCTACAAATGCATCGAGAACAAGAATCTAGGAAGACAAAAAATTAAAACAATTAGAATTTTCCTAACCTGAAAACATTAAGCCAGACACCTACTTCTTTCAACTGCCACAAAAATGCATGTGCTTGTCACAAACTTTGAACAAATATCTGACACCCTGTGTTTGTCAAAAGGCTCCTACCACACAAACCTATAAAATAACCACCATTAGACTATAATTATTGGCAAAGAGGAAAGCTGAATGTCCTCCAAGAGAACTAACACATGAACACAGGCTCAAACTTGATGAATGAAATTAAATATACTGAAGAAAGGGTGGAAGGTGAGCATTTATTCTAAATAAATTTTTGGGTAAGGAAAAATGTTAACTTTAGAAATGATACTCTAATTTCTGCATAATGGTAAACTAAAGATAGTGGAGGTGCTGATACAGACAAGTTACAAAAATGAACCCATCTGGGAAAAATATATCAGGGTGGTCCTCCAAAGCTATGTTGAAAAGTTAAATCTACAATCAGAGCATACATGACAAGTTTGGTCTCATTAGCATGCAAATTGAGGGGTACAAATAGGTGTGACACAAAATCTGTTGCAAGATTTGGATTCAGCAACTCTTAGAAACCCTTCCTAGACCTTCCCCCATCAAACCAAAATGACTTTGTAAGCGCATTTCAGCTACCCATGGTATAGAGCTACTTTATATGGATAGGGATATCTCCAGAATCATCCTGAGTCACCATGCCAAGTTTGGTACTGATAGCTTAATAGCTATGGTAGAAGTTAGCATATATTGTGAATTCATACCGGACACTTTGGTCTGTTTAACACCTGTTACATCCATGTATCTCAATCTTCTTTAGATTATCCATTTTAAATGCACATGCCAACCTATTACCTTCTTTTATCTCTGTCAGTGTTAATTTAGGTTGCAGTTTTAATTTTAATCATGCATTTAGTCACGTTAAAAATAATACCACAAGAATATTAATTATACTCAACGAAAACTTTCAGATAGTTAGTGCATTCTTGTTTGTTTGTTACTGTGTTAGTCAAGTAGCATGTTCACACAGGTTTGTCTAAAAAGTGTTTGTTTATTTCAGTCAATTCTGATCAGTTGTGTCACTGTCTCACATGATTAATATTTTCAGTTATTTTACAAAAGTGATAACGCATAATCTTACTACGCGTAATGAAGTAATGTAACAATGATAATAAAGTAATAATGCTTTCATATACTTGTAACTATGATAAAACAGATTATTTAGAGAATTTTAGTATAAACCAAAACTTTGTACAAAAGTCAGCTATAATAAACTGTAACAAAGACAAATTAATCAAGTGTTAGTCCATGTTATGGAGATTTTTAATTTAACTTACCTGAAAGTTAAAAGAACTTATGTTAAGAAACATTAGATGTGAAAACATGAACTAAAACCTGTTAAGATTGTAGTATGAATAATATTGAATCTAAAAATGTATCTCAGAATAGCTGGTTTGGGTATTAGCATTTTAACCTGTAGATGACCAGGTTAAAGTGCTAACACCCATACCAGCCATTCTGAGATGCATTTCTATTTTCATATTGGATTTCATTTCATAGAGAATACTGAATTTAGGTCAGGTAAGTGTAGGAAACTGAATTCTACAAGACAGTATGTTCCCATTGTGTTCATGTTCACAAGGGTAAGCAATATCTTTAATTTCTTGTTTGTAAGGATTTTAATAAACACATACAACTAACTATGACAATTAACTGAATTTCTAATTTGATTTTATATAAAGAAGTACTGATCCATATAATGAAAAAATATACACAGAATCACATTTTAATTTAAAAATAACTTTTTAAATCAAAACAGTACTGTGTTGATCATCAGTTTCTAAACACGATCCACTAAAACATGCTTGTCATAAATTCAGCAGAGTATTTCACTTGAAAAGTTTCAGCCATGCCATTTTTATGTCATACTGTTCAATGAATATTTAAATTGTAACAACACACAAAAGATACAAATTGTTGGAAAATCTACACTATACTGTCTCTTAACTTCACCCTTGTACAGAAAACCCTGCTACTTTTATCATGTATCAACTAAATTTAGAAATTAACACAAAATACCACATTAATTTTATACCTTACCTGAGAAGGTTCTCCATTTTCTGTTATACTAACAGCAACATCTGTGGTGTTTATGCCATAAAAATTGCCCACTGTCACTGTCCTAAAAACAAACATAAATAAACTGCTGTAACATGCAAAGGTCTTTTTCTGTTACAGTAAAAAACTTTGACCATAGTTTTGTATTGTAAAAATGTTACCATTCATATAAATGAAACTTCAGAACTTACTTTTTCATAAACAAAAAACTCTACCTTGATGATGTTTAGTTAGTTTATCACATTTACTTACCAACTTGTTTAAATATCACTCACGACTTTGAAGTTCATATGTATTAGATTATGTTAAGTAATTTTAGGTTTTGTTTGTTACAACACTCAGTTTAAAGTAATGAGCAAAAAACTGATAGAAATATTAATGATTTTTAACACTTGTACAACTCACATGATACTAACAGCATGAAGCCAACAAAGCCTTTGGCTCATGAAAAATTCGGTACCTTAAAAGTTTAGAAAAATGTGTTGAAAAATCCAGGAGTCAACACAAATTATATCAGTAATTTCAGAGTTATAAAAACACACAAACCTACCTGATTATTGTACTTGGACTGATAGAGAAGGTCCACTTAACAGAATAATTCTGGTTTTGAAGGAGGACAATATTTGTTTCATTCCAAACAATCATATTGTCTCTACTTTCTCCCACAGGAACAGTTAACAAACGAAAGTCTGCAATTTGGTCAATCCTGTAATATGCAAATAATCACTGTTTTGAGACAACACTACACAGGATATATGCATAGAGTAATAACTAAATATATATATATATATTTAAACCTTTGCTTACTCACATATAAAAGTGAGAAAAATACATATTGCAAAAACAACTATTGCATAACTCAACTTAACATAATCTTAATGTATTCTTAAACACATGCATATATAACATTCAGTAAACATCACACCATCAAAGTGGTGTAAAGATGTTAGCACAACACAAGAGTTTAAAATTTAAACAACAACAACTGCAATTATTATTGTACCTACCCTGAAACCTGAATAAGATTTATTTTTGTTTTCAATGTTTTGGACTGACACAAATCCTCAACAGAAATGGACCACAGATGTTCTAAGAGAATGAAACATCATCAAAATTCAAGCATAATTATTTTTAACTTCCTTCAGTGTTACAATAATTATTACAGCTCTTAACACCAAAATGTATCTTAACCTCTTAACACCAAAACATATCTTAATATTTCAGATATCTTGACACTTCTACAATAGTGATTACATCTCTTAACACCAAAACGTATCTTAATATTTCAGACACTTCTACAACTGTAACTAATTTTAAGTTTCTCATTCTTCCAGAGACAAATATTCTTTTCAGAGCAACATTTTTCTTCAAACTCACCACAATTATTGGTACTTCGGATGCTCAACATTTAAGCGTGTATATACCTTACTGTTTCATATATTACACAAATGCAACCTTGTGTTAACAGAATTAAAATCTTTTGGCATTTCATATATCAATTAATAATACAAGTACCTCAATATTTGTATATCTTATGTATAATGTAAACCATGGCATCTATCCAAGCATTCATCTGTCTCATATTTGAAGTGCTTAACATGCAGACAGAGTTCAACATTCACCTTTGACATGATGGGAGAACAGGCATAAATAATGTTGGGAAATTTGATTCCACAAACAGATATCCTACACTGAGCTGTTAGAAAACAATCATACTACCACACTTATTTCAAAATGTGATGCAACTTAAATAATAACTACGTAGCTTTACATACCAATACCTTACAAATATTACTGCCACTTCAGACTGCTGTATATCAAAATTTAGAAACCTTAACGAAATAAAGCTGTTGTCTACATACAAAGAAAACAGAAGCTGAAGTTTGCTTAGCCTTTCTGTCTTGGTTCAGACACAATCGTCACAACTGTTACATAAGGACAAATAAATTCGGATTAATAAGAAAACACCTGTATTTTTTCATCTTCTCTTCTAAGATGGAAGAAATATTAAGTCTGTAAATTTGTCACTTGCTTATTGTAACAGTAACAGTCCCTAATAGGTCAAACATGAAGCACTTAATGACTGGAAATGTTTGAAAATTACCATTTAGACAAATCAACATCTATATATCTTTTACCAGAATGCTGCACTTCCTAATGAAGTGCCAATTCATAATATTAATTTATAGCATGTAATGGTTTCAATAAACAAAGTTCTCACCACTTTCTTGGTCATCAACACAAGAAAAGACTATATCTAACAAATCTTTAGCTCCCATTTTGCGACTAACAGCAACCTTTGGTAATGTATTACACTGATGTACAGGGAGAGATGAAATGGTTTTTCCCGATAACCCAGATAATACTAAGATAGATACATTTGGAGATGAGGAAAATACAGCAATGTCAACAACAGAATCTTCATCACAATCAGCAACAACTACCGGACTGGAGAAGGCATCAGACAGAAGCTTCCAAAATATGTGACCTGTAATGATAAGAGTTGTCAAAGTAAAGCTTTCCAGACAACATAAAAAAGCAAGAATACAGTTCAAGAATAGCTTCATTACCTAATAACAAAAACCAGTAATACTGAGAAAAGCAAGGAGTAAGTTACATATTTTTCAGTTAAAAAACTTTTTGAGGTTTTGAGTTTAAGAACTTAAATTGTTAATTTAAAACAAAAATCTAAATACACATTGGATATTAGTTTTAGAAACTATCATTACCTAAACATTATCTAGTCAGAATCACTGAATGGTATCAAAATGGTCTTAATGTTTAGCTTTTTTATTCTTAAAGAAAGGACTGTAATACATCTAAGACTCAATTAAAACAAAACATCCCCCCCCATACTTACCATCAGTTCCATTAATTAGCATTAAGAATCCATTACCAAGTACCATACAGTCTAGCACCTTGTCACCATTAATGTCTATCTCATGGCAGCTGACAGAAGTAGCTTGTGATGGAAGCTCTACGTGCCACATTATGTGTCCAACAGAAGCTTCGATACTCATAAGGGATGGAGAATTTATACTTTCATTTGTAATGCTTTTTATTCCAAATACAACTGGACGAGCATCTGTTATGCCTGGGACACTTTCTAAGTTGGTTGATAATACTGAAAAATTAAATAAAAGAAAGAAGATGGAATTTGTGATCAATTTAACTATATTAATAAGCTTATGAATAATTATCTTAATGCATAAACTGCTATGATTACAAAGTCACCAGTTATATATATTCATAGTACAGCATGTCTAAGTCTGGATAAAATAGCACTAAAGTATATCTATAGGGATGAGAAACTTTATTCTCACAAAAATAACTACACCTGCTTCTTCAATTTCTGCATCACTTTTCTTTTTGTGTTCAAAATTTCTGTATTTCAAAGTCCTCAACCAGTTAATTAATGTTTTCCTTCACTGAAATTACATTTCTAATAAGTAGTTAATTTGGATGACCTTTAGTGCAAAAGTTTTTATCTGCCACTAGCTTTGAAACTACCACCTAATTCCATGCATATATTATGTTATTTGGCTGCACTTAAGCATGCAAGTTAGCACGTGACAGTCCTCTACCAATAGAAGCATAACAAAAACTTATCACAGGTGACTCCCTCTATGCAGTTGAACTCAATTTTCACTTTGAGGTTAGGCACATAAAAAACAATGACAGAGGGGGGGGCAGATGGAAAATGTGAGAAAGTACCTATGGAAATATATTTTTTGGTGTAGAAAAATATCAACTTCCAATACAGTTACCTCCTCTCACAGCTACAGATTGAATCCCATACTAAGCAATGTACATCCAGGTGGAAAGACCAGTATAAAATTATCCAGAAGAAAACCCTTCAAAAGCATCTGAACACCACCCATAGAGTGTGCCATCTCTATGGAGAGAAATAACATTTATGGGAGACTACATCAGATCTGAACCAGGTATACTTTTCACTCACACAGAGCCAGCAGGTGTAATGTTTCAATCAAAAGAAAAACAAAGAAATAACTGCAAATTTTGGAGAAAGAGAAATGTGTGCAAAGTGGCTAGAGTATGTTGAACTGTTATAGGATGGTCAACTCCAGTCCAGTGGTACCAGGATGAACTCAATCAACTTGTGATAAGAGGAGGATCCTGTACTGTTAACCCCAGGTACAAGAATCAGAAGGTGAGAGAAGCCTCCATTCCAAGAACCTAACCCATCATATCCATAAATATAGCACAACTTGCAGCAATAAACCCTAAGAATGTACATCCAGACAACATCAGCAAAAACTGTAGGGCGATGTATAGGGTTAATTCCAGTCAAAAACCAATCAGCATTAGAGATGTAACATCCAGTCTGCAGTAGGTGTATGTTCCCTGCCCATTTATATGTAAAGATTTGCATTGGCTGTTCCAGATCCAGCCAAAGGGTTGAAGTGCAAAATGGATAGAAAAGTCCTGTCCAAACTGGTAGCATCTGTAGTAAAAAAGCAAACAGACCACAGCAGGAGGATAATTGAACCGACTAAACAGAAAGAATTTGCACACTCAATTTATTTTCTGTATGATCCACCACCCCAGCAGCTAGGAGATGGTATGTGGTAAAGATTCCTGTACTACAATGGAAGAGTCCACAGGAAAGCATCACCATAGAAAGTGTAATGGGTGACCACAAAAAACTTATTTGGAAAAGCAGAGACCATTCCAAAGGAATGTTAAGAGATTGACAGTAATCTCTTTCTGCTTTACTCATGTTAGTCCACAAGTGTACAGTCTATATTGAACATACTTATGATACAATATACAGTTAGGAAAAACCTAGAAGCAGTCATGCAAAACACTCCATCTCTAAACCCAGCATAATTAGACCTGACAAATATTGTGGTATCATATTTTGGATATCAGTATACATGAACAACTATACCAGGCTCCTGAAAAAATATGGAGAAATAAAAAAACATAACTTACCCACTTAGAATTGTACTGACATGTAGTAGATAATGGCTAAATGAAAAAACAATGTGCAGTTGAGCAGGAAACTGCCAGATGGAGGAAGATGTACGACACAAAAATGTGGGGAGTGGTCAGTATGCCAGCCTAGATAATCTCTTTTATAGGAAACTGAAACAAGCAGTCCAGGACATAGCGAGGTGATGGAAAAATACACAGAATAATCAGCAAGATTCAGAAGGAATACATAAAACGATTAACCCAATGAATCCAACTGGTAAAATTGATAGGAGAAATATCACAAGAAATGGATAGATTCCAATGGATCAACAAATGGAAGCAAGAACCACAGAAAAATGCTGAGTGTGACACATAACACTGTAAAGCATGGATTGGACACAAGAAACAATCGGAATAAAAGCAGGAGTAACCATGGAATATAAAAGGTAAGAAAATAGGGATGCAGGTAAAATCACCTTTGTAGGCAGCTGATGTTTTGAGAGGGAAGGAACAGTTGGAATATAAAGGAATATGTGATCAAAATAAAAGAAAAAGTCTGACACAAACACTACGCTCATTGAGGAAATAAGCTGCAATAGGAGGGTTTATAGTCTTACCATAAATATATGTAACAATAAGCAAACTTGGCACAGCTAAGACAAGAAAACGTATTTTCAGATAAACAAACAAATTATGAAAATAACTTGTTTTATATATAAATAAATATATATACAAGAGTATTTCTAACCAAACAATCTTGACACTATTATATTAAATATATGTTGATCTCTCTCTCTCTCTCTCTCTATACCGTAATGCAGAGTTTCTTTCTGAAGGCATTTTTTTCATTCTATATCATCTACTACAATAAATGGTGAAGAGTGATGATATATGTTCTTCAGTTTTCCAGAAAAACACTTGAAATATCAAACTATTATGCATTTGTTAAACAGTAATTATGCACTTGGTAACAAAGAGCTCTATCCTTACAATCCTGCCGCACTTATAATGAATCCCTTTCAGTATCTATCATCACTCTGATTCTTATTTTTTAATTCACAGTACAACCAGGTTAAACTCGCTCTATAAAGTAGATGTCCTTCCATTTGGAAAGAGAACTACCATACATCACAATATGTTCTGTTGAAAATATTGTCAAGCATAACAGATATATTACCCATATTATCAACACTGATGGCTAACACCCATTCGACTAATAATGGCTTTTCTTTTCCAACATACAGTGGTAGCTTGCAAGGGATCAGCCAGGCAAATGCAATGACGAAAAAAACGCACAGCAAGATAGAAAGTACAAAACACAGCTTCCGTAATGGAGACATTGGTCCTGGATCCACTACTACATCATCTCCATCTTTAAGTTTTTCATTCACAAAGCTCTTTTCAGAAATATCAGTAGATCCATTGTGCTTAATGCTGCTTGACTTCCACTGTTCCCTTTCATCTTCGTCACTTTGTAACTGAGGAACTGGCACGTAATCCAAAGTCTCTTTTGGTTTCATATTCACCTGAAATGTAAATAATTTAGAAGTATCTTGAGTTAACTAACTAGAAACGATTGTTAAATATTTTAAACAATTCTCTTAGAAAATTCACATATGCTGGGATATCTTGAAAGTTTTAATGAAAGATGTAATGCAAAGTTATTGGCAACATTTTCACAGGGTGTGACTCAATAACTTTTTTTTGAAGAATAGTATTTTAAGAAAATGTGTTTAATATTTACATGTGATAATGTTGCTTTCTTTAACTCCAATATTTTCTAGATTATATTTAAATGTTATATAAGATATTTGCTCAAAATTACTTTCAGTTATGTTAAGTTTCAAAGACTTTGTGAAATTAATAGAATAGTTTTTAAACATTTCTTAGCACATTATTCCAGAACTCAAAGAAAAATAAAAGCATGTACTTTCATATATAGGTTTTTATAAAAAACATAGATCAGGCATCATACTGAAGATTATTTACGGAAATCACACCAGATGAGAGTTGAGAAACTAGTTTCATAGGATGATACTGTGGTTGGATGGGATATAAAAAAACAAAGTTCATAACCAAACTGAACCCTTTTCAATAGTGACACCTTACAGGTCAGTGTTTTGGCCTTTGCTGTTTCATACTTATATTAATGGTTTCCTTATTACATCATACTTTTAGATATTTGTAACTATACTATGGGTGTCGAGGTACTACAAAAATTATTTGGATTAACTGGTATACTGAACAATTATTTGGCCAGTGGCCTTTAATTATTAAGTACAAGGCAATGTGTTTGGGTTGTCATGATTTGGATTACACATATATATAGATGGGAACCAACTCAATAGTAGGACTGAAGAAAAGGACCTCAACATAACAGTTAGTAAGTCATTCAAGTCATTACTGGAAATAAAGCTTACAGAATTATAGGTGTTGAACATTCTGGCAAGTTTTCATAGTAAATATACACACACACATTTCCTTTTTTCAACATGCCAACTGGTGGTAACACAGAAAAATATTACATATACCAATCCGTTGAGAGGTGTGCATGATTAATATTCTTCTCAAAATCAAGCTAAACAACAGATGGCTTGAGGCATTTTTCTAAATAAACCTCAGAAATAACTACATTTCCAACACTATACCAAGCATTGCAAAAAAATTCCATAAATATGTGTTTAGTTCTTTTGTAAACAATGAATGATTTCATCTATACTTATAATATGTACCAATTTTTTTGAAAAGTATTTTGTGCAATACCACAGACTCTCAATACTAAAGTTTCTGAAATGACTTAAGTACAGTTTTCAAACAAAAAAGGTTTAAGGGGGAAGGTTTTTATTCATCCAAGAGATTTTAGTCAACCTTGTCCAGAAACAAGTTTTGTAACTGGTGGATTTAATCTAAGAAAACCAATCATTTTATTTCCGTGAGAAGCATTTTCTGCATTAATTTCTTTAAAGGTTTCAGTTACTAAACCCTAAACATGATTTTCACAGGTGTAGAATATACAAACTTGCTATGAATCATCATAAAAATTGGAAGTCATGTGAACACAACAAACTGTTTTGATAATATTTAACCTGGAACTTAAGTGTAGTTAGAAAGAGATGAGTACATTGTTTAAAAGTTAAATTTGTGTGTTTCTGGGCAAGCCACATTGGGCTATCTACTGTGTCTGCCTCAGGGAATCAAACCCCAGATTTTAGTGCTGCAAGCCCTCAGACTTACCACTATCCCTCCAGGAGAAAAACTTGGAAACATTTCAAATAACTAATTTACATTCAGTGAAAAAAAAAGATGAGTAAATGGTTCTAATTAATTCTTGTTTTAATAAAGTTTCAAATATTTCTTGTCTATCAAAAGCATATGATAAGCCTGTAGCTTATGATAAAATGTTTTGAATAATTTGAAAGCAACTGGATTAATATATCCTACAACATATGGCTATAACTCTGGTATTTAAAAAATAGGGCCTTAACAAATTCTTCTGTAAAATAAAAAATGGGTTCAACATGTAAAATTCTTTAAAGAGGTACAAATTTTCCCTTGTTTCCCATAAGTTGAAGATAAGCATAAAATTTGAAATTTACAGTTTAATAATTTTGATAAGTATTTTGTATGACATCTTACAACTGCATTGTCAAATTACATATTGAATTTATGGACATGAAAAGTTTGAATGGAATACAATATGAAAGTCATAAAAACTGTAGTTAAATAAATAAATACACAACTTATTGTGTGATAAGCCTCAGAATATTAATCAAATGTGAAAAAGATATTTCAGGTTTAAGAATAGTATAATCATTGTACTATTATTAACCATATAATCTAGTAATTTCATAATAAATTATTTCTAACCAAGAAAATATTCTTTACATCCTTTTAATAACTTCTATGCAGTTACCATAATTTCTGACAATTCATTATGTGCATCATAATATCAAAAAAATGGGCCTAGTGGTCCACTGAGATTGTCCCCATACATTAAACTAAAAATTATTAAAAAGAAACAAAATATTCAAAGTCAGCTCATATCATTTTAGAATATTTACCAAAGTTCTTAAATTTACAGCATTCATTTCATCTGAGAAAAACAAAACTGTGTCGTCTCATGACAACTTTTACACTGTTATATATTTATAATTGTATACAATTATCACCATTAAGTACAAAAGAGCTAATGCATTCAAAAAGATGTTTAAAAAACCTTAAACACCTGAAACAGATTCTAACTCTTCTTTTCTCGAAAAAAATCAAGTTCAGAGGTCTTAACCTGTCCTAATGTAATACTTTTCCAGCCAAGTAACCTCCCTTTTAACCTTTGTCAACAACAAAATGTCCGTCCTAAACCAAAGACTCCATGAATGAAAAGCACACGATGTTCAAAACAAAGTGGCCTATGCAATGAATTACAAATCTGTAGGCAATATTTCAGTATATACCACATACAATTAAAACTATATCTGCTGTACCACTACTGAAAACACACGATTAATTTATTAGTTTCTCATTTTATATCACAAATAAGAAAGACCACAATTTCTAGTCTTAAATTTAAGATCTAACGTTGAACATAAAGATGCAGTCCTTGCATAAAATATTGAAATATGCTGTTATATTTAAATTTTAGTGTTAAATCTAGCTCAAGGGCCTCATTTAAAAAAACCTTACAATATACAAGGCAAATTTCAACTTTGCTGACAATTATTTATACATATAAAAGTCAAAATAAAAACAAAGTTCACTGAAAAAGTAACTTTGTTCAATGTCTGCAATTTTTAAATCTAGTCATAATGTGTACACATATTATTATTAGTTATTGCTTAACTACTGAGTGTCTTACTATAAATACCTGTCACTCTATCAAATAATCAGCAAATTACACCAAACCAGACTTCAAAATTTTAGACGAATAAACAAGACGGAAACGACTAATATTGTGCAACATATATATTTGTTTTCACCATGATGAAGAGGGTAGCTACAAGCAAAAAATCAAGTTGGCTCACACAAGGTGTAAGAATGAAAATGAAAAATGAACACCATAAATTTTAGAAATTTAATTTTACTGTTATTATTAATATAACGGATTTACTAATTTATATTTATTTCAATAGCCGTAAATGCGTGTAATTCAGAATTCTTGTCCATTCACTAAATTTATAGAAGTTTCTCGAGCGTAAAAATCAATAATACATATATCAGTTTTATTGCCCTAGCTGAAATATCTAAAAAATTCTCCTCCAAAAATTACCGACGCAAAGCAGAGTTTGTTTGTTTTTTGGAATTTCGCACAAAGCTACTCGAGGGCTATCTGTGCTAGCCGTCCCTAATTTAGCAGTGTAAGACTAGAGGGAAGGCAGCTAGTCATCACCACCCACCGCCAACTCTTGGGCTACTCTTTTACAAACGAATAGTGGGATTGACCGTCACATTATACACTGGGAGGGCGAGCATGTTTAGCGCGACTCGGGCGCGAACCCGCGACCCTCGGATTACGAATGCACGCCTTAACGCGCTCGGCCATGCCAGGCCCCCGCAAAGCAGAGAGACATTTATATGTTTTTGGTTTGCTATAGTTAGAACACTTATAAACCCCGTTAGTTACAACTGTGATAAATGCTTTTTAATCGTAAAACTATAGATATTCGAGCAGAAACGTTTATAGATTTTAAACAGCATACACCATTAACTTCAGTCGTTAGTATTTCGACGAAAACATTAGACATTTTCGGCGAAAAGTGCACCTTTGAATCAACACAGAATTAATTCGCTCATTGTGAACGATCGATAAATTTTTCAATTTCAGACCAGATAAAAGACTTAATATTGTTTTAAAGTTTGTAAATTTTTTGTATATAAATCATTATTTCTAATAAGTAGTTGTGATAAATTTGTTATAAATTTTATTGTTGTTTGTATATTAAAATATATTTGTGATAAGAAAGAAAATTGTGTATCAATCATAAATTTGACACATGGTGCAGGATAAGTTATAAAATGTAACATAGAAATGTATAGAAGATCAAAAAGTTTGTTAAACAGGAAATATTAACAGCAGGATTTTTGTTTTTAAGTACAGAGGTAAACAAAATGTTAGGATGGGAATAGAAAGACTGAGAGATGATAGAGGAACAATTAGGTTTGGCATGGCCAGGTGCTTAGGGTGCTTAAATAATCACTATCACACCAAACATGCTCGTTCTTTCAGCTGTGAGGGCATTGTGAATGATGGCCAATCCTACTATTCGTTAGTAAAAAGTTGGCAGTGGGTGGTGATGATTAGGTACCTTCCCTCTAGTCTTATACTGCTTAATTAGAGATAGCTGGCACAAATATCCCTCATGGAGCTTTGGGCGAAATTCAAAACAGAGCAAACCTATTTTGGAAACAATTTTTGTTATGATTACCAGTCTTGGAAAAGATCATCTGACGAAAAAATCTTCAAACTTTAAATGTCATAACTTCCACAATGCAAGAATGAAAATTCTCACTTTCTATATCGAGACACCTGAAAGTGTGCCATGTGACCCATTGTGCAGGACACATTGTGTGTTATCAAAAGGAGTATTAATTTAGCAACTTTCCACTTTCTTCAGCAAGGACTGTGGTAATCTAAACCATCACAATTCTTTTCGTGGGTGTGCTCTACTGGGCCATTACTTCACATATCAAATTTCAAGGCAGTCTATTGAGAAATAAAGGAAATATAAAAATATCCAATTTTGATTTAATTTCTTTTATCTTTTTCCTATTCGAGCCGAAAGTACGGAACTTGTATTTTATATAAAAATATACGGATAAATTTTTACAAGCCTCGTGAAGCTTTGCGCGAAATTAAACAACAAAAAACAAAACAAAGGGAGGATTGCATCTAATGGTTATGAACTGGCTAGCCTCCTCAGTAGTACAATGGTTTGTCTGAGAACTTACAACTCTAGAAATTGGGTTTCGATACCCGTGGTAGACAGAGCACAAACAACCCATTAAAATTAGGAAGCTTAAAAATGATAAGAGTGCCTGAGAATGTTTAGAAAATCTAGTAATAGATACTTTAAAAGTTATTTTAGAAAGTTTAGGATTTTATCGGATAATCAACATGATTTCACATGATTTGAAAAGGTTACCGCATATAGGGGCGGATTTAAGGTTGTGCGAGTCCAGGATCTAATACATTTTGTGGGCCCTGCATCCAGTATAATTTTACATAGAATAAAAGTATCAATGAATCCTCATTAAGACCATGGATCCTGAAGTCGAGCTCCTTTTAAGCCACTGACTGCATATAAAGATGAAAAAAAGAGGTGAGAATTTGGTGCATTTGGATGTTAAGATGGTATTTGACAAAGTGCCACATAAAAGGTTTGTAAAGAAATGTATCTCTATAAATGTGGGGGATAAGTTAACTAACTGGATAAAACAGAGACTTGACGAAAGAAATCAGAGGGTTATCCTTGTTACGAGTTTGTCTACTATAAACCTTGGTCTAGATGGATCTTCTTTGTCCTTGTTACAAGTTTTGTCATCTGTCAAAATGGATCTTAATTTTCGTTGTTACAAGTTTTGTCTACTGTAAATAATGGTCCAAATGGACCTTCTTTGTCTTTATTATAAGACTTCTCTACTGTAAACATTGGTCTAGATGGGTCCGTTTTGTCATTGTTACAAGTTTTGTTTTCTGTAAACCTTGATGTGAATGGATCTTTATCCTTATTACAAATTTTGTCTACTGCAAACCTTGGTCTAGATCAGTGGTTCCCAACCAGGGGTGCGAGATAGCGTTCCAGGAGGTACGAGATAGCATTTGTTTTTCCCACCTTTACCTATATTCTTAAATAAATAATTACTGTAAGGGGTGCGAGAACATATTAATTTGTTTTAGGAGTGCAGAGCATAAAAAAGGTTGAGAACCATTAGTTTAGATGGATCTTTCTTGTCCTTGTTACAAGTTTTTTATGCTGTAAACCTCGATCTAGATAAAGCTTTGTCCTTGTTACAAGTTACGTTTGCTGTAAATTTTGGTCTAGATGGATCTTCTTTGTCTTTGTTAAAAGTTTTGTTTCTTGTTATCTTTGTTCTTGTTACAAGTTTTCATTACTGCAAACCTTGGTATAAATAAATATTTTTTGTTACAAGTTTTGCCTATTGTGAACCTTGGTCAACATGGATCTTCTTTGTCCTTGTTACAGGTTTCGTCTACTGTATACCTTGGTCTAGTTGAATATTTGTCCTTGTTACAAGTTTTGTCTACTGTATACCTTGGTTTAGTGGGATATTCGTCCTTGTTACAAGTTTTGTCCACTGTATATCTTGGTATAGATGGATATTTGTCCTTGTTACAAGTTTTGTCCACTGTATATCTTGGTCTAGTTGGATATTTGTCTTTGTTACAAGTTTTGTCTACTGTATACCTTGGTATAGATGGATCTTATTTCTCTTTGTTACAAGTTTTGTTTTCCGTAAACCTTAGTATCGATGGATCTTTGTCCTTCTTACAAGTTTTGTTTGTTGTAAACCTTGGTCCAGATGGATCTTCTTTCTTCTTTTTAAAATTTTTGTTTGCTGTAAATCTTGGTCTAATGGATCTTCTTTGTTCTTGTTACAAGTTTAGTTAAAATTAACAGATTTTTTTTTCACAGCATTAAGGTCCAGGTCTCGGATTCTTGAATTCACCTCCTGATACGCTAATCACAACGCCAGTACTATCCTAGACCTTTTTTATCTTCAACGTTATTTTACGCTTTAATTTCTGAAAATGTTCTAAATGTCATCATTCGAACAGCAAACGTAACAAAGTTTCAGTTTTTTTTTCCCAAGTAGAACAGAATTAGTTACAAGTAGACCGTATTTTTAATAAACGATAAGAATATGTCTAATATTATCTCAAAAGAAAGTTAAAACGTATTTTGAACAGCACGGATCAAGGTTAACAATGCATATGCAAATGCATGTTAGTGGCTGGGTACAAGGGTTAAGTATCAGAACAGGTGTAAAACTTGGAATCAAAAGTATATTGTGTCCCTATAAGTTTAAGTAAAATTTAGTGCTGATAAGCACTTCGTCATAGTGTTGTTCCGTTATTCTTATCTGAATGCACTTTATCATAGATGTTGAACATTCTCCAATAAGATAGCTATGTGTAATACAGATGATAAGCTGAACAGATCATGTATGCCAAAGGCGTCAAATAGTAAGTTTTTATTGTTAGCACATATAAGACAATTGGTTATATTTAAACATCATTAGTAAGTTGTTGTTTCTTCTTGTTGCTATATTAAATATGTTTAACAAATATTATCTAGCTCATCCATTGTTATTTTATTTGTTATGTTAAGAAACAGAAGTTTCAGTAAACTTAGAAACAGTGGAGTTTGTGAAGGACCTGAATAGATTGTCCTTGTGCATTTTTCGAACAATTTAAAAATAAAATTGTGAAATCGAACTAATGTGAATATACAGTGCACGTGAACAAGGTTGTTTTCAAACAAATGTGTAAACGTCGCATGTGGAGTTAAGTCTAATTACTACCAGAGTCGAACTTTACAACTCATTGCTACTATAGTTATTAAGAAATACATATTTTGGGGGTATGTTCAGGGCCCTATAAAGGGCAAAGCAGAAGGAGAAGCTGTACTAGGGTCCCGACTTATTGGTGGGCCCCAAGGAAAAGAATGTTTGAAACTTCAATATCTTCTAGTTGTTTTGAGAATGGTGCTAAATGCTAATTTACTAACCCACGCCTCCATCCGGTACTGGACATTATAGTATACGAGTCGTTTTTCTGGTTGTTTAGTAATTTGAAAACATTGTATTTCTGGATTATGCACTTCAAATAGTTTGTTTGTTTGAATTTCGCACAAAGTTACGCGAGGGTTATCTGCTCTAGCTGTCCCTAATTTAGCAGTGTAAGATTAGAGGGAAGGCAGCTAATTAGTCATTACTACCCACCGTCAAATTTTGGGCTACTCTTTTACCAACGAATAGTAGGATTGACCATCACATTATAACGCCCTTACGGCTGAAAGGGCGAGCTTGTTTGGTGTGACGGTTACTTGAACCAGCAACTTTCAGATTACTGGTTGAGTGCCTCAACCATCTGGCTATGCAGGGCGTCCCAAGGGAACATTATTTGGTAAAAAAAAACTACACGTTGTATTCTGGAAAAGACTCATGCTTTGCAAAACCCTGTAATATGATTGAAAATACAATGTTTAGTAAGTTTATAATTATCAAAAGTCTGTCAGCTGAAGTTATTGTTGGTACACATTATTTGGTTTATTTGTATTGACCCTTATATCGTACTTATTTCAATATAAGTTGCTTTATATTTATGATTTTAAAACACGAAACATTTATTCAGACTTGAGAACGTTAACTAAACTATAATTTTCTGTGTTAATGTTTACTAAAGTAAGACAAAATACCAACTAATTAAAGATAATAAAAACTCTGTCATGATCGCTGTAAGATATCAAAAGATAAGTGAAATAAAAACTGTGAACATACATGAAGGAGGCGAAGCTTAAGCTTCCTATTTCCACAACTGGTCCGGTCATATCCAGGTGGTTAGGGCGCTCGACTCATATTCTGAAGGTCGCAGGTTCAAATCCCCGTTAAACCAAACATGTTTGCCCTTTCATCTGTGAGAGCGTTATAACGTGACTATCAATCCAACCATTCGTTGGTTAAAGAGTAGCCCAAGAGTTGGCAGTGGGTGGTGGTAACTAACTGCCTTCCCTTCAGTTTCACACTGCTAAATTAGGGACAGCTAGCGCAGATAGCCCTCGTGTAGCTTTGCGTTAAATTACAAAAACAAACTTTTACCCAAGTCATTAAGAAATACGAAAACATTATAACGTAGCATTTCTAAATCAATGTACTTTTATCAAAGTTGAGAAGAAACATAAAAATTAGAAGGTAGTGTTTCTAAATCAATGTACTTTTACTCGACTTATTCAGATATATACAAACATTATAACGTAGTATTTCTAAATGAATGCACTTTTACCCAAGAGAGAAGGTCATCACCACCCACCGCCATCTCTTGGGCTACTACTTTACCAACTGATAGTGGAATTGACCGTTACATCATAACACCCTTACGGCTGAAATGGCGAGCATGTTTGGTATGAGGAGAAGTCGAACTCGTGACCTTCGGATTGCGAGTCGAGTGGCTTAACCACCTATCCATGCCGGGTGCAAAAAATATCAGACAAAAAACAGTTATCAAAGATAGATAAAAATATTTTGTCCTAGTGGATGGGACGCTTGACTTACAATATGTGGTTTCGAATCCTTGTCACTGAATGTGCTTGCTCTTTCAGCAGGGAGTTTGTTATAATAATGTGACAACCAATTCCACTATTCATTCGTTAGTATAAGAGTAGCCCAACGGTTTGCGGTAGGTGGTGTTGACTAACTACCTTTCTACTTGTCTATCATTTGTAAATTAAATTTCTATTATTTAGCTTTGCGCGACATTCAAAAGAAACAAAATATTTATGACAAAAAGTTACCCACTGACGTACGCGAGAGGGAAGGGGTGACTGTGCTGTCACATCTTTCTATCCTTATGCTCCAAAAGTGCCCTTCGTTCACTATCCTAAAAATTGTCAACGGCTACAAAGAGATACGTAATTTCACACATTGCTTTTTGCAAGTTACTAAAAGATTTTTTGTTCGGTTTTGAATTTTTGAAAAGCTACACGAGGGCTATCTGCGCTAGCCGTCCCTAATATTTCAGCGTAAGATTAGAGGGAGGCAGTTAGTCATCATCACCCACCGCCAATTCTTGGGCTACTCTTTTACAAACGAATAGTGGAATTAACCGTATCATTATAATGCCCCCGCGGCTGAAAAGGCAAGCATTTTTGGTGTGACGGGATTCGGACCCACGCCTCTTGGATTACGAGTCAAGCGCCTTAACCACTTGACTGTGGCGTGCCCTAATGAAAGAGGAAGAAGAGGAGGAACTGATTTTAAAATAAATATATCACAAAGTTTTGTAGGACATAATAATAATAATCATTGTGATATGCTATTTGGTGTTATTATGCAAAATATTTACTGTTTAGTACAATGGTTCTTAACCTGGGTTCAATCGTATGATTCGTGACGTCATGCTCCACTTGGCCATCATTGGCTGCGGCTAAACACGTCATATCATTTGGCCTTAATATCTGTGCGCTTAGCAGTCAACTTGTAACTGTAGTAATCGTGCATCATTTGTAATTTTTTCTTACTCTTTCAATCCCTTCATACTAACTGTGTCGAGCAAAAACAGAAAGTGATCGGACGAATACGTACAATATGGATTCACGTGTATAACGGAAAATGATGGGAGTCAGCGTCCTCAATGCATGATTTGCAATGCCAAGTTGAGCAATTTTAGTCTAGCATCGGCAAAACTAAGAGAACCCTCTCTAAAGCTGCATAGAGATGGGAAATACAAGAACACAACGTTTGCTAAATTCAAGTTAAAGAGAGCCAGGTTCGATGAATAGGCTACTTTGCTTTTTCTCGGCTTTGTACCCATCGACAAACTGATCCTTACAGCATCATACAAAGCTGTGTACTTGATCGCAAAGCAGGACAAAACACACACCATTGGTAAAGTACTGGTAAAACTAGCTACGTTGAAGATGGTGAATATCATATTGGGAAAAGCTACTGAAAATAAGTTATCCCAAATTCCTCTTTCAAATGACACCATCAGCAGCAAAATAGATGACATGAGCGATTACATCTTGGCTCAAGTAGTTGAAGATCTGATTTCAAGCCCAGAAAAAATCAGCCTTCAACTCGACGAGACCACCGACGTTTCCAATCTAAGCCAGCTTGTATTAGTGCGCTATGTAAAGAACGACAAGATAAAGGAATATTTTTTTTATTTTGTAAGCCTCTTACAACAACAACTAAGGCAGTTGACGCGAAGAAACTTGTGGATGACTTTTTCAGAGACAACGATCTTTCATGGAATATGGTTTCTGCAATTTGTTCGGACGGAACTCCAATCATGCTGGAATGAAACTGGTTTTAGTGCGCTGGTGAAAGCCGATGCACCACACATGTGTTTTTGCACAGGCATGCATCGGTAACAAAAACCTTGCCTTCAAAACTGGCAGAAGTATTAAAAATTGTAGTGGAATGTGTGAACGTTGAGCGAAATAGTGCCCCGAAGCACTGCATGTTCAAAGAGCTGTGTAATGAAATGGGCTCTGAATTCGAGGTACTTCTGTACCATTCAAACGTTCGGTGGTTATCCCGGGGTAAGGTGCTGAATCGTATTTTTGCAATGCGTGTGGAATTAGCCCTATTTTTGCAAGAGCACCAATGTTGTCATGCAGATTGCTTCAAAAACTCTGAGTTTATTCTCATTTTGACGTACATGGCCGATATCTTCAATGCTCTCATTCATCTCAATCAACAGATGCAGGGCGGTGGAGTCAACATCATCAAAGCAGAAGAAAACTTGTAGGTTTTTCAGAAAAAGCTACCGTTATGGAAACGACGAACAGAGAATGATAACTTCGCAAACTTTCCCCTGCTGGACGACTGTGTAAGTAAGATCGAAGATGTGTCTGAAATCGGAGACATTTTTGTACCCGAGAACTGAAGCAACTAATTGCCATGCACTTAGATGAGCTCGCAAAGTCTCTCGACGGATACTTTCCCACCAGAGAGTCATATCTAGCATGAGTGAGACAGCCGTTCATGTTTAGTGTTGCGACAGCAGATGTCAATGATGAATATCTCCACGAAATCATTGAACTTCAACAGAGCCAGGTTCAACTGCAATTTTTCAGAACAACAACGCTCTCAACGTTTTGATATCACCAAATCGTAGCGCACCCACTAATTGCTAAGAAAGCCCTCGAGATACTCATATCGTTTGTTACAACGTATCTTTGCAAGCAATCTTTTTGGAGGATGGCAGACATAAAAACGAAGAAAAGGAACAGACTTTGTTGCGAAAATGATATGAGAGTGGCACTTGCCAGGGTGAAGTCGCGCATTTTTGAACTTGTCTCTGAAAGGCAACAGCAAAAGTCACACAGATTTCCAGTAAATATTTATTGACTTATGTTTTTCTGTGAAATTCATGTTTTGTTGGTTTTGTTCTTTGAACAGAGTAATATTGTGTGCAACTGATGCATGGTGCATTTTGTGCACTAATAAAATATCTACTTAAGTTATGAATTTGAAAAAAATCATATTTTATTTTTCTAATTACGAAGGGTTCAGTGAATACATGTACGAAACTTCCGGCGTTTAGTATCTCCAACAAGGTTATGAACCACTGGTTCAGTGTTATGTATGAAAGTGTTTATAAAGTCAGACGAATAGAAAAGAAAGAGTACTTGTTGAGTACTCCTATATGAACCATATTGAACCCACAGATCACATTGTTTAATTTAACAACCATGATGCTTTTTTAAAAATTCCTTTTTTCTTTTGTTACTGAGCCCCAGTCATTGTGATGATTTTAACTTTATTGTAGTTATAGTACTTAAACAGAATACAAACATTATGCAAAGTTATGAAATTTATTTGTTCTTCGAATATTAGAAGAAATGAAACTTTTGAAGCTACAACTGCCGTCTATTTTATTGGGACTGTTTATTGGACTTACTGCAAGCCTTTTGGTGCATCGGATGGTAAGAGGAAGTTACGAAAACCCATTTCCAAACAAAATTGAGCCAATTTCCGGTTTCCACATAAGTCATCTTTGTGTTCTTATAGAGGAAGTCTCGTGTCGTTCTGTGAAAATCGGAACCCGGGGAGGATTTTGTCTCTCACCAACAAACCCGATGGAAAGAGGTAATAATATGTGGTGTCCAAAGCTTTCAGCAGCCTTGGACAATTTATTTAAACATCAAACTATTGGAGATTTTGGGTGTGGATTAGGACATTACGGCCGCTACTTTCTAAGACGAGGAGATCGCCTCATGCCATATAGTCCAAGAGTGGAAGAATCGATATTTTTAAACATATCCGAGGTTGTAGCTATCTTGAAGGAGCCATAGAAAATTGCAAGCTGGACTGGTAAAAGTATACGGTTAATAACAATTAGAAACTTTGATGTCACTCGAAACATGAGTTAATTTGTAGATGAGTAAATCTGTTAAACTACTGTGATTTGTAATAAGTGTGTTATATAAGATGCCTTCCTCTGATTCTGTTCTCCTAAACTGCTGTCCCTTCTGTTCTGTTATCTTAGGTATTATTCTTATAATTTATTCTGTAATTCTAAATTCCATCCTTTGATTCTGTTATATTAAGTGTTGTACTTGTTCTTCGAGCAGGTTTTGATGGAGCAGGTAACATAGAATCTGTCATTAAAAACAGATTTATCAAATTACTTGACCTTTCCGAAGAGCAGCATCTTCCAGAAAAATACCATTGGGTGATGAGTTTGGAAGTTGGAGAACACATCTCGGTTGTCTTTGAAGACATTTTCTTGGAAAATATTGCTCGCCATGCATGTAGAGGTAGGAAGTTTACTTGTTATCACCTCACATCAGCAATATATTCGGTGTCTTACTTAACTGTGATGCTTAGAGAAGGTGATGTACATATCTTATGTCTAACAAAAACTGTAATATATTCTCACTAATTTTCTCTCCACATAAATGACACAATACATTAAAGAGTCCTGCAAAAATTCCGTAAACAACATTTCTCCACTCAGATGATTACTGTCTGTCTAAGTAATTTTTCTTTGAAACTGGCATTAAACAAAAGAAAAGCTGGAAGACTATACAAAAGGGCCTATGGTCATGGAAGGGATTATTCTGGTTCATTGTGTATTCAATTCGGAAGAACATTCATCTGAACATGTTCAAGACACTCAGACCAAGAGCTAATACAATAATTGTGTGCCTCATCTTCATCACAAGGGAGTCATACAAAAAGGTTGCCATCATTTGGTGAGCTGGGTGTGACATCATGGTTACACCTTATTAGAATATAATACATAATGTAAGACAGCTGAGCCCAATATGTTGCTGTGAAGGGTTAACTAAAATAGACAATAGTCGACCTGTGTGGCGTTTAGGTTTACGCTTTGTGACTGTTTGTCTTAGAGGCAAATGTAGTGGCAAAGCCTAACTGTTTTTTAGCATACACTTTTCTTCGAGAATTCTAAAGTCCGCATCAAATTTTTATTTATTTATTTATTTACTTTTTGACAACAATGTGCAATGTTGTATTCACAGGTATAGTTTTGTCTTGGGCAGTACTTGGTCAGAAAGGACATCACCACGTGAACTGCCGGGATAACAAATACATCAAAGCCAAGATGGCAAAGTTAGGATTTTACAATGACTTGAAGACAGAACAGATGATTCGCGCAGCTACACCAGTTAAGTACTTTAAAAAAACGTTGATGGTGTTCCAAAGAACCTCACTACTAACTGACGAGAGTTGTGTCAGAAGAGCAAATATATAAAACAATCTTTGTAATTGCATTACAGTATTTTTCAATTATCGCAATGATAACTATGTTGTTTAGTGATGTGATTTCTAATACCAGCTGTCTGTAAATGTCTGACGCTTTGACTTAACATTATAAGTTTCGATAGTTATTTTTATGTTTAAAAAATACTTACTGGATATTAATTTGTTTTTAATCATCAATGAGTTAACGAAAATATAAACAGATTTTCTAACATCCAAACGTTTCGTTCTAAATAAAACGTTCTCATGGGTAAACTATGCGTTTTAGTTTGTAATGTTTGGTAAAATCACTTCACCATTCGGTCTGTGTTTGAACAATAAAAGTTAATGTTGATTTAAAACTTTTAAATATCTTGAAAAAATAAGTATTAGATTTTCACGATATTTCTCAGAGTAAAGATAAATTTAGATGAAAATAAAATATGTGTTTTTACCAGTAACAGTGAAATATACAATTAATTTGATGGTTCTTAAAAGGAATTTTTAATTTATCTAAATAAATGACATTTAATTTCTTCATGAGGTAATTATACGTCTTCTTCTACATTCTCACAGTAAATTATCACCTAGGAAACACGATACTGTTTCTGTGGAAGTCCAGTGACGCAGTTTATAATATCTATTGGTTATCAAGATGTCCAACCGAGTGACTACAAATCAAACAAACTTACCTAAAAATAACACACGGAATAATCTCCAAAGCGATGGGTATGAAGACACGTCATCCATCTTTAAATGTGTGGACAACCAAAACAAAGAAACAAAAAAATAATAATAATTGTACATTTTAATCCACAATTTTCAAAAACCAGACACCTGATGTAAGCTAATTTTATTTATATAGTAAATACGTGTTTGTCGTAATTGTCCAAACGAACTGAGAACATGTAACCTTTTATGTTGTTTCTCATTGGATAACGAGCGCTGTATCTATAAACGACTGGACGTCTTTTTTGTTTAAGTAAATTTAGGGTAGCGAATATAAAAAATTAAGGTGTGCATAAACAACATGTTCTGAACATTTGTGATATTAATGAACTAAGTACATTTTGTCACAGCCTTTAGTAAACACAGGCAGAAAACTATTATAGTCTTTACCTGTAAAATACGTGAACCATACAGTTATGTTCTGTTGTAAGGTTTATTGTAAATCTCATACAGAAACAGATATGTCATGGTAATATGGTTGTATAGCACACTTGTTGATTCGGGTGAATTTAGAGAAACAACACATGGTATTTATGAATATTACATTTGTTGATCATGGTGCCAAACAATGTAAAGGAGTTACCCATAATTCTTTGATAGATTTTACTTTTAATTAATTATAAAACTGTCTCTCGTATTCTTTGGTAACATCCATGACGTAAATATTGTCTATTTTTACTCTTCATCAAAAATATTATTAACGGTTAACTATAATTTGAAATGAACGAGTCTTCTGATGTAAGAGTGGTATGTGAACGTCTATATTGGCGATTCTGTTCTTAAAAGCTAGACCATACCATTTTATTTAGGTTATGTATTTTATTGGCACAATCGATAGGAACTTTATATTTTGTTTGATTTTCTTTTCTAATTAATTACTATAGTTAATCATATTAATTCTGTTTGTTAGTAATTTTCGGTAAGACTCCAAGGTTGTTTAGCTAACATGTCCCGATTTCAAATCAAGGTTGTATTTTGTTATTATAATTTACCTCTTCTTTAACAATAAAGTTTTTTGTTTTGAATTTCACTCAAAGCTTCTCGAGAGCTATCTAAGCAAACTTAGCAGCGTAAGACTAGAGGGAAGGCAGTTAGTCATCACTACCACTACTTCTTCTACCAATGAATAGTGGGATTTACTATAACATAATAACGCTCATATGTCTGAAAGGGCGATTATGTTTCGTGTGACGGGGATTTGAACTCAGACCCTAAGATTACTAGTCTAGATATATCTCTAGATATTTTTGAGATTACAACCGAAACTCTCATTAATAGTAAGAATACCAAAACGATGAAACAATGCATTTTAACGTATATAAGCAATAACGTAAGAAAGGTGATATGCTTAGCTGTACTCATTACAGTTTGATATCTAGTTTCGCTTTGAAAATACGACATGCTTTAACTGAATATTATCTACGCTACCTGCCATTAAGTTTGAGGTGTTTCCAGTTCAGAAATTTTCCACTATTTGTTCTTTTTAATATTTTTCACACACTTGTCTATTTTATAAACGCAAGGAAAGTAAATAGCCCACAACGGCTACAGCGAAAGCCCAGGCTACTCTTTATCAATGAATAGTTTGATTGACAATCACATAATTATAATGCTACAAGAGAAAAGACAAGCCTGGGAAAGGAGAGAGTTAGATTTCCAAACCTGCAAGTTGTAAGAAAATACAGTTAGTAAAGATCATTTCCCGCAAATTCGTGTGATATTACTGTCACTCTTATAAAACATACACGGAGTCGAAATGTCAGAGCGCAAATTTTCTCTTGGTAAAATAAATGGCGAATAGTCACAATAGAAGTGATAACTACATTCAGCACAATGATTGGCATTCAGATTGTAGGCTATATTCAATGAGACAGGGCCCGGCATGGTTAAAGAACTCAATTCCTAATCCGAGGGTTGTGGGTTCAAATCCCAGTCATACCAAAGATGCTCGCCCTTTCAGCCATGGGGCGTTATAATGTAACGGTTAATCCCACTATTTGTTGGCAAAAGAGTAGCCCAAGAATTGGCGGTGTGTGGTGATCATTAGCTGCCTTTTCGAAATTAAAAAAACAAAACAATAAAAGATTGAGACAAGTAATGAATCAAATATTCATCCATACTAATCATACAGTTTAAAAGTATTATACACATTTCATCAAAAGTCGATTCGAATATAGCAAATGAAGAGAAAAAGGATACGATAGTATATATTTAAAGAAATAAAACTGTGTGAAGAAATAGTAAAATGGATGACAGACTGAGCTACGCGATTTTTTCTTACAAAGTTGGACAACTTATCTCTCTAAATAATACACAAGAATTAATTAGTACAGCAATATACGTATATTCTTATATATTCAATTCAAATATTTGATTAGTGTGGTTGTGAAAACAACTCAAACATGAGTTCGTGGCACCTTTGCGCTTTTTCCAACCTTCACTGGTTGTAGCTGAAACTCCTTGAAAGATAAAGTTCAACTATCAGTAGTGAATTAAAAGTCGTATTATATATAACACTTTACATCATTGTAATAGTTAGTTACGATATGCTTCTGTTATCTACCATGTGGAGCATAAAATGATAATTGCACTATTCCTTGGTAGACAACTAGTCCGATATTTAGCGACGGATAAATACCTAGGTTTTATCATGAGCTTTTTACTTCGACCTGTTGGTTTTACGAACGGCAGAAACTGTATTTTGAAATCAGAATTATTTTGAACAATAAGTGTGACGGTGGATACAATTTCAGACACATTAACTATAAAGATTTCACTGTAGTTACAAAATTAATATTTTACCATTCTTTAACTCCAAAATCGAAAATCCTTCAAATCTACAATAAATTCATCTCAATACAGCTTTTCATTTTGTCACGCTAAACTACGTTATAAGCAACTCAGAATCAAATGGTTCAGATAAAAAAGTTTTAAAGAATTACAGACATTTGTGAAGAACTGATTCCAAAAAGGCTTGAAGAAAAAGGAAAACGACATTATATGTATATTTTAATACATGTAAATACATATCTAATAGCCCCCCAGTGGCTCAGCGGTATGTCTGCGGACTTACACGCTAAAATCCAGGTTTCGATACCCATGGTGGGCAGAGCACAGATAGCCCATTGTGTAGCTTTGTGCTTAATTCAAAACAATAACAACAACATATCTAATAATTACATATTCTCTGGGATCAGTAGTACGAACCCAAAATTTCTGAAAGACGCTGTGACAGAATGTTAGAATGAATGACAGATTGGTCTACATGTTTTCCCTTACAAGGCTGTACTGATTATCTCCCTGAATAATACACAAGAACTTATTAGCACAACCTTATACATGTATCCTGAAATACTCAATATAAATAATGGGTTATTATCAGCGTGAAAAACGTTTAATCACACAAATCTATACGCTGATAGTTAATGAGGCCTTCCTTCTCTTTGCGTTGTTAAACTTTTGTCAACATTAACTCGAGTTGCTCGAGGGTGTAACGTTCATTGTACCACTTCATGGTGGAAACAATACAATTTAAATCATCTTTACTTATAAAGATCGAACTGTCGTTACGGAGTAAATTTTAACGATTATTTTCGCCTACTTTTAAAAATTCTTAAATTCTCGAGAAACGTAGGCTATAAACAGCAGCACTTTTAATAAAGATATATCATTTTGAAATAAACTCAAATTAAAATGATACTGAGAAGATAATTTAAAATAATTATAGATATTTAAACAAAATCTGATTCAAACACAGTAAACACAGTCAACATTTCAGTACCACGCTTATCTATGTAAACCGAGGAATGCAAATATTAACGTCCAGTGCTCTGGAACTTTTGGTAGGAGAGGATGAACTGGAGTTCATCTTTCTAGAACTCCAGTCGAAATACAACATTCTCTGGAAACAATCACTTCCTCGAAACTCCATGCAGCTCACAGAATCCACTCCAAGATTACAGACCTACCAACTCATTTTGTAAAAGTCGTGATTCAGCACAAACAGGTAGCTGATTATATACTAAATCACGGATTCACCCTACATTATTTTTATTTTAGTGCCGAACGATCCCGGCGTCGACCAACTCCACTTCAACATGTTAAGTCTGTCAGTCAGAGCACCCACTGTAAGCTTTTCTACTTCATTGATGCCAATTATCTCTGCTGCCAGCAACATATCCACACTCAACTCTACGATGAAAGAAAAGAACACTCTGACCGACTTTAACAGTAACCTTCAACAGCAATCTAATCCAAAGAAGATAGCTTCCAGCCAGACCCAACCCACGCAAGTCAAGACTACAAATGCGTTAATCGCAACAGACATCAACGTCACATTCAGTAATGCGGAACAAACCAGATTAGCAAGAAGACACAAATATTGCCAAACAGAAATAGAACAACTCATCGAATCGGATACAATCGAGTATTCACGTTTATATTCAGGAACGGTTCATCTATATCCTGGTGCCCTAAACTAATCTGATGATGATCCATAGTTTCTCTAATTCATAGGTCTTTTTATTTGTTTTTTTTTCTCCTTAAAACTTCACTAATCATGATTTCCTTTTCAGCAACTTCCAGGCACGGTCAAGGTAGATTATTTGGCGCCCTGTTCGTTAAAGTGGGTTTTCTTGGGGCACTCCCGTCCCACCACAGCAAATTCTGAGGCTTTTGGGTCTACAGATTCCTTCTGCCGCCCTGAATGACCCAAGGTCATATATTAGCCGTTGATCTGGTCGCTCGATGTGATTCTTAAATATGCAGTGGGGTGAATAACGAATAGTGGGATTGAGTATCATATTATAACGCCCTCACTGCTAAAAGGGCGAGCATGTTTGGTGTGACAGAGTTTCGAAACCGCGACCCTATGATTACGAGTCAAGTGCCTTAACCACCTGGCCATGCTGGGCTGCAGTCTATATACTTGACATCATAATATAAGCGAACGCTTGCCTAATGGTACAGATATACGCGATCAGTTATATGAAGTAACAGATATTATACAAAAAAAAAACAATATTAAAATGAAAAAAGAAAGCTGAAAAATAAACCCAGCTTTTCAGAGGTAAAAAAAGAAGCTTACTCTTAGGCTTATTTTTTTTTCATCTTAATATGTATTTTAAATAACATAATTACAATTAATGTGAATACGTTATCTCATGAGAGGAGATTATAAGAAATGACGAAATACACTCAGGGGATTTCTCTATTTTGTTACCTGTTTGTTTATTTAATTCTTTACATAAATCCTTAAACACACCTCTTTATATATTCGTTTTTATCACTCTTGTCATTGAGAGATCTTCAACACATTAATTATAAATTGATTAAAACTGGGGCTGAAATCTTCTAATGCTCTATTTCAACTAGTTATAAGAAGACTAAGGATTAGTATACGTTCCATTGGTAGTCGAGAAAGCCATTCAGTTCATTGCGTCATTGCTGTTGTATTTCTTTTGTTAGCCTCCAGAGATAAAGCCTGCAGCGTACGAGAAGTTGTTAAGTGTTAGAAACTGTATATTAGCGGTGGGTGATGATGACTAGCTGTCTTCCCTCTGCCCCCCAGTGGCTCAGCGGTATGTCTGCGGACTTATACGCTAAAATCCGGGTTTCGATACCCGTGGTGGGCAGAGCACAGATAGCCCATTGTGCAGCTTTGTGCTTATTTCTAAAAACAACAAAAAAAAACAACGTCTTCCCTCTAGTCTTACACTGCTAAATTAGGGACGGCTAGCACAGATAGCCCTCGAGTAGCTTTTTGCGAAATTCCAAAACAAACAACGAAGTTTAATGGCAACTGATAAAGTTTGTAAAAATATTTTGTTATTAACTAAAATATTCCTTTAAAGTTACATTCTGTATAATATTTTTAAAATATATGTATTCCAATTTGTGTCAAATCCATTAGGGTAGTTTATACAGACTAGGTCAATAAAAGATTTAGCATTAGTTTATTATCAGCATTTTAGTTTGATCTTCGGTTATGAAATTAACCTGTCAGATACCGCTAATGGTAATCATTATTTTAGTTTAGTCTTTATTATTAACTGAACCTATTCAATGTAGTTCATAGCAACCAACATTTCGATTCATCCTCCTGTCATCATGAAAGGTGTAGTTTGTTGATAAAAAAAATTACGAAGTATTAGTTTTCTAGAGTATTCCTGTCAGTTAGAAAGAATTTCGAGCTCTTGAATTTAAAATTACATACGCAATAATAATAGCTGGTTACATTATATTGCCAAGAACAGAAATAGGTAGGAGGCAAACACTATAAGTAAGAGCACCTCCAAGAACACCCCCAGTTACTCTCCCAAGTTTAGGCTTTCTGTATCTCACGAAACCTTACTAACGCTCAACGTGAATTAATGTGAGATACCATTGTAATTTATTGGAAGAAAATGAATAACAAAAAGTTTTTATCCATTGTACCATTCAACGAATATATTATTCCGTTAACATGCAAATAGTCTAAAATACCTTAAATATTCTTCGCACGTAACCTCTAGTGAAACAGTGAAATGTTATATAGAGAAAGTGAACCCCAGGAATTTTGTAATTTATCGTCTTTTATCATATATAAGTATACTACGATGAAGAAGTTTGTAAACTGTTAATAATATGACAGCTTACACTCACCAAACACTAAATATATTTTTCACATCTCTGAAAAAGCACACTTTACGTTTTGAACAAAACAAGAGTAAAAAACATACGACCCATTTGCATATTTTTTTATCATCATGCAAAGCTTTCAGAGTGCTAATTGGATAAGACATTGTTTTTTAAGCGATTGACAAGAAATAATGCAGTCTGTGAACCACAATTACCAACAACTCTTTGGCTTCGTTTATCAACTCAAAAAGAGTTAGTTTTATTTAAATTAGATAACGTCATATTCTACAATTCCGGTAAAGTGCACATAATGACTAATAGAGAGAGTTCTGGATACATTTGTAAATTTTAATTTGTTTGTTTGTACACAAAGATTCACGTTAAGCTATCTGTGCTCTATCTACCACGAGCATCAAAATCTGTTTTCCTATGTTGTAAATACACAGGCATTCCACTGTGCCACTGGAAAGCTTTTTAAAGCTATTATATAAGTAATAATACAAATTATGTGCAATGTTCCTTTTATTATGTTGCTGATTAGAAGATTTTACTCTTTTCTTATTCGATGACAAAAATCCTAAATTCGTGTCTGATTGTAGACAGAGAAACAGATGTCTAACAGGAATATATCACTTCATCCCCCATTGTCTTTGTTTTGAAGTTATCAGTAGTGTTCAACAGGTAGTAATCAACTCGCTTAACATATGTTAAACATCCACCTTGTACCTTCGGTCTATCCCACATGTTAAGTTTTTGGTTCTCTGTATGAGATCAGTTAGCTTCCTTCTTGCTCAACCCAAGAGCATCCAGGACCTGCTGGAATTTATTCCAGTTAGTAGTGATGCTTTCCAGTATCCTTATCACATATTTCATCTTACAGAAGTGATTAGAGGGATCCATCTTACATAAGTCTGTGGTGTATATCAGTATATTACCTCAGGTTACTGTGTTCGGGTTTGTTTTGTTTAATTTTTTTATATGTAAATTGTGAACAACAGTAATGTCAATATTGGAAGACTGCTTGTAGACAGGAAACTTTTTCTCACTCTCCAAACTCATTTATCTCATTGCACCTCTGCTTTGTAACTGGAAACCACTTCAGTGTGTTTGAAGTTCAAGTACAATTCCATGTACAGTGTTTGCTGTAGTTTCTGAGGCCATTCCTAGTATAAGAATGGGGACACATCATTATATGCTGTCCTGTTAGAGTAAATGTACTGATTACTTTTCTAGGAAGTAGTAGAATCTGTGACATGGACCCTCTCTTGGCCCTCAAGCTTGAGGGAATATGGACTTTTATTTTTCAGCATTTATGAGATTTTACTTTATATACAAAGTGTCACAGTCAAACTAATTTATATGAATGTCTTCATTAGTGCTATCTTGTGAGGTTTCTCTACTTTTTCTGTGTGGGATATTCCAGTTTGTTAGCAATTTTCGGCAGTGATGTCGAGAAAACCCACTTGTAGAGAAATATATATGCAAAAACGGCTCGTTTGGGTTGAGAAAATATTTTACATAGAAAAGCGAACAACGTTTCGACCTTCTTCGGTCATCGTCAGGTTCACAAAGAAAGAGGTAACTGACCGGAAGCTGACCACGTTTGAAAGGGGTTGTGTAACTGAGTGTCGAAATGTAGAGGCCGGTGTTAGATGTTTGAATATATAATTTTATTTATTTTATTATATGAATATAGGTATAAAGGCGTTCCTTTATATTGGTTTATTTTGGGTTTTAGTTGTTGTATAAGTAAGACTTCTTTAATTTTGCGTTTGTTTATGTTTGTTTCTTTATTTAGTATTTGAGTGTTTTCTATGATTATGTTGTGTTTATTTGACTAACAGTGTTCGAAAACGTGTGAAGGCGACTTTTTATGTTCTTTGAATCTGGTTTCCATTTTTCAACTTGTTTCTCCAATATAGAAGTCGTGGCAGTTATCACATTGTATTTTATAAATAATATTGGTGCGGTGTTTGTCAGTGTAGTTTTTACATAGTATAGACCTCAGTTTTGTGCCTGGTTTTGAATAAATTTGGCATTAACTAAAGTGTCATATTTTGTAATTAGTTTTTGCCAAATGTTGGTTATTTGTTTGCTGATATCAGGAATATATGGTATACAGCAGTATATGGTTTCGTGATTTTTGATTCGTGAGATATATTTACTTTTGTTGGTTGATTTTGCTTTCTGTCTAGATGTGCGCGTATAATGTTTTCTACGGTTTGTGGAGGAAACTTATTGATGTTGATGTTGTATTGTTTCATTTTGTCTAATTCATCGTTAATTTTATCTGGTAAGCATAGTTTTATGGCTGTGTTTATTTGGTTCCTTAGTATGTTAAGTTTTTGTTTTGTTTCATGTGCTGAGTCCCAAGGAATGTATAGTCTAGTATGGGTGATTTTTCGGTGGATTTCTGTTTTAAATTGTGTGTTGGTTCTTGTAATTTTGAGGTTAAGAAATGATATTTTATTGCTTTCTTCCTGTTCACATGTGAAGTTAATGTTGGGATGTATAGAGTTAATGTGATTGAGAAAATTAAGTATGTGTTTTGTAGATTTGAAACCCGCAACCGTGTCATCTACATATCTGTACCAATATAGTGGTGGATGTAATGCTGTATTAATTGTTTGTGTTTCAACTTGTGTCATAAAAATATTGGCTAGAACTGGTGATACTGGGTTGCCCATGGTTAGGCCATTTGTTTGTATATAGTTTTGGTTGTTGAACATGAAGTTTGTCTTTATCGTGGTGAATTCTATGAGGGTTGCTAATTGGTTACTGGGAATGTCTATAGTTGGGTTAGGGTCTCGAATATAGAGTTCTAAGGCTATCTTGCAGGCTTCAGTAGTTGGAACTTCTGTAAAGAGGGATATAACATCAAAACTGGCCATTAAGGCTTTATGATTAAGTTGATTTAGATAAGACTTGAAATTAAAAGAGTCTTTGATGAATGAGCTGGCTGACGTTACATATTTGGAGAATGCCCATGTTATGTATTTACCAAGATTGTAATTAAACGATTCATATGTGGACATTATTGGTTGTAGCGGACAATCTGGTTTATGAGGTTTGGGGATGCCGTATATTTGTGGTGTGTGTGAGTCGGTTTTACGTAGGTAGGAATAAAGTGTTTGTGAAATTGTATTGGCTTTTTTCATTTGTAGTAGTAATTTGTTCAGTTGCGTCTCGTGTGGATTTGTGTGTATTGGTTTAAATTTATTCGTGTCTGACAGGATGTTATTCATTTTTGGATGTATTCATTTGTATTCATTATGACTATAGCGTTACCTTTATCTGCTTTTAGAATTTTTATGTTTTTGTCAGGAAATGCAAAAAGCTTATCACGAACATTAAATATAGAAGTAACAAACTCTAACCTGTTTGTTAACTGTAAAATGAAACAATACTTTAAGTAACAAACAGGTTAGAGTTTGTTACTTATATATTTAATGTTCATGATAAGCTTTTTGCATTTCCTGATATTTGACATGTAAAACACTTATGATTGATACTGTTGATATATTGCAAAACATCTGTTTCCCTCGGGAAGAAAGGTTGTTAAAATCTTTAAGCAATATGCAATAATAACATATTTAGATTTTTTCTGGGGAGTACAGCAACCTTACCGAGACCTCTTGATATCTGAATTGAACTACATATAAATATGCAGCCCGTGAACTCAAGAGGCGCAGCATAAAGATATTTGCAATGATGATTTCTCAATAAATTAACATTTGTTTTGTTTTGGAAATTCGTACAAAGCTGCTCGAGGGCTATCTGTGCTAGCCGTCCCTAATTTAGCAGTGTAAGACTAGAGGGAAGGCAGCTAGTCATCACCACCCACCGCCAACTCTTGGGCTACTCTTTTACCAACGAATAGTGGGATTGACCGCACATTATACACCCCCACGGTTGGGAGGGCAAGCATGTTTAGCGCGACGCGGGCGCGAACCCGTGACCCTCGGATTACGAGTGCACGCCTTAACCCGCTCTGCCATGCCAGGTCAATAAATTATCAACTTAAGTCATTCATTTATTGATTGTGGTCAAATAAGTACCAATCCACAGTAATTGTATTACCATGCCATCGTGCTCTACTGTTCTCATCCATTTGGAAACAAAGAAACCAGAACTACTGAAGTACTTGTTCAGTTTTTGATTTAAGAAGTTCTGAGACCTTTGGGGTTTAATATACTAGACGGTTTTTTCATTGGAAAAAGTCTGGTAATTAACAAACCCATAGTAAAAAGACCTTTATGGGTCATATGATTCATGTTAAAACAGAAAATAACTTACCAATGACATTTTAAGAATGCCATAAACGTACATTTATCCTTCTGTATTGTTACGTAAAGAGGAAGAATATATAGGCTGGCTTTTTACAAATTGTCAAGTTGAGTAACATACAAAATTTGTTTTCCGTTGTTTCATACGCATAACTTATTTTAGTTTTAATGTTGGATATTGTACAGTAAGTGTAATAATTTCTAAAATTTGAAAAAAAAAATTTTTTTTATAGACCACATCGTTTGATGTCATACAATATATTAATTGTAGAAATGAATTAGTGAAGCGAGTTTTACATATAAAACAACGGTAAATACAAAAAGCATGTCATGCAAGTTAAATGTAGACGTAAAATCTGGCCAGTTTGTTAACTGTGTATCAAATCGATTCTCAAGCCAATAAAAAACAATTGGCATTATTTATTTACAGAAGGTTCAAGTAAATTGACGTCAATTTACAACAGTTGAAGTACACAACGTGTGACTCTTAGAGTAATGAAAATTGTTATATCTATCGTCTTTAAAATAATTTAACACTTTTATTATGAAAATAAAATATTATTATGTATATTAATCATTAAATGAACTAAATAATAACTCAAAATAATATAGTTCTGCAGTACTATGGTAACATTTTCTGGCAAATGAGGTTTTACGCGTGAAGTCACGAAGTGGGAAATCCCGGAGTCTCGTCCAAATATGACGTCAAGACGTGAACTTGTCTTGAGAGCCTTGGTTTAATCAAGCACCATCATGGTAATTGTTTGTTGTGGTGTTGCATGTATCAGTAAACACGAACAAAAGCCCGGTCTTTGCTTTATCCTGTTTTTATAACAAAAAAGCATCAGAATCGGTGGATTTCAGTTATCGATCAGAAAGACATGAGATTACAGGCATCTGTCTAACGAACATTTTTTACTGATTACTCATAAGATGTACTAAACTTTCAATAACTTACAGTTTAATGCATCTTTTTATACTATGAGATAAAATTTTTGAATGGTATCCAGTCTCAAAGCCTTATTAAAGGTTTTTTGATAAGAGAGTATCAGTCTGCATTATATTACAAAATTACATACAAATCACAACAAAAACCTTCACTGTTGGTCTCACACATGGATTAGAAGATCCATGGTCATTTCGGTATGATATTTAAATAATATTTTGTTATAGTTTCATACATACACAGATCTGGCATGCAATAAACTGTCAGTCCATCACATTTAATTGTTTTCAAGTGTAAATAAATGACTTTGCAACGTTAGAAGTTTTCTGAAAGTTTGAAAATTTTAACATATGAGTCAAACAAATCAGATATAGTTTCACTTTTATTCGGTTTTTCATGAATAATTATTTTTTGCATCATAATATTGATAGTCTCAGACAGGCTGCCAATACATGTGACTTGATTAAAAATGGTCATCCACTGCCTCCTGACCATGTTCCCGTATTGCTTCCTTCCATAAAGTCACCACAGAAGAGACTAGCAGCAAAGAATATGGTCATTCTTCGTACACGAAATTCTATGGTAAAAAAGGAAGTCGTGAGGAGGTTACTTCTGATGTCAGTGTGGCTGACCTTTCATGATGTCGGAAAATAATCCGTCTGGTAAAACGTACGGATCACTTTGCAAGCCCATCAACTATAATTTCAGAAGGTGTCGGTCTTCTTGCTGGAGATACTTAACATTGTCTTCTGTGAAGTACCTGCTATAATTTATCTGTTGAGTCATTAGCTCTGTTGAGTTTATCTCGCACGTAGTGTTTCAGGGTGAGTCCAAAACGATGGACAAGCATGCATGACGAGATTTTACTCACACGTCTATAGAACCTCAATGGAAACACCGTCCGCCTTTTACAAACATAAATAATGCAATTAAATGCAAGATAATTAAGAACTGTTAACTTAAAAGGATAATTGGGATCATCAGAAGAGTAAAGAAGTTGAATAAAAGTGCAACTATTATATTTTTAAGCCTATATAGTCTGGAAATAGGGTTTATTATTTTTGCAAGCTATAAAGTCCTATTTTGACTTTACGTCTACAGAACTTATCAGTTTTAGTAAAGTGAAAATAAGGGTTTGTAACTTAATACAATAATGTTGATGATATTTACAGATTCCTTATTTGTTTTTGGAATTCCTCGTTGTACGTTGAGAAATATAATTCTTGCAGTTTGATTGAACTTGCTTGGAAACTTTTTTGACAATCGTTATTCCACTTTTTAAATTAATTCTTAATATCATGTTTGTTTAATTTTTTAGTTCGTTATGGCCAGGTGGTTAGGGCGCTTGGCTCCTAATCTGTAACATTCTCGTCACACTAGACATGCTTGCCCTTTCAGGCGTTTGTATCGAGTAAAGTTTTATATTGTGTTTTTATTCTACTCTAACTATGTGGGGTATATCAGTTTCACCGACCTCATAATCGTCATAAAAATTAAGAAATATAAATTATGCCTTTTTTCGTGCTAGAATGACGATAAAATATAACATGAAAATACAAAGGTTTAGGCTAATTAGCTTAAGTATTATAATGTTACATATTCATTCATATTCATTTCTTATTATTGTACTGACCTTCAGGTCATACCTGACTAAGCTCGGCATGGCTAGGTGGTTAGGGCTTTCGAATTCCCGTCACATCAAACATGCTCGCCCTTTCAGCCATGAGGATGTTATTATTTGATGGTCAATCCACTGTTCGTTGATAAAAGAATAGCCCAAGAGTTGGCAGTGGGTGGTGATGACTAGCTTGTAAGACATATTGTTTGAATGCATGAATCACCCATAAAAAGTTCGTTAAGGTAAATGGAAAACTTTTGATTTGATTGTATTACTTTCATCCACACCTACTGAAGAAGGGATAAGAGCTGTAATTGAATACATGAAAGAAAATACTAATACCGTAGACGATTTAGGACTATCTATTGATTTAATGGAAATGGCTCTTTGTTGTATTCATGACAGTTATTTCTAGTTACTAACAAATCCAACATATCGCAATAGGAAATAAGGTTGTGGTCGTTGTTTCTGTTGCTCTCAAGCTTGAGAAGATAGCCTTATCAGCTTGGAAACTAAACTAAGCTTAGTCCTGAAGTGTACTATGGTACATAGACGTTGTATTTGATGCTTGAAATCATGGGATGGAACACCTAATTGATCTACGTATACACGTCAGTGAGATATACCCAAAAATTAGCTTCAAACTTCAAACGATACGTCTACATTTGCCTTCATTAATGGAAAAAATATACACAAACATCTCTTCATAAGAAACTAACGATTCTACATTGCGAGTCACACCATCCTCACTCTTTAAGCAAAGGGGTGATTGTGAGTCAACTACCTAGGATACACAGAACGTGCTTGGACGCAAAATCACCGCATGATTTGTTTTGAGTTTTGTGCCAAACTCATCAAAGACTAACTGTTTCTAATTCAGCGGTGATAGCATATAGAAAAGGCAGCTAGTGAACTCCATCCACAGCCAACTCTTGGACTTTTCTTTACTGACAAATAGTGGAGCTGACTGACATATTAATATGCCCTACCCACACTGCTGAGTAGGGGAATGTGTTTGGTGCGGCGGGTATTCAAACTCACGACCCGCAGATTGCGAGGTGAGAGCATTAACAATTCTAAAGAAACAACTGCTCGTATACATGCATAACAAACATATTCAACAACTAAACAAAAACTAAAAAAGAAAGATGCTGTGAAGAAATCTTCTCAATAGTTAACATAAAAAACAACCAAAGGGTATAAAAACTATCCCGTTTCGTAGATGATATCGTGTATCATTAAAATTGTGATATTCTCTAGTCTCCTAATAAGAATTATGTAGAAACCGATATGACTCGAAAACAGCTTCTTACTACATCTACGTTTAGATCTGATTTTTGAATTGTAAAGGAAATAGTGTTGAACACTAATGTCCATAAGAGTTGAACCATTGGACTCAGGCAATATAAATGTCTCACTGTTTCAGTTTCTTTACCACAATGTATTATGTTTTTGCCCATGAAGAATATACTGTTCGTCATTAAAACATTGTGATAAAATAAATAATCCACATCAGGAAAGACAAAGCCTTTAAATGGGTGATAAGTATATTTATGTATTTTTCCAGTTAGTATCACTTAAAATATCTTTCCACGCAGTAATTTCTTTAATAGTAGGGATGAAGTTCTGGAATATTAACTCAGTCAGTTTTTTAACAGGAAGATCATTGAAGTGGTTAACATTTTCACCATCTGAATCACACACCTCAAAAATAAATTTTATCGTACCTGTAACTGGGGAATTTCTCTTTCAACCAAGTTTTTCCATTCTTCTGGAATAGCAAGGCTTCTCTGAAAGGTTCCAAACAGAGAACATACAGTGATACAGATAAAGGGCATCCCTGTGTTATCCCTCAAAAATAGGAAATTCCTTTGTTAGATATCCATTACATTTAACGAGACCAGTGATACTGGTATAACATAATCTTATCCAATTGCAATAGTTGGGACCGAAGCCCATTCGAGAAGAAACTGCAAACGTGTATGAATGATCAACTCTATCAAATGCTTGCATTTAATCAACAGAGACTAGAATCCCAACCTCGCCCTCTGAATCCAAATATTCCATTACAGAACGTAACGTCAGTGGAGTGGTAATGATATCCCTACCAAGAACACAGCATGTTTGTTCTATAGAAACGACATTAGCAATAACACTTGACAAACGCAAGGCCAGAACACAGTACAGAATTTTATACGACAGAGATAGCAAAGTTTTGGTCTCCAGTTGTGTAATCTAGTATTGTCGCCTCCCTCAGGGAGCAAAACTATTAACCCTTTTCTCATAACTGGTAGTAGCTGGTTTTGCGAGTACATTTGATTTAACAATTTAACATAATCGTCCACAACAAGAGGCATAAGAATCTGGAAAAATTCTGTGGTGAAGCCATCGAGACCGGGAGATTTACCACTCTTCCTTAATTACCTCCAATGCTCTAATTTACTTCTACTCTCGTCGCGAACTGTGCGAAGTTTATATATAAAACTCGTTTCTGTACACAAATCGTAACGCGATTGGCTGAGTATTAAACGATAGACATAAGTTTCTTCAGTTGCCTCAGTATAGTACTGCCACCCGATAAAAAGTTATGCCAATCTTTTGCATTTATTAAAACCATATTACTTTGTTGTGCAAATGTCCCTTATCATCATTGGCTCTCCTAATTCTGGAGCAGTTCTTTCAAGTAAGTAAGGAACAAATCCATTCCTCTAAAGGAGGGCTTGACAGAGACCGTGGACTTCTCAACAGGTAGGTCGTCTTGCTCATTAAATTCATTTGAAGTTACCCAACTGACCCTTCTCTCACCTATGTATTTCTAAAGGCAATCACAGTGGATAGCCTTAGCTTGTGCTTCTGTAAACCATACCATCGACTCATTTCATTACAAAATATGAATCTTTCCAGCATCTTTTAAACTCAGTATTTCATTTTCTCGTTCAATATTGTAAGCCATACCATAGTGCCTTAATGCAATTCAGTCTTATCAGTATTAACGTCACAGTGATTTTCCTTTTTATCACATATTGTATTATATCAACGATGTGTTTTAATATCCTTACATATTCTGTATAAGGCTGCGTTGAGTAACTGCCCTCTGGATAAGAATACAGTTGATCCTATGTGATTTATACTTCATCCTAAACATGAATGATAATGACGCGTATTCCATAGTTTCATGCACCGCTGTTTGATAACTGACAAGTCGCAGTGGAGAATTATGGTTCCGCGTTTTCTGGTGTTCATCAGCATAAATGGCTAGTTGGTTTAAGAGTTGTATCTCCCCACCATTCTATTAAAAGATCAATAGAGAGCTGTTGTCAAGGTCTTTTTTTATTCCAAAAATTTGACATTTCCTTGAAGTAAATTCAAACTTTTATCTCTGACCTTAATGTAGTTCCAAAGGCACCTCAAATCTTGAAACAAATTTATTGACAAGTGGCCTTGTTAGTTTCTACTTCTTGGCTATGAATAGCATACACTCCTGACCATTTGGAGAAATAGTCTACCATAACCATGATGTATGTATTTCAATAGTTACTCTGTTATCAAGCATATTGAGAACAACTTTCACAAGTGATGTTCCAACACAATACTGTTGTAACTACCCATGTTTCTTTCATATACTTTTATGCTCACAGTATACTTCACAGGAATTACTACAGATGCTTGGCACCCAACCCAACAAAAGCACTCCCTCTGTGTTGTCTTCTTAACACCCAAGAGTCCAGCTGTTGGAAGGTTTTGGAAATAGACAGCTGCATAATGGAAGTACCAACTATTGTTGATATTTTTGTTGTCTTATTATTTTTGACATAACAAGTCCTCTTGTAGACATAATGAATCACACTCTGGTAAACATATCTGTTGTATGGTACAATTAATTTGCTATCAGGATTTCTCAGCAATATTCTAGATCACTCTGTAATTGGTTTCAATATCATTTATTTCTTAAGCATCTTTTGGTTGAGTGTTGGACCATATTCATTCTTCTTTGTCACTTGTGGATATTACATCTTATAATTTGTTGTACCTCTTTTCAACATTTATACTCTTCATTAACATACGATCTTCAGGATAATGCACCAGGATTTTCATGATTACATTCAAGGCAATGCGCTACTGAAATTTCTACAGTTTTCATCTAGAAACCTATAAACTGGTTCAATTAAATATTGAATCTCTCATCGCACTTGGTGCAGATGTGATTTTGTCAGCTCAATACATCCAAGTAATTTATGTTTCTCAATGTTTAGTTAACCATTTGTTATTTATTTGATCTGGTTGTGCTTAAAGGCTCATCCATTTAGTATTGTCTCATTGGTGTGTTAACTGTTAGTTCCTCAGAGCCTTGGCTGTAATGGGCACATTTTGTATATTCATACCATTTTTTATTGACATCCTTTGAGATGACTTGTTTTTCTCTTTGAGTTTTTTGTACACAATTCCTGGCAATACATTATTTCAAGATACAGTTGAAACATTTATTGTCTGTAGTTTGTTTCCTCCATGTTGTATAACTCATTCTCTTGGTTCTTCTAGATCAGGGGTTCCCAAACTTTTGGCACTCGCGACCCCTTACCTAAAAGTTTGAAATCCATGTGACCCCTACTTAGGGCTTACTATCGGCAGCTTAATTTTTATTTTATTTTCTGTGAAGAAGGAAAGAAACATCTAAAAAAATATTTTAAAATTCTGTAATTATTTATTAGCAAATTAAATCACATTGGTTCAACCTGAATTCACAAAAAGAACATATATTTCTTAAAATAATATTAACATAGGTTTGAACAGCTATCCAACCCAGCTAGTGAGATGCCTGATGTTGCATTTCAGCAGCAAGCTTTGAAATTCGTGGTCGAGCGTTTGTTAGAGCCAGTCTCATGTCATCTCCAACATCCAATCTGTTCCTATTCTTTGTTTTTATATTGACAAGAGTGGAAAATCCTGCCTCACACAAGTAGGTAGAAGCAAATGGAACAAGGACACGTAAAGCTATCATGCTGACTTTGGAGTACGACTGATACATTGCACACCAGAACTGAGTCACGGATTTCACCTTGAAGAGATCACGAGCTGACGAGTTGTTCCTTAGATCCAGAAATTCATCTTGGATATCATCTGGGATGCTGAATACATCGAGTTCAGTTCAAAATGGGTTCCTTACCAGGGCCTTCTGTTCCTGTGATAGCTCAGGGAAGTAACGCTCGACTTCCTTTTCTAGAGGTTCAGATGGATGTTCAGAGCTAAACATGGACTAGTTCAGTAAATGATCAAGCTCAAATATTTTGTCACGAACACCAGCTGGCTGCAAACAGAATAGGTTAATGTGCCTGTTAAAACCACCAGAGAAAAAATGAAAATCACTACGACAATGAACTAGCTATAATACACAAATATGATTTTATATACAACATTTTTGGCACCCGGATACAATAGAGAAGCTGACTGTGTCATGAATACTGAATACATAGAATTCTATTAAATTCTACAAAATATCATTAACAACAATAATAAACATGTAAGAAAATCGTACTTTTTTTGTTTTGCTTGTAAGACACAATTCATTAAAGTTAACCTCACGGAGTTCAAAATTAATGGTGATTAGCTAGCAAAAGTTCCAATATGGTTCAGAGTTTAACTATCAATCATCAAAAAATACTGGAACTTAAAAAGAAATGTGGTTAAAAACCAAACATGTATTGGAAAACCAAAGCATGATAATCAATCAACAAGCCTTTTCTGGTAGCTAGGTGTGTGTCATTTTCACTTATCTTTCATGGGACTCCCAAAGTTTAAAATACTAAATGAAGGGAGAACACTGAATTAATGTTTGTCTGTTTTTTTATTGTACACTTGTATTTTTAATTTAGATCTAAAAGTTCATAACATATTAAGAACTATGAAACTGAAAACTTCCTGTGAATTTCAAATCTACAAATTGTTTTTATAATTTCAAAATTTCCTAACATTTATAATCAGAATGTGTTTTTACAGATATTTTGGTAAAGATGTATAAGAGTTATTGGAAAATACTTAACATTATTAATAAAAACTGAAAAGATCAGTAGTTATTACAGTGTGGTTACAAAAAAAAATCTAATCTGTTAAAAGGTACTTCACATTAATGAGTTAAACATACCCTTGACAAAAAACATGAATTACTGATGGTTTCAAAACTAAAGCTAACTCATAACTGTTAATCATCGGATGGATTCTATTGGATTATTTGGTACAAATAATTCCAGGTCTGGTTCAGTAACAATAACAACTTCATTTGTTTATTTCTTAACTTTTACCTAAAACTACTGATACTTATAAACTGGTGCAGAAGTTGTGCCAATTTACTTCCAGGATTTCCTTGCGAAGCAATCAATTAAATATACATGATAGCTTGCACTGAAAACAGTTATCATTTCTCAGTAAATGAACTGATTTACTGAGTAATTTCTCTGACACTGAACTAAGTCTCTCACTAATTTCTCAGTATATGCTCATTCATTATTCAGTGATTCACTTTACTTACATATGTGCCTCTATTTGCTGCAAGAATTTCCCATGTGTGCTTCTACTTGCTACATGAATTTTCTACATGTGTCTCTCTAATTGCTACACAAATTTTCTACAGTTGTACCTCTACTGGCTCCAAGAATTTTTCACATGTACCCTCTAGCAAACTTCTACATTGAAAACAATATAATTATTTAGTCACATTCATGAGTAATTGACTTTAGAGAAAAAAAAATAAAATTTGAACTTTATTACAAATAACATTTGAAATAATAAAAATAGTTGATGAACTAAAACATTTATATTGCTAGATATATTATTGACACAGTTTGGTAGCAGTAAAACTTCATTTAAATATCTTTGGTGACATTAAGTTTGTTTTTACTTTTTCTTAAACATGTGAATGTAAAACAATATATATTCAAACATTAGAAGCAATGACCCTTGAATGAGGAAGCATAAATATTGTTTATAAAAAAACAACATCCTAGACATAGTAGTATGAAGCTTAAAACAGTTTTAGTAGGACTAGCATTCAAAACATGAAAACCACAATAACTAACACAAAAATTAAATAGCTATTACTTTAGAGAGAAAGTAAGACACAGAGAAGAAGGTTTAGAAAGTAGTTGTAACATAGCTAGAGGTTGGCCCAGAAAAAGGTACATCAAAATGACACTTTAAATTACTTTCAGGTTCTAATAGAAATATATGTAACACTTGAACCACCTCAAACCAGTTCATTTCAATCATTGTTTTATGTTCATTCATGAAAACACACTGTTTTATATAAATACTACATAGAAAATTCATGACAATTACAAACCTACAAAACTGTCTCAGAGACAATCAGCCTTGCAGCCACTAAGCTTTTTAGTTTGTTGAGAAGTAGGTTTTGAATCTCCATTGTACAAATCTGAATCTCTCGTAGTAACAGTGACTCTCTTTTCTCTGACAGACATAATCCTGGGGAAAAAAACTAAACTTTAAACATTTCATGTATTGTTTGATGCTAAACACAAAGATATCTGTGCTGGGGCCACCATGCTTATTGGAACCCAATATATAACATCATAAGACCAGTGACTATTCCATACACAGAAAAAGTACAAAAATGAATTAGCAAATAATAATTGAAACGTGGTGAGTAAATAACAGAATGCTGAAATGCACAAACATAACATTACTCAGTCTTTGTTTCACTTAAAAAATACACAGAGAAATTATGCATTCAGGAGTATCAAGTTACAATAATAAAATATTGATGGGTTTGTAACATACAAAGTAAAAGCCTAAAATGAATACTAGTTACAATAAACACACCAAAATAAAAATTATTTAACTTCAATTCTTGAACTTTTTAAAGTATTAATAATAACCAAGAAACTGTTTTACTGTAAGTCAGTAAATTACAAAAAAAATATAACATAAGAACAATGAAAATCATTTACAATAAAGTTTAAATTCGCATTAACAAAACAATACCACATTTATACAAGTCGTTTCCACATGTCAATTGCCATTTTCAATCAAACACTAGACTGAAGAAGATACGTGAAACATTAAAACTAGTATAATTTCTCAATTTAAAATTGTACTTAGTACCAATTTAAATTTTATTGTTAACTTCTTTAAACAGAATCACATATTTACCTGTTATTTTAATGATACCCATTTTTTACAAGCTAGACATTAAAATTGGTCAATAAATAATGCAATAATAATTCTTCATTAGCTGAATATTAAGTTAAAATAATAATGTAAGATTTACTATTCTCTATTACTTGAACACAAGGATAAAGCTGAATCTGTAATACAGGGAGGTGCAACATTATTTTCTAGAAGATCAAAAACTAACTAAGGAAATAAACCATGCTGTTTTCAATACATTGCAGTCTAATTCAAACAATTTTTACTTATGTGTCAAGCAGAGACGTATTTAGGATTTCGGCGCCCCTAGGCACAAGGTTAGGTTGATAGTTTTGCCGCGCCCCCCCCTCCGTGCCACAATTTGCACCAAGCATCACCATCACAACAACAGACAAACACAGTTACACAGTTGTTATCATTCAAAACAAAACACAACGTTTATTTTCCAACACAATAAAAAAATGAAACATCAAAATCAATTATCACTAAATATTATTCTGCGGCTGAATATACAGGCTTTCTCCTGGCCTTCTGTTCCGAAAACATGTTTATTGCATCGTCATAGTTTATTCTACAAACAATATCACTTTCAATGGCGAGGAGTGACAGGACATTTAGTTTATCTTCTGCCATTCTTGATCTCAAGTAATTTTTCACACGTTTGAGAGCCGAGAAAGATCTCTCTGATGTACAATTAGTTGCTGGAATGCACAGAAACATGCACATAGCAATATTCTAAAGAATCAAATGAGATAACAGGTAAAGTTCAGCCCTAACTAAATTAAACCAAAAAAATATACATAAATTACAGTGGTAATTTATTTCTTTATAGCAGAAGGGATGTATGTAGAATAAATGATTAATAAATGTCAGGCCTAAATTATTTTAACATATTTAGTTCATTTTATTATCATAATGTACCATTAAAAATCTATAACAATACTCATTTTGAAACTGGTTGATATTTAAAAATGAATTTAACAGTTTGATAGAAATATGGAGAATAACTTGTTGCATGGTATTCTAAGTTAGTTCAGCTTGTGAAATGGATTCTAAAATAATTTAATCAGCCTAAGTGGACTTTTAACATGAAGAGAACTGTCACATTTAAGTTACAACTGTAATCATCGTAGTCTGAATAATTCTTGTAGGTACACTTAACTTGTTTTAAATTTCTAATTTTAAAATTAGATATTTAAAAATTTGAAAATAACATGCTTGCTGCATGTTGTTATTTTCAAATTTATCATTAACAAATCACAGACATCTACTGTAGAAGAATCCTAAAACTTTGACGTATGATAGAAGCCACATGTTTATTTCCTCTTTGGTTACTCTGTCTCAAAAACTGGAAAGTCTCACCTAAAAACTAAAATTCATTAAGTTCATATTTATTGTTACTAGTGACATACACAACATGACAAGATAGTGGTGAAGTTCATGATAAACTAATGAAAAATAAATAAGAGGCAGAGAAAAGTTTAGTTGAGGAAATCAGTATAGAAGTAATTATAAGGGTAGACTTATTTCTTACTATCATAATAACAGAAGATATAAAAGAGTTAACTTTAAAGCTTTAGTAGGAATGAAAAAATTTGATATAATGGGAATAACCGAAATATGCTTAAACAAAGATGATGTGTGACAAAAATTTCTTTCAAATACAGTGTTGAAGGCGTTTTAATAATTAGAGTACAAAAGAGAGAAGATGATTTACATGTACAATGTAAGTTACATCCTGTTTTAATTAAATATATCAAAGATAACAGCAATGAGATTATATCCAGTGAAGTTTCTATAAGTGGATATAAAGGAAAATGACATTTAATGGGAATTTGTAACAAACAACCAAACGATATTGACAAAACTCAAACAGTTAAAATGAGATTAAGGTTTTAGCTGTTAGTGAAGCCATAATTATGAGCGATTTTAATTTCAAGCATACAAAACAGGAAATGCTACAGTCAACCTGTGACAGAGAAACGTTTCTGTAAACTGTTCATAATAACTTTTTTACCAATTGGTCAAGAAATCTACTGGAAACTCCTATGTTAGATTTGTTGTAACTTTGAAAATATAGGTAAAAAACTGGGGAACACATGTGTACAAGTGATCACTGTTGTATTAGGTTTGATGTTTTTCCTGCATATTGAAATGAGAAATAACAATGTTTTGATTTCAAATTTTAAAGGGAAACAACAAGAATTGTCTGTTAACTGGGCAGCTGTGTTATGCTGAGACACTGAGCAAATGTTGAAAATCTTCAAAGAAAAAACTTTCAATATTCAAGGTAAATATTTTCATTACAGAAAGAACAGGGAAGCAGCAAGTAAAAACAATGTTGGCTCACAAAGAGCATTAGAAATAAAATTAATGAGAAGTATAATAAATTGGAAATTAGAGGTGATGAAAATTGTCCCAATACTTATAGACCCATTACTCTTACATCAGTTGTGGAACACATTTTAGAGAGTCTGATTTAAAAAAATACTCCAAAACCTTATTTAACCAAGCTAAGAATTTTATTGGATAACTAATATGGTTTCACTGATGGAAAACCTTGCCTTAGAAATCTGTTGACATTTTTTCAAATGGTTACCATTTGTGTTAATGAGAGCAAAAGGGGATCTGAAAGAAAGGATTGTCACAAATGCAGAACAACCAAACTAGATCAATGTCACAAATGAAGTATGTCAGGGTTCAAGTATTAGAACTTTTGCTCTTTTTGATTTGGATCCATGACACAGATGAAAGAATGGTCAATAAATTATTTAAATGTGCAGATTACATTAAGACATAGAGTGTTACTACCTCTGAAGAGGATGCTACTGATTTACAGAAGGATTTATATCATTCAGTGAATTAGCAAATAAATGGCAGATGGGATTTAATTATAATAAATTCAAAATAGTGTTGGTAGGTTATCATAATTTGGATGGGAATAAACAGGGTCATGAAAGAAAGGGATCTTGATGTGATAGCTGATCAGTCTCAAAAGCTACCCAAGCATTGTGTTATTGCTGATGGTAGGACAATTAAATTTCAGGTCATATATAGAGAGATTTTCAATACGAGTATAAAGCAGTAATAATTTCATTATAGAGTTCATTTGTTGTGTCATATTTGGAGTATTGTGTTTAGTCTTGGTATCCTTACCTTAGGAAGAGCTTTGAACTGTTTGAAGGGGTTCAAAGTTGGGTTACTAGAATGGTGCTTAGGATAGAGGAGGGGTGTGATATGATTGAGGTGTTAGAGATTGTCAAGGGAATTGATAATAATGATGCATCACAATTGTTCATAATTAACAGTGACAATAGTAGGGCTAGAAGACTAGTATAAACACTGGCAGGTTGGTTGGTTCATTTAATGTTTTATGGCACAAAGCAGCTAGGTCATCTGTGCCAAACATAAGGTAAAAGTAAATTTGGTAAAATTCATTAAAGGAAATCAAGGTAAAACAAAACAAGTTTAAAAAACAACATAAATAGCATAAGACCATGTTTAAATCTAGTCTACAACATCAAAACTTCAGTAATTCAAAGTTGTAAAGGACTTTCTGCAGCATGACTAATAATCATAACTCACTAGGAAGACTAACAGGTAAGTACAAAATCCACCATCAGTAAACTGAAGTTGGCTTTTCCAGTCCCGGTTTCGAGTTACTTAATGGACACTGGCAGAGTAGAAGTCACCTTCAGCTCAGATAACTTTATTTTTTCTTACAAAATAGCCGGCCATGGAAGTGGGTTTTCTTTGGATGTTATGGAGCAAAAAATTTAAACAAGTTTAACAGAAAGCTTGATAAGTATATGGTTAAGTGTTGGTTATAAGTCTTCTAAAATTTATTCTTTAACATTTATAGTTTAAATTAATTGGTAAAAGAATAGCCCAAGAGTTGGCGGTGGGTGGTGTTGATTAGCTGCCTTCCCTCTAGTCTTCCACTGCTAAATTACGGAGAGATAGCTCTCGAGTAGCTTTGTGCGAAATTAAAAAAAATAAATAAATTCAGAACTAGTGTATTGTATACATACGACACACCAGTACTTTTATTATGAAAACCACTTCACACGAAATTAAACAGTTGCAATACAAATCACAAGGTTTCGCTACGCGAGTGACAATGCCTCCCCTTTTTTCGCTTAATCAAGCACTTTGAAGCTTAAATCTGTCACCTTTCTAATGAAAAGGCCTGGCATGGCCAAGTGCGTTAAGGCGTGCACTCGTAATCCGAGGGTCGCGGGTTCGCGTCCGCGTCGCGCTAAATATGCTCACCCTCCCAGCCGTGGGGGTGTATAATGTTACGGTCAATCCCACTATTCGTTGGTAAAAGAGCAGCCCAATAGTTGGCGGTGGGTGGTGATGACTAGCTGCCTTCCCTCTAGTCTTACACTGCTAAATTAGGGACGGCTAGCACAGATAGCCCTCGAGTAGCTTTGTGCGAAATTCCAAAACAAACAAACAGACAATTCTAATGAAAAAAAAATTAATAAAATATGTGATAAAATTGTTTGTTTTTCACAAATATTCCAATCTGCATGACTGAAAATATACCAATCACAAAAAGTAGAACACTTAACTACACATGTTTATATTTGTTATCACTTCATCTACATTGACAATTTTATCCACTCATTAATTTTTAATTGATTGAGATGAGATATTCTTGGATTATTCTTTTGAAAAACATTAAGTACAAACTGGATTAGAAACACCATATAAAACCGTGTTCTTAAAGATGTAAAACTGTATTCTCTCTCTTGCCAGAAGCGCGAGTCTCTTTGTTACCATGGTTTCTTCCATGAAAAAATTGCCACTTGTAATTTTTAACGCAAGGCTTTCAGATTCTATTTTGTTCGTTACGGATTTTATTTTACCCTACTTCTTTATTAGACCTGTCGATGGCTTGGTTAACTGATGAGTCCAAGCTTGTTGTGTCCGAAGCTAAAGTGTTGCTGAGTTGAACAATAAGTAATGTACAAAATCTTTAAATGTTCGTGATTAAATTCTATAGTTTTTTCATTTAATAGGCATTAATCACAATTATAGTTTCCTAGGCCTGTAGCACATTGACTGTAGATGTCCAATAACAATAATCATCTTCTCTCTTGGTGCGCTGCTTTGATATAAATCATGCGAAACTAGATGATACACCGAAGGACGCTTGGCAAAAGTATTGTCAATCGCTAGCATTACATACACACCTGGTATTTTGTTGATTCTTATGCTCGAAAATCTTCTCTTAATTTCGAGAACTGGCAGGACTTGTGAATTACACAGCTCACAGTAAACGTCATAAGAAAGAAATAAAATCACACTGAAAGAAGCAAAGGTACAACACTAAATGTACAATAGTAAATATGTTACAAAATACAAACCGATAACTCAGGTGAGATTGAATACCTTTTGACGAGGAACGGCCCGGCATGGCCAAGCGTGTTAAGGCGTGCGACTCGTAATCTGAGGGTCACGGGTTCGCATCCCCGTTGCGCCAAACATATTCGCCCTTTCAGCCGTGGGGGCGTTACAATGTAACGGTCAGTCACACTATTCGATGGTAAAAGAGTAGCCCAAGAGTTGGCGATAGGTGGTGATAACTAGCTGCCTTTCCCTCTAGTCTTACACTGCTAAATTAGGGACGACTAGCACAGATAGCCCTCGAATAGCTTTGTGCGAAATTTAAAAACAAAAGCAAAATTTGTGGAGGAACAGAAAAATAAACAGAAACCTCAGAGTCAAAGAATGTTAGTGTTGTGTTAGTTGATGAACTAATAATGACATGGGGCATCTCAGTTAAAAACACTAGAAGTGAAGGGCCCCAGTAACAAATAATATGTCAAATACTTTCCCAATGATATATGAATAGAACCTTATATCATGCAGATGCTCAAGTTGTTGCATACAAACCCAAGAATGATGTGAATGACAGTGGGTAATATTGCCTCTAATAACATAACAAACACTGGATAATATGATACTCTATTTATGAAGTAGGTTTGTTTCTTTGTTTTGAAATTTGCACAAAGCTATACAAAAACCATTAGCGCCAGCTGTCCCTAATTTAGCAGAGTAAGACAAGAGGTAAAGCAATTTCTGGAGTATTCTTTCAAACGAATAATGGAATTGACCATAATAACACCCAGACCCGGCATGGCCAAGCGCGTTAAGACGTGCTACTCATAATCCGAGGGTCGCGGGTTCGTGCCCGCGTCGCCCCAAACATGCTCGCTCTCCCAGCCGTGGGGGCATTATAATATTACGGTCAATCCCACTATTTGTTGGTAAAAGAGCAGCCCAAGAGTTGGCGGTGGGTGGTGATGACTAGCTGCCTTCCCTCTAGTCTTACACTACTAAATTAGGGATGGCTCGGTGCAATGGGCTAAGAACCTACTTACTTAAAAAACCTGTTGAAGAATCGATAAGTGATTGCGGCCCAATGTTCCTTGATGGAATCGAGTGGTGGATGAATGAATAATAACGCCCTATGAATGAAAAAGCGATCATTTTATATGCAAAAACGGCTCGTTTGGGTTGAGAAAATATTTTAAATAGAAGAGCAATGGTTTGCAATTAGGTGACTGTGCTTGCTCTGCCATGGTTTGCGGTAGTTTTATGGTTGTGTGCAGAATCCCCTCTACAGATTCATTGTTCACTTTTGAACTATATGCCACTTCTCTTGCCATGGATCACGTAGAAGCTAATCAGTACTCAAATTGCACCATTTATACTGACTCACTTAGTTCTTTACTGGCCCTGGAATCTCTTCACAATGGTTTACACCCTGTTCTTACTGGTTTTCAAAACCGACTGGCCCATTTAACATCTACTTCTTTCCAGTTCTACTGGATATCGGGCCATGTTCATATTTGTGGGAACGAACTTGCTGACACCACAGCTAAGTCTATCTGCTCTGGCACTATCACTGTTGTGTCTGTTCCATACATGGACTATAGTCCTGTGTTCACGACTCGGCTCTTTGCCACTTGGCAGTCGACTTAGATTGAGCAATGCGAAAACAAGCTTTTCCAAATAAAACCTTATAGTGGACTTTGGGCATCTTGCTATTGTAACGATTGAAAAGAGGAAGTTGTTCTAACTAGACTGTGCATTGGTCACAGTTTTTTAACTCATTGTTTCATTTAAAAGGAGTCATTCAAATGGTTGTGTCTCACTCTGGATTATTTATGGAGAAGGGTAGACTAGAAAAATAGTAAGTATATAAGGAATGTAAAGTTTTTATATTCTGTACTTCTAATTACACACCATGTTGTTTGAGGTGATGTGATATCCTTTGTTATAAATATTGTGAGGTGTACAGAAACTTGTTTGAACAAATAAATAACTGCAACATTGTCTGCTGGAATGAACAAACACTAGAACATTGTTCAAAATGTATATAAACAAATATATTGTTATAAATTAACGTGAGTTTACTGTCAATTAATAATTTTAAAAATGTAAATACTTGGTATACATATTTTTTTCTACATTATTCATAAAAAATAAGTTGCTTCTTTTTTATTGTCCAATCTTATTTTAACATTGTCTTATTCACCCTGTACATCATTACTGTATTTGGAATTGTGTTTTATTCAGTTCTTTCAGAAAATGCTGAAGAACTCTCAGAATTAAGAGAGACTTTTGAAAGAGTTATTGACAGCATGACTCAAACTAAGGTGGTAAGCTACTGTTATTATTAAGTCATTATAATATGAATATCTTCAAATATAATAAATTCATAAGTACGTGGATTTAATGGTATAAGAATAAATAAATATAAAACAGTAATTGACATACTAACTACAGAAAGGTTTTCAGTACAAAAATTTTGATATATCTGTTAACAATTTATATTATTTTGAATAAATAGAAATTTTTGTATTAGAAGTTTGTTAGCACTGTATATTATATAATATAAGCACGTAAATGACACCCTATAGACAACAGCCGGTGTTGGTAAATAATAACCAGAGTATTAATACCTTGTTGGAAGGTAAGTTATTTTCTTTTTGTGAGGAAAGGACTTTTATCTCAAATTGTGTTCTGTCATAAACACATAACACAGTTATTTTGGTCACACAGATATACATGCACACACACAAATATGCAATTTCCATCTTAGTAAGGTTAAAATAATATATTGTTCTGACAGCAAATTATTAATATTATATAAATAATAAGTTTATATATTCTCAGTTTATTGGAAGTATAAATATTGCATAAACTGAGAATAGCATATGCAGCAGTTTGAAAACTTGTAAGAATTTAAGTTTAGGCATTTAAAGTAGAAGATTGTTTATATACCCCCAGTGTCTCAGCAGTATGTCTGGGGACTTACAACACTAAAAACTGGGTTTTGATACCCGTGGTGGGCAGAGCACAGATAGCCCATTGAGTAGCTTTGTGCTTAATTAAAAACAACAAAACAACAACTGTTCAAACCAACCCACTACATATAAATTATCATAATATTAAGTCCTACCAGATATAAATTACCACGTATATTCATTCTCATTGAATATAAATTATATTGTACATGTAAATTATCATGAATAGTTAATCATACTAAATATAAGTAGTTATACATATGCAGTCGTATCAAATATATGTTATCATACTTATTTAGTCATACTTGTTATGAATTATTCTACAAACTCTATCCTACTGAATATAACTGATCTTGTGTACCCAGTTAACTAATGTTATTAAATATAAGTTATGTGTAATCAGTCTTAGAAAAATTATTTAGCACCCACACAAAATATAGGTTATTATACGTACTGTGTCATACTAAATATAAATAATTGTACTAAATATAGGTTATTATACGTACTGTGTCATACTAAATATAAATAATTGTACTAAATATAGGTTATTATACGTACTGTGTCATACTAAATATAAATAATTGTACTAAATATAGGTTATTATACGTACTGTGTCATACTAAATATAAATAATTATCCTAAATATAGGTTATTATACATCCTCTGTCATACTAAATATAAATAATTGTACTAAATATAGGTTATTATACATACTCTGTCACACTGAATATAAATGATCAAGGACACATAATTGTACTAATTATTAGTTATCAGTGATTCTTAGTTCTGCTAAATTATGGTCATACACAGTCAGTCTATCTATATGTAAATTATCACATATATTTTTGTATTACATGCTCTTCAGTGGCTAAGCAGTAATTCTAAAGTAATCTGGTTGCAGTACTTGTAATCAGGTAACAAAGTGTTCATTGTGTATTAAACTTTGTACTTAACAACAAACACACTATTTCTATATATACTAAAGAATGAATGAGCCTTTTGTTATTTTAAATTGCTATAATTATATCTTTCTGATGGGGATATAATAACATTCATTTTTCACTTCATTTATGAAATGCCATAGCAACTACTATGGATGTAACTTTAATAAAATTAATTGATTTTATTTATTGTTAAAAATGTGTTATACAGAGTTTAATTTTTATTGCTGGAATGTTTTTTTTAACCACATGCAAAAATTAATGTGTGATATTTGACAAACAGTACTAGTGTTCATAAAAGTGTGTCAAATATCAGCAGATGTACTACTTTTGTTAGGCATAGTTTGAGAATTTTTCAACCTGTATTAACTTTTAACTGAACTACTAGTAACTTTAGTAACAATATTAATTAGAAACCCTTTTGAACTCTGAGTGGTTCATATGAGTTATGACCAAAAGATTTCAAAGACTCTCCTTATTACTAGTGAGGTGACTGATATAAAAATAACAGCTAAAGGTAAATATTCAACTTCAGATCTATGTAAAATTGATTCTGTTACAATATTATAAAATCTGCAGGTGTTTCAAACAATATTAACCGATGAAAACAATTTCAAAGTCAAGACAAATTGTTACTGTCTTAAAAAAGTGTATGGTAATATTTAATTATAGTTCATGTTGTATTTATTTAGAAACAATTAGTTACAAGCAGAATACTTCACATATCTATGTATCTTTACCATGTATTTGTTCTTTAAATCACATTTTTCTAATATTAAGAAACAGAGAAGTGTGAAGGTGATGAAAACTTTCAGCTCAATACTTCTGCTGACATAAAAACTTTTCTTTATTATTACTGATCTGTATATACTTAGCATTTTTGTTTTCCACTATCCTCCATACTCTAACCTATGTTCATATGCTTAACATGGTTGTGCTGTGCTATATCATGTAAATAATCATACAACCTTCTGCTGATAGGAATGTGACACTAACTTATGCAGGTAACACTTCTGAATTATAGTCTAACTTCTTATTAATTTGTCATTCAAGGGTTTAGACTTATTTCTTGCCATGCTTTGAGGTTTTAAATTTTGCTTAACTTTGTTCACAGTTTTGAACTTAGTGTTTGGTATTTAACTTCTAACTTTTGAAGTCTAAAAGCAGTATTGTAAGAGTTGGATTTATTTCGTGAAATTTTTTGTTTATCAAGATTTTTCATATTGAATTATATACTCATTTCAAATTCAGTTATAAACTTACAGTTTATTGTTATGACTTCTACATTTACTACATAGATAAACAATCTGTTGCTGTGATCAAAAGTAAACTTTACTGTCACTCATTTGCAGAGATGTTGAGTATAAACTGTTACATTACTTACATCCTTTTACTGGACAGTTTGTGTACCCTCCCTTGGCTGATATCTTACATGCTCACACTTTGGTTTATTTGGGATTCAAATTCTTTTTTGTATTCTCCACAGTTGGATTTCTTAAATCCAGATTAGGTTTAACGCCTACATACTGCATGTTTTATGTATTCCCATCTTTGTTTATCTTTAATCTTCCTCCTATGTTATCTCCCTGTCATTCACTCTTTATCTGATGCTTTCTATTATTCCCCTGAGAATTTTTATGAAAGTGGCCATTTACTGTTGTTGTTTACATTATTCCATATGTTTTCCTTAGCTCTAGTGTTGTTGGGCAGAATTCACTTTTGACATGGATGTGTTTATTCCTCTCATTTTCAATATATTTACCCATTTACATATGGCTCCTTTTTTATATCAGTCTGTTTTGGAAGCATCTCTTAGCCATTGGAGTCTTGAGTGAAGTCATCTCATCTTTAGTTTTCCCTATACTCCCTTGCTTCTCATCTTTCTCAATATTCCCCTGTTCCTCTCCCTCCCATTCTGTCCCCTGATCAGATCATTTTGCTCATGCTTTTGACTCAAGTCATTTTGTCAAGTAAATCATAAAGCCTCAATGGTCAGTTTTGATATAATCTCCCTGTTATGTAAATGTCATGTAAATGTTGTGTAAACGACAACCATGTCGAGAGTGTTATGTAAATGACAACCATGTCATGTCGTGTTTGAATTCCCATATCTATTATTTATATTTCCATATTTATATTATTGTTTCGAAGTTTAAACCAATAAAATATGTTATTCATTTAAAATAACATTTAGAATTAATTAAATTCATTTAGAATTATTCATGTAGAAATTTCTAGAACTAAGTAGATCGATCACTTGTATTGGCCTGGTGTCTGTATAAAGTGTTATGTAAATACGTAGAAATTTCTAGAACTAGGTAGATTGATCACTTGTATTGGCCTGGTGTCTGTACTCTGGAATTCTGGGAAGCTACGCGATTAATATATAAACAGACGGCGATGCGAGGGAAGGAGTCATCCGGTTTTACTCGGGTCAAGAAGTTGGTTTCGTTTGAGAAAGTTTAAACGTTTACCGTGTGATTATTCAAATTGAATTTGTAAATAGAGCTAAATCAACTAAAGCGGTGAATTTTTTTTATTCCGTTAATCTTTACAATTCAGTCGAATTACGGATTATACCGAAAGTCAACACGTATTGGACTGTGAATTGTTTCTGAAATTACCCATTCAAACTTCGAAAATTTCTTCGTGGGACTAAATTCACCGCCTAGATTGGAATTTTGGATTTCTGATTTGGACACTCTATCTGGATCATATTATTAAACACAGGCCAGTACCTTTTTGTATTGTAAGTGGTTTGGAAGGTTGAAACTGGATATCTGTTATTGCTAGTGGATAATTTATTTTCTGTCTGTCACATATAAGTAGATCATTATAATAAATTATACAAGCTGTTATCTGTGTCTTTCTGTTGCGTTCATAAAACATAAAAAACGTAACACTCCCTCTTCACAGAAGTACCAAAAACTGAAGCCTTCAAGATAGCTTTATAACTTTATATCCAAGATCCCAACCCATTGATGCTTATAGAATTCACTACCACCAAAACTGTCTTTATATTGTATGACCAAAACTGCCTACAAATAAATGGCCTAAGTATGAGGATTTCCATGTCACCTGTTCTAGTCAATATTTTCATAAAACGGACTGAATCGCACGTGATCAATTTAGCCTTACACCCACCACAATACTGGTACAGGTATGTTCACAATAGGTGAATTAACATCTGTAGACACTAACTTTGTTTTTTCAGTCATGTTAATTCCATAATCCCAACATTAAGTTCACATGCAAACAGGAAAAAAACTAACCAAATGGCATTTCTCTACCTAAAAAAAAAATGCCCCCCAGTGGCTCAGCGGTATGTCTGCGGACTTACACGCTAAAATCCGAGTTTCGATACCCGTGGTGGGCAGAGCACAGATAGCCCATTGTGTAGCTTTGTGCTTAATTCAAAACAACAACTACCTAAAAATCACAATAACTGATAAACCATTTGAAACAGATATCCACAGAAAAATCACCCATACTAGATTATACATTCCCTGGGACTCAGCACATGAAACAAAACAAAAACTCAATATATTAAAAAATCGAATAAACACAACCACAAAACTATGTTCACCTGATAAAGTTAATGATGAAATCAACAAAATATACAACACTTTATCAATCTCAACAAATTTCATCAAAAACCTGTGGAAAAAATTATATGTACACACCTAGACAAACAACAGTAAATTCCAAGATATAACAAACTATAAAACCTTACACTGCTGCATACCATATGTTTCTGACATCAGCATAAATATAACAAACATTTAGAAAAACTTACAACAAAACAACATTCCAGGAAATACCAAATGCATTCAAAAAAACATGTACAAAACTAAAATCCATACTGTGTAAAAACTACACTGACAAACACAACACCAATATAATTTGTAAAATACAATGCAACAACTGCCCTTACTTCTATTTTGGAGAAACGAGCAGAAAAATGGAGACAAGATTCAAAGAACACACACAAAAAAACTTTAATGTTTTTGAACACTGCAAATCAAATAAACACAAAGTAACCGTAAAGAACTCCCAGATACCAAGTAGAGAAACAAATATAAGAAAGCGCAAAATCAAAGAAGCCCTACTTACACAGCAACTAAAGCCAAAATTAAACCAATATAAAAGATCACCTTTATACCTATAATAATTAATTACCTAACATCCAATTGCAACACGTCCTCTGCAATCCCATATGCCTTTATACTTTCGTCCCTAAGAGGTGTCCATAAACAGTCACTTTCAAACTCTCTCTTAACCTGAAGATGACCTAGGAAGGTCGAAACGTTATTTTCTTCACATCAATAAAAGTGTTAATACGTTTTCATTTCAAGTGGGTTTCTCTTCATCAAGAATTGATGGATTAGTTTCTTACTTCTTGATGGTTAGACAAATAAAACTCGAATAATTATAAGTCTATGGAATATGTTTGTGATGTATTTGGTGAAGGTTAGGAATGTCTGGGAAAATAACAATCAAAGATATATGTATATAGATATGCCTGGTTAATTGTTAGAATATTTATTTTATTAACGTTTTTATGACGGTCTCACTGTAAAATACATGATGTTGAATACACAACTGCAAACAATACATATTTATACTAGAGCTTTTAGTGCTGCATGTGTTTTTTAACAAAATTTAGTAGATATTTAGTAATGATTGCAATCTTTTATACTCAAAAATTCATATTTTTAATGAAATAATTTTGTTAAACATTTGTTAATAAAAATGTCAAGTCTGTTTTGTTAATAGTTTGTTTGTTTGTTTTGGAATTTCGCACAAAGCTACTCGAGGGCTATCTGTGCTAGCCGTCCCTAATTTAGCAGTGTAAGACTAGAGGGAAGGCAGCTAGTCATCACCATCCACCGCCAACTCTTGGGCTACTCTTTTACCAACGAATAGTGGGATTGACCGTAACATTATACACCCCCACGGCTGGGAGGGCGAGCATGTTTAGCGCGACGCGGGCGCGAACCCGCGACCCTCGAATTACGAGTGCACGCCTTAACGTGCTCGGCCATGCCAGGCCTTTTTTTAATAGTCTGTGTGCAAAGTGATTTTCTTGTCATATTTAAAAACTATTCTTTGTTCAAAAACTTGACATATTTGTGTGATCCTTAAATTGTTCAGTGTCGTAGACGAGATAACTTGTCCAAGAACGATCGGTAACACGGATGAGTTAATTCATGAAATACTTGGCAGTCAACAGATTAAAGTCTTACACTGCTAAATTAGGGACAGCTAGCACAGATAGTCCTCGAGTAGCTTTGTGCGAAATTCCAAAACAAACAAACAAGTCAACATATTGAAACAACCAAAATACATTCCAAACACTTGTTTTTAATAAAATTATATATTTTATCTGTTATTTTCTGTACTATAATTCTTGGAGTTAAGTCAATTTAATTCACTTTATAACCATTACAAAAATTAGGAAATAAATATAAATTATACTTTTATAGTTCAGGAATGACTACAGGTTATTACATGAAATCAAAAATGTTTATTGCAAGCAGCTTAAATTTCATAACGTTATATATTTAAATATAGTTATTATTTTTATTATGTTGACCTTCTACTCATGCCTGCCTTGCAACACAGAAGCCACATCAACTTTATATTAGAAGGTGGTATGCAGTTGCAAATGGAACACACAAGTCACTAACTTGAGGAAATTTACAGTTACAGTAAATAATGATTCCAACACTGAGATTCCAAATGAACACGAATAATTTATTTATTCTTTACTTATAAAAATACAACATATCATATGTTTTATTATTTTCTTTAATAATTCTTTCACAATACTCATTATCTATTATTCTTAGTACCTTCTTGATCAACATACGATGAATAATACTCAGGCACATTATAATTACTAGTTTCTTTCATGCAGTTTATTCTAATTCCTTAACTACATCAGATAATTGAGAGAAGTAGTTACTTACATCAAAGATGAGGAAGTGTTCTGGCCTTGATGTTAAATGAACAATGTAAGCATTTTGAACTTGGAGAAAATCTAATGAAAATTTTTTTCTTTGTTTCTGGGGAATTCCCACTGGTAAAATAGCATTTATTTTCATCCCCAAGAGAGACTTATTTTTAGCTCTAAACATAGCATGTTATTTGACGTTGATCTACTTAATTAAAAGTTAAACACATGGCACATGATGATATGGTACTTACTTAAGAGCGAGATACCTGATGAACAAATTAGTTAAAAGCCAGTCACCTGATGTTACTTGACAGACTACTTAACTAAAAACTAGCACTGTCATCAATGTTTTGAGATCAAAAACAAGAGTTTTATTTTGCGTTTAATGCAAAGTAAGTTTTCCTTATGATAAATTGTACTTTTTGTTAAGAACAAGCAAAAAAAACGTATAATGTAAGTATGGTACTTTCAGGACACTTTTCTTGGTGTCTTATTGCTGTTCAAGTAAACTTAAAATTATGTTCCCCATTGAATTTAAAGTATCAGGAGAAATCTAGTAACATCAATCGTAGTATAATATTCTGTACAATTGAACATTACAACCATACAGAACTGATACACGGAAACAGTAAAATATAAAGGTTTAATGTATATTATCAAGAAAGTTGAATTTTGAGGAAACTCTTGTGCAACATACTGAAGTAAATGCATTCCCTCAAAAAATATGTTTAGTCATATTTGTCAAACAACCCAAAGAGATTAGATGTTAAGTTATTAATTAGTATAGGTGCAATGGTGTTTTTTATATTAGTTTTAATTGTTGTGTAAGTAGGGGTTATTTGACTTTTGCCTTTATTTATAATTGTTTTCCTACTCATCCAATCGGATCAGCAGAAATACTTGTTGAGTTTTTTATTTTTTGCTGGAATGACTCCTGTTCCATGAATGTATTCTGAATATCTCCTCGTAAATTACTGCTCTGTATATTTAGAATCATCAGTTATACCACAATTATAAACATTTATTCATCAGTTATACCACAGTTATAAACATTTATTCATCAGTTATACCACAGTTATAAACATTTATTGTAAAATCTCCTAAACTTAGACATCATTGTGACCTATTCCACAACAACAATTATTCTTTCACAATTGTTCATAAAGTCCGTTGAAAAAAAACTATTTCTATGGATGTGACTTGCGTATTTGACACTGAATTTGCGTGTACAGTTACAGCCTTCACCATGTGTTGTTTACATTGGTGAAAGGAAATTACAAAGTAAAAAGTAACGTATTTGAGAACTGTTTTTGGTACAGAATTTATATTTATAAGTAACATTATTTCATTTTAACTTTACATACTACTAAAGATATTTCTATAAAATATATTTTAAAATCTTCTTGTAGGCAGTTATTTATTATATTTAAAATCGGATTTTAAACTAAACTAAACAGGCCTCTAGTTGATACTGTCATAAACACTAAAAACATTATATTCCTTAAGTCCACAAATTAAATGTTAATATAAAACAGATTTCTAAATACTTTTTAGTGTCATGTGATATTTTGGAAGCTTATTTTGTTTAAATTATTTCTTTTTGATGTCTAAAGACAAAGTCTGTGGTAATTTAAGAAATAGAAATTCAAATTGCTGATATTGGCAAGCTAGAATATAAAATAAGATTGTTTGTTTTGTTTTCTTGAATTTCGCACAAAGCTACTCGACGGCTATCTGTGCTAGCCGTCCCTAATTTAGCAGTGTAAGACTAGAGGGAAGGCACCTAGTCATCACCACTTACCGCCAACTCTTGGGCTACTCTTTTACCAACGAATTGACCGTAACATTATAATGCCCCCACGCCTGAAAGGACGAGCATTTCTAGTGCGACGGGGATGCGAACCCGCGACCCTCAGATTACGAGTCACAAGCCTTAACATGCTTGGCCATGCCGGGCCCATATAAAATAAGAATAAGCTGACCTTAATCGGCCCTGAACTGGAAGGTAGACAGAGAGCTGGAAAATCTTTGTCTTTCAGTAAAAAATCTATCCAGACACTGTATCGAACAATATAATCCACTTTGCAAAATTCAACTCAATGAACCTCACACTAAAAACCTAAATAAATTTGTAAACTGTGCAATAACTCCTTTCACCAAGGCATCAGCATTGCCAGGTAGTTAAGGCATTCGACTCGTAATCTGAGGTTCGCGTGTTTGAATCCCCTTCGCACCAAAAGTGCTCACCCTTTTAGCCATAGGGATGTTATAAATTGATGGTCAATCCCACTATTTATGGTCAATTCATTAGTAAAAGAGTAGCCCAAGAGTGGACAGTGGGTGGTGATAGCTAGCTGCCTTCCCTCTAGCCTCACACTGCAAAATTAGGGATGTCTATTGCAGATAACCCTCCTGTAGCTTTTTGTTAAATTCAAAACAATTCAAATTAGAAACTAACAAACAACTCCAATAAATCTTAAATCGTCCCGAAGGTTAAAGTTTTATTTGTTGTTGTTAAGCAGAAAACTGGGTGTTTTATACTTTAACAGCATTAGTATTTTTGCATGTCACGAACATTAACAAAATGAAAAACATCTGTGTAATGAGTAGTTTAATGTGTAAACTATGTAAAATTGATTCTGTAACAAGATTATAAAAGCCACAAGTGTTCCAAACAATATTAACTGATGAAAAATTTTTCAAAAATCTTACTTCATCGCAAGTGTTAAGTTGTATTGATGCTATCAAGCTGTTTGCAAAAATGAAGTGGAAAATGAACTTCGTGAAAAGGCCGTGGAATTGTGGTACTCTTTTAACCACATGAGAAAGTCCATTAAAAAAACGAAACAGTTGAAATTGGACACTTTCTTCAAATACATTTGATTGAGATTTTGTGTACTTATGCATATTTTGAATATTTATTTTTGTTCTATTCTAATAAATATAGTAAAAACAGTATAATAATTTTATTCACAAACGTCTTACTTCCCTTGAGTCAAGCAAGAATAACGTTCCACTCCAAAGCTATAAATAATTAAGGAAATGCATGTTCACAGTCTAAGATGGAAAACCTGCCTAAGCCGGAAAGTTTAGTCGGTCCCGTGCGATTCCGCTTTAGACAGTATCGTGAGTCCTGCACCCGAATGAGCTGGTTATGCCGAGCCTTTTAAAGTGGCGATAACCCTAAATTCTCATTAATAAAATATTCTGTTGAAAATTATTTTCCAAGTGAAAGTTAAGGATTCGCATGAAATTACTCACCATTTAAGTGATAAGTGTGTGTTTGTGTTTTCTTATAGCAAAGCCACATTGGGCTATCTGCTGAGCCCACCGAGAGGAATCGAACCCCTGATTTTAGCGTTGCAATAAGTGATAAGTAACAGGTGGAACAGAAAAATAATTAAGGTAAATAAAATTCTTAAATATAATAATATTTATAATAATAATCTTAATAGCGTTCGTTATTCAAAAGTAATTCGCTCTCTAATACATGATATGTTTAGTAGACTTTGCAATATAGTTCACTAAATTTTAGAAAATTTGTTACTAATATAGAAATTCTCACTTGGAAACGTATTGTTAAACAATGTTGAGTAAAGTACATTGTCACTGTATAAAAAGCCAGGTAACAATACTCGCACAATTACACTTGACGTCATTATTAAGGTATTATAATTTTCATATGAATTTTGCTAAATGAGACGGGGGGGGATAAAATCTCAGATAAATGATAATAAAGAATGAATTGATACCTCTCAATCAAAACTTTCCATACTTTATTTTGTACGATGTTTCGATTGTTTGTCTGTTTTTGAATTTTGCCCAAAGCTACACGAGGGTTACCGGTACTAGCCGTTCCTAATTTAGCAGTATAAGACTAAAAGGAAGGCAGCCAGTGATCAGCATCCATCGTCAACTCTTGGGTTACTCTTTTACCAACGAGTAGAGGGATTAACTCTCACGTTATAATGCCCCTACGGTTAAAATAGCAATCATATTTGGTGTGAAGGGGGTTTCGAATAAACTAAGTAATAAAAATCAGTACTGATAATGAATGTGTTTTATGACATAACAGTATATGTAAAAGAACATAAATAAATCTATAGATATCAAATAAATGTTTCTGCTTTAAAATGTCTAAATGAAGTAAATATAAAATGAATCAAAGAACGTTTCTCATTTTAAGTCAATATATTGTAATGTGGATAATATTAGATAATTTTCACCATTCGATGTATTCTTGTACTCATCATTAACAACCTGAAATGACTTAAAAATATCAACAACATGGAACTATATTATCATAGTTGTTATGGTGAACTAATTGTGAAGTTCTCTCTTCCTTACTAATGTTAAATATAAATAAAGGAAAAATCCACGAAAGTCTTAGATACCTAATACCATGTGGTAATGATCAGTAGTTCATTCTGCGAATATTACAAGACCTGCGAATTTAAACTTCATTAATGTTTAAATTTATTCAGAAAGTTTAAGAGTTTACACAAATGAAATCTGATGTATTTGAAACAAATAAATTTTTGTGTGTGCAAAACTGTATTTACGAACGAGTATGCAACATCAAGAGTTAATTTGTTTTAAAGTGAGAGTCAGTGATCATGGAGGTGAAACATTGTCCTGAATCTGAGTGTTCTCATCTGTTAAAATAAAATTAGGTCCAGTGATACTAGTGAAAGTGGTTACCGAGACCTAACATGTATTAATATAAGGCATAACATTCCTAATGACATACACGTTTGAAGGTCCATGAAGATGATCATTAGTGAACCATATTTTCAACTTGTCATTATCAATGATGCATTCTAGTTAATGTAAAATTATAAATATTGATCTGGTAATGAAAGGCTGGTATACAATTACACGTTTAATAGTAACAATCATAAAGAGCATTTGTATGAAAGTCTGATGATGGTTTTTACCGCAACACTTCTTCTTGTCGTAAGTAATACAGAAAACTTATTGTGTGGCTTTGTGCTAAAACCGACAAACAAAATAAAAAGGATCAAAACTGAACTACTAAAGAATGATTATGCTCAGGTTTTTGTCGTTCTGTTGTTGTTTTAAACAGATGGCCGAATTCTTTATCTTAGCTGTTTTTATCCAAAGACTGATCCTATCATGAAATGATTAAATTCGTTTAAATCCCACCCGTACTTTTTTCAATTTCGGGATTTTCTGAACTTTAGCTGCAGTAAGATAAAATTTAAACAATGATTTTAACAACCTTGTTAGTCACCAACACATTCTCCTGGAGAGAATACCTCATGTCGAGTATGAAGTTAAAGAAAGTAATGAGCTACAAGTTAGCTAAACGCCTATCAGACTGTCTGTTTTATTGTTTCGAAATATAGATTTGGTTCATCGTTTAATACAAACTTTCAAGGAATATACAGAGTTATACATTTCTAACAGAAAACCTTATGTTTTCTATAGATCTGGGTCTTTCTACCATTCAGATCAAATAATTCTAATTTAAAGTGATGGAAGTAGAATTTAAACAGGAAATTGTCGATATCCTTATTTATATCAACACCTTTAACATATCCTATATTCAATTAACATAAAATAATTAAGAGCAGCACAATATCTAAACTTGTTTAAGATGTATAATCTAATTTCAACATTCATATTCTTGATTTACTGTAATTTTGCGTCAGTCATCGCAGGCTACAAGTTTCAAATTTTAATATCTTGAGTGTTTTGTGTATACATATAAGTGATAGCTGTTTTCATAAAAATAATTCATTGCAGTTAATACCTTGAGATTTCACTATTATGATGCTAAATAGAGAGAATTAACATCCTAGGACAGAGTAAAATATCCCTCGACATGACCACGGTGGTTAGTGGGTGCTCGGCGAGCAACATGGGAGTTGCAGTTTCGATTCTTCATCGGGAAATAAAAAAAACAAAACACAAAAGCGGATTAAAATATTCACATGGCTAAAATGTTTAAAATTAAAAAAATAAATTCGCTTGTTCGCCAAGTATTGTGGTGTACAAAGTGAACAGATACAAGGATCCTCGATCCTTTAATACTAAACGAAGCGAAGCATCAAAAGAGAGAGAGAAAAAAGATGTTGTACGCATGAAAGTTAATTTCATTGCAAATTGAATGAAGCTGTGAGAGACTGATGACGTAACAAACAACCTATTGGTAAAATGTCAAAAAGTACAGTGGAGAACGTGAGCAGCAAGGGCGCCTTTATTGTGCAAACAAACTACATTGTTACGAAATAACGTTTAGTTTGGTGTTTGGAACAATGGAACGGATGATTTTGGACGAACAAATTTATATTTAAATTCAATCATTGTGTATAGATTTACCAAAGAGTCGATGAAATATTCCAGAAATAGTGTCTTATGTCAGCAGTAGAGGATGCAATACGCTTTATAACTGCATGGAATTCAAAATCTTTATGTACTGTAGACCATATTCATACAACTGATAGAATCTTCGGTCATCATAGAGATCATACTGTGTTAGTTCACCATGTTGTGGGCCCGGCATGGCCAAGCGTGTAAAGGCGTTCGACTCGTAATCCGAGGGTCGCGGGTTCAAATCCCCGTCGAACATGCTCACCCTCCCAGCCGTGAGGACGTTATAATGTGACGTTTAATCCCACTCTTCGTTGGTAAAAGAGTAGCCTAAGAGTTGGCCGTGGGTCTTACACTGCTAAATTAGGGACGGCTAGCGCAGATAGCCCTCGAGGCTTTGCGTGAAATTCAAAACAAACAAACAATCATCATGTTGTATCCTCTGGAAATCAGTCGTTTGGGACGAACTTCAAGATAACAATGAGTCCATAACAATCTTTGAAGAAATGTTAAGTTTATTTGATAAAGAATAAAAGTTCAGTGAATTGAACAGCTGCCACTAAGTCCAGATCTTATGGAATAACCTGTTAGTTGCTGGACTACATATTAAATTAAAGTATCAGATTCGCAAAATAAAGCTTTTAGAAATATTTTCAGGAATGATAAAATAAAATCACATCATAGTTTGTTAAAATACTTAATTTATATTTTATTAAGAAAAACCGACAAGCATTTCATCAAAGATCTTAATAGCGATTAACTCACAAAAGAATTTACCAGCATTTGAGTGGCCTGACTACTTCTTCTACAATGCTGTTGACCAGACTTGATTTTTTAAAAAAAAATGTTTAGTTATTTCAGTTAGGTATTAAATGTGACGTTAGGATGTACTATGGGTCCGGGGTGGTAATGCTTGACCCGTCCTTCATAGTATTCACATTGGTATGTGTTATTTCGTAAAATTCTGACATCAAACAACTCAATCATCTTTTGAGTCAACTAAATCTCTTACTGTCTTCTCACCAGTCCCATAAGGAATCCTTGAAAGTATCTCTAATGACTACTCCTCGTGCCAGATCATCACTGAGAAAATTGAAAGAAATCAATAACAAATCGATGATTATAAGAATACAATTCTAACTGAGCTACAGTACCGAACAGGTGATAATTATTCCTTTAGATCATTCTAGTCTATTAATGTAAAATTAGGGAAGATTATGTCCCTTTGGAAAACGTCATGAGAAAATTACATTTCTACGTTTAATGATAAAAATAATACATATATAAAACTTATCCTTAATACCATTATTTATCCTTAATACAAACTTAACAGGAGTCACTTAAGGCTAACCAGTTTAAAGTTCGACTTTAAATACAGTTACAAATAAAAGTCTATTTACTTAAGATGTGCAGTCGGGATTAAAGTACACAAGTAATTAAGTCAAGGAACGAGAATAAAGAATGAACTGGTGTTCAAAAACACAAATAAAACTTTATATTAAGATAATAAGAAAGAACATGTTCAGACTAGATATGATTTACTGAAGTCTAATAAAACCTCTTTAATAATGAAATAAAAAACATTAATAATGATCTACTGAAGTCTGAACCTCTTTACTAAAGAAAGAACATGTATACACTAGTATGATCAACTGAAGTCTAAAATCCATGAAAGAACATGTACAGACTAGATATGATTTACTGAAGTCTTAAAACCTCTTTACTAGAGAAAAAACATGTACAGACGAATTACGATCTACGGAAGTATATAACCTTTTTATTAATGAAAGAATATGTACACACTAGTTGTAATTTACTGAATTCTTAAAACCTCTTTACAAATGACTAGTTACAGACTAGTTATGAACAGTTAAGATCTAAAACCTTCTTTACTTATTAGAGAACACGTACAAACTGTTTATGATCTACAAAAGTTTAAAATCCCTTTAGAAAATAAAGAACATGTATGGATTAGTTATGAACTACTAAAATCTAAAACCTCTTTACAAATGAAAGAACATGTACAGAAAAGTTATGATCTATTTATTATTGGTTATCGAAACTTGGCTTCTTTAGTTGAAAGCAAAACTAAACTTTGCCAAATATATTTAGCATCAGTAGTATTTTAATGATATCGTTTGATTTGTTTAGCTTGTTGAAACGTCTGACGCAACGTTACTAATATATATTTTAATATCGATGTCTGTTTTAGTTAAATATATTTATAAATGTATATAACTTGGCGCAAAATGTGTGAAAATTCCTCCTACTCTTCAATGTGAATCCTCTGTAGTTAAATAGTTTATAATGTTTGAATCTATAAACGGTCCTTGTCAAATATCTGTTCCTGATACAAATTCTCCTGAACCAAACAAATTACGAACCTTAATTTCACGCCTATGTCTTGCACGGATAAACACCGTTACATACTGGGTGGAGTACCTCATTTATATAAAGCAAGGAAAAACGCCCCCCCCCTCATTTAAACGGACACGTAAATTTTCTATTTTTCCAAACAATATCGCTATTATTTCTACAAACATGCATGTATTATTGGTTTAATAAAATACGTGCGTCACGTTGGTTTATATTTATAGGCGCGAGGAGAGTTTCTTAACTTCAGGCAAAAATATAGACGAAACATTAATGTTGATTTTTACAACCGACAATTTTCTACAACTTTAGTGAAGACTTGGAAATATCATTGAAATAACAGTAAATTTGTCAATCTATAATAATAGACGTGTTTTACTCGGTTTGACTAGTAACTAAGTCATAAGGTCATAATGCATTCTAACATGACCATGATAGTTAGGAATATACAACTTCAAACTGTACTGCAGTGAGATTCAAGTGAAAGATTAACAGTCTAATGAATCATTTTCTAGTTTGGTGTCTAAGTGAAGATTTTGTCTCATTTATGATGTTTTGGGTAGACAAACAAACGTGAGTGGCAATTGTCTTTTAAAGTATCTGTCATTGTTGATTTTAGTCTATATGTTATTAGTCTAATAAAGTTGGTTCAATTTATCAGTTGTAGTTTGAATATCTTTACTAACGATTTCGTAACTTACGACAAATTTGATTTGTATTTGATTACTTATCACCAAAACCTTCTCTGTAGATCCAAACTCAACAGTTACATTGGATAATGTGTAAGTAACGTAAATTAGTGCTTAAGTGTGCATGCACATTTCATATCTTCAAATTGCAGTTGACTATTCAAGCACTCTTGTCTGCTGGATATTGAAGTAATTACACTGATTATGGTTATGTTCATCAGATAAAACCAGAGTTGTTTGATGCCGGACTTGAAGGTACAGGTTATTTACGTTCATGTTTAACTAAGCGGATACTTGTTCTTTCCATTAATAATTAATTCATCTTGGCGACAGTTACTGGTGGTATCATTTTGAGTGCCAGAACCAAACATCGGCCTTCCAGTTGACGAAATTCGACCAGAAATAAGGAAAGTTTCCAGTTGATCAAAATCTGTTGATAGTCTTTGTAGTGGAAGACTGATACAGTTAGATGTAGTGGAAGACTGATACAGTTAGATGTAGCGGAAGACTGATAAAGTTAGATGTAGTGGAAGACTGATACAGTTAGATGTAGCGGAATACTGATACAGTTAGATGTAGTGGAAGACTGATACAGTTAGATGTAGTGGAAGACTGATACAGTTAGATGTAGCGGAAGACTGATACAGTTAGATGTAGCGGAAGACTGATACAGTTAGTTAATGATTTGAAATATTACTTTTATCATATTTAATTTTCTACTGCTATTTTTTATACTTGCTTGGTTCTGGTTCTTACAGCAGTCACGTGTGCAGTAGTGGAATGTTAATACTCACTGCTTAACCTAAACTGTCTTGATACTTAGTATTGAAGTTATGCCTTGTTTTTAATTATTTATGCTTACACTAATTTGTATTTACAGAATATATATTTACAAGTAATGACTTAACAAAAATCTAAAGAGAATTAACCTTTTCATAGCTTGGGTTTAGGTACGTGCACTATTTGTTATATTCGAGTTTCGAATAATAAAAACATTCGTTGCTACTGTTTTCTCAAACTGAAATGTAGTTTAAAGTAAAACAAAAACCTCTGAAATAAAGAAACGTATAAATTATCAGTTCTAAACAAGCATCAGATCCCAGAAATCGTACATAAAGCTACTCAGTGTGTTAAAACTGTTAGTATACAATCACTCAAACCATCAAATCCTTTTTTAAGTCTGAAACTTTTCTCAGACCGTACCATTTTCTGTTAAGGTTGTTGTTTTGAATTAAGCACAAAGCTACACAATGGGCTATCTGTGCTCTGCCCACCACGGGTATCGAAACCCGGATTTTAGCGTTTAAGTCCGCAGACATACCGCTGAGCCACTGGGAGGAAACTTAGTTTTTGAACTGTACATTTCGTGTCGCAGTTGTTTTCCAAAATAAAATGACTTAGTGGTAAGTGTATTTCTACATGCATACGCACGAGAGTATAAACTATAATCGTTTATATTAATGTATCAGCTACATAGCAATGAAAACAAAAGTATTAAGAGGGAATGCTCAGTAGCCGCGGCTGAAATACAATTTTAAATCGGTCAAACGATGGAGTTAGGAGTTAAGATTGTTGTTAACAATAAAAACACACACTCGAAGCCATTCAGAGAACTGCTGAAAATAGTTTGTCACGTATTTTTTTTTTAGCGTTAGATTTTGAATGTAACTTAAGTGGAAGATTATAATGTTCCGTGTTTCTATGATACACGTGTGTAGAGGGGACCACATAATACTGACTGTTTAACTCGAGAGCAAATCGGAAGTAAAACAAACACGGTTATAACAATGTATAAGCTCAAAGGACAAGTTACGTACTGTGTAGCAACATGCACTTAATGAGACAATAGGTAGGTTAAATACAAATACGGCTATCTAGGCATACTGCGCACAAAGAAGTAAATTTTAAGATACTTTGGCCAAATTATCGTAACGTACAATATGAATTTTAGTACATTGTTTCTTCGGTCCTGGAGGCACAATTGAATTGTATTCAATATGTATTAATGAAATGCGGGAGCAGAATTTATTTAAACTCTAAATGAATGTGCTATTTAAACTGTCTTCAGAAGACAAAACCCGGGCTCTCAGTAGGACATGTTTATTAATTTACAGAAACAAGTTTCTTACTTACTTTTTCTGTTTATTTATCATTGTATTTACCGGGTAAAGCATTGAAGTGGCTCTAATTGGCATCGAATTACTTAAGCTATTTTTATGACTTCCTCGTGAACTATATGATAAGTAACTGATGGGAATAAAACTAGCAATGTACGCCTGTTTCTTCTTTGTGCATTCTGTCTTGTCTGAAATAGATTTGATCTTGCTGGAATAGACTAATTGAAAAAAAAACACAACCTTTTACTATAGTATGAACTCGCCAGATGAAAGCGTTCTTCTAGAAAAAGCCAGTTATTTAACAGATCTTCCTGTTTAAAACGAGATCACGCAAGATAAATATGCTGGTTATCAACCGACACCTATCATGTTTATAAAACAATAAGGAACAACATTTTACGTATGTTTCATCAAAATTGGATATCTTTGTGTATAGTAAAAAGATAACAAATCTCTTTCCATATTAAAAAATGATTTGTTTGTTCCATGCAATGTAAGAAAGGTAGTCAAAGTATTTTAAGTTGTTTATTATGAAACTCGAGGAAGTACAAATCTCTAAAAGTAAATACAGGTAGCTGTAAGGGCTAGATTAGGTGTTCATGTGTTGCGAACTTATTTCTACTGTAAGCTGTCGTATGATAAATGGTTTTAACAAGTACAAACGTGTTATGGTCTACTGAAGTCTAAAACCTCGTTACTAATGAAAGAACAAGTACAAACTAGTTATGATCTACTGACGTCTAAAACGTCTTTACTAATCAAGGAACATGTACAGGTTATCATTAGAAGATTTTCGTCTTCCATAGATCATAACTAGTCTGTACATTTTCCTTCATTAGTAAAGACGTTTTAGACTTCAGTAGATTATAACTAGTCTGTACATATTATTTAATTATTAAGAGCTTTTAGACGTCAGTAGATCATAACTAGTCTATAAATGTTCTTTTATTAGTAGAGAGGGTTTAGAATTCAGAATATCATAACTAGTCTATTCATGTTTGTTCATTAGTAAAGAGGTTTTAGATTTCAGTAGATCTGATTTAGTCAGTACATGTTTTTTCATCACGAAAAAGGTTTTAGACTTCCTTAAATCATAACTGGTCTTTAAATGTTCGTTCATTAGTAGAGACTAGTTTTGATCTGCTAAAGTCTGAAACCTCATTGCTAAAAAAAGAACGTTTTACGGTTATGATCCACTGATATCTAAAATCTCTTTACTAATGAAAAACATGTACAGACTAGTTCTGATCTTCTGAAGTCTAAGCCCTCTCTACTAATAAACAAACGCGAACAGACTAGTTATGATCTACTGAAGTCTAAAAGCTCTTAATAATGGAAGAATATGTACAGACTAGTTATGATCTAATGAATTCCAAAACGTCTTTATTAATGAAGGAAAATGTACAAGCTAGTTATGATCTATGGAAGACGAAAATCTATCTACTAAAGAAAGAACATGTATAGACTAGTTTTGATCTACTGAAAAGTAAACACTCTCTACTGATGAAAGATGTTCAGACTAGTTATGATCTACTGAAGTCTGAAACTCTTTACTAAGAAATGAACATTTATAAACTACTCATGATCCATTGATGTCTTAAACATTTCTACTAATGAAAGAACATGTACAGACAAGGTGGGAACTACTTAATTCTAAAATCTCTTTACTAATGAAAGAACATTTGCAGATTAGTATTCAACATCAATATCTATACAGTAACAGTATCGAACGTCAATATCCATAGAGAAAAGTATCAGACGTCAATATCCATACTCTAACAGTATGCAACATCAATATCTATACTGTATCAGAATCCAAGGTCAGTATCTATACTGTGACAGTATCAAACGTCAATATCTATATTTTAACAGTATCCGATATTAATACCTATGCTGTAACAGTATCAAACATGAATATCTATAGTGTATCCAACATCAATATCTATGCTGTAACGGTATCCAACATCAATATCTAAAGTGTAACACTATGAAAAGTCGATATATGTACTGTAACAGCATCCGACATAAATATCTGTATTCTAACAGTATTCAACATCAATATCTATACAGTAACAATATCAAACATGAATACCTATAGTGTAATAGGATCCAACATCAATATATACTCTTCAAAAAAGAAACGCAAAAGGGATATTTTTGTTATTTTAAAGAGAAATACATGTAATAACGTTACAAGCTCAGAGTATGTGATGTTACACGTGTTAAGGCACTGATTGTGAGACCAAAATGACAATAAAAGTTGCGCACTTTAAAAACGGAGGAAACATCGGAATTTTCGCCAAAACGCATTCGTGTTCAATAAATGTATAGCTCAGTGTTAAGTCACCGACACGAAATTCAGTTACGCCAAGACTGACTGAAGCACAACGCAACAACGCCATTGGTCATTGAAAGCAATCTCGATCAGATGTAGCCAGAGCTGTAATTGTTCACCCAAGCACCATCAAAAGGCTATGGAATCGTCATCAACAACATGAATCAACTTGTGACCGTCCACGATCTGGCAGACCTCGTGTGACCACGCCCGCACAAGATCTCTACATCCGGTTACGTCACCTTCGGGATAGGACCACCACTGCGACGTCTACTGCCTCAACCATACCAGGGCTGCATAGGATTTCCGATCAGACGGTACGCAACCGTCAACGAGATTCTTAGGCCCCATGTGCAACCTATCATAGTAAATGTCAACGACGTTTTTCAACATGACAATGCCCGTCCTCACACAGCCTGACTCATCACCGTCTTTTTGAGACACCACAACATCAACGTTCTTCCCTGGTCCTCCAGATCACCAGATTTAAACCCCATCGAACATCTTTGGGACGAGTTGGATGTTGTAGCCATCTATGTTTCCTTCGGTCATACCATCACTATTTATTCTCTCTACCCGACTTCTGAAGAAACCTATGATCAGTCACACCTTGATGCCCTCTTTGAGCAGATACCGTCTCCCTGTTTAATCCTGGACGATTTTAATGGACATAATCCCCTCTGGGGTGGTGCTGATACTGATGGGAGGAATTGTTCCATAAACCATATACTCTTAAATCACAATCTATCTCTATCTCTCTTCAATACTGGTTGTTATACTTATTTTCATGTACCTAGTCTGTGTTTTACTGTTATTGATCTTTCTATCTCTCTCCCTTCACTTTTCTCGTACTTTTATTGGAGGATTAAAAGTAACCAACGAGGCAGTGATAATTTTCCTGTCATTCTGAGAGATGAAAAAAGCTAAAAAAATACGTAGGTACAAACTGACTTGGAAGCTAAAAAAATAGAAAAAAATGAATTAATTGACAAGTAGTGTATGTTCTACAAAGACGTGATAGAATAGAGAACTTAGATGGCGCTACCTGTAGTTGAGCACGTGGAAGAACTAGTTTTTTTATTTGTGTGTAAAAAGAGACTTTTTTTCCCAACTGATTGAAAACAGTGCTAATTTTCTACATTGGATATAGCTTATTAAGTCTAGGACAAAACACAGCTTTCAAATGAATGGACTTAAAGATGTATATGGTGACACGTGTTGTTGTGCGTCTACTCCTCTGGGAATTTTTCCAGAAATACTTGAAAAAAATGTTAATTCTACAGTGATTACCAAAAATGGGTAAAAAGTAATAATTGGCACTCAAATAAAAAGTTGTAATTATACAGTGATAACCAATACAAGTATCTTGAGTTTATAAATTCGTGCAATGTAACACGAGGACTGTTTATTGCAAACATTTTTAATTTTTAAATGGCAGATTATAGATGGAAGGCAATTAGTTAACAACATTTACTACCAAATGTTAGGGTTTCTCTAATCGAATATTGGGAATTAATTGTCAGGCTTATAAAGAATCCTAAGCCCTAAAGTTCGCAACGCTATTTGTTTGTTTTTTTTGGTATTATTATTTCGCGGTGACGGGTCGCAAACATTGGATTTCCAAATACGTAATCGATGCATTAATCACTGGGCCATGTTTGACCAAAACAGCACATACATAAATAACAGCATGTCTCATATATAAACTTCAGATTTCTCTGTCACCAGCTGCAATGACGACAAATCACATAAACAAATTTACATGTCGTATGATAAACAACAGGAAAAATGAATGGTTCAGTAATAAATAACTAATGTTGAGATGGTGTAAACATTAGTTGAGGTTTGGATGTCAATCGTTGTAATGTTTGGTGTCACCTACTTATTATCGTGAACTAATTTTGTCTCTCTACCGTAAATGTATCAAAACAACATTTTTATTGTATGTTTTCATTGTACAACTGGCATGTTTTCTGGTGGTTTAGAATACAATTTGCACGCTGTTTCGAAAATGAGTGAAAGAAATAAAATGAATGTTCTCCTATTGACTAATCGTAGCAGAGGTACTTAATTATTTAGAAGAAATGTAAAAAATAGAGATGATATAATTATGTTGAAATCATCAAACAAATTTGTTGGTGAACTTTGTAATCATTTATTTTATTGCACCAAACGATTGTCCACTTTATCTGAATATAGCATCCATTTATGTTGCGTTAGACAATTGTTATCTTTGCCTAACTAAATCTATTTTATTCTATTGTGACTGTAAATTACAAACTGCGGCTAGTTGTCATGGAAAAACAGTTTTTTTGCGTTCAGGGTATGGATATCTTGTACAAACTGTAGCAGTAGAAATGGGAAGTCTAATAGTCGTTGTTTCTATGTGCGCCTTACATTTTGTTGAATAGTTTTTATATAACTTGGGAATGTTATAAATCAGTCGATGTAAGGCTATAATACAATGAAATGTTACATATCAATCGGTGTGAAGCTATATATAACGAACTGTTACAAATCAGTCAGTTTTAACAGGTGACATGTCGTGTATTTTATCTAGGTAGCAATGGGGAGTGTAGCATGGCAAACGGAAGGCAGTCCTAGCAGCTGTGTATCGTAATGTTTGTAATTTTCTTTTATGAAAGAGTCGGGCATGTCACAGAGTAGCATGCAACTGTACTTGACCGAAAGGTCTAATGTATACGAACAGAATGGTTTGAGGGGTACATCCCTTGTTTTTACCGCTAATCCTTCAAAGGAAGGAGATGCGTTGACTGATACGTGATGCAATTATGTTAATATGGGTTGACCAGGTAAATTTAGAATTAAAATGGACATCTAGAAATTTAGAAGGGTATCACAGTATCATGGACTTCAAGTTGTACCTTGGACGTTCTTTTCTTTTTCTTTTAAAAATAAAATGGCTTAAGATTTGTGAGGATTAAGTGCTTCCTGCCATTTGTCGTGATGGTAGTCTGTACACGATAAGCAGGTCAGTAGATGTACTAAACAGCTGTCATCGGCGTATTATGAATCACGAGTGTGAGTAATGGCAGGGAAAGGAGTGCCATTCACAGAGAATGTATAGCAAAGGGCTGAGCATGGAGCCTTGGGGACTTCCACTAATATGGGGAACGAGTGAGAGAGTTCATTGTTAACTTAAACTCTGGCGAAAGCTACCTGTCCAATGGGTAAAGGTATACGGACTGTTCATGGAGAATAGCTAAAAAAGGAGAGAGTTATGCTACACTGAATCAAAAGCTTGCCTGACATCAAGGCTACCTGGTTCCGGTTAAATTTGTTTTGGAATTTCGCACAAAGCTACTCGAGGGCTATCTGTGCTAGCCGTTCCTAATTTAGCAGTGTAAGACTAGAGGGAAGGCAGCTAGTCATCACCACCCACCGCCAACTCTTGGGCTACTCTTTTATCAACGAAAAGTAGGATTGACCGCAATTATAACACCCCCACGGCTGAGAGGGCGAGCATGTTTGGCGCGAGTCGGGCGCGAACCCGCGACCCTCAAATTACGAAGCGCACGCCTTAATGCGCTAGGACATGCCAGGCCCAGGTTCCGGTTAAAAGCTTGAAATATAGATTCAGTGACTCAAACGAGGTGATCATCAGTTTGACGTTTTCGTCGTGAGACGTTCTGAATATTTGCCAGGCGATTATTAGTCTCAGCGAAGAAACTAAGTCTGTTAGTAACAGAGGCAAATATTTTTTACACCCGATGGGGGGGATGATTTTTGCAACCATTTATATGGACTGTTCAATTTCCAAATTAGTAATCTCTGATTACGTGAACCTGAAAGCTGTAAACATGCAGTCACAGAATAATCTTGTTGCCACGATACTTCAAGGTTTCCATGTAGGTTTGTATAAGTAAGATGTTGTAAACAGTTTTCAAAATGTTAATAGAATAAAGACAAATGTGTCACAAATAAACTGCCACATGAATTTATTCCTGCACACTGCACAGTACAAAAGATGGCCAATATACTTGACAAAGTTACAAATAACTTTCATTGCATGAATTACTTTATCAAATATTAATATGATTAGTAATTACCCTTGGTAAGTTTATATCTACTGTAAAGCTGTTCATGTTGTTTGATAAAAATAATTAAAATGTCTTTGCGAACTCTTGAAAATTTCACATCAATACAATGTAGCACATAATTATTCATACTTTTCAGTGAAGTAAGATTCATTTAGTCCTCTAGTCTACATGTTCCCAAACACAGACCTCCTTTGTGATGATCTATTTATGAATTCTTTCATAAGCTCTTTTATATTTATCTTATCGACCTCAACTTTGTGAGTGTGACAAACTGCCACATGGTTGAGGCGGCACTGAGACATAGTTGACCTCAACCACGTCTTCAACCGTCTTAATGCAGAAAAGCTGCATTCACATTCGCAGCTGGATTCTGGACATAACAAGACAATTTTTCATGAGAAGAAACACTTCACTAAATATCTGCTGGCTCGTTTCATGCATTTTACAGTAAACATCCTTCGCACCTTTCAGATATACTGCTTTTGTTGTTCCTTTGAACATGGGAACTGAAACTCGAGCGGTTGTGCAGATATTTCTGGATAGAAGTTTATAACCGAGTTGTCAATCTTGCCAGATGTGATCATGTTCTCAAGTGCCAGATAGTGCCTCAAGTCATTGTTGTCTGCATTGAATCTAGTGGTCAGATGTTCTATAACTGTGTCCACAAATTCAAAATATTGGCTTCTGTAGTAATCTCTAGCTGTTGCAGAATGGTGTGCTGAGCCATCACTTGTGATCCTTCTGGGGGGTCTGCGAATGCATGGCAGTTCAATAGGTATCAAATCTAGAGAAGTTACCTTTTTCTCAACTTCATCAAATATCTCATTGTAATTTTCATCTCTTCACAATATCCGCAATTGTTCAACTGTCATTGCAGATGCTTCAATCATGCCAGACTTTGTTGCAGATGTTTCTTGGAAAGCACGGTTTAGTTCCTCTAATGCAGCTAATGGATGCTAAGCCATCAACAATCCTAAAACTGTCATTTCTTTGTCAAATCTGTCCAGCAGACCTCGTGCTTTTACTGCTACATCTCATTTTTTATTTGCTAATTCAAACAAAGAATTAACAATGTTATTGTAGTGATCATTAGCACATGTAATTGCAGAAAGGCGGCACAACCAGCGTGTTGGACACAGTGAGTAGATGTATTTAACTGGACCATTGTGGCTGTCTGAGGATAAAATATTTTCAAAGATTGTCTTGTATTTGCCTGACCTCTGAAGCAAGACACCAAATTCATGAACACATTCACAAGCCTCAACTGCATGTTGCATTATTAATTTAGCCTTATGTGCTCCACAGTGAAAAAACAAAGCTGACGGTTGCTTCTCTTTTATTTTTCCTGGCATCCACTGTACACACCACTCATGTTAGCGGCTCCATCATAAGTTTGTGCTCTTAATCCTGACAGTGGTAAATTGAGTCTTGTACTGGCTTGAAGAACTGTCTAATTCGGATAGTTTCAGACGCTTGTTTGTCATAATTGGAATCTGTTTCTCAGATGACACAACAGTGTAAAATACAGTCTTTACTGAAAAACTCAAACGTACAACGAACGAAGGTAGAACAGAATGGAAGTGGGACCAGATAAGGGTAGGAATTTTGGTTAAATTATCATTTCGTTCAATCTAGAACGAAAAATAACCAGGGGCGGTCAGAAACTGTTGTTTCTCTTCACCCCACACAAGGCAAGAATAAATTAAGCAAGCGATTACGGAAATGATGATGGAGTAAAATTCTAGTGGCTTATTAGTTACTTCTTTATCTGAATACTATGGTCATGGATGACCACGAGGCCAATAGTTTATTAAATTTAAACAAGAGGAGCGTCATGAAAAGCTGAGAATCAATTCGGTCCAGCCCGCCGTAGAGAGGTCGAAGGAAGACTCGGCACCACACTCACAGGCTCACGATGATATGTATTGTTTGTGGCATGAAGAGAGCAGGAAGATGCAAACACAGTGCGTCGACATGATCAGGACTTGTGACCGCAAGGCATAATGGTTACTTAAAATTTTGAAGACATAATATAGATAACAGAACTTACATTTAAATATTAGATACCAAATAACGAGCCTCTTCTCAGGGCCGGGATCTATAGATCCTATCAGACGGAACTTTTGCTGTGGGGGGAAACGGGAGTACCCCGAGAAAACCCACTTTCACTGGCGAGGCGCAGAAAGAAACCAACCTTACCAGTGCCCGATGCTGAAAATGAAAAAGGGAACATGGATGATTATACACTTGAGTTTAAATTCAGGGCGTGTATGTAATTATAAGGCGAGAGGTATCGCTGCCACGAGCGTGGGGTAGCTGCTAATTGTGGAATTTGGTTTGTTAATGATGTCCGGTTTTTTGCTTTTTTGCAGTATTTGGCTGCAAGATAGGTGAGTCTTTTCTTGAGAGGCGGGATGGAGCTCGCTCTATCGATGTATGCTAACAGAGTGTATCTGGGCAGGCGGAGCGCAAGACGAATGGCAAGATTCTGGGCTTGTAATTTTTTAAGATGGGAAGAGGGAGCGTTTACCGTGATCATGCTACCATATTCGATTATTGGCCGAATATAGGTTCTGTAAATGGCGAGAATCGAGCTGGATCTACAACCACGGACTATACTACTGATGCGTCTAAGGTAGGAAATGCGTTTATAGACTTTAGAAAGGATAGATTGAAAATGATTTGTCCATGTAAGCTTTCTATTGAATGTAATGCCCAGGAATTTAACAGTAGACGAAAATTTAATTTCGGTGTTCGCCAATTTTAGTTTAACTCTCGAAAGAGATTTGTTTTTCCTCGTAATTTTGCGTTTAAATATTATGGCCTGTGTTTTAGAGGCATTAAGTTCAACCTGCCAGGTATTACACCAGGCGGTAATCTCATTTAACGTGGCTTGGACCTTTGTGGTAGCGAGGAGGGGATCACGTGACATGCTCCATACCGCGATATCGTCGGCATATTGCGACGCATAAGTATATTTAAGTGGCGGGAAGGGGATATCATTAACATAGAGAATATACAATAGAGGGCTAAGTACAGACCCTTGGGGAACACCTGCTGAGAGGTGAACAGTGTGAGAAGTAGCATTCTTGATTCTAACTTTTGCTGTTCTATTATCTAGGAAACTGGCTAACCATCTAGTCAGGGTGGGCGGAAAGTTAAATTGAAAGAGTTTAAATTTAAGCTCCTGGTGCCAGACAGAATCAAAGGCTTGCTTCACGTCTAAAAATAATCCGACTGTGGTGTGATTTCTGTTGAATCCTTGTGTAACTGATTCGGTTAACCGAACTAAATGATCAGCTGTCTGTCTATTTCTCCGGGAAGCATTTTGTATTTCAGAGAGTAGCTTTTCATTTTCCAAATACCACATTATACGATTGGCTAATATTTTTTTCCAACAGTTTCCCGATGTTATTGATTAGGCTGATGGGTCGATAATCTTTGGGATTGCTGGATGCAGGGTTTGTTTTAGGTAATACTTTAATTATGGCTGATTTGCACGGAGGTGGATAGTAGCCTGAATAAAAGGAAAGGTTGAATAAAGCTGTTAGGTGTTTTAAGAATAAAGGTGATGCTTTTTTGAGAATGATATTTCGTATACCATCCTCACCTGGGGCACTATTTTTCAAGGTTTTAATAATCAATTTGATCTCAGCCGGTGTAATGGTGTTATGTAAATGTTTTGTAAACGACAACATGTCGTGTTGTGTTTAAATTTTCATTTCTATTATTTATATTTCCATATTTATATTACTGTTTCAAAGTTTAAACAATAAAATACGTTGTTCTTCATTTAAAATAACATTTAGAATTTTCTAGAATTAGGTAGATCAAATATGTGACTATAAATGGAAATGTTTGGCGGCCTAGCGTCTAGACGTAGAGTCTCTGCAAAAACATACATGCGCAGATTACTCTGTCGAAGTTCCGGTGAATGTTCGAGAAAAGTAGGCTTACTAGTATAAAAGGACGGTGACGCGAGAAGAAGAGTCAGTCATTAGTTTATATTTAATTCAAGAAATAGTGTCTTTGTTCGAGAAGTTCGCTGTGTGGTTATTCAACTTAACTTTGTGATTAGAGCTAGATCTACAGAAACTATGATTTTGTTTCATCAATCTTTGTGATTCATTTGAATTACTCGTTGTGCTGAGGGTCGACACGTACGGGACTGTTTAAGAGAAACCGAGGCAAATTGGAAAACAACAAATTTGGGACATTCATCGTAAAAGGAACGTCATCAAAATTATTGAACTGTGAATTGTTTCAGGACTTTCATTCTAGATCATTATATTAGATACAGGCCAGTACCATTTTGTGTTGTAATTGATTTTGAATGTTAAAACTGAATATCTGTCATTGTTAATATATAATTTACGTTATATCTGTTACATATATATTAGTTTACTGTAATAAATTATACAAGCTGTTATCTGTGACTTTCTGTTGCGTTCATAAAACATAAAAAAAAACGTAACAAATGGGTTTTGCTAATTGTTGAAGGGCAGTGCTGTAGACACTGTTACTGTGGGGTAAACAGCACGGGAACTGAGAACTGAACGCAGCCATATTATTTTGAATTAAATTTCGAACAGTGCACAGATGAGTGTGATTAAAGTTCGGCGAGTTAGGCGTAGCGAAAACCTGTTTATAGAACTTAGCAAACAAATTGGCTTTTTCGAGGTCATTAGTAGCAACAATGTTAATGGAAGTGGGACTGAACTGTACAATGTATTTAAGCTGAACGCGCGAACCTCACAGTGAAAACACCTAAATAAAAACTAGCAATACAATTCGAGTAGAGGCTTCAAGCCGTTGAAATCGCTCCTTTTGTGTTATAATTATACAAGAAAATACAATATTTTTACTCTCTATGACAATAGAATATATTGTTCTTTTATCATAAAGCACCAACACTTTATTAGAGGGTAGTGATAATCTGAAATTTCATGGATTGATGAGAGCCACAAACACAGGTCTAATGAACCCTGTTGTAAAATCGAGGCTCAGACTAAAGGGTGATGTAGGGCGCGTCTAAATCCAAGCGGCCCGAACCTGTCGTTAACTGTACACTAAACGTACACTATGGTCAGCGACTTCAGCAGAGGCCTGGCATGGCCGAGCGCGTTAAGGCGTGCACTCGTAATCCGAGGGTCGCGGGTTCGCACCCGAGTCGCGCTAAACATGCTCGCCCTCCCAGCCGTGGGGGTGTATAAACTCCTGTGATCTAGAGCTGGCAGGCCATTTGTAGTTTGTAGCTGCATGAATCTTATGTGTATGTTGTGCGGTTTTCGTTCGCCATTTGTTCTTATGCATGTCTAGCCAGTTTAATTGTCGAACGCCTTGCTCTCCTTAGCTGCTGAAGTCTGTTTTGTTTTGGAATTTCGCACAAAGCTACTCGAGGGCTATCTGTGCTAGCCGTCCCTAATTTAGCAGTGTAAGACTAGAGGGAAGGCAGCTAGTCATCACCACCCACCGCCAACTCTTGGGCTACTCTTTTACCAACGAATAGTGGGATTGACCGTCACATTATAACGCCCCCACGGCTGGGAGGGCGAGCATGTTTAGCGCGACTCGGATGCGAACCCGCGACCATCAGATTACGAGCGCATGCCTTAACGCACTCGGCCATGCCAGGCCATGTACAACAGACAGATCAACATATTATCAGATGAGCAGACTGTAGTAGTCTAAACCATCGATTCTTAGACTATGGAACGCCCTCTGTGTCAGGCTTGTTTTTAAATAAAAACTTGAAAATGAAAGGCTAGAAAAACATGTCTCCCTCCTGTAAAGAATAAAATAAAAAATATACACAAAATAAAATTAAACAAAATAACTTGCATAAAGAAAAGTCTCAATCCGAGTAAACCTCCAAGTTGGGTAAAATTTAAGTTACAGAAAAATTTGCTGAATAAATGAGAATTTGGCTGCTAACACAAATACAATAATATCAACAAAGCCAAACTGAAAAAAAAAACAAAAAAAAACTTCATTTGCATGTGACCTTCGTTAACTTTTGTACGAGTGTTAGGTCCAGGAAACCTTGAGCCATTACCTGGTTCATAGAAAGAAAAGCTGGTTTCTGTTTCTGAAGATTACATGCTATTTTTCTTACAAGAAGCTCGATAAGTTGCTAATTAGAAAAATAGAAAGGTCTCAGTTACTGCTGAAAAGAAGCAAGGTTATGATATATTTAGTTGATTGCACGACTTTCCTACGTCCAAACTGAATTGAAAGTAAAACATAAACTAAAACAAACAAAAAACAGTTACATTGTTTGTTTGAAATTAAGCACAAAGCTACACAATGAGTTATCCGTGCTCTGCTCACCTCAGGTATCGAATCCCGGTTTCTTTGAGATACACTCATTAAGACTTGGATCCAAGGTTAGTGTTAAGGTTAAGTATTTTGCATTAAATGATTTTTGCACTCTACAGCTTTTCCAAAGAGTAATTTTCCCAATTTTAATTTGTTTTACCGAGATGCTTTGAAAAACGAGAGAGGGAGATATTTCCTACGCCGTTAATTGTATTTTTAAATACAGTGTATAAAAAACGAAATTCTTCAAAATATGATTTCAGGATGCCTATATAAAACCCGTCAATAACTAAAAAATAAGCATGGAAAAATTAAATTAATAAATACGGGAAGTCAGAATCATTTATTTTATATAACCGTGTATATGGTACTCAACTTGTAATATAAGGGTCGTGGATTCGAATCCCTGTCACACTAATCATGATTACCCTTTCAGCCGTAGGGGTGTTATAATGTTCCGGTCAATCCCGTTATTCGTTGGTGAAAGAGTAGCCCAAGAGTTGCGGTGGATGATGATGACTAGCTGTTTTCCCTCTAGTCTTACACTGCTAAATTATGAACGGCTAGCGCAAATTGCCCTCGTCTGGCTTTGTGCAAAATTCTAAAAACAAAACAAGTGATCGTGTATGGAAATGGCGAATGTAATGCGTATGTGTTACTGCCAGGGGAACTTTGCATTGAACTAAGTATATATACACACACGTGTGTGTGTGTTAAAATTGTGGAGTTACAGTGGTACGATACGATTTATGCATCTCCACGAAATTTGGCAAGCTTTAAATTTGTGTACACATTATACATCTTTTGTAAAGAAAAAAACATGGATTTCTTATAAATTATTTTTGATTAATTAATCAATTAATGACTCGATAAATAAAGATGAGTACTGAGTGTCATATGTTGTCTTGGTTTCCTTTATTGAAAACATCAAATGCAAAGTAACAACAAAACATTGACTTTTTTATCTTATATCTCTTGTTAGGTGCTTTTCAGCTGACCAAACCTGACTTAAAACAGCACTGTGAAACGTGAAGTACTCAATTAGGACAGGAATGATATCCTAAGTATCTCCGCAACAGGTCAGCAGAACTTTACAGTGTTTCCTTTAAAAACAATATCTATGTAATGTTTGTTTTGGAATTTCGCACAAAGCTACTCGAGGGCTATCTGTGCTAGCCGTCCCTAATTTAGCAGTGTAAGACTAGAGGGAAGGCAGCTAGTCACCACCACCCACCGCCAACTCTTGGGCTACTCTTTTACCAACGAATAGTGGGATTGACCGTCACATTATACACCCCCACGGCTGGGAGGGCGAGCATGTTTGGCGCGACTCAGGCGCGAACCCGCGACCCTCAGATTACGTACGCCTTAACGCGCTAGGCCATGCCAGGCCCTACTATGTAATGACTCAGTCACATGTTTCAGAAATGTTTGTAAATATCACTAAAACTCTGAATTTCGATTTCTTTTTTCTTCTGTTTCTTTCTTTATTACTTTATTCAAAAACAAAACAATGGGGTCAAACAGTTTCACTGAGGTGATATAGTTTCAAATATAGTATCTGTTTTTATAAGTGTTATTATTAACTAATAGTAATTAAATACAAAACTAATTCTAGTGTAAATGATGCTATCATTACCTCTGAAATTAACTTGATTACAGTAATTAGTGTTTCTTCTAAAAACTTGAGTACAGGGTGAAACGGGAATTACCAGCCAATAATATATAAACAGTAAATATTACAATTAGAACCTCAGTGTATTTAGACCTTGGTTATAAATACAACCTTCATATGTCTATTGAAACAGTGAATTAGAAACCAAGTAAAGACACATTATTATATAAAGAAGTAAATGTAGGAATGGTTTATATTAGTCTACCAAAAACAACATAAACAAGATAGTAGGGATAGCATTTGTACCATTCTTACATCACAGCACAGACAAAATAAACATATAACAAGTATTATGTAAAGATGATACTAATGTCACCCCTACTATCTTGCTTTTGGAGGACTATTATTAGTCATTCCTACATTTATTTCATTTCCTCAAAGTTTTATCTTTACTTATATAATCTCATATTATTAGTAGTACAAAATTTTTGTTTGTTTGGGAACCAGAGGTAAAAAAATAGAATCACCTTTTATTGGCTGGTAATTCCTGTTTCATCCTGTACTTATGTTTTTATAGAAACACCAGATATTTGTAACAAATCTAACTTCAAGGAGTAATAACTTCATTTACACAATAATTATATGTTTTTTTTAATTTTCCAAGCAATAACGATAAAATAGGTAACCAATATAGATTTGCTCTATCAAATGACGATAAAATTACAGTCACCAATGGAACTAGATAGACACTACATCTGTTGAAGAAAGACAATTAATGTAAATAATAAATCTTGATTGTGGCTCTCCAAAGTACTGCAGCTAATTGGGACTAGACTTAACACTAGTAATGAATTATAAGCATGATGCCAAGTTAAAAGTGTCTTGATAAAAATAAATAAAAACCCTATAAATCAAGTGCTTCCAAAAGGTTGATCTTTCTTCTGCAGGGTCAAATTGGGAATGGTGGTGTAATGAATTAAAGTTATGTGGACTAGGCTTGTTGGATCATGCTGGGGAGGGAAGGGTTATGTTACTGGGATAGGTTAACACATTTTAACTTATTTTCTCTTCATAAAAGGAAGGCAAGGGGGTCTTATTAAAGTTTATAACATGTTCTGAACGACTGGTTGGATAAAGGCCTCCAATTCCTCTGTGATATAACAGTCTTATTATTAATACTAACAGCAAGCTTTACGTTTGTGACTTACAACTTACTAATTACAAATATACAAATAATAAAAGAACATTTCGACCTTTAAGGCTATCCTTCATACCCTGACCTTTCAGAAAAATTATTTTAAACTATTGTAAAATGCCAACCTCCACAACTGCCAGTGGCAATTCATAAGTTAAACCCAACCTCTTTCACATTAGAAAAATAAAACTTTCTTTTTCCAACTCTTAAAAATACATTCTCTCATCATATCGTCTACAAAATACACCACAATTAAATTATACTATTCTCTCGGACAATACTGTAGCTTTACTATCTCTAAAACTTCTTTTCTCAATAGAAAAGACGTTAAATTATACGTATAAAATAATCCTTCCGTGATTCTATCCCTAGAAGCATTCCTTATTGTTCTTTTTTTAACATCACGTTTTATACACTTTTTAGCCCCCCAGTGGCTCAGCGGTATGTCTGCGGACTTACACGCTAAAATCCGGGTTTCGATACCCGTGGTGGGCAGAGCACAGATTGCCCATTGTGTAGCTTTGTGCTTAATTCAAAACAACAACAATACACTTTTTATGACATGGCACTTAATGACTTACCCGTTATACTATGAGTAGCCCAACCCCAAACCTCTTTCATGTCAAACAAATCAGTACTGTTTCTGTTTAGTTTTTTACAAACAACTCGACTCTTGCACTGATCGAAAGTTATTTTTTGACTAGTAGTTCAGCACTTTTAGTTATGGAAACAAAACTGTATATAATATTCCAAGTTAGGCCCAACTGGAAATGTGCGTCGAGAAATAACTACTTATTTTGTTTTTCAGTCAGTACATTTATAATTTAGATACCTTCAAACTCTATTAACTTCACTATTAGTGTTGCTATCAACCAAATAGTTCATCGAGAACTTGGATGACTTTTCCATTAAGATAAATATTTGTCCTACACCTAACCAACCGAACCACGTAATACAATAGTACTTCAATACTAAATACCTAAGCGTTTAGTGTCAAATGCTAATTCATCCATTAATTATTTCACGTACGTAAAGTTGAAAACCTGGCACGGCCAGATGGTTAGGGGAATCGACTCTTAACCTGTGGGTTCGAATCTCCGTCACACCAAACATGATCGCTCTTTCAGCCATGGATACGTTATACTAGCCCATAAATCCAACTATTCGTTGGTAAAAGAAAAACAAAAGAGTAGCCTGAAAGTTGGCAATAGATGGTGTTGACTAGCTACTTTCCTTCCCTCTAGTCTTTCACTTCTAAATTAAGAATGGCTAGCGCATATAGCTCTCACGTGGCTATGCGTGAAATTCATAATAAACCAAAGACCAAATCGCTAAGAATGACCATCGTTGCGATGGATCAATGGTATCTGGGTATTTTGCCCTGGAGGGTCAGGTTCTCTTTGACCTCTTCCTCCTTCCTGAACTTATTTTCCCTAACTGTTTGTATGTTAGGTCCTTCTCAGGGCAATGTCCATTTATAGTCTATTATTCACAGTAGGTCAAGTTAGTTGGTGGCAATTTATTTATTTATTTTATTTTATTTTTAAATACATAAATATGTAAACTATAAATATAAGATTTAAAGTGTATATACATACATATTTTACTTTAATTTATTTTTCTTTATATTTAAAATATATGTTAATTGGGGAGAGATATTTAGGATTTTCTTCATCATGTATGAGGTACCTGTCTAGTTCGCATAATAAATCATTTTCCATCCAATTTTTGTTGAAGTACCTAATTGTAATATTTAGGAGTCTATCTGATATGGTTGGTATGTTCGAGTATTTATGAATGAATTTAGATTATATTGATCTCGGGACTCTGTATGCAGTTGTGAGAAGTGTGTTTTGGATTGTTTGTAGTTTAGTTTTGATTGTTTTATTACTTACAGTTACCCATGCTGGAGCTGCATAGTCTATTACTGGTCTAATATATATTTTGTATATTTTCAAAATGTTATCTGTAGATGCTCCACTGTTTTTACCAGATAGACTCCTTACATAGTTGGTTCTTCGCCAAATTTTATTTTTAATTTCGTTGACATGATTGATCCAAGTTAATTTTGAATCATAAGTCAGACCTAAAAATTTTGCTGATTGTGCAATCTGGAGTAGAGTGCCATTCATATATATTTCTGGCTGTTGTTTTTTGTGTTTTGTCGATTTCGACCAAATCGCACAGGTATCACAACGGCTATTTTAAAATACCACTGTCAATGCAGCGCTACCTTTTTTCAGTATACGAATATCGAAACTATTATACTTTTAATTTAATAATAAAAATAAAAGCTTACAATTAATACATACAAATAAAACTTACGAATAGGAAAACTTCTAGTTGAGAAACTCAAAAACAAAATTTCTTTGTTGAATTCCACACAAAGCTACTCAATTTTTAGCCTGAAAAGGTGATAAGAACAGTATTTTAACAAAATTGTACTGCCCTCTATATCTGAAGCATAAATGCATTACTATTGAAAGAGTGTTACACAAACATGTCAGGTTTTACATGTCTTGTAATCATATTATAGTATGGCCCGGAGGACATCATTTATTTGGGATATTTAGGTGAAACTCCTCTTATTGAAAATGTAAATCAATAGAAAGGTAGTCAACATCACCAATCTCTAGCCCTTTAACAAAGAGAAGCAGAATTGACTGTTACATTATAATACCACGACAGTTGTTTTAGGATATATTCAGTGACGGGTGTAGTAAATTCAACAGATTGCGAAATGAACGTGTTAACCACCAGGTGACATAAGACAGTGAGAGAATCACTATGTTTATTTTTAGAATTTCATACAAAGTTACACGTGTGCTATCTGCGCTAGCCGTCCTTAATTTAGCAGTGAAAGACTGGAGGGATAAGACAGTTGTAGAATCAAATGAAGATAAATTACACAATTTTATATAAACACAAATGCCTTAGTACGGTATCCTGAAGTTACTGAGTTTACAAACTTCAACTGCATGTTTACAGTTACTCCAAATCACCTCAAGCCAATTTGTACAAGTATCTGTTCCGCACAGTTGAATCGAAATTCATCAGAATGGCTTACAACAACTTTAAGCAACACTTGGTCAACACTGATGTGATTAATTATGTACATAAATTGCATGTAAGTTTATAAAAAAATTATCTGAATAATTATATACTTTATACAAGTTATGGAAGTGTGAAATTAATAATACTGTGTAACAAAATTTTTACTTTTTCTTGGTCCTGGGCAGAAAGTATTATTTCCCAATTGTTTATGTCTAAAGTAAATGGAAAAGACCTATTTCTCTCTTCAAACTTTATTTTTATGGCGCGAGTAATGAAATTTTCAAATTTATCAATTTTCCAGAATATTCTAGATAGATTCTGTGCTGAATAACTGATAGAGATATTTCTCGAAGTTCACTTGTCAAGATGGGCTTTGCTTCTGCTACAGTGTATCCCGTCTGTGCGAGGCAATTGGAATTACCTGTAACCCAACTGAATGGCTTTTCTTCATTGATAGCTCATTCAGAAGCCTCAAAGCCGTGCTGCTCCATAACGGGAATAAGTATCTGTATCTCCCATTGGCTTATTCAGTGCACCTCAAAGAGGAAGACAACAGCGTCAAGACTTTGCTAAAAGTACGATAAGTACGGCTGAGAGGTTATTTGAGACTTCACAATGGTGGCATTCCTGATGGGTCTCCAAAGAGGCTTTACCAAGAGTCCCTGTTATCTTTGCCTTTGGGACAGTAGCGACACTGAAGCACACTACAACAGGAAGCACTGGCCACAACGGACCGAGTTCTCTGTGGGGAGGTACAATATCAAATGTGAGCCATCAATAGACCTCCAAAAGGTATTATTACCACCACCGCACGTAAAATTGGGTGTTATAAAACAATTTGTCACAGCTCTTAAGGAATCTGCAGCCTTCAAGTACCTTTGAGATTTCTTCCCTGAGCTGTTTTAAGCAAAGGTCAAAGCTGATGTCTCCATTGGACTGCAAATAAAAAAGATCCTGGAATGCACAGAATTCCCCAAGAAGCTCATTAGGAATGAAAAAAAAAAGCTTGGGGCAGCTTTGTCGCAGTGGGTTCGGGGCTTCTTGAGCAATCACAAGTTCGAAAATTATGTGGAATTGATTTGAGGCTCTGATGAGGAACTATGGCAAAATAGACTGCAGGACTTCCCTGAAAGTCCATATCCTTGATGCTCATTTTAATAAATTCAAGGAGAACATGGGAGCATACTCAAAGGAGCATGGTGAGCGCTTCCACCAAGATATAATGGACTATAACGAAAAGATGATGGAAAACTATATTTGGGGGCTGATACATGAAAGTGATTTACATTACAGTCGCAAATCTCGAAAAGCCACTCACTTCTAAACATTTTTGTATAAAATAGTATAAATACATGTAAATCTTGATTTATATGCTGTTTTATTCAGATCTTATGTAAATGAAAATGTGCAAATTTGCCCATTTTTGCATAGAAAATAGGTTAATTTCTAAATTTCATTATCCAGATCAAAAAAGCAACGTTTGAAGGGAATAATGGCCACTTTCTGTACCTTTACGACATACGCAATTAAGAAATAACATATACTATCCAGGAACACAGTTTGTGTTACATTATATAACCATTTTAACTGCATTCCTAAACGAAAACCCAACAATCCAGGAGATTCGATCGGATTAACTGTAGTTTAAAAACATTCTCCCCTTTAAAGATGCAACCATTAAGTAAGACACGTATATAATGATTATAATTTAAAAGCGCTAAAACACCCAGATTAAAATAAACGTTTTCTTTTTCGGTAATTGTAAGCACTTACATGGGAGAAGTTCCATTTTCCTAACTAATGTACTCGTTTTCACTTGTTTGTACGTACATTTTTCGTGCAAAACTACTGAAAAACTCCCTTTGCTTTCGTTCCTAATTTTGAAGTGATATACCATATGGAAGTCAACTAGTCAACACCACCCACCAATAACATGCTGACCACTCTAATCGAATAGTGGGATTTGACTGCTACTCTCTTAAACATCCACGACACCAAAGTGCAGAATACAATTTTTTTCGCAGCAGTATCAGAATACGAATCATGGATCCAGAGTTCGGCATGCTAACCTAGAAGCCCCTTAAAGATTACACAAGTTCTTAACTTTATATTTACTCAACTAAAAACTAAGTTAGTTCGTATTCCTCATAACGATCAAAGTTGTTACTTTACCTATAAATAGTTGTTAAATTCATTCTTTGTTATTATTCGTTTCTTGGTTTTTCTCATGTTGCTGTTACTTGTATGTTTTAAGTTAATTTATTGGAAAAAATAATATTGTGACGATTTTTAATCCAAACAAATTATTGCATCCAATTTCTTTGTCGCATTTGATGAAATATATTCAAATTAAGTTATGGTTCCTGGTGAGACTTATTCAGTAGTCGCTGGGTCGATCAATCATAGTTCTTGATGTGAAGGAGTGACCTAGTGGTGGACAATCTTCAGAACAAGTGAAAGACCTAGTGCTATTATAATATTTTTTTTCGTTCCTAAATCATTTAAGTAAACAAGGCACAAATACTTTAAATGAAGCGCAAGTTCGCCATATATAATTAATTAACGTCCAAGACTGTTCCTATTTAATAAAACAGACCTTTATTTCTTAAACTTGTGGCTCCCCCTATCAACATGCCTGAATCTGTTTACCTCTATTTCATTTTCTTCTCCAAAGAAAGCAGTACCAAACCAGAAATTTTAAAAAACGTGTCACTTGAGAAACTCACTATTCTATACTTTGGTCTCTTTATAAAAAGAGGACGAAAACTGTTGAAGTCTCTGCAGTCTTTGGTAAGGTTTTACAATTACTCTGTTTCAAAGCTAAAACCTTTGTTAGCGCTCTCCAACATGGCTAACATTTAAGAAAATGCTCCCAACTTTAATCTTTTTTCCACATGATGTAATCTGCTCTAAATATCCCACCATCAGTACTAACTTTCAACATTCTATCTACCCAGATACTTGGGAAACACCCCCCCCCCCAACCAAGGGTAACATTTGTTTCCAACATCTTAGAATCATTTGCATATTTAGGAATGTTAATATCACATAAATTAACGACAACAAATACTGAAGTAACTCTTCCTATCAGAAACATCACTATTTTTAAATACCTTCAGTTTCACACCATCATGCAGTGGTGTAAGTATGCCCATGCAATTATAGAGGCCCCAAGTTGGCCAGAATCATAACTACAATAATGGGTAAATAAATGTAGGTAGTGAACAGACTAATTATTTTGTATGTGACAAGGGTATCCCCTGTCTTACTTTGTATGTAAGGGAATATCTTCTGTGTTACTTTGTACGTAAAGGGGGTATCCCCTGTGTTGCTTTGTATGTGAGAAGGGTCCTGTGTTACTTTGTATATAAGGGGGTATCCCCTGTGTTACTTATATATGAGAAGGGTATCGTCTCTAATTCTGCCACTTCTATCACACCAGTTTTCTAACTGCAACTTAGAATATCTATGTATTGCCTGTATTGTTATATTCATAATAAACTCTTAACTCAAAAAATTATATTTCTTTATTTCACTTAATACAAGCTGAATCTGAAACATTCACCTTTTGTCTCACAAACAACAGTTCTCAAAAGGAAACAAAACTTTAAGCCAATACTATAACTTTGTCAGTATTGAGTTAAACACACATCATATACTACAATAACTAAACAGTCTCCTTTATTTATGAATGGCTTAAAACATTTTTGATATTCTTGAATTACAATTTAACAGACAAACTGTACAGTGACTAATGTAACTTTTATAAAATATATTATAGACAACTTATGTAGCAGTTTATACGCTGTTTCACCACAAAGTGAGGTCAAAACTGAATATGAATTAAGAAAACTGTTTCATTAACTTGGCTACAAGAATGTTTAATCACCTTAGATGTTCATAATGAAAGGGTAAGAAAAAAACAGTAGTTTTAATAGAATATTTTATATGAATAGATGCATGTTACTTCATGAACACAGTACCAGACGTAACACATACTTCAATATTTAATTATGTTTCATTTTTATTTAGATTGTGGAAGGTTCTATGAATATTAATAGAAATTATTTAAAGAAACAAACGCAACGTTATCCTGTGAAGATAAGTCACTATACAAGATAGATGAACGTTCATTTACAGATTTGTCTACAAAATGCAGGAAAAACTCTCCCAAAAGTTTCAAATACATAGAACTTCTGATATCTCTGTGTGTGAAACAGTCACACCATATTTTTAAGAACTAAAACACAAATGCTCAAACATTTTCTATCTGGGGTAAAAAGTTCCAAGAAATGAAAATATAGAAATACATCAATTATTCATAACAACAAGGGTTAAATACTTTAAGTATTAGGATGAACTAGAAACTTTTTGTTGAACACATGATTTAGGGAAAAATTATTAGATATATTTTCTAGCTTCAAACACAATACTTGTGGTTTTAAAGTGGTGAAAACTTAAAAGCTTTCTTTGACTTAAATCTATTTGATTTCAGTCAAACTGACAATAATCACTCATCTCAGACAACAAAACAGATTAATCTCGTTTAACTAAAAAACACTTCTAGTATTCTTACTATATATGCTTTCTTCTTATAATTTTTTTACACTCCCTCTTAAAAATCCTTATTAATTTAAGTGTTACCACAGGTGAAAGGTCAAGGCTTTGGACTTGAGGCCTGCTTAACCTAAGTGACTTGTAAGTGAAGTAAAAACATTACTTGTTACAGAACATCAAGTTTTTATCCATTTTTATTAAATACTTTGGATTTACATTTTCAATAAGAGGAGTTTCACCTAAATATCCCAAATAAATGATGTCCTCCGGGCCATACTATAATATGATTACAAGACATGTAAAACCTGACATGTTTGTGTAACACTCTTTCAATAGTAATGCATTTATGCTTCAGATATAGAGGGCAGTACAATTTTGTTAAAATACTGTTCTTATCACCTTTTCAGGCTAATATTCACAATGGAGAATGTTTATTTCTATTGAAAAAAAAAAAGCAAACCTCAGCATAACTTAAATAAATAATTTACACATGACTGTTTATATTTTTTGTTGAAGCTACATAATTCAGCTGAATTAGGCCAGACATAAACCACAAATCATACAACAGCTGTATATCACAAATGACAAGAGGAAAGTTTCCAAAGACTACATACCAACTTATGAGGATATTCTGAAGTTTCTTGTTTTCACTGAGATAAAAAAGACATATAAATCTAAATACGAAACTGTAGCTGTTATATTGTTCACTTTTTACAAAGAATTTGTAGAACATTCCACTTGTAAAAATCACTGGAAAAATTTGAATAGCCTACAAATATATTTACAATGTATTTTTCTATCATTTAACAACATTTGATAAGTTTAAAACAGAATAAAGCCTTTTACAGTGAACAAAACTGTCTATAAGTTGCATAATGCTTGTTCTTTGTACATTTGTGATGACATGAAACCTATTATGACAAGAGAATGCATTGAACATCATTTATAAAAACACTTCACGACAACTTAAACAAGAAATACTGTTTATCACAACAGAAAACAAAGTGTCCTCCAGTACACTGACACCTTAAACACTAAGTTTTCCCCAGTTTCTTGTGTAAGTGTAAGGAGTTCATAATGACTGTTAGAAAATGATAACAGATACACTTAATGGATTCATATAATCTTTATAAATACAACTTGTACAAAAACTGTCTATATGCTACACATAATCCTGCTATCATATACAGCCAGTTAATAAGACAAACATACTTTAATTCTTGTCAGGAACAGCTTGTCATGCTCACCTTTAGGGCTCTTAGAGATCTGATTTATCTTTACAATAAACTAATTCTGTAAGTTACTTTACCCATTTATTACACTGTGTGGTTTTTACTGTTTATCAGACTACATTTACTCTGTACCACACTAGAAGTTAATATTTGTAAGCCACCAGTCATAAACCATTTTTAAAGTGGTGAATTTTTGGTATTCGTTGTTAGGCATAAGGACTCATCAATATTTTGTAAAATATATAAGTCACGAAGAAATTCAGTGTCAAATTTCTTCACAAAATAGAGCATTGCTCATTAAAAATTTGTCAAAATGTGATAATTGTAAGTTTTTTTTTATTTCAATACTTCATAATTACAAAGAGTTAAAGATTTATACTTTCTTCAAAGTTCTCCTACAAAAATAACCAACAATAAATTATAGCCTAGGTAAAGGTCTGGTTACTTATGATAACAATCAATATTAATGTAACAGTTCACCATCAGAAGATACATACAGCTTATATTCAAACTGCAACTGGAAAATGACAGATTTTGTGGAAGAGAAAAAAAACAAAACTGAAATGACACTGTAACAGGAATCTAGCCAGACAGAGTATTCACAGAAATGGCACTGTTTGGTTACTGCCAATAAGACCAACCTTCACAACTCCTACATGACTACACTAGTTATACGTTAGAACTGTAGTAATATCACTTTCTTTAACGACACCCCTGAAAAGACTTCTGACCTGATATGTCAAGGTTGGTCAATGGGAAATGGAAGGAGTTCAAGTAATAACTGGTACTGAAAATGGATGAAGCAGAATTATAACCAAATTATTAGCCAAAACTTACAGATAAATACAGTGGTTTTGTACAAACAGATATCTCTCAACTTTACACCAAGAGTGTAATAAAACATCAAACAGAACACACTGTCTTATAAGGCCAAGACACGATCCACACATACATATTGTGCCCACTGAACAGAAGATCTCTTAATAATCTGAAAGCATATTTTTAAAAGCAACATACAAGTAGGGGCATTTTATTGATAAAGGAATTTTTTCCATTCTGTTTACACAGAGGTTATCATTAGATGAGAATGGGTAGATCCAATGATCAAGCAATGTCCTTCTACGTAAAAAGCTTAATAATAAACTAGAAAATATTAACAGAGCATTACCTGCTATATCTGACAAGAATCCATATAAAAACTGATCATAAATACAAGTTCTCATGTTACATATAATTTTCTTTTTATTGCAGTGGAAATTCTATTTAATAGGAGCTAATAACCTGAGAAAAGAAACATCTTGGATTTGAAACTTTAATCCACCATACCACTGATCCTGGAAATGATCAAAGTTCAGAATACACAGAAGGCTATTCTTCAAAAGAAAAAAAGAAAGAAGCCTTACTCATATCAGTAAAACTATCACTATAGGGTTGAAATGAGAAAACATGGCAGCATTAAATACTTTTGTCTAACAACTGGCCAACCAGCAACTGAACAACAAAGCACTAATTTGAATACAACATACTTGAATCCTAATTATCCTTAAAAAAGAATTTCCACTGCATGCACCAAGACATAATTTCAGTCACTATTGCTTAAAGTTACCTTTTCTTGGTATCACAACACGTGAAGACACTGAAAAACTCTCAGACAAGCCTATTTCACGTTTCCTCTTCTTATGAAAAGTTCCAAGATGTCCAATGTGCCGATCATCATGTTTGTTGTTTCTTCTTCGTTTACTTCCATAATGAACTTTTTTATCTAATGATTCTGTTGCTGAGGCACTTTTTGAGATTTTGGTCTCATCATAACTCAAAGAAAATTCTTTGGCATTACTTCTGTCATGACTATTGGCTTTTGGCTCGGAGATCAGCATTAGTTCAGCGGGGCTTAAACGAGGAGCGTCAGGCAGAACTCTATTGGTAGCCCATAACTCACATTTTAGTGACGTTTTATCTATGAAACTTTATCATAATAACAACAAATATTCAATTATCGAATTGTAAAAGTACCATTTAAAACTGTAGTAAAAAACATTTTAATATAAAAATTCTAACAACAAAAACATTAAAGCTATATATGAACAGCTAAAAATATATTCTAATAACAAGAACAAAACAATCTTATTTTTCAAATTTCAGTGAAAACATACAAATCTGTCAAGGCTCAGCTCTCACGTCCATCATTGGAAAGCAGCAGATGAAAACCAATGTCTATCACATTTATTCACGTAAATAACTTTCATTTATTATACTTGTAGTAAGGAAACATATTCATGAAATTAAGGAGAGGGGTATAGATACAGTTTTTAAATAATGAGCCAGTAAAAACAATAAAATGTACCTTCTTAGTATGATTACTGCTCGACGTTTTTTCACGTCTTGGGGTCGAACACAATGTGTGATACTGTTTGCAGCAAACCCACTAGAGTAAGAAATAAAACAATTCTTTCAATACCTACTTTCAATGGTCTCCATTAAATATAAAGTGAAGTAAATGATAATAAACAAGTTCCAATCAACAGACATGTGTCACATGACTAGATGACTTTTAACATTCATAACCAAAATAAAATAAGCAACAGAAATACCCTCTTCACGCTTTTGTTAATTTGTTCATACAGATCCAAATAAGAGTTGAGTGAAAGAGTACTGGAATCACAGGAGATAAAAGATAATTCTGAAATACTGTCTTTAAACATATCCAATTTGAATTCAAAAAAAAAAAAAAAAATCTGAGAGAAATGTGAAAAAAAAAGGAAATCTTCAGTTAATAATGCATTTCTATCATAAATTCTAAACATGTTTTTTTTATTAAAGTTTCACCAGCTTTAAATCCATATTTTTTTAATGTCTTTTCAAAAAATATAATTTTTCAATGGTTAACTCAAAATGGCTATAAATTGTGGCATGTGTTATGTTACCAGGGAAACAAAATGTTTTAAATTAAATCCAACCCTGCTCTTATTTCAAATCAATACACTCAAAATTTAAAGATTTATTTTATACATTCTGGAACAAAATTTCCTTTTTAAAAAGAACATACTTTTTAGACCATACTAATAATAAAACAAACCTCAAAACAGTTACACAGCCTCTAACCATGGGAAGAATAAGTAAGGGTTCTGTGACTCGTATTGGTTTGAAGGTAAATTTGCATCCAAAACTCAGTGCACAGTCACTCATAAATGACACTGATATGATTGGTCGATCAAAAATGTGGGCAGGATCTATATGAGAGACAATGCATCCTCCAGGCTGGTAATCATTGATGGCAGCACTGTTAATGAAACCCTCAGGTATAATATTTGCTTCCACAATGGGCTTGATAACCTAAAAAAAAGAAAAATGAACGAGGAATAATTTTTAGTGTTGTTTTGTTGAAGGATGTCAAAAGTTTATGTCTGTTATAACAATTTACGCATAACCAGGCAATCCAACCTACAAACACTAACTCTAGGTTTTCAACTTATTGTCCTGTTATTTGTATAACTACAGGTTATCATTCAAGCTAACTTGTAGCTGATGTACTACTAAGTTTAGCTATGATAAAGGAATTTAAAGACTTAAACTGTCTAATAAACAAATGTGTAACAGGAATCCATCATGGTAAACCAAAAGTGTAAAGTGTAAGCTGAGAGATTACTGTTAGATCCTGTCTTTAATATGTTACTAAGTCATTCATCCAAGTAAAATACAGTGTTGTTGTGTGTTAGCAATATTTTGTTATCATCAACTTTTGTTTCTTCCTCATATTTACATTGAATTAGACTCTTTATTAACATCACAGGATCATGGAATAGAGTTTAGTTTCGATGTATGAATAGTCCTCCAAACTGCTTATAGCTCTTTCTTTTTATTTTGTACACACACAAGTATATAAACTGCTGATTTCAAAGCATGATCTGTAGAAATAAATGCTCTTTAATCCATTTTTTTTGTTTAATTTTTCAGTGTCTTGTAATAAAAAAAATCTCATCATCTCTGTTTAGTTATAAAAGATGTCTTTGAATACAAGTTTGCTCAAAAACATGCTCATTTGTCTATAAATATTCTTATAATAACAGAAAACTCTTAAACACACGATCACGACTACAAATTGGCAAAAACTATAGTAACTTTCTGCAAAAGCAAGGCTTAGCTGACAATGGTGAACACTTCAGTTCAATTTTCTATTACTAACTATATCTGAAGAACATCACATAACACAATGTTGCCTAAACCCATGTACTGTTTTAATTGGAGATCATTATTTTATGTTGATACCAACAGAACCTGATAATGAAGTACTTTATGATGACACTACACCTTCCATCTATCAAAGCTGATCAGATAATGTGTAGGAAGTGTAAAAACTGGAACTTAAAATCACTTAGTGTGCTTTTTAAAATTATAACCCATATCCCTGAAGCTCTTTTCGCTTTAACTATTCTGATATTCTGCACGCACAAGTCTAAAAAACAAAATATGTGAAATCATAACTTATTAATAAGCTAAAAAAACTAATGATTACCTGATCTGTAACTTGTAAGCTGGTTTAATGATAACATTTAGAACTTTAATTCAAATTCATTTAAACTTGATCTCAAAGTTCAATATCACTTTTTTTTCGAATCTATAGTTTTATGAATTACCAGATTTTGAATCCAATCAGGGATATCATCTACTTCTCCATGCGGATACAATTTTTCCATCCCTCGGCCTTTTTTAAGCAACTGTGAACCGTAAGTGTAACCTTCTCCAAAAAAATATTTATTTCTGAGAGGTGAACGATCGACTGTGTACTGTTTATACTCTCCCCTGCAACCAGATAAAACAACTTCGTCTATTTCACTTTCAATCCTTTCACAATCTTCATCGGAAAATAACCGCCTCTGTTGAATTCCTTCATGCAGTTTTCGAAGAATTTCTTGATAGTTTGGTGAATCTCTTGTGTAGAACCGTCTTCCGTTTCTTTCCTCTACTTGGTGTGCTCTTCCAGGTTCTGTAACCCATAACTGCTGGTGTATTTTAGACTTATTCTGTGACTGTAATTTTTGTCGAAGATCAAAATATCCTTTCTCCATATCATCCATATACGATACAAGTTAGTTACGCGCTTGAGACTGCTCATTCTCCTGGTGGAGTAAGAGAGAAAATTTAGAAAGGTTTATTTTAAAGTCTGTAGTAAATAAATAAATAAATATGTGGCCACAAGAAGTTTATTTTCCATGATTGTATTTAAATAACAACAGGTTTGTTCGAGAAAGCAGCTTAATGCTTTTCAAAATATAAGATGATTAACTTTTTACTCCTATTATTCCTGATTAACGGCTTAGCAGTAAATCTACATACTTACGCATTAAAAATCGGGCTTCGAAATCAGTGGTAGGAAACATGCAGATAGCGCATTGTGTAGCTTTGCGCTTAACAACAAACATTCTTATCCTTTTCACCCCTAGGACTGATAAAATCTGTAATAAAAAAACAAAAACAACTCGGAACTATTAGAAGTATATAGCTTAATAATATGAATATTTTAAAATTATCATTACATATTTCTTTTCCATTGAGTTTTTCTGGGGACTAAGAAAAAATGTTGCTTAACTCTAACACACATATTAGACAATAAATCTGAAGATCCAGTGTTCACATCTCCTCACCACAAAATCGGGCTCCGCACTTTGTGGCCGTAGTTGAGTTATAAGTGTAACGAGAAGATACCGCCAATCATTTGATAGAAATAACCAAACGCTATTTTTCAATTCTATATCTACTGGAGATACGTGAGGGCTATATTCACTTGCCGTCCCTAGAAGAAATCTAACCAACATCACTCATCGCCATTTTTGGACGACTTTCTTAACATCGAAAAGTAGAATTGATCGTCACACATTATAACGCCCCCACGACTGAAAGAACAAACATGTTTGGTAAAAGAATTGAATGCTTTAACTACCAGGTCACGAAATAATAAAATTAATAACTGATAGTAATATAATTCATTCTTTAACGGGTAATAAATTCTAGGAACCCTTGAGTGAATACAAACGTGAAGATGCTATAAGTACATCAGTCTCACTTTACTTGCAATATTGAGTACTTACGAAGCCTTCCACCAAATGCCATGGCTCATTAGGCCGACCGAGATACCAGATATAGTAGTAGTTCAGGCGCAACATATAACAGTTTTCAAGAAAAAACAACTCTCGTAGGGTAAACCAGATTAATTGAGAAATTCTTAATAAATTGTTTTTAGACCCAAATTTTGTTCAAGTACGACAGCAGTTATCAGCTTCACAATCCAGATAGTGTAGCTTAAGAGTTTTGTGGAAGTCTGTTTTTGATTACTAAAAGAAACTATAACTGAGACCGCAAAATTTCTTTGGTAGATTAGTTGATGGAAGATAAATTATTGGATAATGTGACCAGACATCCTGACTTTGATTGTATAGCACCGATTTCGAGCTACCTCTCCCGCTTTTGGGAATAGTGAACTAAAATATTCCGCATAATCAAAATTAATACCAGTGATACTGTGTTTGCTTGTTTGTTTACGAATCACGCATACCTATACGAAGGCTAGCTGCGCTAGTCGTCACTATTTGAACAGTGTAAGACTAGAGGGAATTCATTTTATGATCACCACCCACCTCCAACCCTTGGGATAATCTTTTACCAACGAATAGAAGGATTGGCCGTCACATTATAACACCCCCACGATTGAAAGGGTGAGCATGATTGATGCGGTATAGGTTCGAACCCGCGACCATAAGATAACAAATTGTCCGTCCTAACCACCTGGATATGCTGGATCACCATACTTTGACTGCACATAACATTTGTTCTGTCCTCGTATGGTATCCTTTATTTTAATATATTAACATTTAAATACACAGATAATTATATACATAAAGAGGACGTAATAATATGAAATTAAGGTATTTATTGTCTCATAAAAGCCCCCCAGTGGCTCAGCGGTATGTCTGCGGACTTACACGCTAAAATCCGGGTTTCGATACCCGTGGTGGGCAGAGCACAGATAGCCCATTGTGTAGCTTTGTGCTTAATTCAAAAACAACAACAACGTCTCATAAAACACCGTTAGATATCAGCCATTGATTTTTATACCACGAAATCATTGAAATATCGTGTATTATTGTTCAACTAATGATGATATTGTTATAGATAACAAAACAATATGAAATTAGTTTGTTTTATTTTAGGGCACCCGCTGAATATCCATAACGTCTTAAACAATTTGTATTCAATTTTGTAACATATCGATATTTTCAGATTTTGTCAGTCTGTATATAATTATTATTGTAAGATTTTACTTACAGACTCACTATCGTTGTATTAATACCTTAAACAAAATTTTGAATTGTTTTTCAGACTTTTTTAAATAATTATAATGCATAGGTTAATTATATCACCGAAAAATGATTAGATGGTGTGTATTTTTCATGAATGTTATTATTTCTATTGCATCTTTTCAAAACGTACTATTCCCTGATGGGCCAGTGATAAGTCTACGGATTTACAATTCCTAAAAAGGATTCGATTTCCTTACGGTGGATATCTCCAAAACGCACTCCAGATTTGTTAAAGAATATAACATCTAATGAAAATATAAAAATAAAATGGTATTTTTTGTTCATCTGTTAGATATCACACTTTGGACTCCAGAAAATTTGGTGACTATACCATTGGAGATCTATGCCCTCACATTTATTCTAAGATTTTTAAGTTCTGTACATTGTGACCCATCCTAAGACGTTTTTTGTCCATCAAACTAATTTTTTCATCCTCCCCCAAAAAGAATCTTAGAAACGCCATTTGTTAACCAAAGCATTAATGCGTTTCAAATGAAGTCTGACTTTCCACTTTTTTCAAAACATTTCTACTATGATTTCACTATTTTCGGATAAGTTTTCTTTCATTCGCCATTTATTGCGAGTCGCAGGTGGATTTATGAATATTATTCTGAGACTTATCATTACTTATCTACCTTTTTTTTGGTTCTTTTTGAATTTCGCATAAAGCTAGTCGAGAACTATCTGTGCTAGCCGTCCCTAATTTAGCACTGTAAGACAAGAGGGAAGGCAGCTAGTCATCACCACCCACTGCCAACTCTTGGGCTAATCTTTTACCAACGAACAGTGGAATTGACCGTAACATTATTACGCCCCCACGGCTGGGAGAGCGACCATGTTTAGCGCGACTCGGATGCGAACCCGCGACCCTCAGATTACGAGCACATGCCTTAACGCGCTCGTAAATACACATTATTCTAACTGCACATTACAAGTCTTTACAGCAATAAACATTTCAACGTACCCTTAAATATAATCAACATTAGCCATTATAACTTAAGCATTATGCTCTTATCATTTAACACGACAATAAATAAACAGTAAAATCTACATTTAAAAAAAAATGCATTTTTATGGGGCTTTCTCTCCTTATACTGTATATCATTAAATTATTCTCCTAGAGGAGACGATTTTGTGATGTTAGATTTATAAATGCTGTCATCGTTCAACTATAAATTTTAAAAGCTCCAGTGACAAACAAATTTATCGGTGCGATAAAGCTATTTTTGATTATTAGATAGGTAAATTGTTTATTAAAAGAAGCTAATAAAAATATTAGCAAGACACAAGAACTGTCATTGATGTTGCGTAAACATTTTACTTAAAAAAGTAATTTCCATATTCACTAGGAAATTCTCAAGAAGTGAAATGTGTGTAAAACACTTACGGAATTAGTAAAATTAAACGCATGGTGTTTCTTCATTAGTATTTAGGTGGATAAAATCATTTTTTTTTTTTTTAATTTCAACACAACTTCAATTTACAGACTGATATTTCCAATGATGGCAGTAGTGCTAAATCTTAAGACCCATGATTTTACAGTATTGAAAATAGAAGTTAAATATATGAACTAGAAACATTAAGGTAAAAACTGCAGAACCTGGTACATTTTACAATGGCCCGGCATGGCCAAGCGCGTAAGGCGCGCGACTCGTAAATCGAGGGTTGCGCCAAACATGCTCGCCCTCACAGCCGTGGAGGCGTTATAATGTGACGGTCAATCCCACTTTTCGTTGGTAAAATAGTACCCCAAGAGTTGGCGGTGGGTGGTGATGACTAGCTGCCTTCCCTCTAGTCTTACACTGCTAAATTAGGGACGGCTAGCACAGATAGCCCTCGAGTAGCTTTGTGCGAAATTTCAAAAACAAACATTTTACAATATGAGTGATATAATGGATAAAAAGAATTCAACATCATCTTTTAGATGATTATTAAAAGAAACAGAAAAAAAAGTAATTTATTCTGTTATCACGTACAGAACTATTAGACTGGTTGGATTTTACACAGAAATGTAAGAAGTGTTACTCGTCCCTAATTTACTAGGGACTACTCTGCGCGCATTTCCAACAGATCATTTAAAGGCATTTGAATATCAAACGGCGGAATATACTTTTTATTATTATTTATCAGACAGTAAACACTGAATATCAGCTTCATTTGGTTTATCAGGTCATTAAGATAAAAGCAGTCATATTATTTTCCACACGCTACGACACGATCTTTATCGTTGAGATGACCAGGTTTGGTAGAGACTGACAATTTTTCCCAGGAGACATTACGTTTAATCAACCCGATTACCATGTATATATGCAAAAACAGCTCGTTTGGGTTGAGAAAATATTTTACATAGAAGAGCGAAAAACGTTTCGACCTTCTTTGGTCATTATCAGGTTCACAAAGAAAGAGGTAACTGATCGGAAGCTGACCACATGTTTGAAAGGGGTTGTGTAACTGAGTGTCAGAGTGTAAAGGGCGGGCTTAGATGTTTGAATATATAATTTTATTTATTTTATTATATTAATATAGCAAAATCAACCAACAAAAGTAAATATATCTCACGAAACCATATACTGCTGCATATTATATATTCCTGACATCAGCAGACAAATAACCAACATTTAGCAAAAATTAGTAACAAAATGACATCCCAGTTAATACTAAATTTATTCAAAAACCAGGCACAAAACTGAGGTCTATACTATGTAAGAACTACACTGACAAACACCACACCAACATTATTTATAAAATACAATGTGATACCTGCTACGACTTCTATATTGGAGAAACAAGTAAAAAAATGAAAACCAGATTCAAAGAACATAAAAAGTCACCTTCACACGTTTTCGAACACTGCAAGTCAAATAAACACAACATAACCATAGAAAACACTCAAATACTAAATAAAGAAACAAACATAAACAAACGCAAAATTAAAGAAGCCTTACTTATACCCAAAATAAAGGAACGCCTTTATACATATATTAATACAATAAAATAAATAAAATTATATATATTCAAACATCTAACACCGCCATCTACATTCCGACACTCAGTTACCCAACCCCTTTCAAACATGTGGTCAGCTTCCGGTCAATTAACTCTTTCTTTGTGAACCTGATGATGACCAAAGAAGGTCGAAACGTTGTTCGCTCTTCTATGTAAAATATTTTCTCAACCAAACGAGCCGTTTTTGCATATATATTTCTCTACAAGTGGGTTTCTCGACATCACTGATTACCATGTATACCCCCCCCCCCTTCCTGCGACTGATTAAGAAAATCTAGAAAGAGAATAATCAGAATCACGGTACTACTGATTCAGTACCAGTCTCAGTGTTTTTAAAAACGTGATACGTGTTGTATTTTTTGAACAATAAATGTTTGAAACATGTATTTAAACAAAGAAATTGCTAAATATTGTAGTAAATTTAAAATTACATTATTACTTTCACAAACGATATGGTGAATAATTGGTAACACTTTTTTCAAAATTTATTTTCTATTACTGTACTTTTATCAAGATTTTAAATTTGTAAATTCACTTATGGTAGATTTGTATATTAAAGTAACGGGTTTTATAAGCTCACTTGGTTAAATCAAACAGCATTTATATATTCATAAATATTAGTTTAGTGGTAAAGATGTAAGCTTTCATTTGAACTAACAAGATAAGCTCACGTTTGTTTGAGAACAAAGTCACATTCGAATATTTACTGTGTCCATCACAGGGAATCGAAATCCAGATTAGAGGGTTATAACCTCAAGGGGGGGGGGAGCAAGCACACGTGCAAAGTAAAATATTCAGTTTTCTGAAACAAACTGTTTTATTGAATCAAAAAATATACAAAGGGAAACAAATTAACAATTAATACAAAATATTTAACCTACAGAACTAAAAAAACCCATTTCACAGTTTTCAAAACAACCAGCCATTAAATACACAACTGTCTATTTACACATTAGCAACACACACACACACTATCTAAACAGAGAATCATCAAATACATGAAAGTTACAGAACGTTTTGAAAACGTACTAGACTTCCATATTTTCAGGACCTGACATACATATCGTAACAGGCTTAGTTTACAAGTTCACGTTTATTTATTGGTGGAAAAAAAAACATTTCTAGATAACCTATTTTTGTTTCTGTTAGACTAATGGAAGTTCACCATATTACACTTTGTTTCTTCAGTTTCAAATTAAATTTATTCTTGGTCAATAACGTAACTTAGAGTAAGTAAAACCAAAAAACTACAAAATAACAAAAGCAACTGTACCCGAAGGCTAAAAAAATTTAAATTTCACCTTTCACCTGTTCTTCACTTATAAAGGGTTACAGTTTCTGTTTAACCATTTAATCTTTTTATTTTGTACTAAACCTACACTAGTCTTTTGCCACATAATGCAATCAGTACCACAGATTAGATACGTTATAAAACTATATATGTGTGTGTGTGTGTGTGTGTGATATCAGTTTGTGAAACAAACGTTTATAGACTTCAGAAATTTACTTGACTTTTATAAATTTCGTTATGTACACTTCTTCACATGATACATTAATTCAAAGTGCCATTCTGATGTCATTATTGAAATATGACAAGCAATTCTACACTTTTATTTCATCTTCAATGACTGAGAAGTGCAAACTTTACCAATTTTTCTTGACCTCACTGCTTGGCAGCAACTAATATTCTACAGAACCTTGCATGTTATAACGAGACTAGTTAGTTTGTTTTCAGCACATCGTCGAAATATTTGTAACAAAATTGTTTTGCCTTCTGTTAAGACGAGCAAAACAATATAAAGATAAAGACATGCCTTCTACAATTCTTACTTTGTGCAACTAGTAACTGGCGTTCTCAAACACAATACTGTTATATACAGATCTCTGATGAACTCGGACAACTACTGCAGTATGTGAAAGTAAGATATCATCTGGGTTTACTTACAGGAAAACACCTGACCAACTAGGACTTCATGTTCACATGGAAATTTCTACTGAAATCAGTACAGCTGGAATGGCTACTATTTATCCTATGGGGAAATAATTCTGTTGTTGAATTTTAAACTCACTAATACACCCTTGTCTGTCAAGTATGCTGAATATTAGATCATAGCTATTTCTATTTATACAGAAAGAATGAATTGTTCAAATGAGCTATATAAGGAACCACTATCCCAGATATAAAAATTAGCATGCCTATAAATGAAGCCACACAGGACTAGTTTATTACTATCAAAATTAAACCAAAAATAAACAAAACCTGGCTTTCAAATCTAAAGACACGTCAAAGTGAACTGTCCTTAAACCTGTAAGTAACCATCTAGAGTTGAAATTTACTATAGTTTCTCAAGAATTATGAAATAGAAGGATTTATAAAGGAGTTTAAATGCATAAACCTGTTAAAGTTGCTGGTAAGAACTGTTGCTAAGGTAAAAAAATGTACTGTTACTAAGGGACAAACTTTGTAAACATTCAGAAAAAGTAAACTACAAGTTCAAAACAAGCCAACAAAAAGAAGATACAATATATACTATAATGCACATAACCAGCAATCTAAATATAATGTTTCAACTTGAATTTAAAGCTGAAACTATCTACCCCTTTCTTATTATTAGAAAAAAAGCAATTTTATTTCCTGCTGTCTATTATTCACTTCCAACATTTATAAAGTCTGTTTCATGTTAATGTACATACCATGAGATATTTTGTTGAAAGTTTAACTCACTCAAAGAAGTAATCTACTTAAAAAAGGAAATTACTGGAAAATGATATTTTGGTCTGAATTAAATGCAGATTTCCCAACAATCAATTAAAGCACATCTTAATTCACTTTGCATACACGATAGTCAATAAATATATTTCTTACCAAAATCTCTTATCTTATCACAGTAACACTTCCAAAGTAATTTTTCATAGGGCAACACTGCTAACAAATAATAATTAGACAAAAATTATCCCAAGTTATTCAACTGTTACATCAAGCACTCACTATTTAATTTTCAGAATATTTCTGACACTGGAGAAAATTATGTTTTGGTATTTAATAGAATTAAGTTGACTAAGAAAATCCATCAAATATTTAATTACTCCAAATTTTTTGCTTCTTTCTTTTCCCTAGTGTCATAAAATAGACAAAACGTACACTGTTACAACAGGGGATTGGCACAAAAGAACTTCATGCACGAGCCAAATGTGCCTGAAAATTTACTGTACAGCATATGTAAGAGTGGGAATATAAAAAGTAAGGTCAAAAGGTCAAGCAGCAGTACAAACTTCATAAGTGTTGGTGTTTGAACATTGTAAACGTCCTTCTTAACAGCTTCACATATTAGCTTTATAACTTTAGAATCACAACAGGGGAACAATAAAAGAGAATTACAAGATTAAAGATAAGTTTCATTGCAGACACAATGCGACATCATAGAACGAGCCTTTCTTTATTTTTATAGCTTAGCAAATATAGTGTAGTGTAATATTTGGAATACATGAGCACAAATTTCACCTCTATTCTCATGTATAGTCTGTGAAATCTTCGGGATGTTTATGATGAGAATAATATGATGAGCTACTGCTTGCAGAGTCCATGCCTGCATCATCAGTGGGAATTTCCTGCAGGATTTTTGTCCTAAGTCGTTTGAGCTGTCGTAAACGTTCTAGCCAGTTGGAGATGTAAGGTTCACTGGATGATGTGGTGCTTTTGAAGATAGAACAAGCCAGCTGTGGACAGAACCCAAACTTTATTTCAGTTTATTTATGGTTTACACACAGAGATTAATAAATATAGACATTAGTGATATGAGGAAAACAAGTAGATTTTAAAAAAAAATGGTTTGAAGACAAACATTATGAAAATCAAGCACTCCTCAAATATCAACTAATTTTCATCAGGAATAAACTGTCTGCCCCTGTCAAAGAAAGATCTAATTTTCAAAAGCTCCTGAGTTATAGAGTCTATATACAGTAAAGTCAAAACTCAGCCAACAAAAACAATAGCAGTAGTTAATACTCCATATGTGGACAATTAATCCAATGGTTTGTAAGAGGTAAATGTTAACGTTTTGTTTGTCAAGCAGTAATGAGTTTAAACAAAAAAATAATTTAAATCAAACTTCTCACAACAGAAGGATGTCTTATTGGACGATGATAGCCAACCTTTACATGGTGAGGACTCAATGAAAAGTAAAGAATTATTTCAATATGGTGAGATGGCTGCATTTCCCCATACCAAATACAACTTTTTAGCACTAACATATAAAAATTATTCTATTAACACCTCTTCATCTGTTATTTTGATTAAAATTGATGAAAAGAACAAGGCAGTAGTAAATCACAAATCATCAGAACTGAAACTTACTGCACATAAACAAACACATCTAACACCTTTCAGTCATGTGATCTATTTCATTTTTTGCTATATTAAATAATTTTCATTGTCAAACACAAATCTAGACAACAGGCTATCTGTGCTGTGTCCTCTGTAGATATTGAAACCTAATTTTACTTCAATAAAACCTCAGGGGTACGACTGAGTTACAGGAAGTTAACTGGATCATTAATTTGTTTTAGAATCTTTGTGAAATATACATGAGAGTTAGCCATCCCTATGATTGAATAGACAGACTAGAGAAAAGGCAATTTATACAAAAGAACCCCCCCACAAATTCTTGGGCTATTCTAACCAAGTAGTGGGATTTGAACATCACTCTTATAACACAACAAATAGTACAGAGCATGATAGAAAGCAAATTAAGAACCCCAGATTCATCATCACCAGGCTATATTAGATAACGTAGTTACACATAAAAACTTACATTTGCATGAAGAGCCAGCTGTCTTACATAGATTGAGAGACTGTGGTCGGATACAATGTGACGATCACAGTGACCTATAATCTCTTGTAGTTCTGAAATTATAAAAACTCACAATCAACACAGAATTTAAGGTTACAAGTCTTGATGCTATACTTTCAGTAGTCAGAAAGGAAAGTTTACTGGAGTCAGTTTACAATCAACAGCAGTCTATCTTTGGTTTGTTAACTAATAAAATGATCTACACTGTTCTATAAACCTATTCAGTCTCCTAGCCTTTACGTGCTTCTGATATATTTAGTTTTAACTATAAAAAACCCACAAAATATAATTCAAAGTGGTGAAAACATGGTATTATGTGTGAAATATTAACTGTGAAGAAATTATCATGAAAACTTCCATATTTAAAGTTATAGTTTCCAAAAACTACTGTTCCAATAAATATACTCATATTTAAAATAACAGTGCTCCAAAACTAATTGCCCTAAGGGACATACTTTTCAGATACACATTAAGAATCATATATTTAATTCAGAAACTAAAACTCTAACAAACAGTTAACTATGCTTTTTATATTCTGAATTAATAAACACTGATCTACAAATATTAATTAATAAACACTGATCTACAAATATTAATTAATAAACACTGATCTAGTAAATATTAATTCTCATATGTCCACAGATTTTATTCATGTCACCAGTGACAGTTTGTGAAAAACAACAACTTTGGTATGTAACACAGTATGGTTTTGACACATGAGTAGGTACGTAATACAGTATGGTTTTGACACATGAGTAGGTACGTAACACAGTATGGTTTTGACACATGAGTAGGTACGTAACACAGTATGGTTTTGACACATGAGTAGGTACGTAATACAGTATGGTTTTGACACGAGTAGGTACGTAATACAGTATGGTTTTGACACATGAGTAGGTACGTAACACAGTATGGTTTTGACACATGAGTAGGTACGTAACACAGTATGGTTTTGACACATGAGTAGGTACGTAATACAGTATGGTTTTGACACATGAGTAGGTACATAATACAGTATGGTTTTCAAACACCTTGTATGATAAACATTTTAAAAGTATCTATAGATAAAGCTTTCTACAAGTAGAACTAAATTTTAAGATACAATAATAATATCTCACTCAAACTATACAGGTCACAATAAGTACAATCCCCACTGTCGAGCACCTTTTGTCAAACTACATATAAACATGTGTAGTGAGTGTTGGTATAATAAGTTTGAAGTAAAGAAGTTATGATGGATTATCAAGACTAGAGCCAAGTGCATAAAATTTATTATGGAAGAAAAAAACATCAATTCAATTTTAAACTTAAATAATTTTTTTTATCACGCTAGTTTTGATTATATTACATCTAAATTAATAAATCAACGAATATATTTCCAATTTTGTCCTCATGCTTTTCATTTTACTTTCAGTGCACAAGATATACTTTTATTGCTAGGCAACATGATATAAAAACCATTGTTGCAGTGTCACCAAAATGCATCGTTTTTCTATACACATTAGAAGATTGTTAATCTAACTGATGTTTACCAATAATAATTATATGAATATGATGATCTTAACTGCATTTTTTGCCTCTGTTGGTCAAGCCTGATTTTACAGTTTATTTACAAAATGTGAGGTTAGAGTATGGTATGGGGTAGTAGCACTTGTACATACATGTTTGACAAAAAATATGTTGGTATTACATAAGCAGTTTTTACAGCTCCTTGTCCATTTACCATATGGGTCAGTTAACATCAATAAATCAACTTCTGTATACAGAAAACGGTTTTTAAAATAATTTCACTTAGTGAGCTCACTGGTTAAGTACAAAAATTACAAAAAAATAAAAAGGTGTTTGATTTTACTTGTCACAAAATAGGCTTAACTCTTCTCTCTCTTTTTTTTTTTTAATTCACTGTATTTATTGTTTTCCATATTATCCTACTAAGTAGAGTTCTTCTGCAGTTTTGTAACCACATGTGCAGAACAGAGCTGTCCAGGCATCACAAGTTGTTGTACGGGACGAATCAAACCAGTTTCAATGAAACTTGATGGATGAATTTGGTTGGACACGACCACAGACTGATTTTAACTGGGTGTGCCATCATACAAACAGTTTGTGTTTTTCAGCTCTTTAGAGTATTATGGATACACTAAATTATTCTGCGGAATGGATGACAAATTCAGAGATCAAAATATGGCAACTTTTCTTACCTTGTTTAGTCTTAACTGTAATGATGTTACTGTTAAAATCTCCTGGCTGGATGATAACACAGGCATACACAAACTGACCCTAAGTGAGTAGAGAAAAAGCTTTCGTCACATATTTCTGAAACTTGGTTAATCTAACATACTACCTTAAAACAAGAGAACTCTTGGTGACATCATAAAGGTTCTATAAAACTGCTTTTAACTCCACTGTTTAAGAATAAACTAACACATTCTGTACTAAAATAAAATTTTCATTTTACGAGATAACAAATTTCTTAAAGGTAGTAAGTAGAATAATTAAATTATTGCAATATACAATAAAACACTAGTGAACAACAAATAAAAATATCACATCAGATACAACATTTTAATTCCCTATACTGCATGACCAACTGTTTCCAAAATAAAAAAGAAAAATTCCATGTTCCTAAACTAAAACTTTAAGAATTTCAGAAAACAAAGAATAATATTAACTGTAAGGACAGCCATATCACTTCTTTTCATCTTTCACAGTTTTGTAATAATGAAATGAGGTTTTTTTTTAAAACTCCATACCTTGATAGTTGTCATACTGTAGTCTTCACCACTTTCATTAAACACAATAGTAACATGGTTGTTTCCAATGTGTCGTTTCTTGGAGTTGCACAAAGGGTCTGAAGGCTTATTTGGTAGTAGCGTAGACACGTGAAAAATTACTAAAACACAAAATAGTGCAACAATGTATAAATATTTAAATCTACATAAAGGTCCAACAGTTCTGCAGGAATCAGTAATGTCGAGAAAACCCACTTGTAGAGAAATATATTTGTAAAAATGGTTCATTTGGGTCTACATAAAAATTTTTCTCAACCCAAACAAGCCATTTTTACAAATATAGTTCTGCAGGAAACTCGACATCAAAAACTAACTACAAAGGAGCACCAAATAAATGATAAAAGCACATTAATTTTGAAAGTTTTGTTAAAATCATACATTAAGCATGAAAGTTTTGTTATCCCTACGTCTGTCATCATACATTGTTTATTGATAAGTTTTATCTCATGAATAATCCTGTACTCAACCAGCATTATTTTAAATTTGGACAAATAACCTTGTACTCAACAAATTCCTTTAAGCTTCGACAGTTTTGCAGTCATTCTTGGGTTTCAAACAACACCTTACAAAAACTCAAGTTGTATTGTAACAGATCCATTTCTTGACTAATTGAAGCAAGAAGAAATTAAAACTTTTAACTCTCACATAATTTATATCAAATAACTAAATGAAGTGAATGAAGTAAAACTGCTTGATTTTAGTTTCATGTAACAACTCAACAGTATTTCCAAATTGGTCATACTCTATTTACACAGTTTTAATTTTAAAAAATACATTTTTTTAACCATCACACAGAATATTAGAAGTAATTGAATAACAACCTGAAATTCATAACTCCTAAAGAAATGGGGATCTCATGACTACAGTAGTTGTTTTTATAACACTTACTCCACACAACGACTGTAGTAAAGGTAACATACAATGATGTTAAACTTGTGCTAAAAGATTATCAAACAGGTTCTTATTAAATACCTGAACATATTTTCAACTATCAGTGGAAAATTTTACTTCAAGAAACCATATTATGTTAATATATTGGATACTGTATGTAAAAAATCTAAAGCTTAAATGAGAATAAGACAGTTCTGATTATACAAAATGCAAACTGTGTACCACAGTTGGTCTAACTTATGAATGTCCATTAATGACACAATATTTCGTTTCATTACTAATGTATTAGTATTTGCTTTGGAGTAAATTCTGATAATTAAAATAAAATTCTAAAAAAAAAACATGTACCCTGCATCACGTCGTCCTGCCAACTAAATGCATATTTTCCATCTTCTCCATCCACATCCAAGCCTCCTATGTAATTAGTTAGCGAATCAACATCCTTCAGCCTAAGCAGTGTCCCAAGGTTTTGTAAAAACTTGTTATACCTTAACGATCCAAACTGGTTACCAAGGATGGCTGCTTCATTATTTGACTTTTTTTTTTTAAAAAAAGAGACAACTAAATTAGTGACACACCATCAAGCATCAGGACGACTAACTTAGTGACACAAAATCAAGTATCAGGATGACTTAGTGACCCACAATTGAGTACCCGGATGACTAACTTAATGACACATGATTAAGTATCAACATGACTGACTGAGTGATACATGATCAAGCATTAGGATGACATAGTGGCACAATCAAATATGAGGACAACTAACTTAGTGACATATGATCAAGCATCAGGACTACATAATGACAAAATCATACATGAGGACAACTAACTTAGTGATACACTGGATGGCTGCTCCATTGTTTAACCTTTTAAAAGAAGGATGACTGAAGATAACTAAATATATGACAGATAATCAAGAACCAAGATAACTTGGCAACACAATTAAATATGAGGACAACTGACTTAGTGACACACGATCAAGCATCAGGATGATTAACTTAGTGACACACGATCAATTGTCAGGATGACTAACTTAGTGACACACAATCAAGTATCAGGACAACTGACTTGCTGACACGATCAAGCATCAGAATGACTAACTTAGTGACATGATCAAGCATCAGGACAACTAACTTAGTGACACAATCAAGCATCAGGACAACTGATTTGGTGACAGATGATCAAGTATCAGGACTTAAAGATTTGTATAAACTTGTTACACCATAATGATCCAAACTGGTTACCACAGATGGCTGCTTCATTGTTTGACCTTTTAAAAGAGAGGACGACTGAAGATAACTAAATATATGACACATAAAAAAGAATCAAGATGACTTGGCAACACAATCAAATATAAGGACAACTGACTTAGCGACACATGATCAAGCATCAGAATGACTAACTTAGCGACACATGATCAAGCATCAGGACGACTAACTTAGCGACACATGATCAAGCATCAGGACGACTAACTTAGTGACACGATCAAGTATCAGGATGACTAACTTAGTGACACAATCAAGCATCAGGACAACTGACTTGGTGACACATGATCAAGTATCAGGACTTAAAGAATTGTAAAAACTTATACCATAATGATCCAAACTGGTTACCACAGATGGCTGCTTCATTTTTTGACCTTTTAAAAGAAGGGACAACTGAAGATAACTAAATATACGACACATAATCAAGAATCAAGATGACTTTGTAACACAATCAAATATGAGGACAACTGACTTAGTAACACACGATCAAGCATCAGGACGACTAACTTATTGACACGATCAAGTATCAGGACGACTAACTTAGTGACACGATCAAGTATCAGGACGACTAACTTAGTGACACGATCAAGTATCAGGACGACTAACTTAGTGACACGATCAAGTATCAGGACAACTGACTTGGTGACACATGATCAAGTATCAGGACTTAAAGAATTGTAAAAACTTGTTATACCATAATGATCCAAACTGGTTACCACAGATGGCTGCTTTATTGTTTGACCTTTTAAAAGAAGGGACAACTGAAGATAACTAAATATATGATACATAATCAAATATGAGGACAACTTACTTAGTGACAAATGATCAAGTATCAGAACTTAAAGAATTGTAAAAACTTGTTATACCATAATGATCCAAACTGGTTATCACAGATATCTGCTTTATTGTTTGACCTTTTAAAAGAAGGGACAACTGAAGATCACTAAATATATGATACATAATCAAATATGAGGACAACTTACTTAGTGATAAATGATCAAGCATCAGAACGATGAACTTAGTGATGCACAATCAACTATCAGAACTTAATTGTTTTTAACGATTCAATAATTTCCAGGGTTTTTTAGCTAATAAAGCAAGAAACATTTCAAAACTTTGGACAAGAGTATTAGTACAAGTTAATCAACCAATAGAAACACACCAGTTACAAAACATTTATGTAATCAACCAATAAAAACACACTAATCACAAAAAATTTGGCAATTTAGACATTTCTCAACCAATAAGAAAAATTATGTATATAAACTGTTGTGTTGATTTCTTATAATTAACCTGTCAAAAATGATTAGACTGAATTAGTAAAAAGAGAAATCAACCAACAATAATTCAAAAAGATGAATAGAAAAGAGATAAATTAGCAATAAGATCTGTTAACCAAAGAATAAAATTCATTATTTACTGTTACAGAAATTCTCGTTTCAGTGTAAAGTACTTATTAGTAAAACAATACACAGGACACAATTCTTTAAAACACAGGCTTACTTCCTGTTTTGCTCCAAGTAACTTTAATTACAATTGTATTTATATAAACCAGCATTGTTATAACTACGCACCTGGCCAACTCCAACGTACACCACTCCTATCTTATGTGTTTCATATGGTGGGATCCTATCTAACACTTTCACTGCCCTGTTTATGACCTGTTGATGAAAAAAAAATGGACTTGTAGGACTCATACTACAGAAGAATTATTAAGTAATTGGGAATTAAAAGATGGTACTGACATTTTTCCTTCTGTTAGTATAAAAAATAAAAGGATGGAAAATAGGAAAAATATAAAAGTCACCCAAAGAATGAGATATAGGAAGTGTTTGTTTGTTTGTTTTTAGAATTAAGCACAAAGCTACACAATGGGCTATCTGTGCTGTGCCCACCACGGGTATCGAAACCCGGTTTTTAGTGTGTAAGTCCGCAGACATACCACTGTGCCACTGGGGGGCTATAGGAAGTGAAAATATATAATATAAAAAAAACAACATGGAATGAAACAAAAAAGTGTAAAGACATGGAATAAAATAGGTGAAAGAGAAACACAAGAAAATAAAATCCAGCTAATGATAAAACAAAAGGAAGCAAAGAAAAAAAAGACAGAATAAAAATATTAATAAACTGATGATATAACAAAAAATTAGCAGAAATAATACACTTTGAGAAGAGAAGCACTAAAGATCTGGCCAGAACAGAATGAAATATCAAATAAATACAGTAAGATGTGACAGCTTTACATAAAACAGAAAAAAGGAAAAATTTAAGCAAAAAAAAAACAACAGAAAATATATAACTACTGTTAAATTAAAGAAAGCATGATCAAAGTGAAAAATTTTGGAAAAAAAGCATTGATATTTTTTGTGCTTCTCTTACAAAATATGGTGTAGCTGTAATGTCAAATAAAAGCAAATTTAAAACTTAAGAAATAACTTCTGCTCATTGACTGTGTATGAAATAAACATGTAACTACTATAGCTACTTGCCTCACTCTTTGGAAGAAGTAATGGACGATCATTTCCTGCACCAAAAGCCATGGTGTTATACATCTGCAGGAATACAAAACTGGAAAAAAACAAAACAGCAGCATGTCAAGTTGTATTAGCATCTTGCTACTAATCATGTTATCATATCACAACTTAAAATCTATCAACAAATCCAGGCTTGGTTAAATTGACCAGTCATGACCGATTTGTACTTGTTATAATTTTGATACTACTGACTTTATATATAGCATATGTATCTTCATAAAACTTGGCATTCAACAAACATTACAAGTCTTTTATAAAGAAAAAAATCTTTTTTTTTGTCAAAGTATTTTTAATAAAAATTTGTCTTTGAATACACTGAGGCTTTTTTCTTTTAACTTTTCTGAGTCCAAACTGATTTTCATGTTCAGATAAAGAATATTATCCTTTACCTCAAAGTTTATTTGTATAATCTCTAAAACGAGAAAGAGAGAGAAAAAAGAAATAAATCTAATTTTTTAATTTTTCTGTAACAACTTCAAATTGTAACATAACTTATTTTTTGTCTCAAGTAGGTTTAAACTCATAACAGTATATACTATTTGTGCTTAAATTTTATTCTTTACTTGCCCTTTAAGCAATGTCTAGCTATTGTATTTGTGCTGCAATAAGCTGTAAATCACTTGAGAAATGCACAACTTATGTTACACAATCAAATTACATTACACAAGAAGAAGAAAAGTTATTATATCATTATTTTTTTTACTTAATATCATCTTAACTAACCTAAAGTACCTGGGGTTTCTTTTTGGTGTCAACTACTGATGACACTCAACCCAAAGGTAATAATGCACTAAACACTTTTAATTTCATTAAATAATACATCAAAGAACACAGAAAAATAGCATGCAAAAAACAGACAATGTTTAATTAAACGCCACAATTTTTTCTAGCTTTCTAACTAAGCAACAAGAGTTGTTACAAATTCATCAAAGCTAGTCAATGTATTTCCTGTCAGAAATACAGTTTTCTGTACAGAAAACAACATAATATAATACATCATTTAATAGATTAAAACCACAGCTTTCTATTGGTCATAAATAAGATAGGACTAAATAGAGAACTACTGACAAATCCTGAAAGAGAAAATGTGAAAAGAGGGGTCTACATTTTTATTTATTGGCCATGCAACCAAATATGATTTAAGACTAGAAAAATTATACTTTGTCTGAGTGATGGTGATATTATGATAGGTAATTTTATATTAAATTTAATATTTCTTAGAGAAGTGAAAGAAAAAGAAAAAAAGATGCCCATGGTTAAGGGAAGGTACAATGACTTGTTGCTACCAATTGTAGCATTTATACCAATAAATAAAACTAAAATCAATACTGCTTGTCATACCAATTAACATATTTTAATACTCCTTTAAAAGTTTATTTATATTTTTATTTCAGAAAGGCTAATAATTTAAACAACCTAAAAAAAATCATAACCCACACATCATTTTGTTCACATTTACATCAAGATTACTTTGAACCAGTTTGACAAAAGAAACTTTCGACTAATGTTTTAGTGTTCAAAGCAGTAAATGTTGAAATACAAAACTGAATATGTTAAACCTATATACATATTGTGTTTCTTTATCCTTATGAAAACAATACACAACACAGGTTAAATTTATGTTATATGTATTGTGGTGTTCCATGAAATGTTTTAAGCCATTCATTTATTAAAAAAAAAACACCTTGTTTCAGATTTTTGCTCAGAGCTACACAAGAATATGTGCAAACAGCTCTCTCCAATTTGCTTGTCAGTAACATCCACTCTTAGAATATTATTGGGATAATAATGGGATGTGGCCGTCACTCTCAGTACCTCTTTGATACCAAAATTTGGACCATGTTTATGCAAACCACAAATACTCATATTCAAAATCTTGACCTACTAAACACAAGACCATAGCAAACCAAAACATAAAATCATCTCAACCATATATATCTTACACTATCATTTGTTTTATCAAAAATACTTAAAATCTTCATTTCTCACTTTTCTTCAAGACACCAAATCAAACATTAGGTTCTACGCTTCTGAACATTCTGTACAATAAGCTAGCTGTAGAATGTTTAACAGCAAGAAAACACTTGTTCAACACAGACAGACATAACAATTGAAAATCCAGCAGTTTGTAGCTGCTGTTAAACATAACTTAGCTGCTTCAATATTCACAAATCTTAAATTTTAAAAAACTTAGAAAAAAGTTATTGAGAGATAAGTATGTAGTTAATTCAATAATTGTTCTAAGATAATAAGTAAGCCATCAGATGTTTTCCTAACTTCTGAAGAATTGTGGCTATCTTCAACACAAGACACCATTTCTACTTGGATATAAAAATTCCCAAATTTTCTTCAAAGATATATAAATATTAGTTATTTTTACAATAGGTTAAAAGTTTTAAACATCCCATACTTAAAGACATTAACCAAGGGTATGTAGTAAATTACTGATTTTAAATAAAAGAAAGCCAGCTTTGTATTAAATTACTGGGAGAATGACAAAAACGACATTTACCTTGGACTCAAGCCACTTCGATACATGTCTCTGTAGGGACTGGATATTTTTCTTAGCATTTCTGAGGAACTTCTTTTTGACTGGATTGGACTCATAACAGAGATAGTATGTACACGTTCTCGGTGGTAAGCTGGTGGAGACACATTTCCTGTATACGAAAAAGTAAATTCAATTCAATTATTATTAAAACTGTACAGAAGTTCACTGATGTTATTGATTATAAATAAATTAAGAGACATTACAGTTCAAAAATAAGTTATAGCTTCTCTTCCTATTGTTTAATACACAGTAAACTATTCCAACCTTTCAATGGTGGACTTCTTGGAGGAGACCTGGTTTTAAAAAATGGGCTGGCAGAGTGAGGAGGAACAGGACTCTCGGTTGGTCTGTTTGCATCAGAAGATTGGTTTACACTACTCAAATCTAATCTCAGCTTCTGTTTCATTCCATGTTTCAATAGTTTTTCAGGCAATTCTTGGTCGCTTCCTGTCTTTGGTTCCTCGGGAATGGATTCATACCGCTCTTCTTTCCTTGGTGATTTTCTTGTGGAGCTTCGACCACTTTCTCTTTCAAGCTTCCCTTCAAAGTCACTTTGTTTTAGTGTAGATTCTTCAATTTGTTTTGGAACATCTTTCTCTTGGTGGAAATGGGAAGTTACCAGAACTTTCTGAAAACTAGAATTTTGTGATACAGACTTTTGGGAAACTTCTTTTTCTAAAGCAGTGTCTTTTACTGAGAGATCAGTACTCTGAAAAGGAAGGGAAGTTAACACATTTCTGTTATCATATACAATAGGTTTTGAAGACTGGGACACTGAAGGTGCTATTCCTACCAATTTTCCCAGGGAATCAATCCCGCTTATGGGTGAAGAAGTATCTGGCCACTTGCCTCTCATTTCTGGGCTTGAGTTTGTGCGACGAAGAGCAATCTTAGATGGTTTATTTGAACTGGATACAGATGGATTTGCTAAACTATGGTCATCACATCTGTTTTGCTGCTGCTCCAACTCCTGACAGTTGGAGCCTGAACTACTGCCAACCACCGAGGAATCCTGTGGACAGAAGTGTTGTTTGTGAATAGCTTCATATTCTTTTTCTTCAAGGCTCTCACTGTCAATTCTTTTATGGCTTGTTACTTCACTTCGATCCCTGTCTTCTTGTCGGGAAGGTGAAAACAGAGCTGTGATATCTGGAAGAGGAAAATCCTAGAAAACAAGAAAAACACCTAAAATGGTGCAAATTAAAAAAAAAAATTTTGTACAATTTTCTAAAATCCCTTAAGATCCATGTCACAAATGTAATTAGAAATGGAGTAAACAGAGTTTTAGTTCTTTGAATAAATAAAACAATTAAATCTTGCAGCAAGTAAAGTACGCTGATTAATACTTTGAGCTCACAGTCTACGAGCTGATAGAATGTTACAATATATATTAGGGACATTTTACACTCTACATAACTTGAAAGAATGTTACAATATGTATTAGGGACATCTTACTGTCCACATGACTTGAAAGAATGATAGAATATGTATTAGGGACATCATACAGAATGATACAATATGTAATAGAGACATCTTAAAATTGACATGGTTTCATTAATTCTTTCACTTGTATTATGAAACTTTTATAATTAACACAGTTTGATGAAATTCTTCGATCTGTATTAGAGATCTTTTAACAGTCAACGTGGTTTGACTAAAGTCTATGATGGGTAACATTTTTTCACATCATGGTTGTAAGCCATATTTAATGTTTAACAATGCTCTAGGTTATTTCAAGACTTCAACTAATATATTTACAGTTTCACAATATATTTTCTTTTCACAAGGTTTTGTTTCAAGGTCTTATATTTACAACATTAACACAACACCTGTTTCAAGGTCCTACATGTACAACATTAACACAACATCTGTTTCAACGTCCAATATGTAAAACATTAACACAACACTTGTTTCAAGGTCCTATAACACAACACTTACTGGAGGTGATGATGGGAAGAACATTGCATTCTGTATCCTCATCATCCACGAGATATTTCCTGATGGACGTCGTATGTGGACTTCTGCCCAGCCTTGGCACCAACAGCTGCATAGGTGGGAAGATCCTGTCTCTGATGACTTCTGACCATCACTTAAACCTATTTAAAAAAAATTAAATATAAAATATTTTTAACATGGATTCCCAAGTTTAACATGCAGTCCAGAATGTATGCACTTACTTTGACAGCATACATCAATAAACCATAAAGATGTTGGAATGGTTGGTTGAATTTAGTGTTTCAAGACACAAAGCAACTAGGCTATCTGCATTAAACGTCCAAAAAAAGGTAAAAGTAAGTAAATTCAGTGAAATTCATAAAAGGAAATTAAGGTAAAACAAAACAAAGTTTAAACAAAATAAAACATAAATAGTATAAAACCAATGTTTACATCTAGTTTACAATGTCAAGAGAAAAACTACAGTAATTGAAGCTGTAAAGGACTTTCTGTTGCGTGACTGTAATAATCACAACTCACCAGGAACTCTAACAGGTAAGTATAAAAACCACCACCAGCCACCTGAAGTTGTCCTTTCCAAACCTGGTTTTGAGTGACTTAATGTTACAGATAGTTTCTAATTTCAAATTGAACTAGATGAATTGTGATTTTTAAAAGGGAGCCACATTAAAAATGTGTAATGTATGAATTAAAAAACTTATAAGGCATTAAAAAGATTACTGGCCTTTGAAAATCTAATAGCATTACCAAGGTGAACAGTGTCACCATCACCAATAACACTGTCTAATGTCATGGACAAACATTGAGACAGAACATGCTTAAAATGGTGCCATCATTGTCATAATGATGACAAGTAAAATGTGGCTTATTGTGATCTCAGTGTTATACAAACTACACACTGGTGCATCAGTTTCAGATAAAAGAAAATGATGAGTTACAAACCTGTGACCAATGCGTAGTCCAGTTAGAACAACTTCATCTTTCCGATCCTTATGGAAGCAAGACGGCTAAATTTTAATATAGGGTTTTATTTGGAAAAGCTTGTGTTCGGGTTGCTCACTTCAAGTCAACTGCCAGCTGGCACAGAGCTGAACTTTGAATACAGGACCATAATCCATGTATGGGACAGACACAGCAGTGATAATGTCAGAGCAGATAGACTTAGCTGCAATGTCAGCATGATCGTTCCCGTGAATACCAATGTGGTCTGATATACAGAAAAATTGTACAGAAGTAGATATTAAAATTAAAGAGAAATGGGCCAGTCGGTTTTCAATATCGGTGAGAACAGGGTGTGAACCAGTGTGAAGTGATTCCACTGCAGGTAGAAAACTAAGCGGGTCAGTATAAATAGTGCAGTTTGAGTACTGCTTAGCTTCTTTGGATCCAAGGCAAGAAAAATGGCATACAGTTCAGTAGTGAACACAGAAGCTGAAGAGAAGATTCTATGTGCAACCACCAAACCAAAAACAAACTATGGCAGAGCCCACATAGTCACCTGATTTCGAACCATCTGTATAAACAGGAATGGAATGATAGTTCGAAAGATGTTCAGCAAATAGCAGACAGTTTTTCCAATTAGGAGTGTCTACTTTTCTCAGATGACCTAAAGATAGATCACAACAAAGGACAGTAAGAAGCCATGGTGGGATGGCCTGACCAGTGGATACAGCAATGTTATTGAAGGACAGACCCAATTCATTCAACTGCATCTGGATATGAAAGCCAAATAGAGCTATGGCAGACCATCTGGTCTGAAAAAGTATGGCCAATCAAGGAAGGAAAACATAACCTCAGGTGGGATACTTTGGTAAGGAAAAAAGTTTTGAAGCATATAGTATAGACATTTGCAAATGGTGGATGTCCAAAGAAGGTTCATGAGACAATGTATTAGCTCTGAATTTGGGAAGTGTCGAAAGCCCAATTTCAAAGCCAAAGTCCTTGATGATGAATCAGGTCTAGCATCTTTAAGGCTGATGGTCTGATAGAACCATAAACCAGTGATCTATAGTCGAGTTTCGATCAAATAAGAGCATGATATATCTTTAGCATAGAATGTTTAACCACTCCCCAAGTGGTGGAAGAGAGGACATGGAGAATGTTCAGTGTTCTTGTACATTTGACCCTTAACTGCTTGATGTGTGGTATAAAGGTTAGCTTACGATCAAAGATAAGCCCCAAGAACTTAGTCTCAGAGACCACAGGCAGCACAACTTCACTGACATGAAGTTCAGGATCAGAATGAATACCTTGTTATGTTTTTTTTATGTTTTAAGAACGCAACAGAAAGACACAGATAACAGCTTGTATAATTCATTACACTAAACTAAATATATATATAACAGATATAACGTTAATTATATATTAACAATGACAGACATTCAGTTTTAACATTCAAAATCAATTACAACAGAAAATGGTACTGGCCTGTATCTAATATAATGATCTAGAATGAAAGTCCAGAAACAATTCACAGTTCAATAATTTTGATGACGTTCCTTTTACGATGAATGTCCCTTGTTTTCCAATATACCTCGGTTTCTCTTAAACAGTCCCGTACGTATCGACACTCAGCACAACCAGTAATTCAGATGAATCGTAGAGATTGACGAAATAAAATCACAGCTTCTGTAGATCTACCTCTAGTCAAAAAGTTAAGTTGAATAACCACACAGCAAACGTTGGAAACTTCTTGAACAAAGACACTACTTCTTGAATTAAATATAAACTAATGACTGACTCTTCTTCTTTTGAATAATTCTAATGTCTGACTCCTTTCTTTGTCCTGTCTGTTTATATATTGTAGGCCTAGATTTCTCGAACATTCACCAGAACTTCGACAGAGTAATCTGCGCATGTATGTTTTTGCACGAGACTCTACGTCTAGATGCTAGGCCGCGAAACATTTCCATTTATAGTCATATATTTGATCTACCTAATTCTAGAAAGTTCTAAATGTTATTTTAAATGAAGAACAACGTATTTCACTGTCTAAACTTTGAAACAGTAAAACAAATATGGAAATATAAATAGAAATGAAAATTTAAACACAACACGACATGTTGTCGTTTACAAAATATTTACACGACAATTACATAACCTCATTGGTGGCAAAAGTGCATGCAAGCAGTTTCAGAGAGAGAGAAGGTAAAGCTGTTTGCTGTGGTCCATTTCAGTAAACAATTGAGGGAAGTCTGCAGCTGCTGCACAATATACCTCATGTTCGACGACTGACATGAAATATGAAAGTATTCAACATAGATCCATTTACAACAGTGAAAGGGAGTTGTTCAGTGATAGCATTAATTTTTATACTGAAAAATATGACACTCAGAACACAGCTCTCAACAGTTCCATCATATCAAGGTGTCCATTTTTATTTACGTGTAGGTTAGTTGGGTGGAGAATCCTTCGGTTTATGACCACTTCTATTTTTTCCTTTACTGTCCATATATGAGGGAGTTCTGTCAACTCCATGGGTCTTGCTGTGGGTCAGTTGGGGAGGTCTTTGCTGTTGGGAGTCCAGAAACTGAGGCCATGAACAAATGATTGTTTTGCATCTTGAGGTGGGAGAAGAAGATATATCTGAGAAAATTACTGTACCTGTAACCAAAGGATGTGGATTTTGGGGTTTGTTGGAATGTATAGGAGGAACAGAGATGGGTGTTGAAATTGATTCATCACCTTTTTTAACCTTGGAGGTCAAAGAATTTTCATTTGTTTGGAGAATGATTCTTTAGGAGGCACAGAGAGATGTCTGCACTTCCACTGTAGTTGTGGAATGAAATGCAGCAGCATACATCCAAGATGAGGTGGTAGACTGCAATTTTTTGAGCCTCAGGATAGGTAATATTATGAATTACTTTCAAATGCTGCACCTCTTATTCTTTCAACCATTTAAGGCAAAAACATAAGTAGGATGAGTGAGAGTCATTGCAACTGACGCAATAAGGGTCTGTTTTACACTCATAGGCATCATGGTCCTTGCCACTGAAACGAGCACATGTTAAGGAACCACAACACGACATCTTCGAGTGATCGAACCATTGACACTGGAAACATCGGAGAGGGTTTGGAATGTATGGCTGTACTCTGCAATAAAGACAATCTGCTTTGATGGTGGCAGGTGGACGTGGTGAAGTAAATGCCAGAATAAGGACACTGGTTAGCACCATAATTCCATCTTTGCGAGTGGAGATAAGCCTCACTGCAGAAATTCCTTGGGTGAAGAAAACAGTGAGAATCTCTGGCTTTGGGATGTTCTTCAAATCCCTCTCAACAATAACTCTGCATGATGAATTCAAAGTAGCATGAGGTGTTACCTCAATAGATATATCCCCAATTGCCTTTGAATGCAACAGGAGTTCACTGCATTTAGATGTAGATGTTCCCACCAACATGTCAAGATATCAAAGCTCTTTTTCTGACTTTGGAGAGCCAGCAAGTCCCTTTAGTCCCTTTTGAATGAAAAAGGGAGACATTTGCCCTAAAGGCTTGTCTGAAAGTGAGCACAATATAAGAAAATGAGGTACAACAAGCGGTACATAGATGGTGATGATTGCTGCTCAGAATCTTCAAGACGTGGTTGTTTACTTATAAGACTGTTTTTTCACTATTTTATCAAGATTTTTAATTGGAATATCTATAATAAAGAAAGAAAATTTCAGTGCCCCCTGATCCCACCCATCATGGAGCCCTACAAGGAGACACACTACAATGTAAAACAAGGACACTGCAACATTCCCAGTATTTCGTGAGCACTATACCCAAACACCAGCATCAGATATAATGTCCACAACACCTGTTGAGAAGATCCAACACTGGTGCTTGGTTGATCCTAACCCTAGTGGACCAGCCGATTGACCCAAGAAGGCCACCCATCTGCAGGAATTCAAGGCCAAAGTGGTGTGTTAGGATTGGACCCCTCAACCACTAGGATCCTCTCCTCCCCCCTTCACGGATCACCACACACGGCAAACACGTGGGTGGATGTTTAAATCCCAGAGGAGGTAAACTGAAAGAGCAAAACCTTCCCTGGGAGTTCCCCTCACCACATACAGGAATCCACACCAAGGGGATATTGGAGTGACAAGTTCAAAGGTTTTTCAAATCTACATCTTTCAGAATGTACGTAGACTTACTTTATGACTAACATTTTGTTAAATTAAATCATGAAATTTGTAAGTCAATAGTCTATCTTCACAGCCTAAAGTCTGAAGACTGGTTGCAAACATCAACAATTTCTTGTTTAAGGTATTCTCTCTAAGCGTGACTTACTTGAAACAAGTCTGTCTAGATTCTGTTCTTCTGTGACTGTATCTTGCTGAATACAAGGAGAGAAAAGATGAGCGCTATCTTTGGTTTCAGTGTTCTGTTTTGTCCTCCTACAATAAAGCAGAAAATTTGTACAAAAACTAACACTGAAGATTATCAGTATCCTTTCATAAATTATAGCTAGTATTAACCAATAATCATTATACACCCACATGACTAGACCGAGTCCTTATAATTTGATCACCACACAAGTGGTTGTGTCGTCTCTTTGTATTTTTTGACAAAGAACAATTTCAGTGTCGTCAATGCAGTATAATGTTTCCGTAAGATCTTCTGTTCCACGCACAAAGACTTTTAGAGTTGTTTTCCATGCCTTTTTTGTCTCGTTAGCACCTAGTGTACAACAACAGTAGCTAGTATGTGTGTGTACAAATCTCATAAGAGATTACTTTCTACACAGAAGAGAAACACTGTACAAGTTATAACTGACTTATAAAATTATACTATTAACCAACTAGTTTAAATAATTCTAAAATGTGAGCTCTTTTTATTTTCCATTTTATATAAATTCTCAATCTATTGTCTCATTGAATACAAACAGCATTTCAGTTATATTTCTGGATGTCTTAACTCTTTCAAAAAAGTGGATCTAACTGTGCATATCACATTCATTTAGAATTATTTTAAAAATGTAATTGAACTAGTTTCTGTTCACGTTATACCAATTAACATAACATAAAATTATAGCTAATAATTCATACTTGAATGGTGCAGAAGTTTTTAATCTTATAAGGTAATAATTTTTAAAAAATCTTGAATTTCTTCTCTATTATACTTTACACTCCTCTGTAAGTTCAAAATTTGATGTAAATTATTCACTATAATATTGTCATTGCTCAAACAAACCATAATTTTTACAGCCTTTAGTTTTGTTTGGCTACAGGGTTATGAAATACAAAATCAAATCACTCTTGTCACAACCAATCATCACATCCTTCCTCTAGCCTGAATAAACTTGTAACAGTTTTTGTTACATAGTCAGAGACAGAAAAATTGTGATCATTAAGGTAAATTACCTATTTTTTGCATTATTCTATGTTCTGCAGTATAGTATTTAATTTAAAATTTAATGCATTACTACCACTAGAATAAAAAAGTAGGGTTAAGTGTTAAGAAAACAAAAACAACTTGGATAAGTTCTGCTTCTTGTTTTTCATGTTTATTCTACATTTCTCATTATAAAACTAACTACAATGTACAATTAACTATCTCTTTAAGTTATGTTAAATAAAATAAATAATAATAAAGTTTCACGAGGCACACGTGAGCAGCTTGGACTCGGGGTAGCTTGTCTTACAAGCTCCATGTTTCCCAACTGATTTACAAGTTATATTGGCATAATCAGTCATAGTTATAGTTATATGTAGACTGTTTGAAACTATTTTGGATAAAAGAAAAGTAGTTTCATGTTATAATCCAAAGTTGTTCTAGAAGAAAAAAAATGGTAATTCAGATTTATTTCAATTTTTTGTGTGGTTATGAGGTCAGTCAATATGACCAACCCTCCTTAGAGCTAAGGTAGAGAAAACGAGGTGAAACATAAAGTTGTACTTAAACATTTGAAATGCGTCTAGCAGGTTTTAAAAATTACACGAATATCACGAGATTTTGGGACAAAAAAAGTTTTTAAATCTTAATGTGAAAATCACTTTACATTCAAACAAATAACAAAAGATTCAATGTTTTTACAAACACGTTTTTAGTAAAATACTTCATTAAAAAAATCAATTTTTTTGTGCAGAAAAGATTTGTAATCTTTATTAAAACTATCAAAAGTTATGGTATAAACACTAAATGTGCAGACAAACTTGTAAACTTTATATCAATCTTGTCACAACAGGGTTAATCCAACCAAACTGATGGATTACAGCATTCAACATAATGTGCTACTTTTAATATGTTTTTGCTTTAAAAGAAACTTACATATAATATAAAAGGAATATCAAACAAAAACACCTGCAGTAAAACATGATGTCACGATACCTAACAAGTTTTGATTTACTCACGTTACCCTACTTTATAAGGGCTGAAACACAAACCTGGATGAAATCTCTTCACAGGATTGGTGTCGAATTTGAATATCATCTTTTGACTGAGGCAAGCTGTAGTGACTGACTTCATTGCTAGCACTACGTTGGATTGCTGACCTGTGTCGTCGTCTAGATGATAATATTTCTCCCGAACTTCTACTTTTCTGCATGGGAACATTACCTGTAGTTATGCATTCGTAGATGAAGAACAGCAGGTTAGAGTTTAAAACCAGGCAATGGAAACCGAACTACTGAAATGTACACACAACCACCTCAACACAAGATTTTAAAATTTATTAGTGGCTAGATTTATCTTATCTTAAGGAATAAGGAAAGGTCTTTTCTTAAACATATTTATTCTCCTAGTAAACAGCAATGCAGAGTTGAAGATACAAGACTCCTGGGAAAATAGAAATTCAACATTTTGGAAGTTCTAACATTACACCATCAGCTTCAGGAGGATTTTAGTTATGGTTTTAACATCCAGTTCAACTGAAAATGGTGTTGGATTGATTGTGCTGAATCCTAGATCCATTATATATCAACAGCTCCTAAACATTTGAAATTTGTAAAACAAGTTGAGTAACCAGGCAATTTTCTAGCACCCATCTTTAACTGGAGAAAAGTTAGGTCACCACTATAATTTGTTTAAGTAAAATTTAATTGTATCATCACATTTTGTGTTTTGTTATGTCTTGTTGGGTGACAACCTCCAAAACAGTGCCACACTTTTGGGAACAACTGATAATACAATGCTAAACACACTTTGAGTTGTTTATTTTATATTCTACCCAATGCCAATGTTCACTAAAAATAAAGGTACACAGGTAGATCAAACATTGCTGGTAAAAGTACGCTTGAAATACTTGATTAATTTGTTTGTCATTACAAAGGTTAACTATACTATGCACAGTGTGAGTACTGACACCAATATTTCACATGAATAGCCCTCAGAATTACCATTTAGCAATTGGGAATGGTGGTTACCTTTTTGTAATATTTTCACATAGAATGAGTAAATAAAGAAGTAGATACTATTCTAGAAATGTGGATAGGTTTGGGTAAAAATAAATGATAATAAGTTATTAGCACAGAAGAACTTTGATATAACAAAACTTTAAATTATATTAATATCTTTGAACTTATTATGTTACGAGTAGGACTAAAAAAAATCTTTATCCTTCTCACCTGATTCTGGTGTGTCATCAGCATCAGTTTTACACAACCGATAACACTTGTCACACATCCCATTTTTAAATGTTTTTGTACCACAGCCACTGGTTGTAACTGTGATAAGCATTGTGCCCAGCAACCAGCTACTTTGTTGGCCATTTTCCAGTAGGAATTGACTGACTGGTGACCTGAAAGTACCCAATTATACTTAGAAGCATATAATGCTAAATTGGCTACCAAAAATATTTTATGGTTAAGTTTCATTACTATTAATAACTAGAAGCAGAAAACTGACCATTAAATAACTGTTATGAAACAAGTATAAAAGTTTGAGTTTCTCTTCTCACCATTTATTATGTACACATTATTTACTATTCAGGTGACAACTTCCTACAACAAATGCTGTTTCAGTTGACAGCATAACACAGGAAATATGGGTTATGGACATTTTTCTGCACTTTCTATAATGCTATGTAAATGTTTTAATGGTATCCTGCTATTTTTGAAAAATTTACAGAAACTACACTGAAAAAACACTTCTTCATCCAAATTTAAAATCAATTTACAAAAAACAACACACAATTAACAATTATCAGATCATCCCATAAGTAATGTCCAAAAATTTATTACAAAAAGTGCATCGTCTTTTCTATCTGTAGAAGGCTTTAATTACTAAAATATATAGTAGGAAGTGTATAAAAATTTTCAGACACATAAAAGAAACTAATTTAAGTCCACTTTTTCTGATCATTAGCCAGATAAACCTTCACAAAGATGGATGTGTCTGAAGAACACATAAGACACACAAAGATTTATGAGCTTCAAAAAGGCAATAGTGCAGCAGAAACTACATGAAACATTCAACATATTTATGGTGCAAAGCCTTTCAATGAAAGAAAATGTTAAAGGTGGTTTCAGAAGTTCAAATCATGCAACTACAGCTTAAGTGATGTGCCATGTTCAGGTGGTCCTGTTGAGTTTAATGATGACTTGCTGCTGGCTGCACTTGATGAAGATTGTGCTGTAACAGTTGAAGAACTAGCATAGAAGCTTAATTTAACCCATTCAAGAAGTCACTGTCATCTGTAACAGCTTAGAAAAGTGCCAAAACTTGGAAAATGGGTCCCCCATGATTTGACAGAAGCTAACCTAAGAGCAAGAGTGGACATTTCCACTTCTCTGCATTCTCATGAAGTTAACTCAACTTTTTGGCCAGGTTAGTAACTGGAGATGAAAAATAGATATATTATAAAAATGTTAAACACCACTCAGTGCAGATAAATTGGCTAAACCACGACCCAGAATGGACCTCCACCCTAGGAAAGTCTTTTTAAGCGTTTGGTGGAATATTGATGGTGTGATCCACTTTGAAATGCCATCACTCAATAAAACAATTACATCAAACATCTGTTGTCAACAGTTAGAGTGCTTGAATGTTGCAATGGAAGAAAAGAGGCCTGCTTTGATCCATCGAAAATGTGTTGTGTTACACTAGGATAATGATGGCCCCTTACAGCAAGAATCATATCTGCAAAGATTGAAGAGCTAGACTGGAAAAAACTTCCACATCCTCCTTATTCTCCATACCTTGCCCCATCTGATTATCTATCCTGAAGTTTGCAGAAATATCTTGAAGGAAAAGAGCTTGGAATATATGAAGATGTCAAAACTACCCTCTCTACATTCTTTTCCTCCAAACCCCAAGAATTTTATAGAAGTGGCATTTAAAAACTTGTGAATCGTTGGCAGGAAGCAATTAATAATAATGGGACATACATTATTGATTATGTAACATTAAAACATTTAAAATCCTTTCTCTTTCCTGAACCTAAAATTGGACATTATTTAAAGGATGACTAATACATTCAAGACTGTAAATGAGATACAAGTTTGTTATAAATAGGTACCATCAATATCTATTTAAAATGGCACCTGGAATCTTAACTTCACACAATTACAACTATTACTTAAAAAGAATCTAACCTAAAGCTTTACAAGTTGTTAATTACAACAAAAAACCCTCAGTGCAAGAAATTATAATCAAAGATACACTAACATTCAATATTCACCGTGATGTTCAGTTTGATCATGGCAACAGTTTGAACTAGTTCTTAACTACAGGGCTCCCAGTCAACTTTTAACAACAGGTTATAACCTGTTGTTATGAAACACAAGATTTTATACACCCACAACCAGAAATATGTAGGTTTTCTCCCTAATTTCTTTCACAAAAACAACAACAGATTTTCCCATATAAACCACTCATAAAACCCAACAATTATTGAACCAAAATACATCTATGATTTTTCAAAAGAACATTTGTTAATATGCATGTATATACATGTTACAGGTTCTTACGAAAGATTGAAAATTAACACATCAAGTTCAGATTTCAGACTGGTATAAAAGAAGGGGTATTTTTTAAAAATGCAAGTTTCAATAGTTATTTTGGCAAACTAGTATTCACAGTCCTTCACTTACCTTCTTGGCAGTGTGGAGCACATGCCATATGTGTAGCGAACAAGCATGTCTTGACAGGTCTCCACCAGCTCCGTGTTGAGTCTTAGACTGGTGTCTAAAGATGGTGCACTGTCACTACAAGAAGGACTAGCTGTTAAACTGGTTACATGTAGGCGCGGTTCTCTTCGCCTGAGCACCCAGTACCCCACATATAAGCAAAATAATATAAAAAAGGGGGGAAGGACAGAGAGAAGCAAAAAGAAAATGACCAATTAAATGAATGTATGAAGAGCAACAGAAAAAAAAACAACAAGGGTCATAAAATAAGTAAAACAAAGAAAAAAAGATATGAGCACACAAGTCTAAACAAAAACAGATCAGATATCACAGACTGAATAACAAGCAAAGTAAAGTATCTGCCAATAATCAGTGATTGTGAAGTTCCTGGATATTTTAACAGGTAATGTTCACTGCACTTTCCAACAAGTACAAGTTTTAGTTTTTCAAACCAACACAGATCTGAAGCATAATTAGTTTCTCAGACTACTGATTTTCTGCAGACATGTACATGTTGTTGGCTAGGCAGGTATTGGTTGAAATTCTTAGGTTTAGTGCAATACAGCTTCACAACTCTGTACACCTCATACATACTCAATTTGTTGTTTTGGGTGTAATGATAGTTATTCACTGTAAGCTCATCAGAGGGACCTATGCTACTAGATTTGGTAAATGATCACAATGAATACCATGTGTGAAAGAGGAAGTTTCATCTTGCAGACACTAGTTTTTTCAAACCAGTGTGAACTGTTACGTAATGTACTTGTGATAGAATTTTTGTACCATTCATATGAAAATTGTTTTATCAAAATGTTGACCCCTTTCCAAATCTGAACCATTAGTTAAGTTCTCACTAAATGAAGCCCGAAATATCTTTAAGACATGAGTAATTCATGCAACAGAAACAAAAACTTACAAGCATGCTGTTGACAAAATTCTGCTAACCAATAAATAATTTTTAAATTTTGCATATAAGAACATGTTTAAAACTTTTAGAATACATTAAGAATTTCCAGTAGTGTGTATAAATCAAATACAAAACCTTTTCACCTAAAAAAGTGACCCTTAAAAATACTACACCATGCAGTAAAAGATCAGACTATGTTCATTGACGACTAGATTACGTATGACAACATGGTAGTAAATTTGTATGGCCTATTTATAAGTTATCTTGTTTAACCTGAAGGTAAAGGTGAATGGTTAATAAAAATTTGGCACATGGTTACACATGATACCTTCTCACTCCTTGTTCTACCATACTACTGCTACGTTTTCTTAGAGAGGAATCTTCATTTAGGATTTGAGCTGAGGCAGTGTTCTTCTCTTCAAGAGGCACCAAAACATTAGCACGAAGACCCTAGGGCAGTGAGAGTTTGGTCTTACCTTACAAAAAATGGACTAATAAGTAATAGTAATGCATACAAAAGTTTGGTATATGCAAGTTACCAAGTTGTTTCCAACAGTGATACACCATGAAGCTTGTTACAGCATCAAGATTTTCAGAAACTCTGTTGTTTACTAATATCAATGCTACACCTTTCAAAACATTGCTAGAGAAGTAACAGGATAAGTTGTCATTTTAACTTCAATCAAAAACAATTAGTACATAATCTTTGGCTATATAATAAATCACTTCAAGTGCTAGAAACAATTCCTATGTTCTTTAACTGAAAATTGTAAGCACCAAAAGTTTAAATTATATTTAAGGTTTGTTTTCATAAAGTGAATTACATCAAGAGAACTCAGTTTCTTTTGCAAATCTTTAAACAAGCTAACACAACCCAGAAATATCCTATTTAATCAAGCAATGCCACACTACATTCATTTGGGGCTTTAAAACTTCCAAAAAGTAGGGTAATAATAAATTTTTGCTATAGAAAATAAAATGTGCATCATGAAAAGTGTCTATCTAGCAACACAAAAAACTGGATTAAAATAAACCATTAGAATATTTGTTCTTACTTTGAATATATATGGTACAAAGTCTCTTCTGAACGGGAGACGACATTTAAGGAACCACATGGCAATTACATGATGAGCCAAGGAAACCGTGTACAAACTAAATCTACAGAGAAATAATTGTGGGTAAAGTTTAGGGAGAGACATAATAAAATCAATGTATGTATTTATTCTCAATTGAGAAGCATGTATGAAAAGAACTTTATGTTATCAAACTATACAATAGGTAGAATATTTTTTGCACAATAGTTAATATGGTGTAAAAAACAGTTCCTTTTTCATTCTAGCCACAAGCCAAAATTAGTTCTTTATGAAAACTATCTTTTGTACAAAGTACAAACCTCCAGATCTTGCATCCCAACGTAACAACATTAAACATTAATGTTTCTGTACATTACAGCCATGTCAGTTTACAAAACTGTTTAATGACCCAGCTAAGGTCATGGAGTCAGATCCATTCAAGAAATCAATACAGTACTTGGAGCACTAAATCAAGTCATATTTCATGAAACACGGTTCATACAAACTATTTCACAGTTTAGTACCAAATTAAAATTACATCAAGAAAACTCGTTATTTCTCTTCTGCCAAAAGAAGTGGATTTTAAGTTAACTGACAAACTCATAGTGACTGTATAACACAAGGCCACATACACTCCTAGTCACTAGTAGTGATAGATACAGCAAGCACATTAAAAGCATCTTCCACAAAATAAACATGAATGATGTGCTAATTTGTGCTGTATCTAGCATTTGAAAATTAAGTTAGTGTTAAGATGAGTACAGGTTTGTTACATCATACAGCTGGAGGCAAAATCATTTTTAAAGACGTTAATACCATCGTAGCATATTTTATTTTTTTTATTATTCCAACATCCTTGCATACTATGTGTAAAAACAAAAAAAATAAAGATATTTACTTAGAAGTGTTAGTGTCAATATTTCAAGATACTTACTTAAATGGGTTGGTGTATGGAAGAGCTATGGCAAATATACTGATGTATTGGTCCTCCACAAAACTCACGTAGAGGCTGGGGAGTCTAATCAAACCTAAGCACAAACATGCACAAACTCTCAGAATGCACAGTGTATATTATTCTTCAGGTTTAATTGAACATTTACAGCCCTTCACTTGACCAAACTATTTTCAATATTGTTTAAATGTTATTCAACACAGATATTTGAAATTTGTAACAAAGATTATTTAAATTTCAAGCTATAAACAAGGTGAAAGGACAATTTTTCTTTTACTGTGATATGTCCTTAAATAAGAGTATTAAAAAATGTAATTCCAATGTTTATGAACAGTGAATTAATTTGTAACTTTGTAATTTATGCCATGTCATTCTGTTGGATATCTCTGTATCTTAACCCTGTAGTGACCATACAATTCTAATCGTCTTAAACAGTACAAAGTACTTGAAAATTACTGGAGAGAGAGAAGCAAACAAACAATAAAAAGTTGCCCAGAAAAGTGTTAAAGAAAGAACAAAAAACAATTAGGACAATGTTAAAACCCAATATTAGAGGCAGAGTTCTAAAGAGAAATATTGTACATATATACATGCAGAGCTTCAGGCCAAGAAAAGGCCTTAAACAAGATACCTGAACCTCAGAATTGCAACATTGTTGTGAAAAGCAATAAAATATGAGAAATAAGAAAAATACTTAATTTTGGTTATTAATTATGATTCTCTCCAAAAACACAGGAAACAGATACAGTGGTTGGAAATTAATAATTTTATTTATTTATATATTCTGTTAAAATCTAAATTCCAAGTAGTTCGGGTTCAGCTAGTATTTTTGTAAGCTAAGACTAATTACACTCACACGGCTGGCCAAGTTGACAAGAACATAGAATGAGCATTTTTGGTGACAGGGATTTGAAGTTTACAGATTACAAGTTGAATGTTTTAACATTCAAGCCATACCAGGCCTTAGAAATCAAATAAATATCTGAAGACAATCATGGAGAAAAAAATAAAAAAACAATACCTGTAAGAGAACTTTGCAATGAATATAAGATTAAAAAGAGAGAAAGCAGAGGAATAAACCAAGAAAAACTACAGCTCTTACAATTAAAAACCACACTGGTTTAATCTAGTAGTTTTTCTGAATATATTTCAAATTTAAACATGTTAAAAATTTAACTATACAATAGATAGAATCAAAAATATTAAATAAGAAAAAAAAACTTTTATTGTGAATTTTGATTGAAAAACTAACACTCACAGGACAGAAACTCCAATATTGGTACTGCTATTCTTACATTAGCTGAAATCTTCGATAAACTAATGATGATATTGGGAAGTAACTTATACATTACATCCCTCATCTCAAGAGTACAGAGTGTAAGAGCCACGATGCACATTCGAGCACACTTGGATACAAGACCAAACTCCAAACAGTTGATTAACATCCTCTAGAAAGAGAAAGATCAGTGTGTATATTTAGACTAAAACAAACATAGTTAGAGAGAGCTCTATGAAACACTGGTGTTTTTAAATGCTGTTGTATGGAATCCTCTACAAAATACTGGTGTATTTACACACTTTTGTGCAGAATAGTCAGTGAACACTGATGTTTTTGCACATTGTTGTAGAGAACTGCCAGTAAACACTGATGTTTTTGCACAGTTGTAGAAAACTGTCAGAGGACACTGATGTTTTTACACTGTTGCAGAGAATTGTCAGAGGACACTAATATTTTTACACTGTTGCATCTATCTGTGTAAACAACATTTGTTCCTCTTAAATTATGTAAGTGAAAACTATTTAACTGTTTTGACCCTGATATCCTTTACTCCGCATGACAAAAAGTTTGTATCTTACATTCAAAATTTTGTTGAACTATTTTTTGTTTATGTTATAGTAATTAACCCTTTCTGCATAGGTTCAGTCCCTGGAACCAAACTTAACCATTTTGAGCTTGTTATAAATTTTATTATATTACTTTTAAATTAGTACATGTATGTTCACAAAATCTAGGAGATTATCAGTAAATATTACAAGGCTTTCATAAACGAAATACCATTTTTTTTTATTATTAAATTTTATGGTTTTTAAACACTTTTCCCATATCTTTTTTAAAGAACTTTTTAATGTCACATGTAAAGTATAGCACTGAAAATGTATTTGCAGTTACCTGTAACTTGCTCCCCTCAGAAACACATCTGAGAAACCTGTATTACATTACTTACATCTATAAAAGCTATTGAAAACATAATTAACTTATTTCAACCTACACATTACTATTTTTTTGTTTTTTTCACTAACAATTTAGTACCATTGTTTGGAATAATTTTACACTTCTGACTGTCATAACTCACATTGTAAAAAATCAATTTTGTGAAATCACTCACTTTCTATTGCAAAAAAACACATGAAATCCCAGCAATCCTCAAGAGATTAACTGCTATATTGATGATACTTCTGTCCACTTTTGAGTGACTCGTATTTTATTAGGAATCCTGCAACCAATGAACTTAAGCCCTCATAATAATAGAAATTGTTTTCAATATATCAAGGTATCATACAGATAGTAAAAGTTGTTTTGAATATCTCATGGTGTCATACAGAATCTATAATTGATTCTAAGAATCAAAAGAGTCAAACAGTGTCTCAAAATACTCTGATAGTGGGTTTAAAAACCCCCCAAAAAAACTCACAGATAAAACTAAATATCTTTCCACATACGGTATCTGACCTATACAACAAAATGGTTTTCAATTATTAATGTGTTTTCTAAAGAACAATTTTATAAACCCTCTTAATAGGATAATCATATAACTTCTTACTCATCATATCTCTATCAAGTGAACAGTAAGACATCAGAACACACACACCCACTTAAGAAACAATTATTTGGGTTACACTTTAATCCAATACTCACTAAACCAGTTACAATTTACTTACTTGTGCATGTTGGTCAAGCTCACCATGATATGCAGCCAAGGCTGCAAGGACTGGAAAGATAAATGCATGGAAATCTGAACGAATGAACTGAAGAGGAGCATTTCTGAGTTTCTCCGGTAGACCCGAATTCCTGTCACTAACCTTGAAATGAGAAATTTAAAAATTAAAAGTTGACAAGATAAATATGCGAGTATTTACTGATTACATAAGTTATGAATCTTTAATTTAAAAAGTTTTGCAACAAGAAACACAATATCTCAGAGATACGAGCAATGAAAGGAAATTTCATATTTCCTGATATGGGCCAAGGATTTTATCAGGCAAATAATTCTATTGTAGCCCCTGTCATCAGTTATTTCATGACTTCCATCCAGTGAATAGCCTGATAAATCATTATTTTCATACACTAGTCAAACTCAGAGGAGAGTTGAAGCAAACAAGTCTTTTAAAGTTTCAGAATTTGTTAAAAAAAATAGAACTATGTCATAAATGTTATGATTTTTAAATAGTGCACCACACAGAAGTATGTGTAGTTTCTCTGTTAAGTCTCATGAGAACTTGGTAATACCAAGATCACATGCAACTAACTCAGAATTAATTATATGACACAAGAATAACATAAGATTACATTCAAGTAGCTCATAAAATCAACAATCACACTCAATAATTTAAAAAATATCATAATTAAAGAAAGCTGAAAAACAAACGCACTAGCCATTACAAAACAAAACACAAATACCTATATTATTTTGGGTTTTCTTTCAGCAAAGCTGCATCATGCTATCTGCTGTGCCCACTAAAGGGAATCAAACTCTGAGTTTAGCATTATAAATCTAAAGACTTACAACTGTCCTAGCAGGGAACTCTCTTATTGTTGAATAAAGTATTTATATATATACACAAGTAGGTGACGTCCATTACAACACAATTTTAACAGCTTTATATAATTGAACACAAAAGCATCCAATCAAGTAGGTGAAACCAGATATGAGAATGCATCAAAGAGAAGGTCAAGTATTCCTAAGTCTAATATTTTTGTGAAACCTACAATGATATTAATATATTTGTTTACATATAAAATTCAAGATTTTAAAAAATTCCATCACTTTTCATGTCTGTTATAAGTACTTTTGTGAGCATCCTTTATTTTGTCAGCCACATTGTTTAAAAGACCTGTACTATTAACTTGAAAACACACAGGTCCAAGTGAAATAAAGAAACAAAAGTGCAGACAAGACTCTGACAAGTGTATAAAAATCTGATATGGTCTACATTAATTAAAAGTCTGGAAATAGCAGACCACACAAAGAAATACTTACCATGATACACAGACTTAGGCACAGAGACCTGATGCTTCCTTTTCCACAGAGAACAATGGCTTTATTTTGTAAAAAGTGTGGTAGTTGTTGTAGTACTAACTTTAAAACACTCCAGTCAGTTTCCTGTAGTCAAATAAAAATACAGTTTCAACTAAACTTCTAAACCTATGTTTTTAATGTACTTCAGGCTTCTGTTATGTAACATATAACTTCATAAACCAGTATGAAGTTTGTAATATTTGCTTTTTTTTTAACAACTAAATCAAACAATTTCAGAGTTATGTGATTACATGTTCACCACTCTCAAAATATTACATTTAAACTTATCTATTTCTAACATTTACTGATTGTTTCGAAAGTTAATATTTACAAATCATGCTAAAATTAATAAGGACAATGGGTACCTGTTTGAGACAAGTGACAACAACCTTCAAAGCAAGGTCTAACGGCATATATGAAATGATGCTGGTGGGGTGAGCAGCAGGTGACAGAGAATGTGGTGGGGGGCTTAATTTCCCATGTGTAACATGCTCAGTACTAGAGTCCCTGTAGAGAACAACATGCACCAACTTATACACAGAAGTCCTTTTTGATAAAGTCTATTGATGACCAGAAAATATCAGTGCAAGATGAGAAATCATTTAAAACTTCATGTTGATTTATTTGTAACATTTCTCTGTAAATCATTCAGATGTGTAAAGAAGTATGCTGACAATCAAAAGCAAAAATTATTAACAGATATGACATCAATAACAAAATCTTCCCATAAAGTTTTAAATTCAAATACCCTATCATTATTATTTTACTTATATTTATTGGTTATAAGTTTTAATACATATCTTCAGTATAAATAGCATCTACCTCTCTGGTGCTTGAACACAACTCTGAGCAATCAGTTCAAATAATTCCAATAATATTTAATCATATAATTCAACTTTGCTGAACTAATAATAGAACATGATTTTAAAATATTTTCCTGTTCATAACTAAGTTTTTTCTTTTTATTGCAAAAAACAAAACTATCAGTAAAGCAAACAAAAATAAAGAATACACAAAGAAAATGGTCGTAAAGACCTTCCATCTGTCTGTGCACTCACGTGTGGTTTTTTAGAAGGTATGGACTGTAGTATATTTGGTTCTCACTGTTGGCAATCCCTACTTGCCCTAGAGCATTGCAGCGTAGCTTTAGAAGGAATTCGAAAATCTGTTTTAAAAAAACAGAAGTGTCTATGAGACTAATATATCTAAAGAACAGAGAATTCAAACAATTCTACATTTATCATTGATGCAACAGATTTACGCAAGCACAGAATATACACTATTTCAGAAAACTCAATACACATGAATTCCAGTATTAGTCTAACTGCATACTAGTTAAAAAGAAAGGTGCCATTTCATGTAATGCATTGTTTAAACAATTTTGTATTAAGGTGAGAAGGTGTTAAAAATATGAACATAGGTGCACAGTAAAGAAAACAATCAACTATTGCACATGAATGGATGCATCCTTCTTTGAGTGAAAATCTCTCACTAAATTAAGGTTTTAGGAAATATATTTTTTTACATATTTGAAAAATCAGCTTCAGAAGGAAAACAAAATATATTGTATTAAGTTTATTTACCCAATTTTATATTTAAAATGTTTGATTTTTGGTTTTCAATTTTCAAAGTAAATATCAGTGTTTGTTAATTTTCTAAATTTCTCCTGGATCTCTTACATTAAACTGGTTATGATATGAAACCATGTAAAGCCTGTACCATTTTGGATCTCTTACATTAAACTGGTTATGATATGAAACCATGTAAAGCCTGTACCATTTTGGATCTCTTACATTAAACTGGTTATGAAATGAAACCATGTTACCAATACCGAAACAGCAAACTTTTAACCCTCTGTTGTAAAATAGTTACAATATGAAATTATACATTGAACTAATAGTTTGCAGCTACCACAGAAGTCATTAGGATGGGAAACCATAAATTAATGTGTACTGAACAAGTGGGTTTTAAACTGCCACGGGAAACTGGTTAAGCTCAGGAAAAACGTGAGCAGTTGTAACACATTATACTTCAATTTATAAGTGTTACATACATTGTGCCTAGAAAAAGTTAGAAATTAATGCCTCATTTGAACTTTCTAACAATTATAATCAAAAACTCTCTGCAACACATTTCAACGAATAGATTTTTTATATCTTAACTGGTATTCCCATGAGGGACTCACCACTTTCCGTATTCGACTGGTTTGTTCAACTGCTACAGGACCACTGTAATGAACTTTCAGATGATTGATTAATAACTGGTAGGCATAAACAGCATGTGATGATGGAAGACAGTAGAGTTTCTTCTAACATGAAAGTAAAATTACTTGTTAATATGGTTTCATCTGCAACATCAATTCTTTTTTCACAAGTACACACAGTTTACAAATTACATATCTATTTCAATATAAAATTAAAGACAATTATTCCACAGCTGCATATTTAACCACAAATAATCAACTTTATTATAAAGTTACACAATACTTACAGCAAAACCCAAAAGTAATTTTGATCCAAAGTTATGCAATAGTTTGTTTGTTTGTTTTTGAATTTCATGCAAAGCTACTCAAGAGCCATCTGTACCAGCAGTTCCCTAATTCAGCAGTGTAAGACTAGAGGGAAGGCAGCTAGTCATCACCACCCGCCATCAACTCTTGGGCTACTCTTTTACCAACAAATAGTGGGACTGACTGTAACATTATAACACCCCCACAGCTGAAAGGGTGAGTAAGTTTGGTGCGACTGGAATTTGAACCAATGATCCTCAGATTACGAGTTGAATGCCTCAACCCACCTAGCCATGCCGGGCCATTATCCAAAAGATATCCCATTATTTTGAAGTATATTGAGCTTATAAATATATGGACTGATTTTTATATAAATTTCTCTTGCTGTTTTTCTGGGTTCTTTCACCAAGTCCATCTGTGAACTGATCAGAGATGTCAAGATAATAGCATGGACCTCACAGAAGATTCTCTAAACTGTGAATTGGTACATGTTTACTGTGAAGGGTTGAATTTTTTGTTCTTAAGTTTCTGTAGAATATGGTTCCATATATTGCTAGTTTCTAGACTTTAGTTTAAGTGTATTCTGAGCTTCTTTGATTATTCTAAGTTACCAGTGTTATGAGGTACTACATGAAGTTAATCTGGGTGTTAAGTGTATAAATAAAAACATTTTCAACAGCTATCCAAATAACCAAATCCTGTAAGGGCTATGTTACTGATCCATTTTTTACTTCTGAAATAATTATGTCAATCTTACATAATTTATCATAACTTTTACACAACATGAACTGATACCAAAAATGGTATCCACCAGTAAAGAAAAATGGAGGAAAAGTCCACATAATTATGTCTTTAATAAAAATTCCTGCTACTATTATTAGTAACGTTAGTGTACCACCACTACCACCCTTTTTCTATAATAAGTCTAACACTATTATTACTTTATAATCAAATATCTGCATCCTGTCCACCATGAGGAATCAAACTCCACGTTTTAACAATGTGTATATTCACAAACTTCACACGGATTCATCAGGAAAAACAGTTCCAGAATATCTGTACAGCATTTCATTCACTCTTAGTAAATGTTATACTCAAATATACTTACCATATGTTAGATTTTATCCAGAATTTTATAACCATGCTACTTTCAAGCAGAGTAGGTGACAGATAATGCTACCACACAATTGTCTTCTCTCTATTGACCCGTTTAAAGTCAGTGACAGTGGAAGACAGACAAGTCGAGCACATTTGGTTGTAATATTTTACTTACGTGAATAATTGGAACAAACAAAGACAATAATACTTGAATACACTAAATTTGATTCGCATATTATTTCTATACAACTGATTTAATAATAACTGACTCATCAACTATTGTAGCAATCAAAAACACCATTTGCAATTAATCAATTAGTTTACATGAGACCAATACACAGCATTCACAAGTAATTGATTGAATTGCTAAGCTCTGGCAGCTGCAACTAGCTGTGATTTAATGTCTGCAATCAAGTGTGTGTGTTTTCTTATAGCAAAGCCACATCAAGCTATCTGCTGTGTCCACTCAGAGAAATCAAACCTCTGATTTTAGCATTGTTAATCTGTAAACTTAGCAGTGTCCCAGCAGGGGACATTCAATATTGCAGGTGAATAAAGCATAATGCTGTAGAAAGTGCAGCATGTGTGCACATTCCAACTTCAACAGAATTTTACCTTAAAAACTTCCACAAGACCAGAAACAGCTGTTTTTATGTCAATGACTTCATCTTCGTTTACAATATGAACAGTGTCTGCACATTCCTTACCAGAGAGGCTCTGTTCGAAAGGTCTGCTTATAACCTGAGATAAACAACAAGTATTTGTTTTAGTATTGAAGGTATAGACACAGTAATATCTGAACAAGACAAAGATCATGCTCTACTAACATTCATGTTTAACATGTAACATGAAACACCAATAAAGTTAGTGTTTTGCCACAAGTCTTCAGTATTTATAGTTTAAAACACCCAATCTTTCAAAAACAAATCTATTAAATCACATCATTTCTGTGAATAATACTCAAACCTTATAAAACTGGTGTCCTATGGATGACAAAGGAAAACTACAGATTCACAAGTGACAATTTTGCAGGAAAAACATATGACTATACAAGATTTTCTTTACCTCTAACACAAGTATCTCCAATAATTCAATTTCGTATTTAACTATACAACGCATCCTGTTTCCACACTAATATAAAAATACACAGTAATATAAAAGCTGTACTTTTTCAAGAATTTCCAGCACATCCAGACATCTTTTACTGCAGCTGTCCTGAGCAAAGTCTACGAGTAACTGAACAGCAACATTCTTTGTTGTAATGTCATGGTCAGACTCCAGGTGGCCCAGATGTTGAAGAATAGCTTGGTCCACTAGTTCCTCCTTAATTATGTGCAAACAAATACAGTTTTTTATTTCTGTGTTCATTACATATGCTAGTTCAATACATTTTAAATGTAGTCAGAAGGATTCCACAATAAACACACGAAAAGAAACTGAGTAAAGAATGCTATAAAAATATAAAATTCCATATGATTTACTATCATCCGATAGTTATCATCACCAGTTGAAAATGAATTACAAAAAAATAAAACTCAATATTTATAGCTAAAATGTTTCACTGAAAGTGACCAATTATAAACGTTTTTTTGAAAGCAATTTAAGTTCACATATACTTAATATTATATTGTATATTAAAATATTTTTCAAACCATTTCACTCAGAAACAAAAACAAATTGCTTATGATTTTTTCCAGTTGTGCATTTTGGAAAGACAAGATAAATTCGGATGAAAAGCAAGCATTTTGAATACTTACCTCATAAATATATCTTTGTGTGCGGAGAAGATATGACAAAACATTTAAGACTCTAACCCTGACTGCCGTTCTCGTCTCGTGCCTGTAGAAATGTGTGTAAAAAGTGGAGCACAAGTTGAATAAAGAAGATAAACTGATTCATTATGAGAAGTAACTGGTAGAAAGACTTTACAAATAAAACAATCAATTATGTAACTATAATTGTGTACTAAATAATTATCATTTGTACAGTGCCTAGGCATACCTAATTTTTAAGGTTTTCTTCCTGCAATTTTTGATAAAACAATTAAAAATGAATTTTATATAAATTCATGAGATACTACAATTCAACCAAGCTCATAGTGAAAGAGCTAACACCAACATGGCTGAAGACTGAAATTATAACTCTAAGTAATTTTTATCATCAGACTCTTTTACAAAAATATTTAAAGAACTTTTAGGAAAACAATGAAAGTAAAACTTGCAAACTCACTTAAAAAACTTTTCCATTAAAAGATTAAGAGAATGAATCCACTGTTCTTTGGTTGGATAGATCTCCTGAGCTCTGTATTGGACCAGACGCAAGACAGAAGGTTCCTTTAACAATTAAAAGTATTTAATGTCATAGAAAACAAAGAAAGCACAAAACTTTTACTATTTAACAAGTATTTATCCATTCCTACTTGAAAGTTAAACCTGTAAGGAAAAACACCAAGCAGAAATTATAAAGTATTAACTAAATTTGCTACCAACAGTAATGAAATTACTTCTGTATTAAACTAGTCATTGCCACTAAACAAGAGCAGTAGTTATTAAACTGAACGGGCTGGCATGGCCAAGCATGTAAGGCGTGCGACTTGTAATCTGAGGGTCGCAGGTTTGCGCCCGCATCTCGTTAAACATGCTCGCCCTCCCAGCCGTGGGGGTGTATAATGTGACGGTCAATCCCACTATTCATTGGTAAAAGAGTAGCCCAAGAGTTGGCAGTGGGTGGTGATGACTAGCTGCCTTCCCTCCTGTCTTACACTGCTAAATTAGGGACGGCTAGCACAGATAGCCCTCAAGCAGCTTTGTGCGAAATTCCAAAACAAACAAACAAACAAAATTAAACTGAACTGAACTCTATCCAGAATGGTTTTACAGTTTCCAGTTACATAAGATGATCTATAAGACCCAGTATTGTATGTATAGTTCTAAGATTGCTCATGTTCCATCATTAGACACGACAGCAATGTTATTAAAGCTGACTTCAGAAAAACATGGATATCTAACACTGTTGTTCAGACAGTATTATCAGGAAGATATAACTATGGAATTATGAAAACTGACCTAAAAGTTTCCAAAATTATTTCAACTCAATGGGCATGGAATCAGTGTATTGAAGTAACACTCACAATAATCATGTATTCACATATTTGTACACAAGATATGTGAAGCTTGTAGTCAACACCACGTGTCCCCTGTATATAAAACATTAGGTGTTATAACAGTATTTGTACACAAGATATGTCAAACTTGTAGTCAAACAACACACGTCCCCTGTATATAAAACATTAAGTGTTATAACAGTATTTGTACACAAAATATGTAAAGCTTGTAGTCAACACCATTTTCTCTACTTTAATGCAACCTGTTATGTCATCAGCAATTTAGGGCAACATAGTAGGATAGAATGGTATTAGGGATACTGGAAAGTAATATAGTTTCTGTTATCTTAAATTTAAACATCTGTAGTTTGGTGTTTTCATTTCTTTTCTTGTGAATTTGATTTAACAAACAAGGGTATCTTTCTTCTTCATCAAGTTTCTGTTAACAAAAGTAGTTTTCTTCTAATCAGATAAAATAACAGATCACATTCTTAACAAGAATTATGTTTTACACTGCATGCTCAACAAATTTCATAAAGGTAACAAGATAATGGAAATAACCAAAAACATTTGAGTGTTAACAAGTGCCAACAGTGGTTGAGAATGTTTAGATCAGTTGATTTTAATCTCTCAGACTGCCATTGTTTAGGGAAACCAACAGAGCTGGACAATGAATTCTGAGGTCAGAGATTGAAACATTCTCATCAAACCACCCTACAATTATCAGAAAAACTTCTTGGTCTAGCATTAAAAACATCTTAAACAAATAAAGTTCAACAGAGAATGAGTTTGAATACCACACAAACCGTCAGAGAACTACATAGTCCAACTGATAAAAATTTTAAATTAATTTTTAAGTAGACATGAGGAAGAACCATTACTTCATCAGATTGTTACAGGAGATGAGAAATTGTTTCTCTATGTTAACAAAAAACACAAGAATCAATGGCTTAGCCCTGGCTTGAACCCATTTAAAAAAAACAACAAAAAAAAAACAGGTCTACACCCACCCGGTCCTGTTGTTCATTTGGGTAGGACAGAATTAGCATAATTCATCCTGAGCTATTAAAATCAAATCAAACTATAATGGCAGACCTTTATTGTCCACAATTAGACCATTTGCAATGGGATCTCACTAAAAAACACCCAGCAGTGATAAAAAAAGGGTTCATTCTGCAGCATGACCCAGAACAAGATAGGAAATTTGGATTAAACTGTTCTGCCTCAACCTTCATACTCTCACCAGGTTGTTCCTTCAAATTATCATTTATTTAGATCTATAAAGCACTTTTATAGTGACAAAACCTTCAGAAATATTGACAGTATCAAACTTCTGTCTCAATGTAAGCTTCTTTTTATTACTAAGAAACTAAAAGATGGCATAGTACCATTAATAATAACCGAAATTATGTAACTGACTGAAAAATACTTATCTACTGTACAAAAGAAACAACTTTTCTTTTAGTATCCCTAATATCTGAACAAGAACTAGGTAGGCTTACTTTGAACTCCTCACTCATGCATATAGTGTGTGTGTTTTCTTATAGCAAAGCCACTTTGAGCCATCTGATGAGTCCACCGAGGGAAATCGAACCCCTGATTTTAGCGTTGTAAATCTGTAGACATACTGTTATACCAGCATGGGACCATGCATATAGTATTTATTTAAATATTACTATGAACTAAAACTTACTGGCCGTGACATAGAGCATTTTTCCACAATGTCAAATAACCTCTCAACTGAGCCATTAAAGCTACCAGATTCATGAAGCTGCTCCACTGTACTTATCAAATTGTGTAGAGTTGTGACACAGTTGGAGGGTGGGAAGCTAGGCCTTGAAACCTAAATAGCACCAACATAGAAATGTACATATATGTAATAACTTACTTTTAATAAACAGTTGTAGATTTTACATTAACTGTGGCAATTTTTAAAATATTTTGGGATTAAAATTACACTTAAGATTATCTTGCATCATTTACTTAATGTGTGGATTTAAAACTATTGAAAACCTGAGCTGTCTCATCAGCGTAAAGTAGCATTAGAATTATGTCCAATTGTGTTTTATCTTCTGATACATTTGAGGTTGTTCACTGAATACAGTTCTAATTAACAGTTTACAATTTACTTAAATTATTTCACTTCTACTCTAAAACTATAGAAAAGTTGTTGAAACACTATTTTCATGTATGTATTACTATTATTGGTTTCTGCAAAATGTTCCGTGAAAGTCCCATTTTTTTTTTATTACCCAAATCAAGGTAATGGAAAGATTTAGTGTAATACAGTTCATCCATCAGCACAACTGCCTTTAAAATTTTAAATCACCTTTGTTACTTAGGTTAAAATGAAACATTCTTAACACATAATACTGATGACTTGATGTTTTATTTCAGGTTTCACTTTCCTTAAATCACAACTTCACAAATTACCAACACCAATTTCTCTTGTGTCCATATCTTTTGTTATTAGTGGCCTCTCTGTTTTAGGTGAAATGAGAAACTATCACACAAACCTAATATCATGCATGATTTTACATAAGAAACTTGTGTACCAGCAAATGTAATTACAGCATATGTAAAATGAAAATCAGTTTCTTTATCTTACCTCTGGGAGAGCTGCAAGTTTTTCTATTATGTTTAAGATAAGACTCCAGGAGACCACATGAAGATTGCTGTTGTACTTTTGGACTAAACGATGAATGGCCAACACTACCTCATAAGCAACAACATTGTGTTCACAGTCTAGAGCCTGTGAAACATTGTGAAATCACAGAATGAAGCAACAATTTTTCTAACTTAAAATAAACTTTTGACAATGTTGCTATAAGAGTTAACAATGTTTAGTGCAATATACTGAAACATTTCAAGAAGGACAATTTCTCACACAATGAAACTGTTTTTTTGTTATAAGTATAATTTAATTTCAAGTTATGGGCCTTAAATGCAAAACATAATCATAAAATGAACTGATTAAGGATAAAAAAAAAGGTCTTAAGCCCCAGAGGAAGGAGAGAAATAAAGAATCAAAATAAAGTTAAATTAATATGTATGTAAAAACAGCTCATATTGGTTGAGAAAATTGTTTATGTTTCAACCTTCTTCGGTTATCGTCAGATTCACAAACTTTAATTAAATATACATTTTTATTAAAGATGGGAAAAACTATTAACAAAAAATAGATGACTTCTGGTAATATCTTGGAAATCTCTAGGAAACAAATTATTCAATAAACCAATATTATACTTAGACTTTCTGTCACAGATGAAACAAGCAATTTACACTGGAATATCCCATGAATACACAAACACTAGTTTTTATGGCTTTTCTTTAGTTTTAATACTCACTTAATCAACCATAATATTGCTAATATCACAATAAAAACAAATAATAGTATTAAAAAATAGAACTTTTCTTCATACAATCTGTATATTTGTATACTGTAGTCAATAGATGATCTTATCAATATGTATTTTCTACCAAGACAAGCCATTCTGAAATATGGGATGCCTCTCATGGAGAGCTTGTGTGATTTTATGGTTCTTACCTACAATCATTTTTACAGTATTACAAAAAACTACAATCTCAACTGTGCTTCTTACCTAGTATTTTTACAGTACTACTAGAAGCAACACTTTCAGACAGACATGTTCCTAAAGCATCTAAAACAACAATACATTTATTGTAGTGAATTTAACATCCCAGAACAAGAGGAACTGCATCGTATTCAATGGCATAACAGTTAAAAATGAAATCTAGTTGGCCACATCTTCTACCCTACTTGTGTATGTTTGCTGGTAAAAATCTGACGTAGCTGAAAATAAAAAAAACCTTCTTTCTTCACCCTCCCATCAAGAGTCACAAGTCATCCTGACAAGTCCTCTTCAGATTTTGAAGGTCATGTGACTATATAAGATAGTCTTTCACAACATGCCATGAAAACATTCACAGATGTATGAAGTCATGACCACACACCTTTAGAAAGCTGGGAAGGACTGCTGTGGGTGTGTGCTTCAGTGATGGCACCTTCTTAGTCCCCCACAGTGACATCCCAATAAAAAAGACTGCACCTCGCAAAAGATCGTGATTCATCTGGTTTTGTCTATTAAAAGAAGGTTAAAATTAAAATTTATTTCTTCTCAAATAACTTAATTTGTCTTCAGATAAATAATGTTTCAGTAAAACTTAATTCAATCCTTAAATACACAGAAAAACGTTTATCCAAAGAACCAGTTTAACTGTCCAAGTAAAATGTGGAAAGAAATGATAATTATAATTGTAAATAAAATAATTCAAATTCACTCAATAGTGGGACCTATGATCAGAAAGAATTAAATGAAATAATTTTAAATAAATTACTCATGAAAGGTTTATTTCAAAATTTTTGTACAATGTAAAACAAAGGTCTAGAAGAGCATAGCCTGCAATTATAAAACAGAACGAAAACAGTCAGTCAAAAGCACCAACTATTAGTTTTAGTGTTGCCTATCAAACAGAAGATTTGACCATTGTTCTTCCAGTATATCCACAGTCCCAAAATGCATAGCATGTTTCACATGTTAATATGTCACTAATAAGTCTGCTGAACACTAGAAATGGATACATTTTGTTATAAAATAAAACAATAAATCTGTCAAATTAGAAGACAATGTATTAGCACTGTACACTGAATACTTTTCTAATTATGTGTTATGATTCACAGAGCTTAATGTCACTATCACCATATTTCATATCAAACAAACAAACAAAACCATTTTGGCATGATTATTTCTAAATGAATGTAGTTTCAGATAAATAAAATATTTAATTTTGATTTTTTCTATTTCTAATACAAAAAAATTGTTATTGAACATTTTGGCACCTAAATAATTTTTTTAGATTTCTTTCTACAGAGGTACTGTTTTATATTCATTATTTAAAGGTGAATTTTCAACAAATTTAATAATTGCCTTAGAAACTGTACTTTAGTTAGGTATAATTCCTGTGTGGTTACCATATTTTTAATCACTTTAGTTTTTGAGTGAAAAATGAAACAAAATATGCAGGTCCTCAAACTCAAGTTCCTCTCTGTTGGTCGGCTGTTTCCGTGACGTTTTACAACTATGATGTAATAGTTGCTAAACATGCTTCATTGCATGCTGACCATTTTGTTTCTTTCAGTGCTGGGTCTTGATATTGCTGCTTTATGTTTGTTTTATGATAACATGGTTTCCTGCATTGCTTATGGTTGTAAAAACGGTTTGGCATCAGGCAAAAGCTTCTTTTCGTTTCTGTGCAAGGAGAAGGAACCGGCAAGGTGGCAACAGTGAGTGCAGATGGTCAAAAGGAAGAACTGAACCATCCAAAGCTTTGTCGAGATCACTCTGAACGCTTATGTTTTGTGTCAGATTTCACTGTTTTGGATTCTGTGGGTTTCAAGTCAGGCAGATTGAGAGTGAAAAAAACCATTGGCAGTAAACAGGATCATCCCCACCATCTTTCCTCATGTGAAGCTGAGGATTGATATCAGCCTGCAGCACACAGGTTCCACCCCTCTGAAGCCATCCCTTCCCATCATGAAAAGAACAAACTTAAAAGTATGTGTGCAGTATAAAGCAATAAACAATAACTATTATAATATAATAATTTAAAGAGTACAAGTTTTTGAAGAATGTAACCAGACATACAGATTTCACATTCATTAGAGTGTTTTGCATTTGTGGCACCTGAAAGTCAGTGAAACCTTGATTTCAGACAGAAGACAAACCTATCACAAATAGAGTTTATTACAAGTTTAAAACTGGTAGATCATTCTGTAGATGTTTTTTTATCATTGTTAAATATGGAAAAGTTTGAAGAATTCCATTTTTCAAATGTAACATTTCAAGATAAATTAACGATTCAGACTGTTACATCTAGTTTGATTTTATAGACAGAATTATGACATATAATTGAAATTCATTTTGTGACGAGTCATAAATACCCGGTACAATGATTATGGAAGAGCTAAGTATCAGTTTCCATAGTCGGAAAATTATAAACAAATAAAACCCAGTCTGTGATACCAATAATTTATAAACATCAGACAGGTTTCGAGATGCTAAAATTACACATGAAATAATACAGACCATCTTTGTTGTCATGACTTAGGCTTACCATTTTCCACTGGAGGTATGACTGACTTGCAACTGGCCTGGGCTCTATCAGTATCACTCACAGTTCCGCTACTCTCGATTGTGGAACTGCCCTCATCACTAGAACTTGTCAGATCTGTGTCAAAAGTAACTGTTCTAGATTCGTTCAGAGTAGGTTCGAATTGATGTGGTGCTACTCAACACTGTTCAGAATACAAAGTCAAAACAGATTCTGCCTCTGTTTCTCCGTATGCACTGGCCATGTTTATTTACATTCAATGCACTGGCACTGGTAGTTTGTTTGGCAACTATTACGTCACAGTACCCTTCTTAGGGGAAAAGGTGAAAACTAAAACGTTCGGATTGCCCCTCAGAAAGGGCTCTTTCTGCACCAAGTTCTATGTTTCATTTATTATCACATATTTTTTATAAAAAAATGTAAACCTACAAAATTAATCAGAATGAGTAATTCTTTTGACTATAAAGTTTTCTTTTTTCTGTAAAATTCACCTTTAAAAGCACTTTACTAACTATATATATGAAAGAAATTAATGCTGTAATGTACATTATAATTTTAATGTTTATATCACAAGTTCCAATTAATTTGCTTCAAAAAGAGCCTTCAGGCTGCAGTTTGGGTCACATGATCAAAGTATCATCAAAAATAAAATTTTCAGTCACAGTTTAGTCTTAGCCACATAAGTTGGCAATGTTTGCAAGTGTGTGGATGCTAAGTAAATGTCTCATCTATTATGCACATGGTACTGTAACTACTTTGTCTAAAGCATATATATATATATATATATTTAAACTGTTAACAGGTTTCATGCTCAACTTCTATATTTTGCCTTAAGATTTAGAATGTATATGTAGTTATTTGATACAAATGTATTTAGTTATTTCAAAGAGCTCAGTTGACACCATATTACATCAATTGTTAATTTCAAATTGGCACACAGTTTGTGTTAAAGTAGATGTGAGTACTGTTTGTACTACACCAGATTAACTGCAGCATTTGATTTCTTACCTAAATATACTACAGTTAAAAAGAGTTAATTTTTGTTTAGATTTTACTTTTATATTCCAGTTAGTTGTGTATTAAGTGTGTTTTAATTAAACAAATTTGAATGGTTTAAGGATTTTTACAAGTTCAATTTGCTTCCTGGATTGTGAAAGTTATAAACAAGATGGTGTGTAAAAGTACCATCTCATTTCTATTTGGAGAGAGAGAGTATGTGAAGTACCATCATAACTGCCCATGAGCATCAGTTGATGTATCAACAAAAATGATAAAATACAGAATTAGAAAGGAAACTTGAAAATAAAGTAGAAATGAATAGGTAAAGTGAAATTACTCATACAAGAAGAATACAACTATTCTAGTGGATTTCTACAGAGTTGAAATAATGTATGTATTTTAATTTGCTAATATTAAACATTTTCTTTCAGTGTATGTTGATAATTAGTGATATAGTAGAAAAAATAGAAAAATAAAATACAAAAACCTCAACTCATTTATAGGATTCTAGAAATCAAGCAAATGAAATGTAAAAATATTATGTTTATTCTTCAAATAAAAATCAGCTTGCAGGTGAACTATTTAAAGTCCAAGTGCAAACAAGTACATGAAATAATAAAATTGTTGCAGCAAATAGTAAACAAAATAAAATATAATTTATTTTTTCAAAACTACATACGTTTAAGAACATTCTTGTCAAGTTTCAAACTGTTTCATCCACTATAATAGCAGAAAATGTTACATCCTTACAGTTTCAGAACCAAGTAATGTGGTGTTACCAACATAACAAGGTGCATGTTGTTAAAAGTAATTCTTTGACTTACCGGTCCTGTAGTATCTTACACATGGTACAAATTGTTCCATGCCCAAGGTGAGTTCCCAAAAGATTACGCATCAGCTGCAAAGAAATGGAACATTAATTTTTTTTTTTTTCAAGAATAAATGGTTCCTTTACAAATAATTGGACATTCATAAATCCCAAAATGAGCCAGCAGGTAACTTATCCATTTTTACAGAAAGCATTCTTTCTGTTTTGTTCAACTATACACTGTTCTTCACACTGTCTGTACTCCTGTTTAAGGTTTAATAACTGGACATAACAAGGATTGGTTGGTTGGTTGATTTAATGTTTTATGGCAAAAAGCAGCCACGCTATCTGCGCCAAACTACTGGTTAAAAGGTAAAAATAAATTAAATGTAATAAAATACATAAAAGGAAATGAAGGTAAAAGAAAACATCATTGAAAAACAGAAAAAGCATAAAACCAATGTTGACACCTAGTCTACAATGTTAAGATAGAAAGCAGAGAAAGAGAAGTCGTAGAGGACTTTCTCTAGCAAAATAGTAATGATCATAACCTACCAGGAAAACTAACAGGTAAGTACAAAAACCACCGTCAGTCACCTGAAGTTGGCGGCCTTTCTAGTTCTGGTTCCGGGTTATGTGTCATAACAACCATTATCAAAAGGTAAAGTATTAAAAGTTTTAAAAAGACATGTAGCAAAATTGTAATAACAACTTGCTAGGATGACTAAAAGGTAGTTCAAACAGCAGCGTTAGTCACCTAAAGTCTGCCTTTCAAGTCCTCATGTCGAATTATTTAATGTTCTGGCCATTTTCCAATGTCAAATTGACATAGAGAGATTGAGATTCTGAAAAGGAAACCACAATTATAAAGGTATAATGAATAAATATCAAACACTTAAGTGAGATTAAAAAGATTAATGGCCATTAAAAAACTAAAAACTTTATCAAGGTGGACAATGTCAGTGTCACTGTCACCAATAACACTGTCCAAAGATATGGACAAATCTCGGGACAGTACATGTTTAAAATAATGCCGTCATTGAGAGTTGTAACGATGGCAAGAAAGTAAAATGTGGCCTACAGTGATTTAAGTGTTACACAAACTACACACTGGTGCATCAGTTCCAGATAAAAGAAAACAATGAGTTAAAAAACTGTGACCAATGCGTAGCCTTGTGAGAACAACTTCCTCCTTCCGAACCTTATGGAAGCTAGATGGCCAAAGCCCAGTATAGGGTTTTATTTGAAAAAACTTGTTGTCGCATTGCTCACTCCAAGTTGACTGCCAGCTGGCATGGAGACGAGCCTTGAATACAGGACCATAGTCCATGTACAGAATAAACACAGCGGTGATGGTGCCAGAGCAGATAGATTTAGCTGCCGTGTCTGCAAGCTCGTTCCCGCAAATCCCAACGTGGCCTGGTATCGCTATAAACAAGATAGAAGTAGATGTTAATGAGAAATTGGCCAGTCAGTTTTGAATATCAGTGAGAACAGGGTGTGAGCCAACATGAAGCAGTTCCAGAGCCAGGAGAAAACTAAGCGAGTCAGTATAAATAGTGCAGTTGGAGTACATCTTAGCTTCAATATGATCCAGGGCAAGAGATATGGCATACGGTTCAGCAGTGAACACAGAAGCTACAGAGGGGATTCTGTGCTCAACCACCGAACTGCAACAAATCATAGCAGAGCCCACAGAATAACCTGATTTGGAACCATCCGTATACATTGGGATGGAGAGATTGTTCAAAATATGTTCAATAAATAAAAGACGGTACTTCCAAATGGGAGTATCTGCCTTTCTCAAATGACTTAAAGAAAGGTCACATTTGGGGACTGTAATAAGCTATGGTGGAATGGACTGACCAGTGGATTCTGCAATGTTATCCAAGGAAAAACCCAATTCATCCAATTGCACCTGGATGCAAAGGCCAAAAGGAACAATGACAGATCATCTGTTGGGAAAAAGAATGGCCCAATGAGGAAGGAAAATACATCCCCAGGTGGGATGCTTTGGTGAGGAACGAAGTTTCGAAAAATACAGTAAAAACAGTTGCAAATGGCAAAGGTACAGAGAAGGTTCATGAGATTCTACTTATAAGCTTTGAACTGGGTAGATGTGGAAAGCCCCAGTGTAGAGTTAAAGTCCTTGATGATAAATAGGGTCCAGCATCTTTAAGGTCAAAGGTCTGGCAGAGCCATAGACCAGTGATCCAAAGTCGAGTTTTGATCAAATAAAAGCACGATATATCTTTAACACAGAACACTGATCTGCTACCCAACTGGTGGTAGAGAGGACACCAAGGATGTCCAGGGCTCTTGTGCATTTGACCCGTAGCTGCTTTAAGTGTGGTATAAAAATCTGCTTATACAAAATGTGAAAGTTGATGACATAGAGCCGTTTGTAACAGTGAGAGGGAGTTGTTCAGTGATGACATTTATCTTTATATAGAAAAATGTGTGATATTCAAAACACAGTCCTAAGGAACCCCAAATTCCTGTAGAAAAAAAGAGAAAGTGTCGAATTCACACGAACTTGGAATCTCCTTGCCATTAAACTATTTTTAATAAACATGGGTAAATGGCCATGTAACCTATATACATGAAGGTCTTGCAAAATGCCATACCTCCATGTTGTATCACAAGCCTTCTCAACATCAAAGAATACTGATACAAAATGTTGTCATTTGAGAAAGGCTTCTCTGAATTATGTTTCAAGTAGCTGCTTTAAGTGGTCCATGGTGGAATACTGTTGTTGAAACCTACACTGGGTGGGAGAGAGAAGCTTGTTTGAGAAACCAAACAAAACGAGCATTAACCATCCTCTCTAAGGTTTTACAGAGACAGTTCATCAAAGCAATTGGACGGTAATTTGAAGGAATCTTGGGATCATTCCTAACTTTAGAAAAAGGTAAGATAATAGTATGGCACCAGGCATTAGGAAAATCATTCTCCTGCCAGGTCCGATTAAAAACAAGTACAAGAATATCAAGAGAAGCAGGAGAGAGATAGTGCAGCATGTCATAGTGTACATCATCAGGTCAAACAGATGTACTGCCAGACCGATGAAGGGCCATTTTCAGTTCAACTCGTGTAGAGGAATGATTGTAGTCAAAGAGACAGTCAGTTTGAAAGGAAAGAGGTAAACGCTCTGCCCGAGTCTTAATGGCCAAGAAAGTGGAGGAAAAAGCAGAAGTGCTAGATACCCAGCAAAAGCTTTCACCTAGAGTATTGGCAATGCTCCTGACATCAGCTACCTCTAGGCGATCTAAGAGTAAGATCAAGAGGGGGGATAGAATTGTAGTACGAACTAACCTTTCAAATCCTGTCCCATATGACCTTGAAACTGGTGGTAGAAGATATGATAGTTATGAACTTAATCCAAGATTCCTTCTGGCATTGACGTCTTACTCACTTAGCATGTGCACAGGCCCGTTGGAAAGCAATGTTGTTCAAAAGTGTGGGATATCTACTGAAAGTATCTCAGGCCCATTTTTGAGCTTTCCCTGCTATGTGGGAGGCAGGATTCCACCATGGACGAGGATATCATGGAAAACGTGTTAAGGTTTTAGGAATACATTGAACAGCTGCTGTATAACACAGTTAGTTACTGCTGCTACACAGTGCTCTATTGATGGCTGACTCACGAAGGCAGAATCAAGTTCTGCGAGAGCAGTGAAAGTGGACCAGTCTGCCTGACGCAGCTTCCACCGGGGTATGCAAATAGGGTGGCATCAACCATGGCCAGTCTCTTTTAAAAGTATAGGAAATGATCATGTCTTTGAGTGGCTGAACCACTGACATTAGAAACAGAGATGGTTTGAAAAGTATGGCCTCACCCAGCAATTTAGATAACCTGCCTTGGTGGCAGGTACACGTGGTGATGTAAATGTCAAAACAAGGATATCTGTTGACAGTGTAACTCCATCTTAGCAAGTAGAAATGAGCTTCACTGCAGAAACTCTGAGTGGAGAGACCAGCGAGAATCTCTGACTCGGGAACGTTCTTCAAATCCCTTTCAACTATAACTCCTCGTGAAGAATTCAAAGTAGCATGGGGTGTAACCTCAATAGGTATATCCCCAATTGCCCTTGAATTCAAGAATAGTTCACTGTGCTGGGATGTGGATGTTTTAACCAATATGTCTCCAGATTGAAGCTTCTTTACTGATTTTGGAAAGCCATCAAGTCCCTTCTGAATAAAAAAGGGGGACATTTGCCCAAAAGGTTTTTCTGAAAGAGAATGTAATATAAGAAAATGAGGTATGTGTGTAGCAGGTGTTGAAGATTGCTGCTCAGAGTCTTCAAGACGTGGTCGTTTACCTATTGACTGTTTTTTCACTATTTTTTATAAATTTTTTGTCAGAGGACCCATAAGAAAAAAGGAAAATTTCAGTACCAACTGACCCCACCCACCATATAGCTCTTCGAGGAGATGCACTACAATGTCATGCAAAGACATTGCAGCAATGCCAGGGTTTCGTGAGCACTATACCCGAACACCAGCATCAGACATGATGTTCGCAACACCCGTTGAGAACTTCCAACACTGGTACTTGGTTGACTGTAGCCCATGTGGACCAGCCAACTGACCAAAAGGGGGCCACCCATCTACAGGAAATCAAGGCCAAAGTGGTGTGCTAGGGTTGGTGCCCCTCAGGATCCTTTCCTCCCCTTCACAGATCGTCATGCACAGCAAACATGTGGATGGATATTTAGATCCCAGAGGAGGTAACCAGAAAGAATAGAACCTTCCCTGGGAGGTCCCCTCATCAAATACAGGAATCCACACCAAGGGTTATAACAAGGAAGTTTTAACACTTGACTCTTGCTTGAAATGTCAGCAACATGAGTAAGGTGATTAAAGCTTCAAAAAGTTTCTATTTACTGAAATAATTTATTTTAAAAAGTTATTTTATTCCCTTTAACTGGAACAGTCATTTTCAGTTACTTTTTGTGCTTATAAAGTACTTAAAAGTTGGTGGGTTCAAATGGCTAGAATACTTACAAATTGGTGGGTTTAACTAGCCAGAGTACTTACAAGTTAACAGGTTCAAATAGCCAGAGTACTAGGCTGTTTTAATGAATAAACACTTTATCAAGAGAAACAAAATGGTGGTGGATTCTTGTTCAGAGTAAAACATCTTAGTAGTATCTAAATTTTCTGAATATTTAGAAATTGTCCTTTCCTTCCTCCTTCACCAGCACATGAGCAATAATCTTTAGTAGTAGCAGACTTATGGAAGTCACAGTACAGGCATTAGTGTCTATTAAAAATATGACTCAAATTCAAAATGAAGCAAAATACACAAGTCCAAAAATCTATTGTTCTGTACAGATTCAGTGCTGGCGAAAACTACCTTCACAGACTTGTGTACTCTTCATGAAATTCTGAATACTTACACCCCATTTTTCTTCTATTAAAGAGCATTTATATACTCTACAAATTAAATTTCATAATAGAATACTCACCTTCCAAGACGTCTGGCTGAACTTTTCTACATTCACAATACAACAAAGTGTTGTTACAAAGTGAGGGAGCGTGTTTGATGGCAAGTAGCTATAACAGATCACGGCATCCAGTACGTCCAAACAGAGCTGGTAACACACAAAGGAAACTTTAAATATTTTAATAAAACTTTTCATACTAAAAATATTATCATACATATAACTGAGTGAGTAACCTTATGGTGTACTGAATATAACAGACAATGAAAATATTCACATTAAACATACATGTGATAGAGATAAAGGATATAAAACATAAAATACACATGAATCAAGCCCACTGCTTCAAATATGATCAGTTTTCAGTTTCAGCCTAGCCTAATGTTACTGACAGTTTAATAAAGAAGAATGGATCAATGGAAACAAATATTTCCACCAGAAAAAAAATATTGTAGCCAACTGTTAAAGAATTATTAGACTATGGCTAAATGACAGATTATCTTCCACAAGTATTCACAACAATCACTTCAAGAGGTTTATTTCATTCAGACATTTAATGACAAGAAAAACCAGTTTTCAAATACACTGACTCTCATTATTTATCACAGAAAGAAAATAAAGTTCTTTTTGCTATAGAAACTGACATTCTGTAAAACTTTACCATTTATTTGACTTGTGAAAATATACTAATGAAAATTTCACTCACTAACCTGTACCACTTCTTCGGAATTGGTCCGACAGCACAAAGTGCAAGAATGCCTGAAAGACAAGAAAGACTTCACCACAAACTGAATCTTTTCAGAAAACAACAAAGAACAGATACATAACCAAGCATTATGAAAATTTCAAATATCAATTTTTCATAGTTCCAGCAACCTATAGTCTTCTTTCTGATATTCACTATTTTACATCAAGTTTTGGTGCCTTGTACACACCTCAAAAACACCAAACACACTTTTCTGGTGGGTGTATTTATGACTATTTCCAAAACATGTATCATCAATTGACAGCATGCCATCAACATATCCTTTCTGGTGGATTTCTTATTCTGTTGGTTAAATTTATGATACAGATAAGAATAAGTCAACAAATTTCAAGCCTATGAATTGCAAATAAGACAAAAATAAATCTTTTGCTTCACCACTCTCACTACAGGCTTGGCCTGTAGACCTTTATAGTTTAACATACTATAACTTCTAATGTGTTTTGGATATGTTCACAAACTTTCACAAGCAAACAGTAGGCATTAGGTTTGTTATGGATAAAAAAAACAAACTTAAACTATATTGTTTTATTGTCCCATGAGCCGTGTCTAACTAATATTCCCACCACACAACTTGTAAATCACTTAGCAAACAGGGTAACATGTGATACACCATTGAATTACCTAATTCATTGGCTACTTGTAACTTGATTGTGAACATACCTCATGAAGAATTATTATTGTTTATCTTATCCAACCTGAAAAGTTTCTAATCTTTAAATTTTAGTTATTTTTATAATAATAAATAAATACATAGGAAATTAAAATGAAATATGGTACTGACCTGAGCCTTCATTTTTTAGATGTCAACAAAACCTTACTTTTATTTCAAAATTCTTATAGTACTACTGCAATAGATAATGCACCACAATAGAGAAAAGAGCATATAAAAAGCAAAATATCCTTCACTATCACAATTTTTCTGGTTTTATAAGTGTGCATTAAGAACAGTTAAATTTCAGCTGAGCTTGTCAATGTTTTCTGGGAGGAATAAAGTTTCAACTGAAAATGAATTAAACAATTTTATGCACAGAAAACAATGTAATATAACATGAATTTTGACAGAATAAAACACTGGCTTTCTATTAAATATACATAATAAAGAACAGGACATCAGAGAAATCTGTTAACAATTTGTGAAAGAAGGAATGCAAAAGATAGACATGTCAAGAGTGATCTGATTTTCTAGGTTATAGTTCTATAACCAAACCGGACTGAAGGATATAAAAATTATGGTTGGTCTGAACAATGATGACATTATAGAGTAATTTACATTAAATTTTGTACTTACAGGAGGGGTCGTAGTTAAATTACAGATATATGAATATGTACAAAGTAAATATCACAATTCTCACACTAGGAGAAATTTAGTTTTTTCTAATATTGCTTCAAAAATTAGTGAATTAAAACTTGTATTCTATTAAACTAGAAATTATGTAAATTTTGATAACAAATTTATCAATACACCATAAAAATAAAGTGCTTGAATTAAACTTTGAACACACTCTTGACACACACACACAGAGAGAAGTTGGTATGACAAGATATATAATTTATTAAATGTGCCTAAGAAGAAACCAAACAATTCTCTTTTCCACTACTTCTTTTCATATTCTTGAAAAACAAACAGATGTTTAAATGAATAAATGCATATATTTTCAGTATGTTTAAAATACACCTAAGCTGGAATCAACACAAACATTTTTGCTTTATATTTAAAGATTACATTATTTATATTATTTACATGTCATAAGTTTTTAGTTTGTGAAATATTCAGTAAAGAATATAAGAATGTCACACCTAGTTTGTTATTTGTTTTTCTTTACAAAACCCAAGCAATAAAAGTGTCAGGCAACTTACTGAACAAGACCCGAGATGATATCTTGATCTAAGTAAGCTGCATTAAACTTAATAACATTGACCAACATGGGTAAAAACTCTGTAGATTTTCCAGCACTAATAACATCTGGCATCCACTCCAAAAGAAAAGGTCCTATTAAAAGTTAATTAAGTACCAATTATTATTATTCCACTGCTGAACTGTTAACCTAAAGCATTAGTAAATATTAAATCACTTGATTAATTATGAAAAAAACATTTCTTTAAAATTATCAAACTGTGATGGCTTAAAAAAAAAAGTCAATAGATTTTCAAAAAAATGTTTCTTGTAAAATAGTTATATTGTTCAAAGATCATTGGATAAGGTAGGTATATATTATACTTTCATTCCCAGATAACCAAAGCATTTAATATATAGCTTTTAACTTACCTGTTTCTTCTTCAAAATACACAATAACTTTTCCACTCTCAGTGAGGGCTCGGAAAAGTTCTAGCCTAAAGATAGACAATTATCTTCCCATAAATAATCAAAGTATATATACGAAAAATTCAAAGTTCTTGAAACTAGGAGAGGTGCTTACATATAACATGAATAAAAATGGGTTTCTCATGCAGATAAACTTGACTATACTTTTAAAGTTGAGTTTTTCAACCCAAGTTTTCTCAATTTTGTATTAAAAAAAAGCAACTTCATAAATGTAAACCTTTGTTAGTTATAAATTTAAGCAGATATGCCTTTTGTTAAGCTTATAATAATCTATATACTCAGCAACCATTCACCCCTAATCATTCCAAAATACCAAGTTTAATTCCAAAATTCCATAATTTTTCCACTGAATTAATACTTTAATTTGTAAACAGAATTTTAAATTATTTTGTTTTGAAAATTGTGTATATGAAACAGCATTGCACTCCAGCACCTCCCAGAAACAATTTTATAAGTGCTAACAACATAAACTTCTTGGCAATATGACTTCGAAGTTTATTTCACCCCAATAATTTCTGAATGATGTAACAAGTTAAACATTTATTTTTGTTACTTTCTATTTCTCCCACTAAATCTTGTTTGCCATATATTAAAGCCCAAACAATATTACAAGTGTTGTTTTATTAAAATGAAACTAACAACAAAAGATCAGCTTTAATTTTACAGGGAGAGAGGAAGCAATATAAAATTACTGTTTCCAACATGAAGTTTTCAGGTAATAAACCAAAGAAACTGACTACAAAAAGTGAAACCACTATTTAGAAGTATCCTTACTCAGTCTAGTCTTAAATTTGCAAACTGTAAGTCAAGCAAGACGTACAAAAATATATCACAAAAGTAAACATTCTAACCTTAATTTGATAGTTTAACAATTATTCTATCTTTAATTTAACAGTTTAACGTGAATATTCTAACCTTACTTTAACAGTTTAATGTCGCTAACATCAAGCAGAACAAAAATTGCAGAAATACCAAGTTTAGAAAAAAGACAAAAAACCTGTAATAACAATTTTAAAATAGGCTTCAAATACAATGAAAGACAGAGAAAAAAAAAAGCCAATGTCCACCATTTTTACAACATCCAATCAAATATTTTTCTTAGAATATTAACTTTGTGATCAATTAAGTGGAATGAATTTCATCTATCCTATCAGTATTTTGAGAAAACAAACCCCACCATGGGCAGAAAGAATGAGGATTGTTTTCAGTTTTCTTAACCCAAGTATAAAAAGTTTAAAAAGGAAACATTAAATTTGAGCTGCCAGGACAAGACAGAGAAAAGCCAGCAAAAAATACATGAATGAAAAAGAAAATGCAGAGTTGTCAGGGAAGAGAGATGACTGGAGGATAGCAACAGATGCCAAAAATGGCAGCCTGTGTTAAAAGGAAAAGTCAAAGATAAGAAATTTCACATGCCTCTGTGTTATATCTTCTTTTTTCTGATGGTTCTTAATCTTCTTAAAGAAGTATCCTCTCATAGTTGTCATTTTCTCATGCTTGTAAAAAGAATTAAAAATACATTTAATGATTAAATAGCACATACAAAGTACTTCTGTTTATCACCCTCTTCCTCTAAAAACAAAAACAAAAAAACATTTCGAGCAGAGAAGTGCACAATGTGGAATGCATTCCTTTCTTAAAAATTATAGAAAGTGTTGTATAAACATTAGTTGAAACATTTCAGTTGTATATGTTTTAAGACAGCTTTATATGTTGAGTTTCTTTGATTCATAAATTTAAATTTCCACTTTAGGGCATTAGTAAAAAGATTACTATAAAATACTTCTTGAAATTAAATGCTACACAAAAAGCACAAATGTTTTACACATGACCTATTTTACTATTATTTTGAAGTTCACCAGTGGAACAGTACTGTTATAAATACAACTATGAAATATTAGGTGCCGTATTTCAGTATTAACTTGAAAATGACTTAACTCAGGCAGTAAATCAAACGAAAACATTGAAATGTCACAGAAGATTTGATCTCTCACTTTCTAGTTAATTTATTTACAGATACCTATCTTTTTCTCTAAGTTTGTTAATGCTTCACTGTTCATGATAAACTTACAAATTTGTCCAAACACAATGTTTTTGGAGCATGAAACTCCTGAGAAATCAATTTATTCTGACACAAAAAAATTATTAGTTCCATAAAAAAAAAATTTTAAGTTTTGAATCCTACAAACATTCTGAGCACTATGTCCCTTGTATATGGGAGTTAATACCCTCCATTTACTGAGAGGGGTGCAACTGCACTGATATATGTATGAAACAAAGATGTTACACAGTTATTAACATACACCATTTTTAAAGAAAATTTTAAAACTTCCTCAGGGGCACACTCATGTTCACACATTAATACAGGTTTTAAATTCAATCCTTTTTTCTTTGTCCAACCCTCCCTTGTGAATTGTTTTCCCCTGAGCTTGCACTCCTCTTTATGGACTTCTTTTATATCTCCGAATAAGCACTCCATATGATGTTTCAGGTTGTTGGATTACTTTTTAGGAAATATAAAAACAAGTACTTTTAAACTAACAATGTAAACAAATACTTGTTTTCTTGTACCCCACAATAGATGGTCTGATTCTGACTAATGAAACTCAGTTTGCTTACAAAAATGTCAGCTTGAAGTGCAAAAAATTTTACTTATATAAAAGTTTCTTAAATTAGTTTGTTTTTCCACCACAAGAATTTTAACACATCTTGTGAATGCCAAAACTTTCTTGATGTTTGGCTATAATTTAATTTTCTTCTCATATTGTGCATTTAATATTTCTTACCTAAAAAACATTCATGAATATTCACAATATCTAATATTAGAAACTCATTTTTATCCACTTGTACAATTACAAAGCAATGTGTTGTCTGTCAAATCAGCCAGTAGACACTAAAGTAACATCATATAACAGATGCTTGACAATGTAATTTGTACTGTCATAACATCAGTAAAACAAGTGCATGTCAAGAATCATGAGAAGAATTATATATTTTGTAGGTTACAACACAGAAAACAAAATTATTGAACTTAAATATTTCATTTTCAAAACAAATAGTATAAAAAGGGTAATAAAAAGAAAAAAATTAAGATGAAATTAAGGATAAATTTTAATCAATAATTATAACACATAAACAGATTAACTCTGGTAATCAACAGTTAGCTACAGGAATACCTGTCCTTGAACAAGGCAGGAGTAGAAATGAAGAACAAGTTGACGTGCTTCAACTGATACAGATGAGTTTAGGAGATCCTCCGTTTTGGCTACAACAGCTTCAACAGCATTCTAGAAAATATTAAGCTATTCTAAGTAAGATAGATTATTGAACCCACATTTTAAGTATACATGTAAAAACCTTTTAACTGGCAGTGATGGAAAACCAAGCTAATTTTTCTGACTCATTTCAGACATTCCAAAACCTTCAATACACAGCATTTTATACATCATACTATAATAGAACTATTGCTTATATGATATAGGAAAAGTGTTTTTATAACATGATGTGCAACCCTCAACTTTGCAAAATATTTATTCTCTGTGAATGTAGATTTCAATAGGGGTAACGATTTTCCTATTTTGCCTCCATTTCCCATCATGGAGAACTTTATTTTTATCCATTCTCAAAGGATAGACATGATGTCATGAATATATCACACATAGATCTAATGCACTGGTGCTATGGGTAATTGGCTAGTAATGATAATAATACAAAAACAAAACACATTTCATTTTATTTATCCCTAAAACTGATTTTAGTTCATTCAGGGGTTGATGATAAATATTAAACAGATAATTACCGAGTCACAGTCATTGTTACAGTCCCTCTTGCATTTCTGTACTGCTATAGTACATAGAATTTGATGTATTGGCAATACTTTAGACATACAGATATGTCACTAAAAATCACACATATTTACAACCTAAAAATGTAAAGGCTGTGATGTAACATTACTTTTGGTTTATAAGCACCAGAATTTTAACAGTCACAACTTTCTACAAAATTTTGTTTACTACTAATTAATCATACTTTTCTAAGACTAACATTCCAAACTCTGAAGCTATCGATCATATACATGAAGAAATATGATACATTACCTGTTTGAGTTGTTTTGAGCGTACAATTTCACATAGTTCCCTGATGTATTTCAGTCTGTGACCAATGGGACACTCACTGCTGATATCCTAGAAAAACGGGAATTGTTTAAAACACTGCATCAAAACTAGAAACAGAAATTTCTAAGTTACCAGGAAAATGAAAAGAATAATCTTTAAAGAAAAGTTGCAGAACTTGCATTATTTGCTTACTTATCATGAACATTACTGTTGAAAAAACATGTAAATTCACACCTATCTACTCTGTTATCATCTGTTTTGCTTGGAGTGGAAAGATGAGTGGATACACTTTCCAGTCTTTATAAATTTCATATAGTTTGTTATAAGGTTTCTTTAATATATTTTCATCATTTCGTAACTAAAAAATAATGATAATATTCACAATATCTTTAACTGTAGGAAACCTGAATAAAACCCATGTTTTCTGGTAAAATAACAGATGTGTCTGAAATGTTTTTTGAGAAAAATATTACTTTGAAATAACAATTGCATACTATTATAACATTTAAAATATGATTTTTAGAAAGCAAAGTGTAACTTTCAGTAACAGTTAAGAATTATGTTTTAGGTCATCTGGTGGCAAAGGTATACAGTGGCTATTTAGTAATGGATAACTTTAGTTTTAGGTTAGTTTAAAACAAACTTACTCAAAATTTGCCTGAAGGACATATTTTCAACAACATGTATTCATTAGAAAACATAAATTGGCCCTTTTAAACAGCCCCCAAACTAAATTATCCTATAATAAAATATAGTTCAGCCACACATAACATCACATGTAATAACTTTCTATATATATACATTCTGATATACAAACATTCCACTCCTATATGACACCTATGTTATTTGTCTCTCTTTTAAGAACTGATGAGCCCTGAATTTGGAGAAAATAGTCTGTTGTAGTGGAAGTAACAAAAATCCTTCACTGATTGGCTGATTTAAAGTATACATGTTAACTTAATAGAGCATGACCTAATCCTCAATCCTTTGCTGAAATTCATACGTTGATGAAAAGATGAAAAAACAATTTGCCCACTGAATACTAATGGATAATTGTGACAACATTTCAGATTAAAGAAACACAAAGTATTTAATGCTATCAGTGGTAAGTAAAGAACTGCAAGTGAAAACCAAATTTCTTACATTCTGCCAAAACTTCTTACAAAACTGATGAGCTATGACTTTCATGTAACAAGTCTGTGGTAGCAGAAGTATCAAATCAAATTGATTGGGCTTCATCAAAATTCATTTTAAGGTAAGGAAAAAAAAATCACAGGTAAATAAATAAACATACCTTAATATTTTCACACGTTACTATGTAGTCTTCAGGTTTTGGCTTCTCATACGTCACCTGGGTTGCTGCAGTTTGCTTCGAAAATCCAAAAAAATCTTTGAACTTTTCAGGTAGTGTTTTCTTATCCTTGGACATCCTTTGCTGAAACTCTGTGTAAAAATAAACACTGAAGCAACAAAAATAAATTAGGAAACATATGTAGAATAGAACTTATGAATACACCATGTGGAAAGTCAGTAGGATATAAAATCTCATTTTCTCAAGTGATCTCACATAATACCCCAGAAAACAATATGTATATATATATACACACACACAGAAAGTCTGAGTTGCCAATTTTTTTCACACTTTGTATTTAACTTTTCTGTTTCAAAAGAACATCAACACATGTAGTTTCCTTTAGGCAGTGAAAATGTTTTCCTGTTCCACAAATGTTATCTGCTATTAATCCTTATGGAACAATTCTATGTTGCAAATTAAAAAAAAATTGAAATTGTCTAAATAAATCAGTTTGGTATATACGCTTACACATACATATATATTTGATTGGCTTAAGCAGAATGTGGCTAGTATTTAATTAATTTACTCAATTCATGAATGGTAACTGATTCATTGATGAAAAAGTATGACTGATCAATCATTAATTGGTTGACTCAAAATGTGACAGATGATTGATTCAAAGAATGAGTGGTAATTGACTGGTTGACTCAAAATGTGGCTTAACCCTTACACAACTAACTTGTTTGTATACCATTCATTCTGCATTATATAATTCTACATTTTATCTGTTACAATACTCAGTGAGAAAACTAACCAACCAAATTCTGCAAAATCACAGTATTTTTGTTTATTCTCATGTGAAATAAACAAACAACCTCAGCAGAACACAATATTTACAGAATTTCTGTGATTTATGTTATTAAAAATACTCTAATCAGCACTCATACACTCATGTGTAATTTAGTATTTATAGTGTTTAAAAGAAATAATGTGGGTCAGTGTAGACTTCATAAGTAACTCAAGTTCAAACAGAACTGTCTGGCTTAACAATTATAGCTTCCTAAAGTTGCATTTTATGTCTACTGCATTCTAGTTTTTATTTTGTATCTGCAAGCAAACAAGTAAGTAATGTTACTTAACTTTTAAACACAAATATAAGATTAACATAGCAACTCTAAGGATAAACATGTTTTTTTAATATTCAGTTTTCCAAATAAAAATTTGATAATGTAATTCAATTCTCTAACAACATATAACAATAAAAGTTTTATATCGTATTTCCCCATTTCATTAATATTGGCTAAACTGGCAAACACTTCCAAAGAGCTTGTTGATGTATTTACATTATTTTCAGAGGATGGCTAATCATACCTAACAACTTATCAGCAAGCCAACTTCTCACAACCAAGACTACTGCTCTAAACTATCTTATAATTGTAACTAACTTTAGATAACAATTTTAGAAATATTTAGCAAATAAACTTCCCTTTATAAAATAGCTAAAACATACTCCCAACTGTCATTAAGGCCTTAAATACACTCAATTTATCTTAGGCCCTGTCCTGTCATTATATCACTCAAGTTCTTTTGTGATCAGTACAGAACACAGTTTACACTGTAAATATAAATTTACAATTCTTAATAGTATCATGAGTAAAAACCTTTGGCATTGTAAAAGAATTATCTACACCTCAGTTTTTATTCATTCAATTTTAGGAAGTTTATAAACAACCTAACGTGTGTGTATATATATATACTATACAACCAACCTAATGTAGTATGTGTATGTATACATCCTATACAACCAAACTAGTGTGTGTGTGTATACAAATTATAGTCTCAAGTGTGCATGAATGTGTGTGTATATATAAATATACATATACATACAACCAACCTATCATATATATTTTTCTATATACACACACTACAACAAACCTAACATTATATACATATATAAATATAAATACTATATCACCAACCAACTGAAACACCAACCTAATATTTATACAGTAAACTGTAACACCAACCTAACACTTATACAGTACAGTAAACTGTAACATAATCTGCCTAATAAAATTCATATAAGCATGTTTAGACTTGAAAGTGAAGTCATGCTAGGATTTGTTATTCAGTGAGAGCTCTCACTGTATTTCAGTGCAGAAACTACAGGATCTCTGTAAATATCACCTGGCTATGTTTTCCACACTTTATTTTTAATATTTAAAATAACAATTTTATGTGGATCTAGTTCTTCTCACATCAAAAATATTATACAACAGTAAAACCTTCAAATTTTCTAAAAATATATGAAGGACAAGAGACACACAGGCCTCCTGCCATAAAGAAGATCACTGTATCTATAAAGGTTTTACTTGAAAGCAAACAAAGTTTATGTGCAACTTGTTCTGAAGCAAGGCTATATTTAAACACTCAGTGCAATTTCATCAATTATAAGAATATGGCCAAGAGAAATTTTGTAAAATACTTGTTAAGATTGCACTAATTTGTCTTTACTCAAGTCAAAATAACAGTACTATTACCACTGCAGAATTACCAACATTCGTGCATCTAGGCCTATTCTCATGCAACCATAAAAATAGATTCCCATTTTAGAAACTTTCCATCATGCATCGTGATTAGATGATTAGCTAGTTACAGAAGAATTTAAAAAATTACAATTTTTATTGATCCAGGTAATGTGTCTCACTCAAATAGATTACTAAGAGTAAAAATAAAAGTTGGCAACCCTGTTATTGGCAAGGGAATGTTGCTGTTAATTTGTGTATTACTAATAATACCTTTTAACAGTAATACATACTAACTTAACAATGTACAACTCTATTAATTTCAAAATACTTTTACTTCGGTTTAAGCCTAATTACGATAGTATAGTATTCCAGTTAACAGTACACTGGTACTCGTACCACTGGTGGTAGGTAAACTTTGACCTTTACAATAATGTCACGAGCTTACGTTTCTTAACATGCATACAAATGTCTTTAAAATAAAGAAAAAAATGTCATTGTATTAAATTTACAGCTGTTAATACCACTTATTCGGTTACGCATTTTGGATTGATTTACCAGAATATTTCAGAACCCCAACCTGTTTTCCATCCCAAACACGAAGGATAGATCGCTACTGCCATCTATCTGTAAAAGACTGTTACAGCAGAAAGCATGTCAGGTGACTCTTACAAAAGAATATAAAATATATTTTAATTAAAAACCAATGTAAAATATTAATTTACAATTTCAGATTAAAATTTATTTCGCACATCATGGTTGACGTTGATACTTTAACTTATGTTAGAAAGAAAAATATTTTTTTTTAAGTGAGTAGAAAAATATTTTAAAAAATCAGGAAAAAAATTGAATGTGGACTTAGCTTTACATGTTAACCTCTCTGCGAAGTTTTAAAAAATGGTTTGTTTTTGTTTTCTAAATTTCGCGCAAAGCTACACGAGGGTTATCTGCGCTAACTTAGTAGTGTAAGACTAAACGGAAGGCAGCTAGTCATCATCACCCACCGTCAACTCTTGGGTTACTCTTTTACCAACGAATAATGGGATTGACCGTCACATATAACGCCCCCACGGCTGAAGATGCAAACATGTTTGGCACGACGGAGATTCGAACTCACGACCGTCAGATTATGAGTTGAGCGCCTTAACTCACCTGACCATGCCGGGCCAAAAAATACATTGAACTAACGTTAATACTGTATTCGAATATTTCAGTTCACTATATTATACCCACAGATATAACTTCCTTTGCTAATTTCAAAATATTTGGGTATTTTTGTGTTTCTTCAGTAATAACCTTACATACTTTTCTCTATAGTTAATTAACTTAAGGCTTTGTTCTGGCAATATTTCAAACGTATTCAACCTTTCAAGTCGTATGAGCGATATAATGTGATGGCTTTCCCACTATTCGTTGGTAAAAGAGTTGGTGTTGGGTGATGATGACTAGCTGCCTTCCCTCTAGTTTGTCATTACTAAATTAATGACAGTTAGCACAACTACCACCCGGCATGGTCAGGTAGGTTAAGGTGTTCAATTCATAATCCGAGAGTCGCGAGTTCAAATCCCGTCGTACCAAACATGCCTGTCCTTTCAACCGTGAGGCATTATAAAGGTACGATCAATCCCACTATTTGTTAGCAAAAGAGTATTTGTTCGTTTTAAATTTCACACAAAGCTACTCGAGAGCTGTCTCTGCTAGCCGTTCTTAATCTAGCAGTGTAAGACCAGAGGGAAGGCAGCTAGTCATCACCATTTACCGCCAACTCTTGAGCTACTCCTTTACCATCGAATAGTGGGATTGACCGTCACATTATAACGCCCCCACGGCTGAAATGGCAAGCATGTTTGGCGCGACGGGGATGCGAACCTGTAGCAAAAGAGTAGCCCAAGAGTTGGTAGTGGATGGTGATGACTAGCTGCCTTCTCTCTAGTCTTAAACTGCAAAATTAGGGACAGGTAGCGTGCAGTTTTGCACTAAATTAGAAAAACAACAACAAAAAATACCCTGCAGAAGCGTACCTAAGGGAGAGGCCAAGGAGGTATAGCCCCCTAAAAAATCTATACGTACTGATCATATATCATTTCCGATCTTTATACATCATCTGATGAAAAAACAAAAATTTTATTGTGTGTGACTTGTTTTAATGACCATTTTGTTGAAAGTTAAAATCAATTTCATCTTTTTAAATTTGTTATTCTTTTCAAAATCTTCTGATCTAATTCAATTTATCTTTAAGTATCAAGTTTTATTAGGGGTTAAGTTGTCAAAAAATACTCAATTAGACGAAGTAGATGAAAGGTGGAATACTTTCGAAATGTCGTCCTCTAAACGTGTGTTTCTTGAAAAGGTTGCCAGGGGTTAAGGCACTCGGCTCGTAAACCAAGGGTCGCGGATTCAAATCTCCGTCACACCACCATGCTCGCCCTTTTATCCTTGTTGGCGTTATAATGTGACGGTCAATCCCACTATTCGTTGGTAAAACATAAGCTCAAGAGTTGGCAGTGGATGGTGAAGATAGGCTGTCTTCCCTCTAGTCCTACACTGCTTAATTAGGGACGGCTAGCGCAGATAGCTCTCGTGTAGCTGTGAGCGAATTTCAAAAACAAACAAAGCAACAGGTATTTGGCTTACATTCAAATCAGTTTCACAACGTTGTTTGTGAACTGAACAGATGGCGTTGATAAACCTATTATTTGTTTTTGAGAATTGTTTGAAGTTAAGCACGAAGCTACCTATTGGGCTATGTCTGTCCACCAAGGGTATCAAAAACCGGTTTATTTCGTTGTAAGTCCGAAGAAAAACCGCTTTGCTACTGTGAGGGGGCACTTTTAAGAAATAAAATTGATAACAATGTTATAAAAACTTTTATTTGCAGTATAGATCAACAGCCGGTCGTTAGGGAAACTTTGTATCAGGTGGATGTAATCGTTTAAAATTAAATTATTTTTCATGAATTGCATGTAATCCAATCTAAACCTTCTCTTCTAAATATATAATTTAGTATCTTATTAAAAACTGATATTGTAATTTTCAATTCGTGTAGTGAAACTTTGATTATATATAGATATATATGTGTATTGACATTGTATTTTTAAATTTATATCATTTATAATTATGCACGGTAATAAATTGTCAGGTCAACTGTTAACTATTATTTCATGAATGATAAGTACCACATAAATGTTGTTACAAATATAACAAGTTTGACTGTAAATGAATTTACAAATTTTGAATAAAACAAACGAGTGTTTTAAAAAAAATGTCGATAATTTAGGAAAATCACTTTTTGTCATATAAATTCATCAATAATTTTTAACTATAGATTAACAGATTTTGTCATACCAATGCTACCAGTCCTCACGTACAGAATGCGATAATTTAAGCAGGCCTAACTTAAATTTTTGTATTTGTTTGCAGTTAATCACATTGTTACACAATAGGCTATATATTCTCTACGCACCAAGGGTTTTAAAATCCCAATTTTTAGCGGTATAAATACGCAAACAAACTACTAGAGAATGAACTGTGGTGTGCGATATTACACATTTTTGTTGTTATTGTTTGTGATTCTTATTCTCGCCCTTTCAGCCGTGGAGGCGTTATAATGTGACACTCAATTCCACTCTTTGTTGGTAAAAGAGTAGCCCAAGAGTTGGCGGTGTGCTAGCTGCCTTCCCTCTAGTTTTACACTGCTAGATCAAGGAATGCTATCGCACCTAGCCCTTGAGTTGCTTTGCACGAAATTCAAAAACAAACAAACAAACAAACGAGACTCTTATTCTTGATAAAAGCTAAGACTTAATCATTTTTTATTCTTTTATTATTACAATATCCTTCAAGTTAATTCTTAGTTACTTTTGTTTAATTTATTCTTTTTAAGTCAAATCAAACTTTCATTATTTTATATTTGAACGTAAAATGACAGTACTTTTTTTTTGTCGAAACGTGCAGAGAATAAATGGGAAAAAATCATTTGTACGTGCCAGTTTATTCTTTATTGTCTTTTATTCAATGGCTATTATTTTATTCAGTTGTTTCTGCAAAATAAATCAAGAATACTTATGACCATGAAAAAAGTGTCTTTCTTATTTATTCTGATTGGTTTTATTTTATCAAGTTATTTGATGAACCTAATTTAAATTTATATATTAAAATAATATTTGGATGATCATTTTCCACTTATTTATTGAGCTAACTGCTAGATTTCTACGATATGACCCGCATGTTAATGGTTCTCGCTGGATGCATCTCACGCATACATGCGTCTTCACTTCAACTTTGTGTCAGTATTTGGTCGTTATTTTTCTCGATTTTGGAGGTGCAGGTTCTCCCTAAGACTTCTTACTTCTTCGTTCACGGTTTTGGATGTTTACTGACAAATGCCATGAACTCTAATCCTAATTCCTTCTTTTCAGGGTTCTGTACATCAATATTATACTATATAGAATTTAGTGCTGATGTGTTTCCTCTCTTCTTTTGGTTGTTATACACTCTTAAAATGTTTCATTGACAAATCAACACTTTTTCACGTGATCATATTATCGAACCCGTACTTTATATAAAATACATTTTCAACAATTTAATTTACGTGAAAGATTTATTGTCTGGGGTAGGTGAACTTTTTCTTTTATTTGGACAGGTGGCAGCACTCCTGTGTAGGGTACGCCTCATATTGTTTACAAATTGTTAATTTAAATATTTGTTCAACATGTCGATACAACTTTAAAATACTGTTCTATGTTTCCTTTTACAACAATATCTATGTAATAATTTTTCTTTCTGAAATGGCTTGGTTTTAAATCATGTATCTGCTTTTATAAGTATAATTAGCGTCGTCAAAATTGACGTGAACTCACTGGAATCCAAAGATATCCTGCATAAAACTGGCAATACATCAAATAAATAAACACAGAGGTTTTGTTATGAATGATAATTAAATCTGAACATATAGTTTGCTTATCTTTCTCTAACATAACATCGCACGCATAATACTATTTGTGTAATACAATAACACGAATGAGCGGTAGGTTTACAGGTGCAATTGCTTTTACGTTCAATTTTCGGAATATCGACTGCAGTTGTTGTTGTTGTTGTTTTAGAATTAAGCACAAAGCTGCACAATGGGCTATCTGTGCTCTGCCCACCACGGGTATCGAAACCCGGATTTTAGCGTGTAAGTCCGCAGACATACCGCTGAGCCACTGGAAGGCAATATCGACTGCAAGTAGGCAGAGTTGTAAACATGTCGCGTATTGGTGCTTTAAGACGAAAGATTAAAAGGTATGATTGTTATATACAAACCTGCCCTACTTCTGAAGAAAACTAGCCACCTTCCCTATAGATAGTTGTCATCTTTAGTCTGTTTTAACAGAGAATGTTTCGGAATAATTCTAAAGCAATTGATTTTCGATAATTATTTATTTGTTTTTCACAAACGTTGATAGGGTTTGCGTGCATTTCGGTGTCTTCGATCGTGGAAGTTCATCCTGGTTTTCCTATTTTCATCCTACTTAGCTTTATATCATAATGATGTGATGTCATACCTCTAATATTATGTTTGTTTTTGGTCTAGGAACTCTTTACCACACAGACTTTTAGGTAGCAGAGAAAGTGCCAAAATTTACGAACTAGTCACACCTATTGGGATAAAATTCTACTGAAATGGGAAGGGGCAATTAAAAGAGGAGGAATTACTAACGAAAATGTGGAATTAAGCTCGTGTAACTTACGAAATTCGGAGAAATCGAACGTGATAGACAGACACTTATCTTTTCTACATGTATTGATATAATAACTTGGTCACTGGTAATACTGGGTTGCTCATGCTTAGGCCATTTGTTTGTATATAGTTGTGGCTGTTGAACATGAAGTTTGTCTTTATCGTAGTGAATTCTATGAGGGTTACTAATTTGTTGGTGGGAAAGTCTATAGTTGGGTTAGGGTCTCGGACATAGAGTTCTAAGGCTATCTTGCAGGCTATACTGGTTGGAACTTCTGTAAAGAGGGATATAACATCGAAACTGGCCGTAAAGGCTTTATGATTAAGTTGATTAAGATTAGAGTTGAAATCGAAAGAGTCTTTGATGAATGAGCTGGCTGATGTTGCATATTTGGAGAATGCCCATGGTATGTATGTATCAAGATTGTAATTAAACGATTCATATGTGGACATTATTGGTCGTAATGGACAATCTGGTTTATGAGGTTTAGGGATGCCGTATATTTGCGGTGTGCGTGAGTCGGTTTTACGTAGGTAGGAATAAAGTGTTTTTGAAATTCTATTGGCTTTTTTCACTTTTAGTAATATTTTGTTTAATTGCGCCTCGTGTGTTTTTGTTAGATTTGTGTGCATTGGTTTAAATTTGTTCGTGTCTGATAGAATGTTCTTCATTCTTTGGATGTATTCATTCGTGTTCATTATGATTATACCGTACCTTTATGTGCTTTTAGAATTTCAATGTTTTTGTCTTGATTTAGGTTTTTAATGGAATGAATGTTTCTTTTCGTAAGATTGTTTTTTAGCTTTCTATTTTGTGAAATTATTTTGATGGTTTTGGGAGAAAATTCATTGAAAAAATCGTTTAAGATGTTCTTTTTAGGTGTTTCTGGGAAATATAATTTAAAAAAAATTATCTGGGAAGTTTGGCTGTTGGATGTCAATAAAATTATTTAAGTTGTCTTCTATCTGTTGGTTGTTTTCTTGTTTTTGTTTTCTGTAGAAAGTATCACAAGTCTCCTGGCTTTAGATCTTCTAAACATGTTTTGATTTCTATGGTTGGAATGTGCCTAGGTGCTATTGCGAAGTTGAGTCCTTTGTTAAGTAGATTATCTTGTCTGTGTTTAATTGTCGGTCGGATCTGTTAATTATGAGGTTCGTCGACGGTTTGTCGTGTTGGTGTCTTTTCTGTTGTTTTTCTAGTTTTTTGTTGGGGCAGATTTTTACGTCTCTGTCGTTCTTAGTATTGATTTAGTTTATGTTTCGTTGTATAAGTCTCTAAATCTTTGGTTTAATGCAGCATGCCAGTTGATGGTCTACGTTCATTTTTTTGTTTTTGTAAGTCATGTAGTTCTTTGTATTTTGTGTTCAACATGGCTTTAAGTAGTTTTTTCTGTCAATTCACAAACACTTTATTCCTACCTACGTAAAACCGACTCACGCACACCCGAAATATACGGCATCCCCAAATCTCATAAACCAGATTGTCTTTTACGACCAATAATGTCCACGTATGAATTGTTTAATTACAATCTTGGTACATACATACCATGGGCATTCTCCAAATATGTAACATCAGCCAGCTCATTCATCAAAGACTCTTTCAATTTCACGTCTAATCTAAATCCATTTAATCATGAAGCTTTAATGGCCAGTTTCGATGTTATATCCCTCTTAACAGAAGTTCCAGCCAGTAAAGCATGCAAGATAGCCTTAGAACTCTATATCCAAGACCCTAACCCAACTACAGACATTCCCAGCAACCAATAAGCAACCCTCAGAGAATTCACCACGATAAAGACAAACTTCTTGTTCAACAACCACAACTTGGTCACTGTTTTTACACTCTTGTGTGGACAAATGATGTCATTATATAGCTACTGGGCTTGTACTTACTGTTATAGTCCATTAAAACACTCCAGAAAAGATCTAAAATAGTTCAGTTTTTTGAAAAATAATCATAGATTCGGTGTTTTACTTTTATTTATGTAAAAACAAACAAACATTTTTTTGGGGGAGGAGTAATTTGTCTGAAGATCTGTAAACTGTCAAGCAAAAGAAACTACAGTTTTTTTATACATATACATAGATAGATAAAAATAATTTTATTGTTAAAGTTAAACGAGTACAAAACAGAAATGTTTTACACATAACATGTTATATATGAAGAAAAAACCACAAAAAATCGTTAAATACATTCCAGAAAAACATTTAAATTTTAAAATAACGGAAATAACTCAACTGATAAATATTGCATCTGAATTCTATGTCGATTTAAGGCAATTTAAGGCAATCGGATGAAATCAAATTTAAAGTCGCACGTCTTGTTTATTTTTTGGCAAAATATCTTAAATATATGCATGGATAAGATAATATCTGTAAAAGATAAATCACTATAGAATATTAAAAATTAATAACTATTTATATATTAACAGACAAGGTCACAGGCATAAAATTAGATGGAATATTAGTTGTAGATTAAGACAAAAGTCACACGAGAAAACAGTTTCAAAGATTTGGGCTGAAGGTTTAATCATTAATGATACATTAACCATAGATTTGTTTGTTATTAATCACAAAACTACGCAATGCGCTATCTGCGGGTATCGAATATATATTTTTATAGTTATACGGGCCTACTGTTGAATCACCGGGGCGGGGTGGAAGCATTAAGTATGAGTGATATTTGGCAAGATAAGCTCATGACGGACTGGAATTCGTAATAAGTCTTATAGTCCTTTATTTATTATTCACATTCAATCTTATACCATTTATAAAATGTCTTCAAATACCATCGTATGTTGGTAAAGTCATGACCAGGGTGTGTGTGATGTATGAGGGAAGTGTTAATAAAGATGAAATTTTAATGTAAGAGAGAAGTGTTAAGACAGGTCAGGTTGTGCCGTGTGAAGAAAGCTTTGCTGTAGGAGGAAAGATCTTTAGAAAAACAAGATTGTGTTGCTTGATTTAATTTGTATAGTAATTATGGAATATCAGATGTGTGGTTTCAGACATCTGTGTTGATTGGACTCTAAATACCACAATCACATTTTGTTGAATTTTGTTTGTTTTTAAGAGTTATGGATCACGTGGACAATTAGTTGAATTTTTCGTTTCATTTGAACAAACCGAGGATTTTATTTATTTTTTAATTTCAAATATAAACAAAACATCAATCTTTATATGTAGCTATTAAGCATCTAATTTTTGAATATTAAATGTGAATTCTTAGCTTGGTAATAGCTGGTTTCTTAAGGAAGAACAAAAACACCACATGTCTTATTTCTACACATTATATCTCAAAGCTAAACATGTATGTTACACAATGCAGTAAACAGGATGTTTTTGTTAAAATACCTGTTTAATGTATTGTACACAAAAATATACGATGTACGATTAAATATATATTTGCATCAAACCGTAAAAGTTGTGTTTTGTACTGTGCAATCAAACGTTTCTAGAACACAAAATGGAAACAGATAACACTATGTATTAGATTGTGCATGTGTAACTCTGTATGCCCTTTTTCTGATAAACTTTGTGGATCATAATGCAGCTCAGAATATAGAATACTAGACATGCTCCCTCAACCCATAACATTGTATATCACGTATGTTCCTCCACTCCATAACATAGCATACTAGACACGTTGCCTCAGCCTAGACGTAGAATGTCAGATATGTTCCCTCAATCCATATCGTAGTGTATCAGGTATGTTCCCTCTGCCAAGAACACACTATACTAAGCATGTTCTCAAACAATATTAACCTCGTCGTTCCTGCTTCTGCAATTTGGTAACCTATTACACGCGCAATCAGCAGGATTATGACAATTTCTAAAAGAAAAATAAAAGAGGGTTTATGCAATATTTAATTATACGTTAATTTTGTGTTCGTGTGATACGACGCCCTGTTGGAGGAAATATTTCAGATGTTCATGTAAAGCTGCAAAAAGGCCTAATTCTAAAGTGGAGAAAAGGCAACTACTCAAAAGCACCCATCGCCAAATGTTGGGCAACTCTAATCGAATAGTCGAGCTTGACCTTCACTCCTTGGTGAATCTAGAGTGTGAAGCATGATATTCCTTGTGGTAATGGGGTGTAAACCATAGAGTTCGATACACAGACCACTAGGTTACGACCGGTCATTCACACATGACACCTACTTGAAGGTTTGTTTGTTTTTGAATTTCGCACAAAGCTAGCTACTCGAGTGCTATCTGCACTAGCCATCCCTAGTTTAGCAGTGTAAAACTAGAGGAAAGGCAGCTAGTCGTCACCACCTACCGCCAACTCTTGGGCCACTCTTTTACCAACGAATAGTGAGATTGATTGTAACATTGTAACGCCCCCACGGCTGAAAGAGCGAGCATGTTTGGCGCGACGGGGATGGGAACCCACGATCGCACGTCTTAATACGCTTGGCCATGCCGGGCCCCTACTTGAAGGAGCAGACTTCTGGCAAGACCAAATCAGAAGATAAAGTGATGGTAAACTTGTACGTTACCATTAGGTTTGGACAGAGACAAGGAAGGGAGTGAAACTATAGGAACAAACGGGATTTTATTAAGGATGGGGGGATACTTGATTGGTTCTGTAGCATGTTTTCCCATAAAATATCTTAAACCATATGAGCAAGCTAGCTGATCCCAAAAGTTATGGATATTGCTGGGGTGGGGTTGGTACCCTCCGTCGTTGTTCTCATTCCTCTTTGTTATTTCTTCATTTTTTAATTTACTAAGAAAAGTGACACGTGAATAGGAATAAATCCAATGAATTCAGAAATAATTAGCCCCCCAGTGGCTCAGCGGTATGTCTGCGGACTTACACGCTAAAATCCGGGTTTCGATACCCGTGGTGGGCAGAGCACAGATAGCCCATTGTTTAGCTTTGTGCTTAATTCAAAACAACTTCAGAAATAATTCACTTTCTTACAATAAACGTTAAGGCCACACCAGATTGTGTACGGTGTCTATCGGAACTAGAAAGCTGTGCTCAGAATGAGCTATTTGATGATCAAACTGACTTTTTATTTATTGTCTACATACATGATTGTGGTATACACAAAAACATATTCATTTATGTCTGCTTGTTAATAAATCACACCGCGAAACATGAGACACTTAGAAACCAATGTGGAACCTTTTTCTGCGCTAACAAGAGCAATAAAGCCACACTTTACTGTAGGCGAACATGATTTTAACATTTTTCTTAAGACTAAAAAGTTTCAGTTTATGGAGTTTCATACAACTGTTAGTTGGGTAGTTCTGGAAAAGTTTTCTTTAAGTTATGATCACGAAAAAAACACGTTTTCATCAAGTTCCGTAAATTCAAATAATTCTTCTTTAATTGACAAAATAAAAGAAATTGTATTTTAAATCCTTAAATGAAAATTTGATTCTCGTGTTTAATGCGTGAAACAATTTCTGACACAATAATATGTAAACAACAACAGAAATAAAAACAGTAACTGTGACAACGCTATAAATATTATAATTAAAAATCTTTTAAATATTTTTTGCAGCCAAACTACGTGATTTGAGTGATAATCCTATCTGTTGGTCAGAGGGAAGTTTACACACTTGCAACATTAAGATTTGGGATTCGATTCCTTCCGTTGATAAAGCCCAGTGTATTGCTTTGCATTAAAGCAATAATAACAGCGACTTTCAGAAGAACAGTTTTGAGCTTTCCGTTACTTAAGTTTATCTACATATATTTGTTTATTGACGATGAGGAATATCAGTTAACTTTTGTATTTTAAAATTTTTGTATTTTGTATTTTATTTGTATTAAACAAATAATTTAGGATTTTTAAATAAGTGAATAACTTATTAATAACTTTAAAAAGCAGCTAGAAACAGTTTTATTTGTACTTTTTGTTTAATTTTGCGCAAAGCAACACGAGGACTATCTGCGCTAGCCACCCCTAATTTAGCAGCGACAGACCAGATGGAGGGTAGATAGCAAACATCACACACCACCAACTCTTGGGCTTCTTTTACCAATGAACAGTGGGATTGACCGTAACATTATATCGCCTCCATGACTGAATGTATAATTAACGTCGTACCATATGGCACGTGCACATTTTTAAACAAGCTCTCCCAAAATTCGTTTCAGCTGTTATTGCTAGAGCAACTTCGGTGTGCCCAACTTCCTCGTTTTGTTAGACTCAAACACATTCAGTGGATAATATCTAAGAATAATGATAACAGCTACAAGATCTGTGGAGTTATTTATTATTTGGTTTTTCTCCTTATTTCCCGAACAAGATATATTTTATGAATCATTTTACAATTAAAAATCACCATGGAAACGGTTCTTTATACAACCTCTGTTTATTCCTGTTCATGAATTTCAGATGAACTTAGCACTGCCCTCTAGAGGGTATGTTAAAAATAGACATATTTTATATACAGTCTCATATTTACACTTCACTTACCCACTTCATAATTTCTCTTACATCAGCAATAAATTTGTATTCGACACGTTCTGTTACACATCAATATGTATTCTTGTGTCTGTTACCTCTTTCGTACCAATGTGGTTCAGTTTGAGATATCGCGGGCCATTATTAACACGCGTCGAACACAGCGCGACTTTCGTAAGTTTTTGCCAGTAGAGGACTTCTAGTTGTTTTAATAAAATAAAAGAGGTTTTGTATTTCTAGCAAAGATACAAGACACACTGTTTTAACTCTGAACTATATGACCACAAGATAGATATCTAATCAGTAGCCCCATACTTCTCACTATCTAGTTTAGTGTTCACTCTTACAACGCTCCAACAGCTTAAAAGTGCAAGGAACATCCTATGGTGCCGTACGAATTCGAACCTGGGTCGCCGACGCGCACTCTAAAAGAAAAGTAAAGGCTTTATATTTTTTGGAGTGAAGCACATAGCTACACAAAAGGTTATCTGTGCTATGCCAACCATATGTATGAAATCCGGTTTTTAGTGTTTTGAGTCTTTAGACTTGCTGCTAAGCCACAGGAGAAAAACAAACATATCTACGTATTCCATTAATTAAGTGTTATAAGCCCACAACCATACGGCTGTGCCACTGGGAGGCATGTAAAACACCCTACTTATGTTAATGCGAAAGTAGGGTATGACTTCATAATAGTTTTATGAAGTATACAGTGTTGTAAGCTAAATGTGAAAACAGGATATGATAACATAATAATTTTATGAAGCATATTGTGCTTTAATATAAACACGGAAGCAGGATATGACGTCATAATAATTCCATGAAGTATATAGTGCTTTTAGATAAAACATATATTTTGATTCTGTTTTATAACCTTAGCCCAAACAAGTAATATACGTGAACTGAATATAGAAGTCAATAGTTGCAATCACAGTTACACAGTTTCGAGTCGCGGACCAAAAACACGGCTCCTAAAATATGAGGAGGTCTATCCACTACTCTTCGTAAAAGTTTGGAGGTGGATACTGCCGATTGCTTGCCTTCACAAACGTCGGTAGGTAACCTTAATAGCTTTGTTATAAACAAACACTTATAAATGTGCAGCGTTCCAAGATGGATTACATAGAAAATGTATAATGTCTATGCCCTCCTCCAGCGGCAACTCAGAGGGTTTATAACACTAGAAACCAGATTTCGATACCCGTGTTGGGCACAGAACAGATAGGCAATTGTGTAGCTTTACGTTTAACAGCAAACAAACTAACCCTCGTAAAAGCCCCTAGTTGAAAAGAATAACGTAATATATTTCTAAGAACAATGCTGTAAAAATGAATTAATCATTTTGGGAAAATTAACTACTTTGTTATCAAACAGTTTTAATTTTTAAACTTTTAATTACTATCTAAAATGTCTGATACGAAGATTAGAAATCTCAATAAGGAAATATGAAATATTAGACAAAAGAATAAGTTTATATGAAAAGCGACATATTTTAGGCGTATTAATAATATATTTGTTTGGTTAAATTGTGAGTTTTCTTACTCCGTGAATTTTTTTTTATAGAAATGCCAAACACTGCAGTTCACACACACACGCACATATATACTTGTCAAAAAAAAAATCGGACAAAATGTTCACTCCAAATCATCAATGTAGAGTAAATATTATTACAATTATTTATAAATATTACTGTATACGTTGAAATATCGCAGAGAAGATGCATTAAAATATATTCTATGATGTGCAAAAATATGTTTTGCATGCAGAGAAACATTAATTTTCTGCAAGAGATTTCTAATGGCATTTTCTTTCGATAGTTTGATGTTAATCCATGTTGTAGTGGACGTAATACAGACGGGAAGTTTAACATTTCAAAACGACTTTTTCAGAGAAGAAAAATGGCTTCAATGGGCCACTTAGATGTTTTAGGGTACCACACGATGCATTAACTGTATTTAATACTTCCTACTTTCATTCCACCTGGCTACGTTTGTTTAAAATTTAGCTCTTTTATTTTCTCTGCCCATGATCAGAACTTCGGTTCAGGAATACTGTTGAGATCAGTTGGTGACAAACTTCTATTCTGATTACTCTGTGTGATGGCGCCACATTCTTCCGTTTGTGATAAAGGCGGTCTTTGTGATGATGATTTCAAGTTCGCTGCCTCTCCACTGGGGGCTCGTTGGTCGTGGGAGCAACGATCACAGCACAGAGAGAGTCTTTGACTGCGTTTGTCAACTTTGGTCGTTTAGAAAAAGTGGACTGTTGTTCGGACAAGAAGACCTTTACGAAACAGAAGAGGACCCCAATTCCAATGAATACAAGACCTATTGTCTGAGAGGTACTTACTCCAGTGCCAACCCCAATAAAAACCAGTACCAACCCAGCCACCAAAAGCACCGTACCGACGTATATAAACAATCTAAGCATCTGTTGGTCAACACGACATGTTCTTCTTGGAGATCGTCTGGACAGAATGCCAAAATGGGTGTCATACGGGCTAAAGACAGCTGTCAAACTTTGTGCTCGTCCACGTCCACTTTTATAGCTCTTGTTCTTCCGCCTCTCTTGGCGGACAGCAACAGCTGACATAGCAGATATCATCTCGGTCTAGAGAGAAAGAGTTGCCATGTTTAAACACAGTAATTATTTCCAGAAGCTTATTGTTTAAAACGAAAAACAATAACAAATATTGGATAAATTGACGAATATTCAGTTTCTTGTACAAGAAAAAATACAAAAATAAAATTCGAACTCCTTACTTAGAACAGATATTCCATTGTAAAACTTCATGGTTAACCTCAAACAAACAAACAAACGTATCATTAAAAGTTTAATACCTATTACCGGATGCGATTTTTAAGGTAGGAGAAAAAAATACTTTTGTTGTTTTAATTGTAAATTTACATTGTGGGCTGCTTGCATTCTGTTTAACACGAGATCGAATCTCGGATTTTATAGCCGTGAGTTTATAAACTTTGATGGATGATATACTGAAATATAAAGGAAGGTTTGTCTGTTTTCGCACAAATTTACTTCCCGAACTCCAATCTTCGTCCAACCAAACATGCTGTTTGGCTTTTATAATGTTACAGTAAATTCTATTACTCGTTGATAAAAGAGTTGCCTAAGAGATGACGACTAGCTGCCTTCTCTCGAGTTTTCTACTGCTATATGAGGAGCAGCTAGCGCAGATAGCCCTCGTGCTCGAAATTCTAAACCAACTTCATCTATTTTTATGAGGTCACGTGGCAGGATTTAACTGTTACTCTTTTAACGTACTTACTGGACCACAAATAGCATTGACGGAAAAAATTAAAAGAAATCTATAATTTTCAAAACTTCTACTGAGAACATTCGACAGATAAAATTTCTCCCCGGGATATGATAAATAAAACGTGTCAGTATTTGTTTTGGAATTTCGCACAAAGCTACTCGAGGGCTATCTGTGCTAGCCGTCCCTAATTTAGCAGTGTAAGACTAGAGGGAAGGCAGCTAGTCATCACCACCCACCGCCAACTCTTGGGCTACTCTTTTACCAATGAATAGTGGGATTGATTGTCACATTATACACCCCCACGGCTGGGAGGGCGAGCATGTTTAGCGCGAACCCGCGATCCTCGGATTACGAGTGCACGCCCTAACGCGCTCGGTCATGGGGTCTGCCCTAACGTGTCAGTAGCGTAAAAGAAATAATGTTACTGAGGCGAACATAAAAAGTTCACACACTCGTCGTAAAATCGAGTTTATATGTTCAAATTGTATGCAAAGTCAATGGAGAGCCTTTTTCTTAGTGTCGGAAAATATTTTGTCTGTCTTGATTTCATTTCCTGCAGTTCAAGTAAGGTTATAGTCGGGGAACGAACAGGGAATAGGGGTGGAGATCTGCACAAAATAAGAAAACGAAATGCCGGGCTTTTGATGAGTTGGTACTTTCATTCTTTTCACAACAATGAGCAAATCCAAGCACGAAAGAAAGAATATATATATATTCATAATTTTCAGTTTTTCTGGTGTGTGAAAACAATCGATACCTCTTTAAAACCTGGAATCAGAGTCGAGGTAGCAACAAAACGGCTCTCGCCCTCTCTCTATGCAGTTGAAGTTTTTGAAGTATTGCAAAAAAATGAAGACTTGTGATTTTGCTTTAAATCATCTCCGAGTTTCAGTCTTTTAAACCTGTGAGGTTATCGCCACCTATAGACAGAAAATACAAGCTTCTAAATCACCACCGTTGTATAAAATGAAACAAAAAAAGAAAAACGGGTTATACCAAGACAGTTTCTAAAATGACCAGTAACATTTGACTTTGCCCTCATGATTGTGGCTTTCAACTTTCGATTAAAACCTGTTCATAGTTACAATAAAAAACAAAAGTCTCGTATTACAAGAGTTTAAAACTTAGTACTTATAGTTCGTCGTTCTTGTTATGGGTTGTCGATTTGAAGTTGAAAAATTGGAAAGAAATTTACGGTTGTTTCAAAATTTAACATGCTTGAAATGAGAAAAGAAAATTATTTTTTTATTGGATATACGAACCGATTACGGTTACACATCTCAATTGACAATAACCCCCAAGCCCACATGGGTCGGCAATAATCACTCCAATGCCTCTGGACTTAAAATGTGTTTTCACACGTTTGTTAGTTTGGAATTTCGCGCGACGCTACACGAGGACTATCTTTGTTAACCCTTTTCGATTACGAATAGAAGACTACAGGAAAGGCAGTTAGTTATCACCACCCTTCGTCAATCTCTTGGGATATTTTTTTAACAAAGATTTTAATTGATTAACCGCCACTTTATAACGCCACTCGCGACAGTAGCAAAGATGAACATGTTCGGTGGGACAGAAATTCGAACCCGTGATCGTCAGACTTCGAATCAAGCTCCCCTAATCACCTAGCCATTGCGGTCCCGGTTGCAAATTAATTATTTCCGTATTTTCGGAATACCAAATAACTCCAACTCGTCAGTTCTGTAAATAATCATTTCAGCTCATCTTGGTTGAGAATAACCACTTTCAATATTCCTTTCTCGTCGAAAATAATAACTTCCATTTCAATCAGGTAGAGAGTAAACACTCCCAACCGCGCTGGCTTGACAGGTGCAGACTTTCACTCCATTAAATAAACACGGTTTCATCAACAGCTGTAAGTAGAAAAGCCATCAATATAGGCCCAGCATGGCCAAGCGTGTTAAGCCTTGCGACTCGAAATCTGAGGGTCGCGGGGTCGCGCTAAACATGCTCGCCCTCCCAGCCGTAAAGGTGTATAATGTGACGGTCAATCCCACTATTCGTTGGTAAAGGAGTAGCTCCAGAGTTGCCCGTGGGGGGTAATAACTAGCTGCTTTCCCTCTAGTCTTACACTGCTAAATTAGGGACGGCTAGCACAGATAGCCCTCGAGTAGCTTTGTGCGAATTTCAAAGACAAACAAAGCCTTCTTGTAAGTTTTTAAATTCCTTCTTTTCATTGTTTCGCGTCCCAGTTTGTCTCTCTCTCACTTTCATTTTTACAATGTAAGTAAGCCATCATTTCACAACGCATGCTGTTTCTGATCAAAGTCAACAGGGACAGCACTGTAATGTAACTTTGGACTACTAACTTCAACCCTATATTTTAAAATAAGTTACCTCTTTAACATGTTTTTTTACCCCCTCCCTAATGGTATAGCGGTATGTCTGTGGACTTGCAACGCTAGAAACTTTGTTTCTATACTGGTGGTAGGCAGAGTACAGATAGCCCCTGGTGTGACTGTGCTTAACTTCAAATAAAAAACTAACAAACCTGTTTTTATCTTGTCTAGAATAAACCGAAAGGTGGATTGGGGTGCTCATTTATTATAGACATAAAGACTGTTGATTATCCGCTGAAAACAAATAACATAATTCTGTAAACAGAGGGAAATATAATGTGAGAGTCAGCAAATGACAGAACAAATTCGGCATACGAATTAACAAAGGGTGATAAGTAAAGCGTTGATCTATCGACAGAACGAGTTCCGTTAGGGTAAAATGAAATACGTGAAGCACGTGTAACGAAGGTTCTACGTCACATGATTTCCGGGAATATTGTTGCATGTACAAAGAAGTTGAGATCGGCGACTGAGTCTAAAACGTTGGAAGTGGTCGAGAAGACGAAATAAGTTGTAAGAACGCACATTTCTGGTACTCTCTTCGTGACCTGGTGCTGATAAGCTGTTTATTATGATTTTGCTTTTTGGTGCACTTTGAACGAACTTGGATGAGATACAGGCCTGACCATGTTGGTGGATTGACCACGTGAAGGCTATTTACTGTTCGAGCTCATCAATCCCGATCCGGTTTACATTCGATATTCTGTTTGTTGTATTGAACGTAAAATATGGCTAAATTTCAAGTTCACGAAGTCAAACTTCGAGTTTGAAATGACAAACGCACTCCCGAGTTCAGAGGTTTGCTAGTTTAAGGTACCAGTCCCAGACTCGATTAATGAGTTAAACTGATTGTTTAAATTAACTGTTTTGGGTGTGCCAAGTGGCTAGTGCTGCCGAATTGTGAATTCGAGAGTTCATGGGTTGCTGTTCTTTCTCACACAATTGCGTTAGGCACTTTGAAGCTATGGGTGCGTTATAAGAGAGACGGTGAGATCCCACTATTTGTTCAGAAAAGAGTAGCCTGGGAATTGGAGTCTTTAATCTTTCAATTCAAAAATAATGGGCCCGGCATGGCCAGGTGGTTAAAGAACTCGCCTCGTAATTCGAGGGTCTAGGGTTCGAATCCCCTTCACAACAAACGTGCTCACCCTTTCAGCCGTGGGGGCGTTATAATGTTTTGATCAATCTCACTATTCATTTGTAAACGAATAGCTCAACAGTTTACGATGGATGGTGATAACTAGATGCTTTCCCTCTGGTTTTACACTGCTAAATGAGGGACGGCAAGCAAAAATAGCCCTCGTGTAGCTTTGCAAGAAATTCAAAATAAACCAAACAAAACCAAAATTAAGAGCAGTTATGCAGAGACAGGTGTTATGTGTGGGTTCTAAACCCTAACTTGAGTAACAATAGTACTGTGACATGATCGGAAACGGTTCAAACAAACATTAAATGTATTCATAATTTGACGTTATTATTAACAGTATTTGTTCAACATATCTCTGTCCTATATCTGTTTATTGTGGCCGAGTTATATATTCGGTATTCTCAAACAAACCATTAAAAGGAGGTACAGTTGCGTGCCTAATACAAAAACATTAATGTATATCTAATATAGACGGCATTTTCACGAGATTATGTTTTGAAAGAGGGTTCGATATTAAAATAATTAAGTCGAGTTTATGTATACATGTTTACTTGACATGTTGCAAACATGCTGTTAGCCAGATTAAAGCTTATTGCAGACTACAGTTGCATTTAAGCGTCATGACGCTTTATTTACATAAAACACTCATACTGTCTCCCCTAATATCTAATACTCACGCTCCGCTGTGGGATAAAACGGCCCTCTCCATATTTCACGAAGACCCCAACGTATTGATCAAATTTGTCTATTGTCCCAAAACAGTTGTTTTAAAATGGTAAATAGTGAAAACTTGATGAAGTGTGAACCAGATTAAGTGAACAGAAGTAAAGATGGGAATAAGAGATATTTAAACTAGTGTTGTTTGATACACATTATTCCACTTTCCACACATATTAATCATTTAGAGCACGTAATTATAATTAAAATGCGGTAATTTGTCAAGCAAACAGAGACAGTTTGTGTTTTGAAAAGTGACCTTTCTCAGAAAGAAAAAACAAACAAACTAGTAACTATACATAAAATTATTTTTAGAAATACACTTTTGGGCAGCAGATCGTAACTTTGTAAAGACCTCGAGAGGACCAACAGTAAGTTTACAGAATTATAGCTAGTTAAAATTAAAATAATAACAAAGTCTTTCTAAGTTCATATAAATATGCATATATCTTTCGTAGAAGAGGGAAGGAAATAAACGAATAAAACATTATTCCTTCTGGAGACATCACTAAATTTCTGTACGAAGTTCCTGTTACGTATATCGACACAGGTTTTCACCCATAATTCTTCAAAGTCACTTTCATACAGTATTCGGCTAGGCATGGCCAGTTGGTTAGGGCGCTCGGTTCGTGATCTGAGGATCGTGTGTTCGAATCCCCATCACACCAAGCATGTTTGCTCTTTCAACAGAGGGGGCGTTTAAGGTGAGGGTTAATCCCCCTATTCTTTGGTAAAAGAGTAGCCCAAGCGTTAGTGGTGGGTGGTGATGACTAGCTGCCTTCCCACTGATCAATTAGAGATGGCTAGCTCAGATAGTCCTCGTGTAATTGTAAACGAAATACAAACACAGACAAACAACTAAGTCATATAATCCGCGATGACGAGAAAACCGACTTGTAGAGAAAATTATATATGTAAAAAAGGCTAGTATAGATAGAGAAAGCACTATGTAGAGGAGCGAACAACATTTCGACCTTTTTCGGTCATCGTTAGACCATCAACTGGCATGCTGCATTAAATCAGAAATTTACGGACTTATACAACGAAACATAAACCAAATCAACACCAGGAAGGACAGGAACAAAAAGATCTGCCACAACAAAAAAACTAGAAAAACTAAGATGCAAACAACAGGAAAGACACCAACTCGACAAACCGTTGACGAACCTCATAATTAACAGATTCGACCGACAATTAAACACAGACGAGATACATCTACTTGACAAAGGACTCAACTTCGCAACACCAACTAGGTACATCCTCACTTTAGAAATTAAAGAATGTTTAGAAGACCTAGCCAAGAGACTTGTGATACTTTCTACAGAAAACAAAAAATAACCAACAGAAATAAAACAAATTCGATAATTCTTTTGATAACCAACAGCCAAACTTCACAGAAAAATTTTTAAAAATTATATTTTCCAGAAACACCTAAAAACAATATCTTAATCAATTTTTTTCAAATAATTTTCTCACAAAATCATCAACATAATTTCACAAAACAAAAAACTAAAAGCGACCTTACAAAAAGAGACATTAATGCCATTAAAAACCTAAAACAGGACAGAAACATAAAAATTCTAAAAGCAGATAAAGGTAACGCTATAGTAATAATGAACGCCAATGAATAATCCAAAAAATGAAAAACATTCTATCAGACAGAAACAAATTTAATCAATACACAAATTCAACAAAGACACATGAAACCCAACTAAACAAAATACTACTAAAAATGAGAAAAGCCAACACAATTTAAAAAATACTTTATTCCTACCTACGCAAGACCGATTCACACACACTACAAATATACGGCATTGCAAAACCTCATAAACCTGATTGTCCATTACGACCAAAAATGTCCACATATGAATCGTTTAATTATAACTTGGTAAATACACAGCACAGACATTCTCTTTTAATTTTAAATCTAACCTTAATCCACTTAATTATAAAGCCTTAATGGCCAGTTTCGATGTAAAATCCCTCTTTACAGAAGTTTGAACCACTGAAGCCTGCAAGATAGCCTTAGAACTCTATATCCGAGATCCTATCCCATCAATAGACATTCCCAGCAACCAATTAGTAACTCTCATAGAATTGAGCACGATGAAGAGAAACTTCGTGTTTAACAACTCCAACTATATACAAACAAATGCCCTAAGTGTGGGCAACCCAGTATTACCAGTTTTAGCCAATATTTTTATGACACAAGTTGAAACACAAATAATTAACACATCATCACATCCACCACTATATTAACTCTATACATCCCAACATTAACTTCACATGTGAACAGGAAGAAAGCAATCAAATATCATTTCTTAAACTCAAAATTACAAGAACCGATACACAATTTAAAACAGAAATCCACCGAAAAATAGGCCATACTGGACTGTACATTCCTTGGGACTCAGCACATGAAACAAAACAAAAACTCAACATATATATGTAAAAACGGTTCGTTTGGGTTAAGAAAATTTTCTACGTAAAGGAGTGAACAACGTTTCAACCTTCTTCGGTCATCGTTGAATATACAACTTCTAAGCCCGCCCTCACTCATTATACAACCCCTTTCAAATATGGGGTCAGATTCCGGTCAGTTACCTTTCTCTTTCTTTGTGAATCTGACGATGACCGAAAAAGGTCGAAACGTTGTTTGTTCCTTTACTAGCGTTTTCTCTACTCATACCAGCCTTTTTACACATGTAAGTCATGTAATATAATTAGATAATCATAGAATAAGTCTGAGTTGTTTTCTTTCAAACACACACTTTTCACTTCTAGCTCTATATGCTCACTGATTTGGTATTTAATTACAGCCCTGACTATTGAGGATTCCCTCTTGTTTTTCCGTTTATCATATAATAGAGATCTAAAATTTCTATAGAAGCACTTATAAATGGTCACCTTTTCCTTAATTATATGAGATTACGACCGTTTACTTACAACTTTCAAGGTCATTAGTTAATTATAGACGTGATGCGGAATACTGCACTTTAGAAATAAAAGAATTGGAAAGGTAAACTACGATGTCACAACAATGTATGTTATGTAGTGATGTTACCTATAACTGTGCATGTTATGGAACGAAACTCTGAAATAACACATGACATTTGGCTTTAGATTTTTTGCTATTTTTAGCGCAAAGTTACACTCTGTACACTGCGGGGGAATTATACCCGGGGTATTATCGTTGTGAGTCTAAACTTACCGCTGATCCACAGGTGGGCTCGATTTTAGGGTCATCATTATTAATGTTTCTTACGAAATTTTCCGTTTTCCTTTTAAAGAAACCTATGTATATAAAGAGCACCTTATCATAAGTCATACGTTTATAATCAGACATAGGATGGCTTAATTCGTCCTTAATGGATTTTCGTGCATAGTCCCTCATTACAGGACTCTATCTGCTTATCGCTAATATATATGTGTATAATCTAATCATGTATTAACTTCCTTTACTGTGAACTTTAGAAATATGTGTTAACCGTGCAAAATAGCAAGAAAAACCCCCCATAAAAGTTTAAGGACTGAAATCTAGGGGATATTTTGTTCGTAACTGAGATTTTAAGTTTTATAAATTTTATTTTAACGCCTATTACATATGGATGTATGTCCTAAAATTTCATGTTCGATTACCTATGGATATATTCTAAAATAAATGCCTGTATAACAAACGAATTCGTGCATTAATCTTTACTGTTCTACACTCTACATTTTGCTATGAAAGGCAATGTTATCAGACATCTACTAGATAATCAGTAATACTAACTACAGGTACATATATAGTTTGTTATTTACTGAAGAAAACACTGAAACAGGTAATTTTCTTGACAATCTATACAAAAAACAAAGATACAAGACAGAATGCATCTTATTAACCAATGAAAAGGTAGCATATTCACATTGTCATGGAAATAATTACGAAAAACAGATCGTCCAAGATATTCGTGTACAGAAATGCACACAAAGATGAATAATTAATTAACATATCTTCTAAAATTACCACTCAATGCTAGAGTTAAGATATAATGCCATAAATGGTAGAGTAGGCCAACCCTTTCCCACAGTTTGATTTGCCTTATTTTGAAATTCGCACAAAGCTACACGAGAGCTATCTGCGCTAGCCGTCCCTAATTTTGCAGTGTAAGACTACCAGCTCTTGGGCTACTACTCTTTTACCAACGAATAGTTGGATTGATCGTCACATTATAACGCCCCCACGGCTGAAAGGACAAGTATGTTTGGTGTGACGAGGATTCGAACCCACGCCCCTCTGATTACGAGTCGAGTGTGTTAACAACCTGACCATGTATGAAAAATGATGCTTTTGTTTGACGTAATTTCATATTTTCCTATGATTCCATCACTTAATTGAGTATTGGTATTACAGCAATAGAATTGAAATGGATACCAAATTCGAACTGTTTGCTGAATTTTTTATCCGTTTAAAGTCGATCTATGACGATGAGTGAAGTAGATGGAACATTTGAGTCAACTCATCACACAGAAAAAAGGAACGCATTTCTGAACAAACGAGGACTGTCATAAAATACATTTGGGTGACAAAATATAAATGGTAAGAGAACCATACAACCAAAAGGTTCGGCGGTTAGTATGGATTATAACACATGTGTGTAACGGATTTACTATTATACACTCATTTTAATATCTGTATTTCTTTGAGTTTGATGCATGTAACATATATTATGTGTATTGCATAAGCCCTACTTGTTCTCTAAATTTATAGACAATTCTCGAGAGTAAAAAACAACAATATTTATTTTACGAAAACACAAATGTATTCTCGAATATTGTTGAACTTTCGAGAATCCCGCCTAATAAGTATATAAAAGCAAGTTATCGCACGAAACCGGGAGACAGTAACATAATATTGTTGGTCAGCTACAGTCAGTAAACTCTATGTCTCGAAAGCTGTAATTGTGATTAAAGCTTATTAATTGGAAAACTACAGATATTCGTCTCGGAACGTTTAAAGATTTCGAACATTACGAATCATTCAACTTCAGAGAATTAACTTTAGTATTAATTAACGTTAGTATTTCTTCGAGGACATTTGATATCTATATTCCTCAGTAAAATATCAGCTCCTAAACGGTGTGAGACCAGCCAAGAAAAGACAGTTGGCTGGCTTAAATAAGTTACAACATCAACTCAGAATTAATTTGCTCATCGATAAAATATTTAGTTCTAGACCATATAAAAGACTCAGTATAGTACATATATTTGTAAAAGTATCGTATATAAGCCATTATTTGTAATAACCGTTATTATAAATTGTACTGTTGTTTGTATATTAAAATTATTTGTGTTAAGAAAGAAAATTGTGTGTATCAATCTTGTTGGAAAATATAATAAATTTGATAAATACTGACATTCAATTAACTTCTAAATTAAAATTAAAATTTCCGGCTATTTGAAACCGTAATATGTAACGTACGTAACATAATAAATCAGAGACTCGTCCGAGATAAATTACAACATGTAACATACGAAGCAAATTTATGAAACAACGACCACAGATGAGGCTGCAACATCAACTGGAAACGGCATATTTTATTTAAACTTAATTTTATAACGCACAATTGCTACATTTTCATTGATTAATTATTGTCTTACGTCTGTAGATGTAAGGAGCTACGTGATAGGTCAAAAGTATCCAAAACTATCCTTTTCTTTAAACAATAAATCCGAAAACCAGTCCGTTTCTGGAAGACATACTTCCCTTTTTCAGAATTTAGCCTTTTCCGAATGTACTCAGGTTTTCAGGTTTTTTGTGTGCTGTAACATAACACGGTCTAGTCTGTATCCTTCGCTTAATAGTTAAGACTATTCCAACGCGTAACAGACTCCCCTCTTTTCCTCTTGTTTTAAAACACTTCATTAACATTGGTGAACCAATTTTTCGTTTCAGTTTAAACTTAGATATCATTTCAAAACAGAAATTTTCATTCTTCTTGTAGCTTGTTGTTGTTGTTGTTTTTGGAATTTCGCACAAAGCTACTCGAGGGCTATCTGTGATTGCCGTCCCTAATTTAGCAGTGTAAGACTAGAGGGAAGGCAGCTAGTCATCACCACCCACCGCCAACTCTTAGGCTACTCTTTTACCAACGAAAAGTGGGATTGACCGTCACATTATAACGCCCCCACGGCTGGGAGGGCGAGCATGTTTGGCGCGACCCTCAGATTAAGAAGCGCACGCCCTAACGCTCTAGGCCATGCCGGGCCCCTTCTTGTAGCAATTCATAGTACAGTAAATATACAACGACTGGCACGTGATTTTGCTTATGTCAGTTCTCGAGTATTTAGCTTCATGCTAAGGGTGTTTGTTGGTATTATAATCATGAAGAAGATTTCATGAATTTGTATTTGGTACTTGAGGGGTGTAGATCTTGGCTCGTGGGCGTTAATTATCCAATCAACAGAAGCCTAGAATTTAAGCAACACGCACTGTGAAAGTAAATAATAACACTTCCTATGTGATGTACATATATCATAGCTTATGTACAGTAAATAGTTGATAAGAGAAAGATTCTGGAGTGAAACCAAGAATTACAAGGCGTCTCAGCTCACCTGTGCATCTTCATGTGTTCATCCCCAGGAGGCGTATCATCCTCACCGAATTGTTTTGTGTCTAATTTGTTTTCCCCAGTCACAGAGGATATTGCTGTATGTCTTTCTTTCTAACCATTCGTTTACTTATTTTAGTGAGGCCTGGCATGGCCGAGCGGGTTAAGGCGTGCACTCGTAATCCGAGGGTCGCGGGTTCGCGCTAAACATGCTCGCCCTCCCAGCCGTGGGGGTGTATAATGTGACGGTCAATCCCACTATTCGTTGGTAAAAGAGTAGCCCAAGAGTTGGCGGTGGGTGGTGATGACTAGCTGCCTTCCCTCTAGTCTTACACTGCAAAATTAGGGACGGCTAGCACAGATAGCCCTCGAGTAGCTTTGTGCGAATTTCCAAAACAAAAACAAACAAACTTATTTTAGTTTCTTTTTGTCGTTCAGAACCACCGTATAATTATACTTCACATCGCTGCTTCATTTCTCTTTCATTCAGTTTTTATTTTTATATATCTACGCTTTGATCTTATAATTAAAAACTTTACTTTTGTCCATTTTTCATAAAGTTTTATAAAAAAGATATATATCTAAGATGTAAGTTCGTAGGAACTAAAGGTCTAATTTACTGCCCCTCTCCGGAAAATCCGAAAGCTTATTTATTAAAGATCGAGTTTCGATACCCGAGTGTGCACAACACAGATATCCCATTTTATAGCTTTGCACGTAACAAGAAAAACAAATTGATAATGTTTCTGCGCTTCTTGTCTTTTGTCTGAACCACAATAGTCGTGTTATTAAAATAATGTCGTTTCATGCAGCCAGGTAAAGTTATAGTATTTTAGCCCCCCAGTGGCTCAGCGGTATGTCTGCGGACTTACACGCTAAAATCCGGGTTTCGATACCCGTGGTGGGCAGAGCACAGATAGCCCATTGTGTAGCTTTGTGCTTAATTCTAAACAACCAACCAACCAATATAGTATTTTACACGAAAACGTCGCTACTGTTGTTAATACCGATTAAATAATTTTGAGTAGTAAAGCGTTAATTGTTATGTATTTAACCCTAGAATTACAGGTGGCTTATTAGACCTATTTTTCTAACTATCTATGAGCATCATCACTTGCGAGTTCAAGGACGTTGATTTTCGAATCTTTAATAACATCCGAATCACACAAAAAATCTAATTGTTTGTCGTCAAGCATAAAGCTACACAATAGGCTGACTGTACCATGCCAATCATACGTAGATAGAGCGATATAATGTTACGGTCAATTTCACTATTCGTTGGTAAAAGAGTAGTCTAAGTGTTGGGATGGATAGTGATGACTAGTTTCATTCCCTTTAGTCTTATACTACTGCCCTCCGTTGGTAAAGCGGTAAGTCTACGAATTTACAATACTAATATTAAGGGTTCCATTCCCCCTCTGTGTTCTCAACAGAGAGCAATGTGGCTTTGCTATAATGAAAACACTTACACTACTAAATTCGGGACGACTAAAGCAAATAGCACTCGTGTAGCGTTGTGCGAAATACACATAACTTTTTAATTAGTAGGGATTTATTGCAGATGTTGTTCGAAAGTTTATTTCCAATAGGTTTCAAGCGGTTTAAAATTTGCTAAACATTCGTCTATTAAATAAAAATTTTAGTTATTTTCTTATGGAGAAAGCCAATGCTCGTTAATCTGACCAGACATTTCTTAGACTTACACACAGCTTTCCTGAATTTCGAATTGAGGACTAAAGAAAATACAATTAGTCACCAGCACCCCCGCTTGAAGTAGCAGGATTTGCTGCCATCCTTATAACGCATTTATAGTTAAAACTACGAAGCGTGTCTAGTAACAGCACATCTCGAACCCGAGGCTTTTCAGTTTGATACGCTAACTACATGACTCCACCTAGACCTTGAAATACGTTCTATTAGGTAATTGTAATGTTTGTGAAACATAAATTATTTGATAATGGTAAACTTGTTTTCTTTTAATATAGACTCACACGAAAACAATCTGTAACTGTACAATTTTCAGAAAAAAACAACTAAATATTTACAACTTCTCCTACACGTATGAAAAAACACACTCCAAATTAAAGTGTATAGTGTGTTTGTTTAAAGCACAAAATTGCACAATGGGCTAACTGACCTGTGCCTAGCGCAGGCCTCAAAGCCCTATTCTAATTGTTATAAGTTCTAAAGCTTACCACTAGAGTGGATAGCAGACTATAAAGAAATTGTTAATTTTAACGGAAATAGATTCAAATTTTTTGGTTTATTTTAGGAATTAAATAAAAGCTCCCCTTCCATTTTAAATTACTGTTTGTTTTTACTCATTAGATAGTTATTTTGTTGTCTAAAACGAGACGACGTATTAAAATAACCAAACTTTATGTAAGTGTGTAATGTTCTGAATTTCGTATATTATTTTCCAATTGAAAATTAGCTTCTTTAATATATAATTGATTAATTACAATATGTGATACTAGATGGCGCGTTTAATTCCCAAACTGTTAATAATTATTATTGGCTACAATACAAATGTATTCATGCAACAATTACAATATATATATATATATATATATAATATTTTTTGTAGATAAAGTGCTTGAACTTGCTATTTATCGTATTTTGATTCGGTAACTTGTTACTTTCACATAAACTTGAGGTACATTTCTGTGATAAACATACTGCAATCAAATTTATGATTAATTTATACGGGCCAGGCACGGCCAGGTGGTTAAGGCATTAAACTCGCAATCTTGGGGTTACGCTTGCATCAAAACATGCTCGCCCTTTCTGACGTGGGGGCATTATAATGTGACATTCAATCCCACTATTCGTTGGTAAAAGAGTAGTCCAAGAGTTGGTGGTGGGTGGTGATGACTAGCTGCCTTATACTATTAAATTAGGGACGGCTAGTACAGGTAGTCCTTGAGTAGCTTAGTGTGAACTTCAGAAAACAAATAAACAATTAATTTACATAACCACGCATTCTTTGATAGTTAAGTGCAATAAAAAAGGAAAGAAAGATAATCAAAACTGTAGGTTATAGGACAATAATAAAATGTTGTTTGTAGAATAATTATATTTTACAATTTCACGAAGTTTGAAAATCATGAGAATTGACTTGATGTCATTCGAGTTCGTTAGAGGGAGGGCTTGTGCTTAGTAATAAAAAAACAGTCATCCGAAGGTTAAATAATTCAGGAACACCTTATTTTATTTCTTCTGCTGCTTTTGGATTTAAAATTAGTATTAAAGTGGTAAATAATTATTTTCTAAATAATGCTTGTCTTCATTTTTTACACTGATACGTGGCATTCTGTAGCACAATATGCTATATATTTAGATTGTTATTGCTAATTCACGACTAGACTACCGTACTTGTTTCTCATGTTATAACAACCGTATATACGATTCTAGCATTGACTCGTTTGTTTCAAGACAGTTTCAACAGAAAAATCTCATTTTTCTTTTAATTTTACTTCAGAAAAATAATTATAGTCTAACTCCATCAATTACTATTAAGAGAATTATTTTAAGGGGCCAGGGTAGGGTGTTTTCTGTACAAATTCTTACTAAGAAAGTTGACTTAAAGGCCGTGAAAGGGGTGCTTTTATTCTGTATGTGTATGTGTGTTATTATAGCAAAGCCACATCAGGTTACCCGCTGAGTTCACCGAGGGGAAGGTTCCCCCTGATTTTAGCGTTGTAAATCCGTAGACTTACCGCTGTACCAGTGGGGGACTTTTTATTCTGTACAAACTGACACCAGATGAATTGATTTCAAGATGAATATTTTTCAAATTTATATTTTATTTAACCCAACGAGAAAATGGCAGTTTATTTCAACCCTTGTTAGTGTTACAGCATATTAGTAACTATCGAGTACTTGAAAACTTTTTAAAATTTCCATTAGTGTTACAATATACCAGTAACTCTCTCTTGAAAAGACGGTATTTCAGAGACATACAATAACGACAGAAAGTAAACGATAGTCTTAGTTAAGCCTATAAACATTCGGAAGTACATGGGTTCCTGCTTAAAATAGCTATCCTAGCGAATAATTTGTACAAAATCCTGATAAGAAACAAAAATAACGTTTTTTGTGGTGTTTGTGGGGTAATCAAGACAAACAAGGTAGATTGGGAAATTTTTATTATTTTATAATTTCTTACACCTTTAAGTTTAATTCTCATATTTTTCGGAGTCTTAAAATTACACTTGTTCGAGAAAAAATGAAAATTGTAAATAATTAAAAAAAACCTTAAAATGCAATATTTGTAAATTCATTAATGAGAAAGCAAATAGAAAAAGAGATGTTCCACACGTTTAGTCTGATATATTTTTATTAATGAAGACATCAGCAGTTTTATGTCATATGGGCTCTGGGGCAATATCATCCCCCCGAATAAATATAAGTGCATAAAAATTTCAATTTTCTTTCCTTAAAAAATAGCAGTTTGAGAAAAAGACTATTTCACCCAAATGATCGTGACCATAGTTTAGTTACTTCTTCTGTCCTGAATAAAGAACATGATTATTGAACATATAACAAATTAGCTCTGTGTAAATTTTATTTTACTTTATTCGAGAATTTTAATTACATTTGGTAAAAAATGCTGGAACTAAGTGTATAAAAAAAACTCCATGGCTTAGATGGTAGTTTTTATTTAATTTATGATAAATTATCGTCTTATTGTTGTTGAACTACAAATTGTTATAGAAATTCTTTGTCATTCACTAGTTTATTTAAACATTTTATAACGTTTTCATTATCCGGTAGAGGGCGAGTTTAACTGCTTTTTATGGGATCACTGATCACGTAGTTCTTGAGTCGTAACTGGTATGCATTACCAGATTTCCATAGTGAAAGAAAAAAAAAACTACGACTTTTTACTTTCCCAACTGAGTGACATTGTAACAGTTATGTAACTGTAAAAACCATAATAACCCACTTTGTATCACTTATTAAATAATCTAAAACTAAGCCCCAGCGCTACAGTATGACTCCTAACGTTAAGAAAATGTTAGAAACTTCGAATCGACCGATATTAATTTGCTTTTCTGTAAAGTATCCCATCTAAAGAAACAATTTCTAACTACCTACCGAATCTCTTCAAAAGTCTAATGTATGAACACTTAATAATAAAAAAGAAATAAGTTAATAATCATTATTTGATATGTGTAAAAATATCGGGAATTAAAATGTATATAATTATAAAATAATTCTGTTGGATTAACAAAAAGGTAAGATAACAGAACGACAGAAAAATATCAAACGGTTATTTATACTCTTAACTCATGATATTAACGACATTTAGGGAAAAAAAGCAAACTTTATCAGTTTTATAAAGATAAGATAGTGAAAAATAAAAGATACGATATGAAACAAGATACAAATCACAGTCTAATATGTCCTCACGATGTAAATACACATTTATCTGCCTAGAATAAATTTGCCAAGTAATTTTATTTTGATCATTCTTAACATGAAAGATAAAGTACATGTTTAATTTGAGATGCTTTGATTCGAAAGACTGAATATTAGAACCCATACGCTTGTTGTATTTCTACTAAAATAGTATTTATTCTGAATTATCACACAATTTAAATACGCGCAGGTGTCTATAGGTGGCCCCCCATTAGTATAGCGGTAAGTCTACGAATTTACAACGCTAAAACCAGGGGTTCGATTCCCCTCTGTGGGCTTTACTATAAAAACAAACACATATTCGTATAGATCACGGTGGACAAACCGCTGTTAAGCTTATTTTATTCTTTAGCTGATTTTGTTATTTTCTAGAGGATAATACCTGTTTTATCCATGAACAGTTTTTCTGTACTCCAGTGCTAGAGTACTGACAACAGTATCCTCCAGAAGTGGATGAAATGATACCACAAAGTTATGTCCTTCGTACATCAACGAAATTGAGGGTTATTGGTATGTGCTGCTTTGATCTTTTGGTTATTACACTCTTTGTCTAGCTCAAACCCTCAGTTTGGTAAACGAAGGTTATGTCCTTTCTTCGTGTGAAATACGAAGTAATACTGTGTGAAAGTTTAACTCGTAACGTTGCTAAACATTTTCATAAGGTGTTAGAAAAGTGTGGAGACTTAACAACAGAGTGAAAACTGTCTTTTGCTCTGTACACATACTAGTTTCATCGTTTTCGAATTTTATTAAACACAGTTTTCTTTATGTGTTTTACATTATTTGCGGTCTCTGTCTTTCCCAAGCTTAGTCACAGTCAGAAACAAATATCTTTCTGAATCTCCTTTTATTTAGCCTTGGGGTTAATCCAGTTTACTATACTGAATATTCTTCAAAGTGGATAGATATGAGAAAATTGTGTTACCTTCACCACAGGATATCTTATTACGAAGTTTTGATCTGTTGTTTTATTTTTATGAACTTTTAAAATAAAGCTTCATACTTCGGAAAATGGCATTTTCGCAGCTCTTTGTTGTTGTTTTCACCATGTATCCACACGTAGTAAAAAATTTTAAAGTAAAAATATCGAATTTTACTTACAATAATTTTCGCTGAAGATTTTTGTTTTATCTCAATTTTGCCACTAATTATTTATTTAGTGTCACCTGAAAATAAAATAAAAGTGTTGATTTAACGGCTCGTAGATGGCAGCACATCACTAAACTGCAATTGTGGAGTATTTTACGAAAGTGGTCCGAGACTTACAACACAATGTAATTCATGTAAGAGGCGAATGTAATGTAGTGTAAACTGATACTGTATGCGACGCTGTGTAATGAAGATATATGTGGGTATAAATAAATTTAAGTGTGTGGTTTCACATGAGTTCAGAACAACAAAAATTTACTGATTACACAAAGAACACACTATTAAGTACTTGATTGATACCACTGTATTAATATTTTGTGGGTAATTGTGAAGACTGGCCTCTAACGTTATAGGTGGTTTGAATTTAGCCTAAAGCTACACTAGGGCTATCTACGTTAGCGGTACATCGAGAATGTTTGGTGTGAGGGGAATTCGAACCCACGATCACTGGAGTAGGAGTCAAGTGTCTTAACCATATTAGCCATGTCAGAACTAGGTAGATTTGAACACAGTGTGTTTGTAAAGATTGTTTTTGTATTTCGTGAAAAGCTACACGCTAACCCTCCCTAATTTAGTAGTGGAAGACTAGGAGAGGCTAGTCATCACCACCCAGCGCCAACTCTTTTACAAATGAAAAGCGGGATTGACCGTTACGTTATAACGTCCTCACGGCTGGGATGGCAATCATGTTTGGTGCGACGGGGATTCGAACTCGCGACACCAAGATTACGAGTCAAGCGCCCCAACCGCGCGGCCATGCCGTGTCGTGTAAAGACTGACCTGTAAGGTTATATTTGAACATGTCGTGTGTTGTTGTTTTATTAATACTTGGCAACTCCACGATAGAATGAACATGACTGACAACAGGAAGTCTCTTAGATTGCTGTCCACGTTTCTAAAAACGTTTGCTACATTACATATGGTGTTGTTTTAAGGATGCCGTTTAACAATGATCCTTGTAAAGTGAACAGTTGTGTTTTAACGCTATTGAATCAAAGTCGTTTTGTTTTATGTTGCGTTGATGTTAAAGAATTATTTATATTTATATTTGTTGTTAAAAGATTTTGTTTTTATTTGATAGTTTATTGTGACCCATAACTTTGGAATTCATTGTTAGAGGGTTTATGTCCGTGATTTTGTTCTTCCATGTAACGACTGTTATGTATAATTGTTGTAATTATTGAATATAAATGTATTATATCTTTGTTAATGGTGTGCGACGTCTGCGTTGCATGTTTTAAAGAGTGAGAGAATGTTAACAGTGAATGTACAAATTTAAAGCTTATTGGTTGTTAATTTAACGTTATTTCAAAGCTAGAGGTCAAGCCTGAAGTGGGGAAGTGAGAACAACGGTATTCTGGTAATCCATCTTCTTGAATTGTTACAATATTTATTTTTCATCTGTCATTTATCCTCTACATGTGATGACTATGTGAGAAAGGACGCCATTAACATTATCTCATTCCATCTGCTTCAGCAATTCTCCAGAAGATAATATTAGTTCTGTCCATGGAGATTTTGTTGTAATACAACATGCTGTGCAAAATGCCAACAATAGTATCCTTTAATGATATTTCTGAGTTTACGACCAAGGGAATCGACCACCAGTGGTGTATTCTTCCTGTGAATTGAGTGCTATAAAGTGTGGTACACAAAATTGTGATCTCTCAAGTCGTCAGTTTGGTAAGTTACGTTTAAATCCTGTATTTGGAAATAGTAATACTCTCCTAACTCGTGACGTTAACTGCATCTTATTAATTAGACATCTTTAACGATTGTGGGAGAGCACTGAACGGAAAAGACTCCGTCTTTCCTTCTGTGGACAATATTTTGATCACTGTGCATTTGAATAAATTGTTTTCCCTTTGTGTTTTACTTTATGTCCATTAAAAAGAATTATTTGTCAGACTTAGTCAAAGAATTCAGAATTACTTAGTTGAGCCTTCTGTTATCAAGCTTCTTTGTTTGTTTGTTTTTAATTTCGCGCAAAGCTACACGAGGGCTATATGTACTAGCAATCCCTAATTTAACAGTGTAAGACTAGAGAGAAGACAGCTAGTCATCACCACCCACCGCCAACTCTTGGACTACTCCTTTACTAACGAATAGTGGGTTTGACTGTGACATTATAACACTCCTACGGCTGAAAAGGCGAGCATGTTTGGTGCGACGGGGATTCGAGCCCGAGATCCTCAGATTACGAGTCGAGTGCCCTAACCACCTGGCCATGCTACTCGTTTTATTAAGGTTTACTCGGTATTTTTTAAGACACAGAACAAATACAGTCTTTGATCATATTTTTGTATTAAACATACAAATATTTAACCAAGCGAAATGCCAGTAGTAGTGATTCCGATAGTACTGTTTAACAAAAAGTTTTTGAAGTTCATCTCCCAGGCCTATTAAAAGAGAAATATGTCTTGACTCGAATAATTTCAGTGATTCTATCGCACTAGATCGATACATTGCTATCGGAGACAGTTGCATTAAAATAACCAAATTATTCGTGTTAATAAAAACAAAAATACAGCTTGAAACTGAATGGACGATAGGAAAATAATTATAATTTTAACATTAATCTCCTTTCACACTAACTAATAGAAAAATAAAACTGGACAATTGCATGATGTTATTTCTTTTTTCTATTAGATAGCCTTCTTTCAGAAATAAGTATTAATCAACTTTTTAAGGCGTGTATAGAACAATTCATGTACTGCACATGCTTTCCGAAAAAAAACATTAAAAATCTATAAAGGCCACAAAACACTGTTTTTGGTCTATTTGGATGGAATGATTTATTCTAAATAGTATTACTTTTTAAATACAAAAATCGGTAAAATACTTGTTGTAGTTAAAAATTCATAGCTATACTCGTATTTGAATTTTAGCGAACCTGAAAGATCAAAAGGGAAGTTGGTAAATTTATTATATTGTAATTTGTTGAGGATGCTACTTTTAGAACAAATCAAAAGAAATTCTATGAAATGAACATGTCATTCATCAAAATTTACAACACAACAGTAAAACTTTATTTCTTCTAAAAATAAAACAAGCTCTTTTTGTATTATATAATTAAGTAATCTTCTCATATTAAATTCGCCCCCAGTGGCTCAGCGGTATGTCTGCGGACTTGCACGCTAAAATCCGGGTTTAGATACCCGTGGTGGGCAGAGCACAGATAGCCAATTGTGTAGTTTTGTGCTTAATTCAAAACAACAACAACCCATTAAATTCTGAGAAAATTAAAAAAATACACTTGAATAAAATCCTGGGCTAAGACCGGTCAGATATTTCTCGTTTTAAACTTCGTAGAGTCATGAAAATGTTTGTTAATGCTCTAGTAGGTTAAATTGGCTAAAGACGACATTACAGCATCTGTACAAAACAGATTTACTATTTCTGGTTTTTATAGCTCGATATTCCAAAAATTGAACGTAAAAGCATTGTACTTGTAGGCGTAGTGTTCAATCTTTCAATCTGTATCCTGTGTCCTGTATTTCGAAAATTCAATGCAAAATCGATTGTACTTGTGGGCCTAGTGTTCATTCAGGTTTTTAATAGCCTGATTTTCCAAAAGGTGAGCGTAAAAGCAATTGTATGTGTAGGTAAGCTTAACCCAGTGCTCATTCAGTTTTTTATAGCCTGATGTTCTGAAAATTAAATATAAAATCTATTGTACATGTAGGCCTAGTTTTCTTTCAGGTTTTTAAAATCCTGAAGTTCAGAAAATTGAACGTAAAAGCAATTGTAGATGTAAGCCTAATGTTGATTCAGGCTTTCTTGATGATGAGAAACTCATATAAAATGTATCTTAGAACGACTGATATGAGTATTAACAGAGTTTGTTATTAACCTGAAAATGACCTAGGAAGATCGAAACATTGTTCTCTGCTTATCACTAAAAGTGTCAATACTCATACCAGCCATTCTGAGATACATTTTGATTCAGGCTTTTATACCTCGATGTTCCAGAAATTGAGCGAAGAAGAAATTGTACTTGTAGACCTATTGTTCATTCAGGATTTTATAACACGATATTCTAAAAATTTAATATAAAATCAATGGTACGTGTAAGACTAGTTTTTTTTTTCGGGTTTTTAGAGAATGATGTTCGGGAAATTAAACGTAAAGAAAATCGTACGTGTTGGTCGAGTTTTCTTTCATATTTTGGCCTGGCATGGCTAAGCATGCTAAGGGGTACGACTCGTAATCTGAAGGTCGCGGGTTCGCATCCCCGTCGCGCCAAACATTATAACGCCGTAGGGGCGTTATAATGTTTCGATCAATTCCACTATTCGTTGGTAAAAGAGTAGCCCAAGAGTTGACGGTGGGTGATGATGACTAGCTGCCTTCCCTCTAGTTTTACACTACTAAATTAGGGACGGCTATCACAGATAGCCCTCGAGTAGCTTTGTGCGGAATTAAAAAAAACAAACAAACTTTCAGGTTCTTATACCCAGATGTTCCAAAAATTGAGCACGAAAGCAATTGTATGTATAACATTAACCTAATGTTGATTCAGATTTTTATCGGCCTTTATCCCCAAGACTGAACGCAAATTCAATTTGTACATGAAGACCTTGTGTTCTTTCTAGTTTTTGTCGCTCATTGTTCCAAAAGTTTAACGTAAAATCAGTTGCAAAGGTAGGCTAGTGTTCATTCTGTTTCTATCGCTCGATCTTCTGAAAATAGAACGAAAAAACAATAATACGCGTTAAGCGCAAAAGCAATTGTACATGTAACCCTCACCTGATGTTGATTCCGGTTTTTATTGCTCGATGTTCCAAAAATTGAGCGAAGAAGCAATTTTATTTGTGGGCTTAGTGCTCTTTCACGTTTTTATAGCCCGATTTTCAAACAGTTAACAACAGAACGTAAATCAATGTACATGTAAGTCTAGTGTTCACTCAGGTAAAATTTCATAGCCCGATATTCCGTAAATTTAACATAAAAATGATACATGTGGACTTAGTTTTGTTCCAGGTTTTTGTATTCGTATGTTTCAAAAATTGATCATAATATCAATTGCACATGTAGGCCTAGTATCATCCAAGTGTTGTTTTTTTTAGCCTGATGTTCCGTTTGTTTGTTTGTTTCGAAATTTCGCACAAAGCTACTCGAGGGCTATCTGTGCTAGCCGTCCCTAATTTAGTAGTGTAAGACTAGAGGGAAGGCAGCTAGTCATCACCACCCACCGCCAACTCTTGGGCTACTCTTTTACCAACGAATAGTGGAATTGACTGAAACATTATAACGCCCCCACGGCTGGGAGGGCGAGCATGTTTGGCGCGACCCTCGGATTACGAGCGCACGCCTTAACGCGCTCGGCCATGCCTGATGTTCCAAAACTTGCGTAAATCACTTGCAGGTGTAGGCTTCTTGTTCATCCTGGTTTTTATAGGCCGGTGATCCCAAAATTGAACGTAATTGTAGGCATTGAAGTTTTATATTAAATAAACAGTATTATGTGTGTAATGCTATGTTATGGACACAAGCCAATAGCATTTTGAGAAATAACTGCAACCATTCTAGAGACCTATATTATTGTTACTGGAAATGAAAGTTTTTCTAACCTTTTGAAAAATGTAAAAATTAGCATATTATTATTGTTAAAACAGGATGAACGATTTGAATAACAATAAAGGAACTACGGTGCTTGTATTATTTCATGATGAGGGACGACTAGCAGTAAAAACTGTTGTGTAGCTTTGTAAAAATATGTTCAATGTATTTTTTGAGAAATCCACCATATTATTAATATTAGAATAATTATATCGTTGCTCACCAACGTTAGTATAAAACTAAAAAGAAGACAATTGTAGAAGCTTGTAACAAAAAAACAACAAAAAACGAACGACGGATGAGTCACGACATCTGCTGAAATCTATAATGTTGATGATATTTTTAAGATTTCAAACAGGTGAAGCGAGAATTTTTGTTCGAATTTTCTATAAGTTTCTAAAGACAATTACAAGAGAAATCAGTTTTGAATAGTATTAATCCTACAGGGGTACAAAAACAGTCATTACATAAATAGTTGTGAAATAAGTTGACTCTCGACTTATGATTTATTTGTAAACCATACTCTATCTCTAGGATCAGAGACGTATTTAGGATTTCGGCGCCCCTAGGCACAAGGTTAGGTTGATACTTTTGCCGACCTCCCCCCCTCCGTGCCACAACTTGCACCAAGCATCACCATCACAACAACAGACAAACACAGTTGTTATCATTCAAAATCAACACAACGTTTATTTTCCAACACAATAAAAAATGAAACATCAAAATCAATTATCACTAAATATTATTCTGCGGCTGAATATACAGGCTTTCTCCTGGCCTTCTGTTCCGAAAACATGTTTATTGCATCGTCATAGTTTATTCTACAAACAATATCACTTTCAATGGCGAGGAGTGACAGGGAATTTAGTTTAACTTCTGCTGGATCTGAACTTACTTTGTCTGAAAAACTTGCTGGAACCATTGACGTTTCAGGCACTCAACCGGCAGATCTTACTAGGCCTGCTGCTGATGACGTCACTTGTTCAATCTGCAGTTCGATATGTTCGGGTCGTTCAGATTGTTCAAAACTGCTACTGCTAGGCCCGTCATGTGTATTCCCTCCACCGCTGTTGGTTTGAACATCATCGCTAGTAGGCTGTTCTTGCCTTTGTTTAGCAAAAAAGGCCTCCACGTCGGTGTCTTATCCAAAACATCACGTGTGTTTTCATTTTTTACATTTGCTATCTTCCTATAAGCTGCTCCACTCAATTTTCGGCGTATGTTACTCATGACAATATCACTAGAATCCACTGATCGTATATTGAGTATTGACAGTGAATTTGTTACTTTCACATCTCAGATCATCAGGATCTGAGTCATTTTCGTGGGATCGAGCTATTTATGGCAGCCGCGCGAACCTCACAGAGATCCGTGAGCCGTTTGACCCCCAGTGACCCTCGCCCTCACAAGAATTGTGCTTCTTGTGGAGGTTTGGACACTGACAACACGATATAACTTACAGTTAGATATTGGGTGACGGAGGAATAAGTAAAAGCATAACGAACTCTACATTTTGACACCAATATCGCTTACCACGTTATTATCTATATTGTCGATTATATTGTAAATATGTTGGTGAACCAAATATTCGTCCGGCAGGTAATGAGTTTTATGGTAGTTGGTAAAACAATTATCGACTTGCAACCATAAGTCCATAACAAAATATACACGAAAAAGGGGAGCTTCTGCACTACTGATTTATATTACTGCCGATGTATCCATGTTAACGGGTGCTGGGCTATTGACAATCAAATTATAAATTCTAACACACTTTACTATTTCAAATTCTATACTACAAGTAACAAATACCTGTATCGCCCAAAACTATCCAGACCCCGTGCGGTACAACCGCGTCCCCTGGGAGTCAACTTCATTGACAGAGCGCTGTCGGCGGTCTGCAAAAACGATTATGCGTGACACCCGCAGCCGATTCAGCCGACGCTCACCTGCTCCACTGACTGTGCGCCTTTCTGTTCTGGTATTCTGGAGTCTGCCACTACCCCTTCTTTATTCTAACAAATGCCTATAATTGCTAGGGAATTTGAAGGAACTATTCTGTAAGGATTACATTGGAATCTAGACAAGCGCATATTCAATCAATCAATTAAAAATAATCAATTAAGCTAAACTGTGAATGATGAGGAAGAATATTTCAAAATATATTTTTCCAGATAACCTGAAGCAACCGAAAATCCGAATTTTCGTATACGCAATTTCACAAAACAAAATACGTTATTAGGCCATGATAAAATATTTTTTGTGTAGGCGTAGCACACTGAGTAGCAGGTAATTCATTGTTTGGTGTGTCAACATGAGTAAAAAACATGTTGGGGGTTTTGAAAAACACAAATAAATAACTGAGGTGAGGGATGATGGGTTGATGATGTGGGGAGGGGCGAGGCGTATTAGGTGGGACTCAGGGAGGGAAGGTTAGAAATCTTTTAAACTTGAAACGACCGACCCGACGGTGTGGTGGAATAGTGAGTGTGTGTGTGTGTGTGTGGGGGGTCCAGATTCAAGAGGTTATTGGGGCGGCATAAATGGCAGGGGGAATTAATAACCAGGGACTACATTTTAAAATGATGTCCATTCTTTTTCTTTTTTTTGTCAAAATTTGCCGCCCCCTAAAATCTGCCGCCCCAGGCACGTGCCTCGTGTGCCTATGCGTTAATACATCCCTGTCTAGGATCTGCATATTGTATCATATTGAGTAGTTTTAGGGTTAGCATTATATTCATAATAATGTTAATACATTTTAAACTATTATTTTAATATAAGGCAAACAAAAATTCTCACCAACAATAGTTTCTCTTTAAAAATAGTTCAATCGCTTAGATTTAAATAAGTTAGGTATTATATGAAAAGGAACTGCGGGAAGAATTAAGAAGGGTGAGGTTTGTCGTTTTTGTTTTTTGAATTGTATAAATAATTCCATATATAACTGTATATATAATTTCAACGCTCAAATTGGTTTGGTTTGAATTTGGAGCAAAGCTACACGAGGGCTATCTGCGCTAGTCGTCCCTAACTTAGGAGTGTAAGAATAGAAGGAAGGCAGCTAGTCATCACTACCCACCTCCAACTCTTGGGCTACTCTTTTACCAACGAACAGTGGGATTGATAGTACATTATAACGCCCCCACGGCTGCAAGGGCGAGCATGTTTCGTGCGTTGGGGAGTCGAACGCCTTAACCCACCTGGGCCTTGCTGGGCCATGGATCAGGTTTAATATATGCTAATGATTTTAAACCTGTCATAAACTATATGTATATTTCAGGAATCGCTCCATAAGAAGTCTATGAGTTACACATATTCTGTGTGACATATCCCTGATCTCAGATCTGGTAGTTAGAGCACTCAACTTTCAATCTGAGAACTGTGAGTTCGAATCACGTCAACGAACATGCTCTTCCTTGCCACTCGTAGAGATGTTATGGTCAATTTCCTTTTCTCTGGTAAAGAGTAGTCCAAAAGTTGGCGAAAGGTGGTATTGACTAACCACTTTTACCCTAGTTTATCACTTTTGAAAAATAATCCATGGTTTGCCGCTCCATAAAATCAAGTCAGGTCTCGCATACAATTTAGCTCTCCGCCCCGATAACTGCTGATTCCCCTGGCTGTGTTAAATACAAAAAAAAACTCAAGACTTTAATATATGTTACAATTGTCCTCATAATGATTGACACGTCTCTTGCTTGAATTCTTAAGTATTCAAGACCTGGCTTCGAAAACACGCTCAAACAGTTAAATTACCCTTATAGCCTTACGTCAGAACAATACGTAAAAACCTCTGAATTTCCTTTTCTCAAATTACGAAAACGAAAACCATCAGAAGTTCTGTGGAGACTTCTTTTAACTTCTCAAACTTTTTTTTTTATAATTTTAACCACAGTATGATGCTACTGTTGTGAGTGGCATTTTAAATATTCTAATTCAGATATTTGTTGATGCAATACATAAAGGTTCTGAGCAGTAAGTAAAAAACGAGAAATAATTTTAAAATACCAGAGGGAATGAGTGTGTGTGCATTCTTACAGCAAAGCCACTTACCGCTGTATTAGCGAGGGTGAGTGAGTTATATAATCTGTTCATTGTCAGTTAATAGGTTATAACGTGAAAGCTCGTTTGTCTGTGATTCAGTTGGTAAACAAGTGTTTGTTCTTGATCGATTAGCGAGAAAACTGGGCCCGGCATGGCCTAGGGCGTTAAAGCGTGCGCTTCGTAATCTGAGGGTCGCGGGTTCGCGCCCGAGTCGCGCCAAACATGCTCGCCCTCCCAGCCGTGGGTACGTTATAATGTGACGGTCAATCCCACTATTCGTCGGTAAAAGAGTAGCCCAAGAGTTGGCGGTGGGTGGTGATGACTAGCTGCTTTTCCTCTAGTCGTACACTGCTAAATTAGGGACGGCTAGCCCACCTTGGAGGGGTACAGTAGATGTAATTTAAAGAAGCGACACCTTCAAACTGATAATAGCTTCGATAACTCAAGACAACAAGGTACGGTTGGTGTAACTTAAGGAATGATGCTGTTACACCCACCAAGACCCAACATCAGATCACCAGAATGATCTGCACTGTATGGTGCAGCTTCACCAGAGTGTTAATTATCGATCTGTTGTAGATGAAACTAGCACTATTACAAAAGGTATCAGTAAAGTCCATTATATTGGAAAAATCAAAATATGATATCTCTGAAGGATAGCACACGGCATAGAGAAAATGACATTTCAACAAGACCACACAAACCTTTATATCTATTAACTTTTTGAAACACTTCTAAGTAGACATCTTCACTGATGACAGAACAACAAACCTTTTTTGGGGTGAAGGCCGTGAGGTTCTCACACACACACACAAATGTTTATAGAAATATCCCACGAAATCTGGATAATATAAAAACAAAGATTAGAAGTGAGAGTGTGAGAACCAATTAACAACACTGTCCAGAACAGACCGGCATCATAGTAGCATCACTTGGGGTATGTATGCATTGATAATACTGAACCTGAATCAAATCCTAAATAGAACTCGTTATTTTCAACGTCCATTAAGTGATTGCTTTTTTTTAATTAGAAATAATTTTAAAAACGAGATTTTATTGGTCTAAATAATATGAGGTATTTAGCATAGTTCAACAATCTTATAAAAGCCCATTAGTTGTGACTGGAGAAAATTAATAAAAAACAACAAGTAACCTTAACACCATAACTCAATCTCCCTCCTAATGATTTTACAGAAAAGTGATCAGCTTTTAAACACTCGCGTTGTCTGTTAGTCAGTCAGTAGACATTAAAATGACGGCACATAATATTCTTAACATTGTAATTTGTACTTTCGTGACGTCAGTAAAACGTTCTCGTGCAATTAATGACAAGAAGACGTATGACACATGAACTTGAAAACAAGAAATAAGAATATTTGTTACTCTTAATTTTAGTTTTATTTATTCTTGAAACAGAACACTTAAGGGGACCATGTGGAAGTGTATTTAGTGGTAAAGTGAATTGCTTACGTCTCACAGTGTTGAAAGTAAGTGGTCGAACGTGTCGCATTTATTATAATAATCCATGTTACTTACTTTGCAACAATGTTATCTATAACGTAAGCATGGCCGAGCGCGTTAAGGCGTGCGCTCGTAATCCGAGGGTCGCGCTAAATATGCTCGCCCTCCCAGCCGTGGGGGTGTATAATGTTCCGGTCAATCCCACTATTCGTTGGTAAAAGAGTACCCCAAGAGGTGGCGGTGGGTGGTGATGACTAGCTGCCTTCCCTCTAGTTTTACACTGTTAAATTAAGGACGGCTAGCACAGATAGCCCTCGAGTAGCTTTGTGCGAAATTCCAAAACAAACAAACAATTACGTAAGCTTTTCTTTTTTGTTTCTGTTGCTGCATGCGCCACCTAACGACAAGACAATCGGGTGAAGGATTTCTATAACACCTTCTTTGTCTTGTTTTTTATCTCTTCCTTTTTTTTAATACGAGTATAGGTTTATCTGCTTTGAGAATTATTGTACCTGTCTCTTGTATTAGAAGTTTCCCCAATGATTAATGGGTCTTCACTATAAAATACTGCACTTTACCAAAATACAATTCTGTCATAATTTACAGTGATTTAAAACAAACCAGCTAATTGTTTTAAAATTAGATTTTGGTCGACAGATTTGAAAGAGAAACAATCACAACAGTGAAATGGAATAAATTGTGAATTTATTTGTTCGTAAATAGAACATAAAATAATACGTACTAAATAATAAATAAATATCAGGATGTATGTATATATATATATATCTAACGACGTTGATTATAACAAAGATTATTATTATTGGATGTGAGGTATACATTGCAAAACTGTTGTTGTACCGCTTTCGTAAGCTTATATTACTCGGCTGGTTATTTTCCTGCTAATTACCTAGTTTATGATAGGTTTAATCGAAGCAATCGGTTCAAACAGGGCTCTGATTCGATTTCCTTAAGTCATCGTACCGAGCTATTAAAAAACAGCACGAATCGTTTAAGAACGGCTCATATCTATATCCTTGATCACTACGTTGTTATAAAACAGGTATTTTTAATGATATATATGTCCGATTGTTTCAACCTTATAGCCTATACATTACAAACAATTAGCACACTAGATAGTGAGGGCCCTAAAACCAGATAAATGCACGTGAGAAACATTGAGAATAATATCAAATGCACTAATATAAAAACAAAACGAGCGCAGCATAATTGATTTTCGATAATTAGTAATCATTAAACTGAAGGCTTTTCGGAAATCCGAGACAGTGATGAAACATGAGTAAGAGTTTGTGTCCTATTACATACATGTATTTATGTTTCTAATGTAGTAAATATTATCAGTGCTGCTTCAACTATGCTCCACGATAAGCATGAACACTGCTAACAAGAATTCGTCGCATCTAGGGAACGGAGTATAATTATATCTGAGGGAAGGTTGGTAAAGTAAAGAAATATTTACTTGTTAGTTGTTTAAGCAAAGCCATACAATTGTCTATCCGTGCTCTACATATATTACAAGTATGGAAACGCAGTTATTAGCCTTACAAATCTACAGACTTACCGTTGTGCCACTAGGGGGCTTGAAGGTGAAGAGCAAGAGTCAGCAGACTTACTTGGTCGAATGACGTTAGAAGATGGATGGATTGGAGATGAAAATCTTGAATTATGAAAGTTAGTGATGGCACTGAAGGCTGTTTGTGAAAGTTCGCGGTGAACTACTCGCGTGCTACCTACATTGGCCGTCTCTAATTTAACAAGGAAAGACCAGAGAGAACAAAGCTAGTCATCATCACGCACCGCCCACTCTTGGTTTACTTTTTACTAACAAATAGTGGGATTGATTGTAAAATTATAACGTCTCCACGGTCTGAGTCTGGCATGGTTTGGTATTTAAGCACTCGGGAATACAAAACAACTAGAACAGTACTTTTCGATCTCAATAATTGAGTTTGGTTTGGTTGGTTTTTTGGAATTTCGCACAAAGCTACTCGAGGGCTATCTGTGCTAGCCGTCCCTAATTTTGCAGTGTAAGACTAGAGGGGAGGCAGCTAGTCATCACCACCCACCGCCAACTCTTGGGCTACTCTTTTACAAACGAATAGTGGGATTGACCGTCACATTATACACCCCCACGGCTGGGAGGGCGAGCATATTTAGCGCGACTCGGGCGCGAACCCGCGACCCTCGGATTACGAGTGCACGCCTTAACGCGCTCGGCCATGCCAGGCCCTCAATAATTGAGAAGCACACCAGGACTGATTATCGAACGGCATTTGCAAGATACACAATTACAGAATAAGTTTTATGTGATTATAAAGCATCGTTTATGAGTAAAAGAATAAAGCGCGATGAATGTACGAGTATAAGGTTAAAATAAAATGAGAAAAAGTTCGATTATGTCTTTTTCTTAAGACTAAGTCTTTCATTACAATATCTGGGAAATATGTTCTTTTCTAATGACAAAAAAGGTGATTAATATTCATATGTTATAATTAACATAGATGTAAACGAATTAAATAGAAGTAACACAATTTTTATTTAAAAGAAAACCAAATTGCTAAAAATTGTCCGTATTGTTAATATGTTTAAAAATTCTATTTCTCTTAGTGTCAATATCGTTCTTATATTACTTAGTAATTGTCTAATATATTATTGAGTACATGAATATACAGTGAACTAGTAAAAAATTTTCCGCGACGTTAAAAGGATCGAGGTAAGCCTAAAAATAAAAGTAATACCATGTTTGATTGTTTTGGAATTTCGCACAAAGCTACTCGAGGGCTATCTGTGCTAGCCGTCCCTAATTTTGCAGTGTAAGACTAGAGGGGAGGCAGCTAGTCATCACCACCCACCGCCAACTCTTGGGCTACTCTTTTACCAACGAATAGTGGGATTGACCGTCACATTATACACCCCCACGGCTGGTAGGGCGAGCATGTTTAGCGCGACGCGGGCGCGAACCCGCGACCATCGGATTACGAGTGCACGCCTTAACGCGCTCGGCCATAAGTAATACCAATTATGTTAGGTTAAAGAAATACATGAAATGCAAATTTCGAAACATAAATCATTATATAATCTTAATAAATCTCCACACTGGTGTTTAATTTGCGTTGTTTGTTTTAGCGTGTAAAAATACAAATGTATTTTAACATATATTAGTTACCAATCATCTCTGTAAATTATATAACAAATCTTAAGTGATTTCTTTCAATGTTATATATTTATATATATCTATATGCATATAAATCTTAAGACTAATGCTTTGTTTTTAAATTTCGCGTAAAGCTACTCGAGGGCTATCTGCACTAGCCGTCCCTAATTTAGCACTGTAGAACAAGATAGAAGGCAGCTAGTCATCACCATCCCCCGCCAACTTTTGGGCTACTCTTTTACCAACGAAGAGTGGGATTGACCGTCACATTATAACGCTTCCACAGCTGGAAGGACGAAAATGTTTGGTGCGACGGAGATTCGAACGCGCGACCCTCAGATTACGAATCGAACGTCTTAATCCACCTGGCCACGTCGGGGCAAAACTAATGCTGAACTTGCTAATTAGAATAGAAGCCGGAATTAAGGCCTAACATTGCAAGTAAAATTTTAATTGTAAATATTTGTGTAAAAAATAGAACTATCTTTGAATAGTATTAATGGAAGTTAAAACACACGCATTTGAAAATTAAAAGTCAATGACATATTTTTCCCATAATATTTCTGTTTCTTTTAAAGGTGAATTTTCAACAAATATAATAATTGCCTTAGAGACTGTACTTTGGTTAGGTATAGTTCCTGTGTGGTTGCTATATTTATAAACACTTTAGTTTTTGAGTAGAAAATGAAATAAAATATGCGGGTGCTTGAACTCAAGTTCCTCTCGATCGTTCGGCTGTTTCCATGACGTTTTACAACATTGACGTAATAGTTGCCAAACACACTACGTTGCACGCCGACTATTTTGTTCCTTTCAGTGTTTTATGTAAATCTATCGGATTACATACTTTGTGAGACCATTTTTGTCGTGATATTGCTACTTTATGTTTGTTTTATGACAACATGATTTACTGCTTTGCTTATGGTTGTAAAAACGGTTCGGCATCGGGCAAAAGCTTCTATTCGTTTCCGTGCAAGGAGAAGGAACCGGGAAGGTGGTGACAGTGGGTGCGGATGGCCAATAGGAAGAATTGGACTCCTTCACACCATGCAAAGATCACTTTGAACGTCATGTTTTGTGTTGGATGCCACTGTTTTAGATTCCGTGGGTTTTAAGCCAGGCAGACTGAGGCTGAAAAAAACCATTGGCAGTAGATAGGATCATCCCCATCAACTTGTTACGAGTCATAAATACCTGGCACAATGATTGTGGAAGGGCCATAGTCGGCAAAGTATAAACAAATAAAACTCAGTCTGTGATACCAATAATTTATAACCACCAGATAGGTTTCGAGATGCTTAAAATTGCACGTCAAATAATACAGACCCTATTTGATGTCATGACTTAGGCTTACCATTCATCCACTGGAGGTATGATCGACTCACAACCGGCCTGGGCTCTATCAGTACCAATCACAGTTCTGCTACTCTCGCTCGTAGAACTGTCCTCATCACTAGAACTTGTCAGATCTGTGTTAAAAGTAACTGTTCTAGGTTCGTTCAGAGTAGGTTCGAATTGATATGGAGTCAAAACAGACTCCGCCTCTGTTCCTCCGTATGCACTGGCCATGTTTATTTACATTCAACGCACTGGCAGTTTGTTTGGCAACTGTTACGTCACAGTACTTTTACTGGCGGCAAACGTAAAAACTAAAACGTTTGGATTGCTCCTCGGAAAAGGCTCTTTCTGCACCAAGTTCTATGTTTCATTTCATTTATTAGCACATATGCTTTATAAAAAATGTGATCCTGCAAAATTAATCAGTATGAGTAATTCTTTAGACTGCAAATTTAATTTTTTCTGTACAATTCACTTTTAACGTTTTTCACTATAGGCCTATTAAGACTAGACCTGCAAGTACAAAAACGATTGCAATTTCAAATGTAAGTTGGAGGAAGACCTACTTTCAGAAGCAAATTTTATTGTTCAGTTATTTTCATGGCTTTCAATTTAATTGACAACCATTCTTTGTGTTGAAAAAGTCGGATTTTTCAATATGGCTAACATATTTCCTGATATTATACTGTAGTATTAATGTTCCAACTATAATATTCAAAAAAAGAAACGCAAAAGGCAAAATTTGAGACATATTGTTGACAAGTTTATTCCGGGTAGTTCTTTATGACATGTGTGAAACTTTGCACATTCACTGCTGAACATCCAACGTCTGCAAAGGCGAAGTCCACGCTCACTAGTTGAAGTTTAACGTCACTCAACGTCAATAACGAGTATTCCCCCCGTGATTATCAATAACTGCTTGGCATCTTCTGCCCATGGAAGCGATGAGATGACGAATCACATCCTGTAGAATGGCTGTGCAAAGCTGCTGCAAGCTGAGGTAGAGTCTGCGGTTGAGGTTGTCGCCGTCGCAGACGTCGATCCAATTCGTCTCAAAGATGTTCGATGGGGTTTAAATCTGGTGATCTGGAGAGCCAGGGAAGAACGTTGATGTTGTGGTGTCTCAAGAAGACAGTGGTTAATCAGGCTGTATGAGGACGGGCGTTGTCATGTTGAAAAACGTCGTTGCACATGTGGCCTAAGAATCTCGCCGACGGTTGCGTATGGTCTGATCGGAAATCCTACGCAGTCCTGGAATGGTTGAGGCAGTAGACGTCGCAGTGGTGGTCCTATCCCGAATGTGACGTAACCGGATGTAGCGATTTTGTGCGGGCGTGGTTACACGAGGTCTGCCAGATCGTGGACGGTTACAAGTTGATCCATGTTGTTGGTGACGATTCCATAGCCTTGTGATGGTGCTTGGGTGGACATTTACAGCTCTGGCAACATCTGATCGAGATTCGCCTGCTTTCAAGTGACCAATGGCATTGTTACGTTGTGCTTCCGTCAGTCTTGGCGTGTCGGTGGCTTAACACTGAGCTATGGAAACCGAGAACCCGGCACTTTTATAGTGATTTTGCACATGTTGCACTTGCAGAACATGCAGATCTCTCAAACAAATTTATTGGACACGAATACGTTTTGGCGAAAGATGCGATGTTTTCCTCCGTTTTCAAAGTGCACAACTTTTATTGTCATTTTGGTCTGACAGTCAGTGCCTTAACACGTGCAACATCACATACTCTGAGATTGTAACGTTATTACATATATATTTTTTTAAAATAACAAAAATATCTCTTTTGCGTTTCTTTTTTGAAGAGTATAATGTCTTTTTTCATACATATCTATTATAAACCTTTATCAAGTTTAAGAAATTCCAACAGTTGCTGAATGGTTATGATAGTTATAATGCATGAAGTTGTCAGTTTTACCGACGCACAACTATTCAGCAATGACGTAGAAACTGTTAGCCGGAGTTTAGTGTTTATGACAGACTTACTAGTATTACTAACGTTTTATTAAATGATAATTAAAGGCCACAGCCGCTTCTGACTTTATTTAGATAATTACGATTGGTGGTTAAGTTATTAAACCTATGGTTAAAGAATTGTATGAAACAGTTTGAAAGTATTTTTTAAACTTTAGAAGAATATTTAATACAAACAACAAGCATTTTGTTTATTTCTTCCACGATGAAAAGGTCAAATTATCCATACTAAATATAAAAATACTTGTTTCCTGTGGCCAGATCTATAATTACTTTCGTATTATGCAGCAAATATTCCTTTTTATTCGACAAATCAAAATTAATCTTGCACGTCTAGCAAGTAACACAAGTTTTACGAGGTTGGATGGGGCGTTCGACTCGTAATTCGAGGATCACGGGTTCGAATCCCAGTCACACCAAACATGTTCGCCCTTTCAGCCGTGGGGGCGTTATAAAGTCACGATCCATCCCACTATTCGTTAGTAAAATAGTTGCCCAAGAGTTGGCGGTGGGTGGTGATGACTAGCTGCCTTGCCCCTTGTCTTACACTACTAAATTAGGGACGGCTAGCACAGATAGCCGTCGAGTAGATTTGTGCGAAATTCAAAAAAACAAACAACCAAACTTTTATCTGTATCTCAGTATACTGTATCTGATATTTACTTTCTACCACAAACAGTCACTAAACTAGCAATCTACAGTAAAATGAACAGTTGATAAGCGACATTCTATAAATAATACCATGATGAATGGCACTCTTGAAAAGGTCATAGTACGTGCACTTTGACCCTCACCTGTGTGCACATGGTTGTTTATCTGCGACTTTAATGTACCTAAATTCCGTGGCCAATCGGATAATTTTCTTTACTTTATTACTTACTAGACCGAGACATTGTGTTGGGATTTTCAGTACTTTTCGGATGCTGTTAAGCCTAACATTCAAGAACCAATTACATCTAATTTTTGAAATCTTTTTCTTTAATTATATAGAACTTAGAACGTTATTACAAGAGTCAATAACTAGTTTTTGATGTATACATAATGTTAATAATGCAATGTATTTAGCCTAATTTATAATACAACCTACTTATAATTGTAAGTTGAATTCGAAGTAATGGATCTTAGTTCAAATACACAACAAACTAACTTTTGGATTGTACTTACTTAATAAAACAACGTATTTAATCTATTTTACGATTTGGTTTAATGTGAAGACAAATTTATATGATGGTTTCTTGATACGTTAGACTTAATTGTAAAATATGCATGGTTATATCCGAAGTAACGAATTTTAGAGGTGAAGAATTAAAGATGCAATACAAGCCAATTATAAAGGGGCGAAGACTAAAATAACACAACAAAATAAGTAATGGGACACGTCAGATGTTACATATCTGAATTACAAACTCCACTATGATACTTGAGCAAACCTCAAAATAAGTACTACTTACTATTAATAAGCCTAAATTTAGCGATTATTGAAACTACAGTTGTTGTTTTTTCCTCATTTCCTCAGTTTGGTTCAGATTTAAAATTAGAGACGTGTAAAAGTAGCACTTCATATCCATATTTTGTCTCTTATTTTTCTTCTGTCTAAGAAGAGTTTCGTTCATTACTAGAACTGATGACAAATTTTAGGTTTACCAGCCTTCGGCGTTTAAACCGAAACTGATTAATCTGAAAGAGTCAGACTGTGGCTGTGTTTGTTTGCATCAGGGCTATCTGCTTTGTGTACCGTTTTTTACTTCTTAAGACTTAACACTGTCGCATCGGGGAACAACGACTTGTGCAAACTTATTATTCGAAAAGACGGCTGCTTCAATACTTTTACCTCCGTTTTTTTTTTATAGTTTTGACACATTTACAACCATGAAACACAGAAGGCGCAGGAATCCTTGCAAACCAAAAAATGTATAATTTATTCAGTTTTCTATAAGTAATTACTTTACGAGAAAAATAAATATTTGGTAATTTCACACAGCAGTTAAACATAATTTACACAAAAGCCAACAGATATCAGGACACAGATTAAATTTTAACTTCTGTACGTAAACTTCCTAGGCTGTTAGCTACGTTTCTTCAGTAACGAAATATATGTAAATTTAATTGGTTGATCCATGTTGGCGCGTGAATATTACAATTTCGGAAAAAAAAAGTACCACAAATATTTTCTCGTTTCAAAAACTATGATATCGATGTTTTTATATCAAAAAATAAACAACTTCATGATAAAGTTTTAATACGTACACTTTAAATCAATTAAATGTTCTTACCCGTACTAACCTTTTATCGTTTTCAAACGGCGGATATGTACAACAAGCACAGGTTCTCACTGAGTGTTGTTTTTTTAATATAAATATAAGTTTAAATCAAAATAACTTTTTGACTTCATATTTCACCTAACTCATCCAAAAAGTCCATTGAACTTGAAGTTGTCGGCTTCGATCCAACGTTAAGCCTACTTTCGTCATTCTTTCCACTTCTAATTTCTTGTTTCCGAGAAGCGCTAATAACACTAACAAACCTCTCTTCGGTGTTTGGACGAGTTGTGTCTGAACTCGACTGTACAGCAGTGTTGTTCTCTCGTTTTTCGTCCAGCAAGTTGTTTCGAGTGTCAACGTTTGTTTCTTCATTTTCTGGAAGAAAATTTACTTTTCCAGATGTTACAGATCTGTTCGATGACCGGATAGCGGGTTTTACCGTAGTTTCTGAACACCCTGGTGAGCAGAACGTAGTTTTCTCACCAGTGCCTTTAACAGAAGTTGTTCTGGAGAGAGGACCTCTACAAGAAGTGCATGGGGTTATCGAATTATTCGTTGGAAACAACTGCTTCACTTCTCTGCAACAGTCACAGATGTGTGGACGGCAGAAGAAAAGCCTTAAAAGAAGAAAGAAAATTCCAATACCGATTAGGGATGGCCCGATCCCTAATATGGTCAGTTTGGTTTCAGTATGTGCAAATTCAGCATAAACTCCCGTCAGAGTCATAGCTACACCAGAAAAACTAAGTGTTAACCCAATGATGATGAGAACATTGGATCCGACACTTTCTCGCCGGAACGAGTGACGACTTATAACTGAAGCACGCAACGACTGTCTACCGGCTGACGAGTCGTTTCGCGGAAAGTGATCGTTTCTGCTTTGTGTTACGTCCTGATTTCTCTTTGACATGATAACGTTACGCCCAGATGTATTAAGTAATCATGGTAGATTCAGCATTATTATGCCCACTGACCTTACAATTCGAACCGTTGTTAACAAGCGAGTACGATACGCGAACAGCTCAAAGGTTTACTTTACGTCAATCATGTGCTCACAGGGTGAGTGTCCTCACGCCCGATGGGGGCGCTGCACACCAACTTTTCTGACGTGCTAGTATCTAAAAAATAAAATAGAAACATAAGAAGATATTCTCAGCATATCAGTTGAGCATTGGATATTTTTAGTTCCACATCATCAGAAAGTCTGTGTTAAAATAAAATATTTTCTGATACAATGATTAAAGTGAAAACATGTTTTAAAAACACATAGTGTGATATTAACTCCCGCATTACTGACTTACATGTTGTTTATTATAACTTGTGAGGTCTATAAATAGCATCACATTAATAAATTTAATATTTCGATCAGATAAAGCAGTTGATACGAAGAAATGATACAAACAAACAAAGAATAAAAAAATTTCCATATAAAATACACGACGGGCGTCAACAGTAATTAGTGAGACAGTGTTTTGTTTAATATTTGTGTATCACGAATATATATTGTTACCACTAAAAACGCGAATAAACATCTATCTGGTGTAGTCCCTTCTAACGCAGTGATTCAGCCTGAAAGCTTATATCGCTATAAACTAGATTTTGATATCCGTGTTAGGCACAAGACAATTAGCCCACCGTGTAGCTTTGCGCTTAAAACATAAAAATATTTGGTGCATAAGTAGTTGGGAAAATATGTTGAACAATTCAATGCATATCTTGCTATTATTGATCAACTGTACTTAAATATCATATTTATATTATATTTACTATAAATATTTAAACTAGTTACCATAAAACGAATGAATTCTCGTGAGCTTTTACCATATTTTTTTACTTGTCTTCTCAAGTAAACTATGTTTATTGAAACTAGCCTTATTTATACATTTGAAACTTTTTATTTATAACTAGATCAACTGTAAGAGAAACATTTTATAACTGTTCCAAGTAAACTACATTTCTATAGCATTAAAATCACAACATAATGGATACCCGGCGGTTTAGCGGTAAATCTATGAGCTTATAATGTTAAAAGTCGAGTTTCGATACTTGCGATGGGTAGAGAACATTCAATCTATGACACAGTTTTTCGCTTAACGACAAGCGCAGTTTTGCCAATCAAAAGAGACTTGGTGTTCGGGCTTTTAACCAGTGTGTCTTTAGTTTATCTATTAGATTTCCTTCATTGGGAAAGAAAGTGCTTCTTACGAATAATAAGAAAAACAAATATTTGAAAATTCTGTACTCAATTATTATTAGAGCATTTTGGGCGTGCGATAATAGAGTTAATGAGATATTAGCAGCGCCATTACGAAAATCAACTAACCTTACCAACGACTGTTACCACACAGAATATTTTAGTTTTATTAAATAAGAATAACTATATCTCGATTCATAAGTCGGATACACTTATTTTTGTTTTGTTAATCGATACAAACCATAAAATAAAACAAACTGTTAAAGGAAATCGAATGTTATCAAAAGGACTGTTCTTCATTACGGTCAGTATTCCACTATAAAACCACTTCTGTTTCGTGTAAGCCACAATATCTTAAACATTTCGTGTTGTTGTTGTTTTTTAAACAAAACCAATGTCTTTTAATGATCGGTGGTTTTCTTATCAACTTCTCCCAACAAAACTGAGTATGTCTTACGTCTTTATCCAACAGAATCAATAATTTCGATCAAAAACTAGAAGAAAAAAATTCAAACATTGTTTAATTTGCCAAATACAAACACGGATATTGTTTCGGTTAGAAAAATTTCATTTTGATTCAACGAATGAATCAAAATTGTGTCAAATATCGTCTTATTTAAAAAAATAATTTTGATTTCTTTTTTTTTCATGAATATTGTGATTAATTCAAGTTTATCTTAGGACTTCCTTCTGATATTTTTAACTGTAAAAAACTCGCAAAACACAAAATAGGAAGGTACACATTAACATGGACCAAACAAACCTCTGTGTCAGAAACCTGGTTTCTAGCCTTGTAAGTCCCCATACATACCACTATATTACTAAACCGATCTGTTTATAGATACAAGTAACCAGTTAGTAATGAGTAATGAATATTCGTTATCGAAAAGTCAATAAGAAGATAAAATATATACATTAATAGGTGTTTACGCTCTGTTGTCATGTAGTGAGGGTTATCGTATTTCTAATGTTATTTAATAACTTACATGCTTCTTTATTAATTAAAGCTAATTAAGTCAGGCATGTAGGTGCCATTTATTTGTGAACTTAGGCCCACAACTTATGTGTAAGTGGCCGTTGTCTGTAGTAAATGTCATAGAAGAAATAAGTTTATTTCTTATCGTTACATAGTATTTTCAACAAATAATTCAAACGAACCTGCTCAACGATAGAACATGTTGCAACACTTCTGTCAGAAGTGGTATTATTTTGGTAAAATCAAGATAGAATTATGGTTAAACTTCAACTTTCAAATCATCATACAGGTTTGTTTGTTTTTTTAATTTCGCGCAAACCTACCAAGGGCTATCTGCGCTAGCCGTCACAAATTTAGCAGTGTAAGACTAGAGGGAAGGTAGCTGGTCATTACCACCCACCGCCAACTCTTGGATTACTCTTTTATCAACGAATAGTGGGATTGACCGTCACGTTATCACGCTCACACGGTTGCAATGGCAAGCATGTTTAGTGTGATGAGGATTAGAACCCGTGACCTTAAATTGGCCTTTACAGGCTAATCACGCATGCACAGAACGCGATAGGAAACTATTTAGAGCTTGTAAAATAATGGAAAGAAGAAATTACAGAATGTGTGTGTTTCCTTAGAGCAAAGCTACATCAGACGATCTGCTGTATCCACTGTAGGGAATCGAACCTCTGATTTTAACGTCGTAAATCTGTAGATCTACCGCTGTCCCAGCGGGTTACAAAATATAGAAAATTAAATAAAAATAAGAAAAGCAAGAGAAAAATGAAAGAACGAAGCTAAAAGTATTCTGGTTTAATAATAAAGCGTCGTTTGGCCACATGATTATAAAATTAAATCGTCAAAAAACCTTTAAATGCTCATAGAACACCAGTTTATCTCTACTCGAAAGTTAAATTATAATCTAATATCTAAATTTAATTTTTGGGGATTTTCATTTTTTATTTTACATTTAAAGAATGTGAAACATTACTTTAATGATGCTCCCAGCTAGTACAGCTGTATGTTTACGGATTTACAACGCTAAAATCAGGAGTTTGATTCCCCTCGGTAGGCTCAGCAGATAGCCCGATGTGGCTTTGCTATGAGAAAAACAAATACACACTTTAATGTTACAACAATTGTGTCAAAAAGATCATCGAAAGAACCATAAAACTAGTATTTGTATACTATTTCAGGTAGTTGAGAAATAAATTGTGTTTTAGATTAGTTTAAGCAGCTTTTATTACAGTTAAGGAAAAAGTTGGTTTAATTGTTTTTCGCCCTGTTATGGCGTTATCAGTAAATTCTCCCTCGCGTGTACGTGCATCAGAAGGAGAGAAATGAAGTGTGACGTAATACAAATGTAAGGTTTCACTTCCTGCAAGTAGGACTGGGACTGTTTTATGATATGTTATATTTCTAAGTTGTATCTTTGAAATTAGCTGCAGGGAGCTACGGGTTTTTAGATCGAAACTTTGATGAGTTGAACCTAAACAATTTTAACGGAGATGGCGTACATTTTTCTCCTATATTGGAAAGTAAACTATAATCACAAGGTTCCATGAATTATCAAGAGGATTCAATGAAGTTCAAAACAGCGAGTTGAATCAGTCAAAGAGTTTTTGTGAAGTATTTGTATCCGTGTCAGTTTAATGAGATACTTTGTAGAAATAAACTAATTTTATGTTGGTACTAATATCGTTAGAGATATATGAACATCGTTTGTAACGTAGGCCGACAACAATTTATGACAGTGTACAAGTGTTTAAATTTGGAAATATTTATAATAAATGATCACTAGTTGAATTGCAACTATGGCATGTCTTTACTTCTAAAAATAATCAGTTGTGGCATTTATTTGCTTTGGATATTCGCGAGCCGTTTATAATTTTGAATTGATAGTTTGAAAGGAAGACAACTTCATACTTTTTTCATAACGCACCCATAACTCAAAAGGGTATAGCGTGATTGTTTAATTTTTGTAAAACGGAACTCTCGGATCCGGCTCAGTAACCACGGTAAGCTTAACAAATTGTGAAAACATACCTATGTAAGGCTAGTGAGCTGTGAAGTGTATTGTTTGTTTGTTTTTAAATTTCGCACAAAGCTACTCGAGGGCTGTCTATGCTAGCCGTCCCTAATTTAGCAGTGTAAGACTAGAGGGAAGGCAGCTAGTCATCACCACCCACCGCCAACTCTTGGGCTACTCTTTTACCAACGAATACTGGGATTGACCGTAAAAGTATAGCTCCCCCACGGCTGAAAGGGCAAGCATGTTTAGTGTGACGGAGATTCGAACCCGCAACCCTCGGATTATGAGTCAAACGCCTTAACCACCTGGCCATGCCTAGGTGCGTAGGAAGAGAAAAATCGTGTTTCCGACATTAAGGCGATGGGTATATTTATGCTCCATCCTGGCTTTCCAGAGACTGCCGGCCAAGTTTGGTCTTACAGGAGAGAATCGCGAAGAAACAAACTCTCGTTAATATATGGTTTGAATTTAAAATATTTTGATCACGATAGAAACTTACAAACACAATGATAAAAAGATACAAACCCAATGTGTTTAACATAGTAGAAGACTAAACATCAACGTAAACATCTATTAGCTTCAGCTCATAAACTCTTATGCCCCACAGTTGCTCAAGGGAAAGACTATCGGCTTGTAACGCTACAATTCGGGTTTCGAAACTTGTGGTGTTGTTGTTACGTTTAACAACAAAACAAACAAATATCGAATGTGCCATCTTATGGACAAACCTAAGTTTACAAATTCTGCTTACTGTATGGTAGGCTGTGTGTAGGATACTCCTGTGTGTTAATGGTAACTTTCCAGACTTGGAGTACTAAAATCCAGGGTTAGGTTTCCATGGTGAACAGAGTGCATATAGCCCATTTTGTAGCTATATGTACGAAATAACAGAACTGTGTTCAAAATACGAGAGTTGCCCCTGTTATAGGTGTACTTTATCACAACTTGAAAAATTATTTATGTAAACGTTTTATCTCCTCTAATGATTCCCCTCGGTGGGCTCAGCAGATAGCCAGATGTGGCTTTGCTATAAGAAAACACACACACACACACACACCTCTAATTATCTGGTTTAATAAATACAATACATTTGAAAGTCGTTGTACGCATAAAATTATTATATATTTCTTTGGCCTGGCATGATCAGGTGGTTTGCGCTCGACTTTCTATCTGGTTTCGAATCCCCGTCCCACCGAACATGCTCGCCCTCCCACCTGTGATAATGTTATAACGTGAAGGTCAATACCACTATTTCTTGGTTAAAGAGTAACTCGAGACTTGGCAGTGGGTGGTGATAACTAGCTGTCTTACCTTTCATCTTTCACGGCTAATTTAAGAACGAATAGTGTGGAGAGTCCTCATGTAACTTTGCCTGAAATTCACAACAATTTTCTTTTTACTATTATATCCCTAAAGCTCGACTCTTGACTTATAAAACTAGAAATTTTCATAATCAGTTAGTATAAATACATTTATAATACGAATACGAAACGTTTCTGAATTAAGAGATTGTCAAGTAAACCTCGTAGTTCCAATATCAAACATATAATGTTGATACATGCTTAAGTCTTATGGCAAAAATGTTTAACTTTTGACCATGGAGTTCATCATTCGGTAAAAATGTTGTAACCTTTACTTTGATCTCTATCTCGACGTCATAAGATGAAGTATTGAGTGTCACACAATTATTGAACAATCTACCCTTTGTATGGAAGGTGATGAAATAGAGCCATTATTTAATTTCAGTGAAGTTACACACTTTTGTATTTAAAAGCTACTGTATACAGTATTGGTGTCCGTTTTACTTATTCATACGTTACTACTTGTTGAAATTGGGTGTAAGAAGTCAGATAGGTTTCAGAAGAAGAACATGTACTTAAATATTTCAATAGGGGACTCCATTAATCAAGTTCAAACCATGGTATATCGTAATACAGGTAAAGGTCACTCGGGCAAAGGTTAAAAACTTTATCTTAGCCACTTTCGAATTTTATCATTATAGTTACGAAATAATACACTTGTAGTTATGTAAATAATCTTTTAAATTGATGTCGAGATTTATATTTTTTGCGGGGATTGAAGATTAAACCTATGACATACTAACCCTGAAATTACCGACTTGGAAACAACGGACCAAACAACTGAAGCGACATTACTCATTTACTAAGTAATGCCCAAAAATCCGTTCCTAATTTAGCAGTGTAAGACTACAGGGAAGGCAGTTAGTCATCACCTCCTCTACATAAAAATTTTCTAAACCCAAACCAGCCGTTTTTACATATATAGAAAGAGGCATAATTCTAAACCAAAACGAAAATTTTATCTCTATGTTATTGCAATGATGCTACGAAAGGGAACACATTCACCATACAATCTGAGAAAAATTCCCATTATTAATACTGGTAGGACAGCTCAACTATTAAAATGTTATATGTTATTCGAATAGAAAACTAATTTTGTCTTGACAACTATGTTAAAAAGCCTTAAAGGAAATAGAGAAATAATAATTATTTAGTTGTCGAAGAACTACTTGTGAAAATGAGAAAATATAAAGCAAGGGCGTTACATGATATACCAGTTTTAAGAAAGAAACTTTTTTAAACAACAACAGCAAATAAGAGAAAACAAACCCGATACTCCATAACAAACATCGGTAACCATGGTTACAGAATGAGTATGAGCTTTTAGCGTGTTCATTTTGGATTCTACTTACTATCATATGTGTAGGAATTTGTGAAAAAATTGTTTTTTTTCTCACCGAAGCAATGTCTTAACAATCAATAAGCTGCTCCCATAAGTGTGTGAATTGCTACGAAAGAAATGTGGGCTTTAGTGTTGCCATGACGACAGTTTTAACCAAACACTGTTTTAAATCAGATTTTATTAAAGTACTGTTATTTTATTTCTCGCATTGATATCGTTTTACATGTTAATAATCACGAAAAAGTTTATTTAACTCACGAACCGATGAAAAGTTCTTTTGGCCCCTTACAACAGGGAACGTTGAAAGGTTTGACTGTTCATTGGTTCGAAAGTTAAGGCCTAACTAAATTTTTCGTTCTACGAAAAAAATAATTCTATTTTCATTCGAGTATACAAAGACTATTAAATATCTAAGATAATACAGAAACATTTCCACATATATTTAATGTAAAAGGCCAGCTATTAGGCTTAGTAAGTGATTTTACTTTTCCTCAACACAGTTTGTTTAAAGGTGTGAGAGACGAATATAATAAACCCAGTTTAAGCCTAGCCAGTATAAAAGAATAATATTTATACGCATATACATATTATTTTATATATGTAGAGTTCATATATCAGAAGAAGCTATAATCAAAGGCTTCCGTATGAGGAACAGAAAGAATAAAGAACTGCAGAATAAAATACTTAACTATTTCACTTCAACCGATATATATTGTTATAGGTGGAAACACTCCAATGAAGAAGAAACCCTTCATTGTTTTTATGTAAAAGGAAAAGTTGAACAGAAAAGCCAATAAGACAAAAATCGTGATGAAACCCAATTTCAAGCCATAACAACCCCATTTGCAGGATGTATTGTTAATTAACCTACTAACCACTGAAATTTAATTAAGCGTTATTAACAAGGTTACAGTTACGTCTTGGAATGGACCACTGTTGTTTTGAGAAAGATGGTCGAATAAACTGGAATTTCTGTAGTTCTATTCACCCCAGTGGACTTTTGTGTCTTCCACCTACTTAAACGTGGTACTAGGTCAAGAACTTAGCCTTGTCGCCAAAATTGAGTAATCGTAGCCATCAGATTGAACAATACAAGTATTTCCAAAGACAGTACAAAATCCGGAATACTGCTAGTATTGAATACGTAAGTGGATATTGTTTTAAAATAATCAGTTTGATAATTGCATGTGTGAAAATAACTGAGACACTTGATGGGAAATATGCATATTAAGTTAAAAAATAATTATATTTTACGAAGTTCCATTAAAATAACTGATTTTATATAAATCGAGAATATGATAACATATTATTACATACATCTTATTTGGCATTCAGTACAGTTATTATTTATGAAAGAAATGACGAATTTACAGACAAAAAAAAACTTGTCTTCCAAGACAGAAAATGACGAGTTCATGAATTCTTAACTCCACCTACCAATCATTACCTTGAACTTTCCATCTTTATATCGAAATAATTACGAACCATATTCTAACCAATGCAGCAATTTTTTGTAGTTTAGAGCAAAGCTAAACAATTTATCTGCAGTTCTCTGTCAACCAAGAGGAATCTAACTATGGATTTTAGCATTATTAATTCCATAAACTTACTCTTGACCCACTGGGAGTGAGGCACTTTGTTTCTTTTTTAATTTTGCGCAAAGCTACATGAAAGCTATTTGAGCTAGCCGTTCCTAATTTAGCAGTGTAAGACTAGAGGGCTACTCTTTTACCAGGTCCGACATGGCCAAGCACGTTAAGGCATGCGACTCGTAATTCGAGGGTCGCGGGTTCGAACCCGCGTCGCGCCAAACATGCCCATCCTCTTAGTCGTAAGGGCGTTATAATGTGACGGTCAATCCCACTATCAGTCGGTAAAAGAGTAACCCCAAAGTTGGCGGTGGGTGGTGATGACTAGCTGCTTTCCCTCTAGTCTTACACTGCTAAATTAGAGACGGCTAGCACAGATACCCCTCGAGAAACTTTGTGCGAAATTCCAAAACAAACAAACAAACAAACAAACACTTTTACCAACGAATAGTGGGATTGACCGTACATTACAACGTCCCCACGGATGAAAGGGCGAACATGTTTGGTGTGATGGAGTCGCGGATTACGAGTCGTGTACTGCTCTAACCTCCAGGCCATGCGAGACCTCACTCTTCTAAAGCGTTCACAGTTGAAAGTGTGGTCGTATTCGTCGACTTCACCGTTTCTCAAACAGGCTTTTATCAGGTGTTGAGTTTCTTACACAAACATTGGGTTTTATGCTATTCATTCACGTTTAATTAAAAAGTCAAAAATGTCTGCATGTTTTTCTGTACTAGGCCTAACTCAATCAAGCTCAATATGCAAGCAAGAAAATCGTTTAATATGATATTTGTGAAATACATTATTTATTTTCAAGTTTTCCTGACAAAAGATATTCAGCAGGAAAAGTGTATGAAATGTTAATCAGACATAAAGTCGGGAGTGGTTTCACAAAATTAAAAATATTCTGTTTTATAGACCCAAGTTCATTTATTTATATTCCAAGTAACGCTTGTAATATCCTCAGAATAATAATTCACTCTTTATTAAACCGTTCTGTTCAGAAACGCGTTATTGTGCAAAGGACACATTCAGAAACGTGAATTAAAATTATGTTTTATTGATAAAAGAGGTAGATAAGTTGCCTTATTTCATTTTCTGTATGGTATATAATGGTTAGGATGCTGTGCTTACAATCTTAGGGTCGCGGGTTTGAGTCCCGTCACTGAACATGTTCGTCCTTTCAGCTGCGGAGACGTCATATGACGGTTATTTTCACTTTTTGTTGGTAAAAGAGTAGTCCAAGAGTTGGCGGTGGGTGGTGTTCACTAGTTGTCTTTCCTCTAGTCTATACTAGCCTTCGTACAGCTTTTCGTGAAATTCAGACTAAACTTTATAAAAGTAACAGGAAGTCACGTTATTCGGTTCAAAGAGCTGGATAAACCCTCATCATGCTTTCGGCTTGTTGCCATCAACTCTGATTTAGCCATTTAGCTCACGTGGGCACAAGGTGACGCTCAGGTTTTTAAAAAGTGTTAAATCCTCACAGATTTTAGATTCATGTCGATTATTATATTAATAATTGTTTGTTTGTTTGTTTGTTTGTTTGTTTATAATTAGGTACAAAGCTACACGTGCCTATCTGTTCTCTGCCCACCACGGGTTTCGAAACAGGGTTCCTAGCATTGTAAGTCCGCAGACATTCCGCTTTGCCACTAGGGGCGCTTTAAAAATATTATTCAAAATTAAATGAGTTTATTTCTTTACATTTGGTTATCTGGATGATTAATAATTTTGGAAAAATTCACAAATATTTCAAGATGACGGCCCGACATGGCCAGGTAGTTAGAGCTCTCAACTCATAATCCCCGTCACACCAAACATGCTCGTCCTTTCCAGCCATGGGGCGCTATAATTTTTGTTTGTTTGTTTTTGTTTTTGGATTTCGCACAAAGCTACTCGAGGGCTATCTATGCTAGCCGTCCTTAATTTAGCAGTGTAAGACTAGAGGGAAGGCCACTAATCATCACCACCCACCGCCAACTCTTGGGCTACTCTTTTACCAACGAATAGTGGGATTGACCGTCACATTATAACGCCCTCACAGCTGAAAGAGCGAGCATGTTTTGCGCGATGGCGATGCGAACTTGCGACCCTCAGATTACGAGTCGCACGCCTTAACACGCTTGGCCATGCCGAACCACTATAATATTCAATGACTCTGAGGTTATTTTTTTTCATTCTCGTTAAATATTATCTTCCGTTTATTAAATGTGTGGGCGTGGCCTATTGGTTGGTATGTTATGACCGTGAATTTGAATGTCTATTTGAGGCCCTTTGAGGCAAAAAGATGTCCTGAACTTTGGGGTCGTTGGTAAAATCTCACTATTACTTTCAAATATGAGTAGCTCAAGATTCGGCGGTGGGTGCTGTTGACTAACTGTCTTCCTCCTTGTGTATTAGTTCAAAGTTATGGACCGCTATGCGCAGCTCGTTCTAGTGTAGCTTTACGCTAAATCCAAAACACACTAATAAACTTTTATTACTTTCCATCAGAAAAAGAACCAACACTTTTAAGTTAGGGCGCTCGACTCGTAACCTGAGAGTCGCAGGTTCGAATCCCCGTTACACCAAACATGTCCGTCTTTTCAGCCATGAGGGCGTTATAACATGACAGTCAATCTCACTATTCGTTAATATAAGAGTAGCTCAAAGTTGAAAGTGAGTTGTCATGACTGGCTGCTTTCCTTCTTGTCTATCACTGCTAAATTAGGGATAGCTAGTGCAGATAAGCATCATGTAGCTTTGCGCGAAATTAAAAAACAAACAAACATCGCTGATAAATACATATCTCAGGTGTTGTGTATTTGAGACAAGACTTAGCATAACAGTTATGAATCATACTAAAACACAAACATGTTTGCTTGTATTATTGGTCGCGGTTCTCATCCGAGTCGCACTAAACATGCTCGCCCTCCCAGCCGTGGGGGCGTTATAATGTGACGGTCAATCCCACTATTCGTTGGTAAAAGAGTAGCCCAAGAGTTGGCGGTGGGTGGTGATGACTAACTGCCTTCTCTCTAGTCTTACACTGCTAAATTAGTGATGGCTAGCACAGATAGCCCTCGAGTAGCTTTGTGCGAAATTCTAAAACAAACAAAAACAAAACTTATATTATTTGTATAAATAAACTACCGTTAAATACCTACTTTCCGTTGTGGGGTTCAGAGGCCCCAGTGTACCACCAATAAAGTTCCTTTCTTTTCCATAATTACTTCCATAGCTAGCCTTAAGAGAACCGTGCCCGAAAAAATAGAACCGTTAGGGTACCCAGCCGTAGTACTTGGATCAAGTTTGGTTCTTCTAACTTGTGGTGGTGATAAGACCATACTTCCAAATATGGCGTCCCCAGGATTCCTAGAGGTAGGTGAATGAGCACAAATTTGATGTTCTCTCGGAGGTCTGCAACTCTTAAAAATATATCCTTACATCGCCATTAAGTCAGGCGCGTTTCAACCTTCTTGATACCTCTTTAATATAATAGCTATGTCCCACAGATGAGGACTCTTCCCCCTCCCTAGTTTGCCTGCCATATTTGTTTCTACTAACTTCGAAACTGTGAGAAGAATTCGCGGACAAACTAACACAGAATGTGAATTAAAATAAGATATTTTTCTTAAAAAGTGTTGTAACAAACACATCAGAAAACAGACGTCGAACAATAAATTCGAAATAAATCACATAACTTTAAATGTATAAGTATATACACATCGAGCTATCTACTGTGTTCACTGCGGAGAAATTAACCCCGGAGTTTAGCGTTGTTAGTCCGTAATTTTACCACTGGTCTACTTGAGGATTCCAAGTTCAGTCACTCAAAGGAATATTGACGTTTATTAATTGATTGATTTAGTCAAGTTGGTTTGTTTTTTAGGTGTTATCCTGAGAGTTAAATTCGAGTTTCAATAACTATTTAGTATGAGAAACGAGTAACAACGAAATGGAATAACCAACTTCTGTTCATACACTTCCAAATCCAACCAAGATTAAAAATCGTGTGGTATACGTGGTTTGATTAAAAATCGTGTGTAAATTTGGAGATTTAAAACTAGATTCAAACTTATATTTAATGTAACATTTGATCTCTTGAATAGAAGTTTTGATCATATCATTAAAGGCTTCATACTCAGAGGTCTTTAGAAAACATCGTACAACAAAGTTAATGAAAATGAATTAAAGTGATGACATCTTTCTAGCTTTATTAATAGAGAATGTAGCAGGTCGATATTTAACTGTTATGAAAAACGAAACTATTATCACTTGGAGCGTCAAGCAAACAGTCTGATTGTTGTAACTACTAGGATAAGCGTGGCCCTGTAGTGGAGCTTCGGATAACGACTATCTGTCGTGGGGTACCAAAAAATATGTTCCCATTTTTCAGCTGTGGTTGCGTTATAAGAGTGACAGTCAATTTCTTAGCGTGGATTGTGAATGGTAGAGTTCTGTTGACTGACATGTGAGTGGTTTAAAAATCAGGGACGGTGACAGATAGCCTTAGTTTCGTAAATACAAAATATACTACAATACAGTTTTGGAGGAATACCTTGTATTACAGCTTACAAAATACATGTACCAATATAAGTTTCAATTTGAAAATAAAATTTCAGTAGTTAAACTATGACTAGAAACATTTATACAAGTTCTAAAAACACACGAACATGAAACTGTATTGGAACCCTTGTCTGTTCACAGTTCTACTTGATACAAACGTATATAGAAGTTTTCTTTCGGTAGTAAATTATGATTCAAGAATATCAACACCTTATGGTTCGGGGGTAAGTCAGAGACTTATATAGCTAAAACTGTATTCGGAATACAGTGTAGAGATAGTTCATTGTGTAGCTTTGTGTTTAACAACAAACAGACAAATTCTAACTAGTACATTAATGTATTTATTTTAACCATTGTAAAAATAGTACTAATGTATATTATATATCTTACGAAGGTAACACATTGATGACGATATATTATGAAGTTTATGGTTATATATGATGTTGTATTCATTGTAATCATCAAAAAACAAAACAAAAATACCTAACATCACGACACCAGTGGCTAAATTTTGTACAAAATGACAGAAGCCTAACAAGTATCAAGATTGTTAATCCTAGCTAGTAAACAAGGCTGTAAAGCCTAACGAGTAATCAAGACTGTTAAGCCTAACAAATATCCAGGTTGTTAAACCTGACAAGTACCAAGATTATTAAACTTGACAAATACCAAGGTTGTTAAGTCTGATCATTAATAAAGGCTGTTAAGCCTGACTTGTAATTAAGGACAGAAGGAAACACTGTTTATTGGGTTCTTAATTAATCACCCAGTCATCGTTCTGCTGTATCATTTTTTTTTCCATGTGATAATTCAATCACAGCAATGTAATTTCCAAAGGCTACAGTTTAAATAATCGTACGTGAAGGATTGAAAGAAATGAAACGTCGTGTTCCGTTTAATTGCGTACTTTCTTACAATTATTTTGATTACGTGCTTTACCTATTTTACTGATATTTTACATCTATGCGACACATAGACCTTGCCACCCAGGTTACAGACTCTCTCTCTATTACTGCAGGTTTTGGGTATAAGATTATTGTTCCCTAAAAAAAAATTAATCCCCTGGGGTGCTCGAAGACTAACTAGTCCTCCTTCAACCCCGCACACGATAGAAGTTAAAAGGTTAACTAAATGAATGGATGATGAGGAAAATCGGAAAGGTGGGAGTTCATGTTATTTAAGTAAATGATAGTCTGGTCTGGTAGGCGTATCAGGCGGCAAAGCGAAGGCAAGGCAAACCCCAAACGAAGCAGCAGATGAGAAGGGACGACGAGAAGCAAGCCGGATGAAATACAAACAACAACCAAACGGGTCATTTCAGGGCCGGGCATGGATCGATGGATCAAAGTGCCCTGGCAGGGATCGATAGATCCAATGCCTCAAATTTAGGTGTGGGAGAAACGGGAGTACCTCAAGAAAACTCACTTTCACTAGATGGGACCGAAAGAAGCCCGAGGAGTGCCCTTGAGGTATGCTGGTCTTGGGAGGTGGACAGGACCTGAAACGAGACTTAAAAAGCAAGATATGTTATTGAAAGAGAAACAAGAATTATGTTGTGTTAGACTGATTGAGAATAAAATTAAATGGAGATAAGTATTTACACCAGGATGTAGGAGTGAAAGCTATGTTTTTAAAGTCGGAAGTGAGTGTGTTACGATGAGTTGATTTTTTAAAATATTTTGAAGCAAGTTTAATTAAACGTTCGGAAATTGGTAAGATTTTAGAGTGTGTCTGAACATATTCAACAGGTGTATAATGTGGCAGGCGGTGAGCTAGTCGTATAACCCGGTTTTGAATTCTTTGCAATAGTAGTACTTGATTCTTGTTAATGTTACATGTTACCACGGCTCCATATTTCATTAGGGGTCAAATGAATGTTTTGTAAATATGTAGAATAGTTTCAGACCCAAACTTCAGTCACTTTTATCCAGAAGAAGAACTACGAGATAGCAAATCCCTCTAGCTCGTGGCTACTCACAACCGAATATAATGATTGACTGTGTAAATTGTAACGCCCTCACAACTGAAACTGCGGATCGCGTTCAGTAGCTGAGACTCTGAACCTTCCGAACACGAGGAATTACTAACAACTGTGCCACATCCGGCCCAAACATTTATGTATTGGAACTCATGTGGCTAAGTCTTTAAATAATTATGGAACTTTAAGAAGATTTCTGTGACAAATAATGAAGAAGATTAAATATGTTTTGGCCTCATACATGAGCCAGTTGTTTGAAAAAGGGCATAGAATGTTTGTAGCCAACTTAAAAGGTACACAATGTGCTCTATCCACCACGGGTGTCAAAAGCCAGTTGCTACCGTTGTTAGTCTGCAGACATACCTCTATGCCATTTGGGGAAGGGGGGAAAGCATCCAAAGTAACAATTTCTTTGTTGTTGAATAACGTTTCATTCAACCGACACAATACCGTTTCTAAGATTTTTTTTATTTAGAGGGTAAAAGGGATAAAGTGTTAGTTAGGTGCAGGACAGTATATCAGGTGTTGCTAAATTGTTTGTTTGTTTGTTTTTGGATTTTGCACAAAGCTGCAAGAAGACTATCTTCACTATTGTTTGTTTGTTTTTTTGGAATTTCGCACAAAGCTACTCGAGGGCTATCTGTGCTAGCCGTCCCTAATTTAGCAGTGTAAGACTAGAGGGAAGGCAGCTAGTCATCACCACCCACCGCCAACTCTTGGGCTACTCTTTTACCAGCGAATAGTGGGATTGACCGTCACATTATACGCCCCCACGGCTGGGAGGGCGAGCATGTTTAGCGCGACTCGGGCGCGAACCTGCGACCCTCGGATTACGAGCGCACGCCTTAACGCGCTCGGCCATGCCAGGCCCTATCTTCACTAACCGTCCCTAATTTAGCAGTGTAAGACTAGAGGGAATGCAGCTAGTCATCACCCCTACCCTCTTGGGCTACTTTTTTTACCAACGAATAGTGAGATTGACCGTTACATTATTACGCGCCCACGGCTAAAAGGGCAAGCATGTTTGGTGTCACGAGGATTCGAACCCGCGAGCCTTAGATTACGAGTCGAGCGAATCCTAACCACCTGGCCATGTGAGGAAAATACAAAAGGTATAGGCTGTTTTATATTTAAGTAGTGTTTATTTTATCAAGAAGTCGAAATTATATTATTCTTTCTCTGCTCAACTTCGGGATGCCCTGATGTGTTTCTGACCACATATACTTCTTAAGGTACAAGTTACACAGTGTATCACTCTCCACTCTGGGCAAACTTCTTTATTTTCAAGTTACACGGTGTACTTCTCTTCATTCTGGACATAATTCTTTAGGTTCAAGTTACACAGTGTACCACTCTCCACTCTGGGCAAACTTCTTTATTTTCAAGTTACACAGTGTACTTCTCTCCATTCTGGACATAATTCTTTAGATTCAAGTTACACAGTGTAGTACTCTCCACATTGGATATACTTTTTGGTTCAAGATACACATTGTACTATCCCCTCTCCCCTTCACACACACACATCTTCGAAAAAATTAACACTTTCGTGCTAGTGGTAGGAAGAATTTAAAAACCTTCAAAGACTAATTTGAGATATCTCAAATGGTGGGGTGGAGACAGAGCTCTCTAATGGGAGTCAGTCCCCTCACTATTCCGAGTGACATGTTTGTAATTGTTTTGAAAAAAATTGGGATAATTATTTGTTACTTCACTTTGTCATGTCAAAGATAATTTAGTATATAGGGTCATTTTAACAAGGAACAAATGAGTAATTTTACAGCTATTTATCGGACTTTAACATTTATTGATATTGTCAACAACTCTTTGTTGAACTGTTATCAGTAACTACCCGATAAAGGGTATTTCTTCCCCCGGTAAACATGTCACTAAATCAATGAGTACTATGGTTCAGGAATAACACGAAACAAGAGAAATCGATCGATAATAGACGATGAATAAGGAAACAATTCATCATACAACTAAATCATTAATAGCACTTAATAAACGTGAAAGGTATGAATATTCAATCTCTGTGGAGCGTTTTACAATATTCAGAACAGTTGATAATAGCCATGTGTGATGACTGTTTCTCTCACTTTACCTGCACATAGTTGAGAGAATTTCAGTTAAATTCTAGTGAAAGGATTCATTACAACACGTTCAATAACCACGTCTTTCATTTAAACGCACCAGACTTTCGCAAATGAATTATTAACACGAAACCAATAACCGAAAGGAAACTAATACACATAGAAAAATAATTGGATATCAAAGAACCGGTAGGGTTAACACACATCTTACGTCTCAACGTATTAACCACATTGACTTTAGATAAGTAAAAATTGAACGTAATTTCCTCGTTAATTTGGATGTTTCAGCGTTTCGCTTACACAAGGGTTGGCCTTTGATAATCTTGAACTTATGGTTCAGCGTTGTGCTTTAGACAAGAGCTGGCCATCTATAATATAAAATAACATTCACCGCTGATTCTTATCTGATTTTACCTTTATAATGAATTCACGGTCTCAAAGAGGAAAAATGATTGTGTTAAAACAGCTCATGAACAATTAATCTTCAGATTAACGGTACGGCATGCTAACCGGTAGAAGCCACACACGACAGTGATAAATATTGATTACATTACACATCTGTTTTATTTTCGTTAAAGTTAAAATTGAAAATATAGTCTGTGACGTAGATGTCTAATACATTATTATTCTATTCACCGTGTACCTATTCAAGTCTCGTCAGCACAGCTTGGGTCAGTAAACCCAAGAAATACAACTAGACCTTTTATTACTGTTATTTTAATGATGTGTATATAATATTTTCTAAGCGAATCAAAAGATGTAGCAGGCTTCTACGTCACAGATTAGTGTAAATGAAATAAGTTTGCAATATAAGTATTAAACGGTTGGTTAACTGTGTAATATCTGGAAGTGAAATAGACACAATACCATAGTATTAACATATGACGAAAATCTAACTTTATCACTTTTTTATTGAGGTTAAATATGTTTTTATCAGAATAATATAGTAGTAAACATTTTCTAAAATAATTTGTGGACGTCCATTAAACAAAAAATATGAAATATTGTGGCAAGCTACATTTTAATGTTCTAATTTGGATGTTTGCTAGATGGCGCTTGAGTAAAAGACGAAGTAAATTAGAAGTTGTTTGTGTTTTTTATAACAAAGCCGCATTGGGATATCTGCTAAGCTCACCAAGGGGAATCGAATCCCTGGTTTTAGCGTCGTAAATCTGTAAACATACCGCTGTACTAGCGCGGGGAAGTAAATTAGATAAATATTTAGATTGGTACATTAGTTGCCCCCCAGTGGCTCAGCGGTATGTCTGCGGACTTACACGCTAAAATCCAGGTTTCGATACCCGTGGTGGACAGAGCACAGATAGCCCATTGTGTAGCTTTGTGCTTAATTCAAAACAACAACAACAACAAGTGGTACATTAGTTATATCAGGTCATTCCTTAAGTAATGTCCGATTTTAGGTTCAGAAAAAGAGAAATGATTTTAAGTGCTTTTAATGTTATTCAATAAATAATGTACATTTCATTATTACTAATTATTTCCTGCCAACGATTTACAAGCTTTTGAATGTCACTTCTACAAACTTCTTGGGGTTTGGAGGAAAAGAATGTAGAGAGGGTAGTTTCGACATCTTCATACGTTCCAAGCTCTTTTTCATCAACATAGTTCTGCAAACTTCTAAACAGATGATGACGAGTTAGGGCAAGGCCTGAATAATAAGGAGGCTGTAGAAGTTTTACCCAGTCTAGCTTTCAGTCTTTGCAGATGTGATACTTGCTGTATGGGGCCGTGTATTATCCTGGTATAACACAACACCTTTACGATCGATCAAAGCAGGCCTCTTTTCTTATAGTGCAACATTCAAGCACTCTAACTGTTGACAGTAGAAATCTGATGTAATCATTACATTGAATGGCAGTAACTCAAAGTGGATCACACCAACAATATCCCACCAAACGCTTAACAAAACTTTCCTGGGGTGGAGGTCCATTTTGGGCTGTGGTTTAGCCAATTTATCTGCACTAAGTGGTGTTTAATATTTTTATAATATATCCATTTATTCATCTCCAATCACTAACCTGTCCAAAAAAAGGTGAGTTACGTTCACGAGAGTGCAGAGAAGTGCAAATGTCCACTCTTGCTCTAAGATTGGTTTCTGTCAAATCATGGGAGACCCATTTTCCAAATTTTGGCACTTTTCCAAGCTGTTACAGATGACAGTGACCTCTTGAATGGGTTGAATTAAGCTTCTGTGCAAGTTCTTCAACTGTTACAGCACAATCTTCAAGTGCAGCTAGCAGCAAGTCATCATTAAACTCAACAGGACCACCTGAACATGGCGCATCACTTAAGCTGTAGTCGCCTGATTTGAACTTCTGAAACCACCTTTGACATTTTCTTTTATTGAGAGACTCTACACATAAACACGTTGAATGTTTCATGTAGTTTCTGCTGCACTATTGCCTTTTTGAAACTCATAAAGCATTGTATGCCTAATGTGCTTCTCAGACACACCCATCTTCTTAAGGTTTTATTTGATTAATGATTTTAAAAAATGGAGTTTGGTTAGTTTCTTTTATTTTTCTGAACATTTTTATACATGTTCCGCCAAATATTTTAGTAATTAAAGCCTTCTACAGATAGAAAAGATGATGCACTTTTTGTATTAAATTTTCGGACATTACCTGATAGATTAAGTGAAAGTTATCAAGCTTATTTTATTACTCGGGTATTTGTTGAGTTTGTTTGCATATCTAGTAAAGCTTGTTAAGTTAAGCGTGAACACGGAGTCATGTTAATTATGTTACTTTACTAAACGTAGCTTTTATAAATATTATAGAAAAAAAATCGTTTAGTTAGTACTACGTTGACTGAACTTAACATATTATTTTCCACAGGAAATCTAATACAACTTATTCAACGAGAGAACATATTACTGATATACATGGAAATAAAAAAAACTAACTCGGACGTCTCCTTTGAAGGAATTTAGTCAGCGTTTTAAATTATAAAATTAAGAGTAATTTATGCTTATTTTTAAACGTTCATTATAAGGTAGGTATTCAGCTGCTGACTTAATACACAAATACTTTGTTCTTGACCTCGGATACTCCTAGATAGGCTGGTTTATCAGATAATCAACATTATTCAATAGCTTATTTTGTATTTTTAATCAGGTGTCTTGCTTTAATTAGAAGTAACTGACTGTTTCAATTGGATAGGAAGTGTGTTACAATAATACGTAGACTGTTGAAGTGCTTTTTATATAGCCTTTTTGTGTGAGAAAATACCTGTTGTTACAGCATTTTTATATGAATGTTTGTGTATGAAAATACCTGTAGTTACAGCATTTTATATGGATGTTTGTGTATTATTCTGTTTCTTGTCTTCAAATCCAATTAAAACTATTTATACATTTTATATGTGACAAATATTAGTTACACGATGGAAAAGCAAATTAAAATCAGTAATTGTCAATGCTAATCGCTAGTTTACAATGACATATACACTACTGTAAATCATTTTAACACTACACCTTTGTTCATTTTAGACTAAAACCACATCCGGATATCTGCTATGTCCACCGTGAGTAATCGAGCCCAGGATTTTCGCCTTATCAGTCCGAAACTTCACTATTGTCCCACATTTCTATTACTCTATTTGTTTTAGAGTAAAGCACACAATGAGCTATTTGCTGTGCCCACCGAAGGAAATCGAAATGTGGACTTTAGCGTTGTAACTCCGTAAACTTAACGCTGTTCCACATTTCTATTACTTTGATATTAAAAATAAACACTCATGGATTACATTGATATAAATACTAGGTATATAGTTATTCTTACAATATTTATAAAATGAATAGAATAACATTTACACCTCTAGTTTTACCGTTTTAATAATTGTTCTTGACATTTAATTCAGTGAACTGGAGATAATTTTGAAACTTTCTGCTTTACATTCACAGTTTTTAGGTAGTTATTGGCTGATATTAGGCACAGAGATGAATATCAGGTATCGAATCTCGATTTTAAGGTTTTAAGCCTCTAGACTTTCCGCTGATCTACCTCAGGGGATGGAGGGAAGCTGTAATTATAGAAATTCTAAATACACGACACTTTAATTTGTAGAAAGTGTAATTTTTGATGTTTTTTTGTTGGGAATCATTATTATATCTCCCAGTGGCACCTTGTAACCGGCATTCGATATTCGTAGCCGGCAAAGCACAAGTAGCTCATTGTAAGCAAAGACTTATTACGTCGAGGTAATTTTTGTAAAGAAACTGTTGGGAACACACTATTATTCGAAAATTTAAAATTAGGTAATAATTATGAATAAAAGAGCGAATAAAATATAGCCATTTTTAACATATTTCTCATTACCTTGAAAAGTTCCAAAGGTATCTGCTAGAGTTTTCGATCGCTCTTTCTTCTCACGGACGCGTTTTAATGAGCTGAAGTCGGACTTTCTGTGTCGTTGTCTCTCATGATGACACCCGCTGTGGGTATTCAGCGCTTCTATAATGTTGAGCAAAACAACTACGAATTCGTTGCATGTGCTGTTTCCTTGACGACAAACATTTGTATGCGAACTGCTGTTTATATGAAACTAGATATTTTTTATATTGATTCTTAACATATGACAAAAGATGAACACAGACACTCCTTGAAGTCTAAGCACTTGTAGTGCCATCTGTTGAGTGTATGTGTAGTCGTTGTGCTACTTATCATTGTACTATCTAAGTAGATAATGGTGAAACATTGAGAAATACATAAACGATAGATTTGTGACGAATTCCAGTATCTACCCGACACCTATGAATTAATATATTTAATTTAGTCCTGAATAGATGGCGTTGAAAAACAACAACATACAGCAGGCTCTAGAAATTATTTTCATCACTATCATGGTAAACACTACAGTAAAGTAAAATTACAACTATCAGTTTCTTATGTGATTAGCGAGTTTTAAAATGCAAATTGGGCTGTTATTACTATCCTTTTTGGATGCAACAGAAAGCTATGCTCACAAAAGTAAAACAAAAAATATTTTAGAAAACAACGTATTGCTTCCTTCCTATGTTCATTAGAAAAAAGAAAGTTGTCAGACTTCATAAAGATAAGTGTTTCTATTTACATCCCTGATGACTGGAAATATTATTATATTTGGGCATTCATAAGTAGTAGAGGTTGATCTTTATTTAGTTGTGCTCTTGTGATTTGTTTCTATTTTTTCATGATTGTAGCTAGTAATATAATTCGAACCTGTACGTGCAAAGGTTAGTGCTTAGACAAGGATTGTTTATTAAGGCTTATACTTGATTAGTTCTCATGTTCATTAAGGCTTATACTTGTTAGCATTTTATTCATGCCATATTGTAATGAAATAACAGTAAGTTCAAGAAGTGGTTCAAAAACTTATGCAAGATAGTATGTACACAGAAGGGTTCTCCATTGAATGTATAATTGTAATCATCATCCTTGTAGATAATTTAAGGACTGTGAGATACAGCATAATAACCTTGTTTTAGCTTAAACTTGTAGTTTTATCATTGTATTGCTTTCCATTTCTGTGCTGTGCAGACGTTATCTTCGAACCTGTTCTTCTATTCCTACAAAACACACTTTCCTGCACATAGCAGGCAAAAATTAGATGAAAATGACTCTCACTGGTTGGAAATATTTTATTTTTTTACTTATGTTTGTTATAATCCTTAGCTGTCTGTTTTCCAAATTATTATATACATAACATTTCTGAAACCTATTGTATTGTGGATACTGAATGTCAGATGTGTCTGAAAATCATGCACTTTTAGTAATTTAAAATGATCTCAAACCACTTTTTAAACTATTGACACTCGGCTTGTAATAATGTAGAATAAAAATTTTGTTATTGTACACTTGAAAATTAACTGTGTGTCCCATAGTTAACTTTTGTGTAAATGTTAATACTTTATATTTTATAGAAATAAAAAAATATAGCTTGGCATTTTTCAAATAGTGGGATTTATTTTCTTGACCGAAATTTGATATTTTACTCTTTGCGCATTACATTAATAAAATAATTTCATAAATGTAACTTACTCATGTTATGATCTGTAATTACCTGATGGTCTTTTGGAAATTCCCACATTTTGTTTCTCCACTTAATTAGCAAACACAATCAAAAATATAATGGTACATTAAAGAAATGGGTCGGAATTCCGTTTTGTTTTGCTCCAATGGTTTGTTTGTTTTGGAATTTCGCACAAAGCTACTCGAGGGATATCTATGCTAGCCGTCCCTAATTTAGCAGTGTAAGACTAGAGGGAAGGCAGCTAGTCATCACCACCCACCACCAACTCTTGGGCTACTCTTTTACCAACGAATAGTGGGATTGATCGTCACATTATAACGCCCCCACGGCTGGGAGGGCGAGCATATTTAGCGCGACTCGGGTGCGAACCCGCGACCCTCAGATTATGAAGTGCACGCCTTAACGCGCTAGGCCATGTCAGGCTGCTCCAATGGCACGGCAATATGTCTGCGGACTTTCAACCCTTGAAATCGGATTACGATACTCACGATGGGCGGAGCACAGCTAGCCCATTGTGTAGTTTTATGCTCACCTTCAAACAAACCAAAACCAACTGATCATATATTTTAAATATGATAAGATAATCACCAAAATAACATAATAAAGTAAAATAAAAAATAGTCATAAAGTACCAAACATTTGTTTTTGTCATAAATTATCAAGTGCACTCCTCAGTGATGTCGAGAAACCAACTTGTTGAGAATTTTATATGCAAAAACGGCTCGTTTGAGTTCGCTCTTCTATTTAAAATATTTTCTGAACCCAAACGAGCCGTTTTTGCATATAAAAGTGCACTCCTGTGACACAGTGGCATGTGTGCAGAATTGCAATGCTAACAACCGGGTTTCGATACTCGTGGTGGTCAGATCACAGATAGCTTATTATGTAGCTTTATAATTAAATTTAAAAAAAAGCAAAAAAACACACAATCTCGTTTCGACCAACCTCTCGTCATCAAATCGAAATAGTTGTTGTTATACTAAACATTGCACGCACAGCACCAGAGAAATCAAAATTGTTGATAAATGACAAAGACAATTCAGAACGATACAATTTTATTGTTGGAAGAAAGGGTTACAAAAATCGACGTTATTCTCAGAGGAAGAAAAATATATAAATCTCAAGTAAGATTTGTTAAGTCACAACACATGATTAAATCCATTCGTCTGACACAGACCTGCCAAGCCCTCTCGGAATTTCCGTGAATTTCTAGGAATTAGGGTCGATCACACGGTTTCTTCCCAGAATTTGGAAAATATTTATGTAAAAAAAGTTAACTAAGGCTCCGCACCACCATCGCACTGACTTTTCGATGTCACTGTGTATAGCAATTGAGATACATCGCCCATACAAGCACTATAAAAAACTATCCATTGTATTTCTGCCGCTAGAGCAGGCAACGGTTACCATCGCCTCAAAAGAAAATTTCCTGAGAAGATCCGACTAGTAAGAATGCTAGAAGTATTCTAACGAAGTTACAAACATGATGGCCAGAGACTCGAGGTTTCAATTTTGTACTAATACAACAAATACATATGACAAGACTTCCAGATTTTAAAGTTTAAAACAATTCCAGGGGCGATGTTCCCAGATACACCCATTCAAAGTCGCTTACGTCTTTCTGGGCTCGGCAAATCTCCAGAAAGTTTGGGTCCAACTTATCAGCTCTACTAGTACCAGATATACGTTTTAAAAACAACATAGAGTGTTAATATAAAATGAAAAGTTTATAAGAATAAAAATCAGTTATGTTTGCTACATTTGAAGCACCCTTGTTGTACAGCAATATGTCTGCGGATTTACAACGCAAGAATTCGGGTTTCGATAATCATTGTGGGAAAAGCACGGATAGCCCATTGTGTAGTTTTGTGCTTGATTGCAAACGACAACAATTGTTAAAATAATAATTATTGTGGTATAAATTCCCCGCTGGTACAGCTATAAGTCTACGGACTTACAATGCTAAAATTAGGCGTTGGATTCAGCAGAGAGCCCAATGTGGTTTTACTATAAGAAAATACACATTATAGTGTAAACGCCCTCTACCGGTGAAAATGTGATCATAATTGAATTATATTTGCCATAAGACAGTTACATTGGGCTCATTATAATTTCAAACAATACATTTTTGTTCTCTCCCCAGTGGGATTGATTGTTGTTTATAACATCCCCACGGCTGAAAGACCGAGGTTGTTTGGTGTGACGGGGATTCGAACTCGCGACCTTATGATTGCGAGTCGAATGCCCTAATTGGCTAAGGATTCCCTCAGTAACATAGCTCATCAGGTTGGCTGCGATAAAATATATATAGTAAAGGTCGTAGTAATATTTATATAAGGCTTTTATTAGAGTAACAATCGACATAGGGGAAAGAATTTTTGTTGATGAGGCGCATTTATAATAAATTACATTTGTGATTAGATAATATTATTAACTCAAATAAAATAGTGTAATTTGTCCCCTCTCCATCAATATATGTATTACAAAATAAATTTATTACTGCGCTAGCCGCTTAACTGTTCCGACCATGATCGACGTAGTATTATAGATTAGGTTGTTTATTAATAGTGTTACGTCAACGATTAGTTTTTATAAATTAAGGCTAACCTATGGTGCTAATAACTTTACGTTATTGAAAGTTAGTTTCCGTGATGTCTTAATACGGTTAACGTTGGTTCAACGTACTACCATTGCAACATTGCGGTACTATTTCGATTACTTGTATCTGTAAGTTGTAAATTTTTAACTAAAGTTTATGCACTCTTGGCAACTTGTGTTACAAAGCTTTTAAGCTTTTGCCTACAAAATAAGCATGTAATATTTACTTACTCGTAGCGTACGTACTCATTGTCGCATAGGGTTCATTTTAATATTCGTTTTAGTTTTCAAGATTAGATAGGCTTAAGTTGGTTGAATTATCAAACCTTTTGTGAGTGATTCGTGAGCTATGACACTAGCAAGTTATCCCGTAAAATTCAGGAGTGTAATCCATCCTTACCACAGTTTTATGATATAATTACAAATAAAATGTTGTCAAATAAATATTATATTGCTCTAAATATAAGTATTAATGGATGATTTCTACCTAACAAACGGATTTTTATTTTATTTTATTATAACATGAACTAACCAAGAGCTGTATAAAATTTATGAAACCCTACATGAGTTGAGAAAGTGTTTGGTCAACTAACGATAGTACAGATGTGTAATTTGGTATTTTCAAAGTTCTTGCTATTTAAGAATGTGGTGTAAATCCAACAGGTTATTTGGAATAACGTTACCATTCTATAATGTTTGTTATTCATTGAGAGGGGAAATAATCTGGGAAATTTTATTGACTGATATGTTTTGTGAATATTGTTGTGTGAAACAACCATTGGAAATTTGCATTTTCAAACGTTCAGTCTCATCAGATTTGACTTTTTCATTTTAAAGACTTATAACAGTTTTCTTCATTGAAAATGTTGTTAGGTTTAATTCTTTTAGAATTTTGTTGAATAGATGAATGCATTGATGAAACACATATATGTTGACATTAATTTGAATTTTTCTTGACATCTTGTCTCTTAGCTATTTATATAAGCTACTGGTTTAATAGAAGTTGGCCAGTTTTTTAAGTAATTTTCTAAATAACTTTGTACTTTTTGCTAAATAGCAGTTTTTTTTTTTACTTTTAATTTTGACCAGGGCACATAATACTGAACAACTTAGCAAAAATAAAAAAGTCAGAGCCAGTTTATCATTTAGATATTTACCAAGACTTCCTTTAAGTTTGTTGCATGTACTGCATTTTACAGTAATTCGTTCTAAGGTATGGCCTGCCATCATGTTATATATTATAAACCATAACAATGCAATGTTAATAACTAACCATTAAGGTTGAGAATAATTTTGTAATCATTATCTCTTCTACACAAAAGGAGTAGATAGGCTGAAGAGGACTAATAATTAAAGATATGTTAAAGTTTTAATGTTAAGGACAGTCAAAGTATTTGTAAAAATTTTAAACTGTTAAGAACAGAGGTCCAACAGACATAACCACAAAGTTAATAAAAATAATAATGCACTTCATCTAGTTAGCATTATAACAGTTGTTGTTCAATAATACAAGTATCATGTCTGTCGTTTCCCAGCTTGCCTGGTGAACTTTACGAACACTGGATATAACAGATATAATGTAGTTGATATATAGCTATAGACTTACCTTTACTTTCACTCACGAGTTATAAGATGTAGGTGACCATACACAAGTAAAAAAGACAGAGATAGTGGTGTAGTGTTTAGGATAAGTGTGAATAGGTGGTCTCACACGAGGAAATGGGATGTTTGAAGCACCAAAAGGTGTTTTTCAGAGGTAACTTGTCTACAGGTGAGGGCTAGTTTCATTTAAAGAAACTGGTAGGATAACATTACTGACAGAGGTTAGAGTACAAGAAAAACAAGAGATTCAAAGGGAGTAACTTGTGGGTTTGTCAGTTCTTCTATATGGTAGTTCAGCATATAATAATAAATCTAATTTGATGTTTAATGACTCAACACATTGACTCCCACATGACCCACTGATGGGTCGTGATAGTCTTCCACTGGTGAGTTGCCATCTATTTTCATATTAGAGGACCACTTATTGACTGGGAAACAACAGCTACATCTACGTTCATCCTAATAATAGTTATTGTAAAATGACTATTGGGACTTTGGAAAGTATTGGCAAAATTGGCTTGGGAATCACCATATTGAACAAAATCAGTTATGATTATAATTCTTCAACTTAACCTAGCTAACAGTAATTTCAAAAACAGTGGTTCAAATAACTGATACCATAGTGTTTTGCACAGTCTTGTGTCTGTTGTTATCCCATGTGGCTTGATGAGCCCTGGTATAGGGTAAAAGTTCTCTTCAGCTCTGGATATAACAGACATAGGGTTGTTGAAATATTGTTACATTATTTGTTGCTTTAGTAAGTTCTTTAATTATTAATTTTGTTTGTAAATACTAAATTTAGAGCATAAGTTGAATATTGTTTTTAAAAAAGTCTAAGGCTTACAGAAAAACATAGCAGACTTAAGAGTTGTTACTGTAATACTAGGAGTATTAGAACTGAAATAAAAGGAATTGACATAGAAGTTAACATAAATTGACAAAAAGGAAGTCTTGACCTACTAATCTGTTATCTGGATTAAGAAAAGGTTGTGTACGTGTTGTATATATACACGTTTTATTGTTATCTGGATGAGGAAAAGGTTGTGCACATGATATACTTATATGTGTTTGTTATCTGGGTGAAGGAAAGGTTGTGCATGTGATGCATTTATATTTGTAGGATTTCTTGATGAGGTACCATTCAAAAGATAAACTAAGGAAATTGTATCTCTAGGAGTAGGAGCAAGATTAGTTGGTTGGACTGTAGGGTAGTTGGATAGGAGAAATGGAACCTTGTTATTAATGATGTCATACAAACTGGACATCTTTTACTAGTGGATTGCAGTAACACTTTTTATATTAAGGATATTGATATGGACAATTAGAAAATTTGACATTAAATGTTCATTGGCTTGTAACTGTATTGAGGCATTACAGATTACATGGAACAACTGATAAGTTGGTTGTATATTTGACAAGCAATTTTTACCTGTAGTAAATGCAAGATAATGGATTTATCTTATTATAATTTAGATTACATGTTAATAGGCAAAGGAATCAACACAGTGGTGGGACTGAAAAAAAAGAATTTTGACCTAAAGCCAGTTCAATGAACCACTTAAGCCATTGAAACAGTGCTATGTTACAACCTTGTAGAATGTTAGGGTGTGTTTACAGAAATATTGATTATAAGTGAAAAAAAAGAAGGCAAGTTTTAAAAAAACAAAAATACATAATGGTGCTTTACTTGGCAGTGTGCATGGCTTTGGTCTTGTCATCTAAGCAGAAATATTGAATTATTGGAAGGAGTTCAAAGAAAATGACCAGAATTATAGTTGGGATGGAAGAATGCTTAGGAGGATTGGATAAGATTCTTTATGTTCTCAAGAGAAAAGTGATGGGATGGATAAGATAAATGTCTCAATTTTTTTGCTGTATATTTTGAAAATCACAGGATGGGAAAACAAGTTTAAGATTTAAATAAATTTAGGCATAATTAAGACAATTTTATTGTTCAACCAGCTGGTTGACTCGTGTAATGAGTTACTGTTGGTAAATGGAGGCTGATACTTTATTGGAGTTTAAGAGGGTGATGAGTTGCTGTTGGCAGATGGAACCTATGCTTTACAGGAGTTTAAAGGGTGGTTAATAATTTTCTAAAAGTTGGATTTAAATTTGTACTTTTCTTTTGAATGGATGTGCAAGGACATCCTTGAAACCAAATGGTCCCTTGTTATCTGTATATTATGCTGTGGTTACAGTAGGCCATGCTTATCCATCTTGTTATTAATTTAACATGATCTGTCCAGTCAAGTGACCAGTTTGTTTTCTTGTATTAAATGGATGCACACAAATCAAACTGCTGTTATCATTCATTTCATGAATAACATGCTTCTTAAATTGAGATGATCATTTTAAGTTTATTAGAATAGACCTAAAATCTGTTACCTTTTTCTAAATAGAACTCAGAAACAATAAATTTTTTTTTGTTTCTTTTGACCTCAAACAATGATAATTTATACAGCAAAGTTTTATAGAAATATTGTTATTAATCATGCTTTCTGTACTTACTGTGTGATTGCATCTGGTGTATTAATTGTTTTGTGGTCTTATTTAGTTGTAAACCAAACCCTGACTTTATAAGGATACTGAAAATCTGCAGCTGTAGGTCCTCTATTTTAATGGTATCTTGTTGCTGAGTATATTTTGTAAAACTTGCATTTGATTGTATAAAAAAACTATAACTTCAAGATTTAAGTTTAGGTTAGTGTTATCACATTCATAACTTTGATTTTTAATATTTCTTATTTAATGGCCTGGAATGTCTGCTAGCTAGATTTTTTTGAAAGGCCTGTCAGAAATCTTCTAAAGTTTAAAATGTGTTTGTTGTTGTTATTTCACAGAAAAATAAGTGTTAATTGCTGTTGATGGTAAAATTACTTTGTTATTCATAAATATTTTTATTTTAAGCTGCATTTTCTTCAAATAACAAGCTACAAGATTTTAAAAACATGCATTTTTTATATATTCACTGCATAATAAGCAGTTTTACACTGCAAAATTTAATTTTTTTTTGCCATGTAACAACAGTTGGAGCTGTGTGTTACTGCTGTTAAGTTTTAACAAGAGTAAGGCATCATATGTTGTATTGTTATCTCTACAGTTGTTCCTGTACCGTTTCCAAAACAACTGTAAAGGGAAGAATGTGATTCATTATAAAAAGTGACAAATTTAATTTGTTATTAAAACAAAATATACTTTATTATGATTTATAAATATTATGTACATTAAATAAAGTAAACACTGTACTAATGTAAAATGTTTTTAAAGTTAACTCAGAATAGTTGGTGTAGAAGTGTTATAATAAAACTTGTAGTTTTGATACCAATACTTGGTTCTGTGTCATTTGTGTAATAACGTTTTAGGTTAGTTCTGGTTGTTTGGGTGAGTAATTGACTTAATCAGTGGACATTGCACAGATAAGAGCTTTATTGCTTTTGAATTAATTAGTGATATTTATAATAAGATTTTATTTCAAATTTCTTAAATTGTCTTCTTTTGAGCTCACAAGACACAAAGAAGAAAAAGAATGCCACTATTAATGAAAGGGATGAGACAATATGTTAAACATTTGAAACAACCCTTCAAATGTATGGTGAACTGTACTCTGTGTGGCCTCATTACTGCTTTTATAACCTTTATCATTGGTATACCATTACTGGTGTTCTTTGGGTCCAACCTCAATCAGGATGAAGTTATGAAAAGGTTAGTGCTGTGTTTCTGGATTCTTCTTTTCATTGGAAGCTGACTTGTGACATGTCTGTCTGTTTAGGATGTTTGCACAAGGTTACAAAAGCTTGTCAGTACATGGCCATGGCTAAATTTGAACTACTAGAGTAGAGAAAAGGTCACTATTCAGTCAAAGTTAGGTTTTACCCTCTTTCTTATGGTACACTCAAAACCCCAACTTCCAGAGTGCAGTTTTGAAGTAACAGTATGTAAACCTTGGATTCACAGTCTGTTCTTACCAGTAAGCTGTGCTCTTTCAATGATAGCAAGAATTGATATTAAATGGTTCAAGTGGTGGTAGTTGTTTATGCCTGAGAAATAAAATAAATTAATTTCTGAAGTGTTTTCTTTTTTTCATAAGTTTATTTTCTTGTACGTTTCATTACAACTATTGTTTATATGTACAAAATCTTATGAAATGGTGAGAATATGAAATTTATTGCCTTTGACAAAATATTTACTGCTGCAGTGGATGTATAACATGCAGTCATAAAAGTGTAAAATTAGAAGAAAGACAAAGTGAGAAAAATCTTTAATATTTATTTAGGTGGTTCTAGTGATGATATAAGTAAAATATGGAACTGTAAGATGAAAATAACTGTTTTTATTCTTGGCATGAAAATTACCTTTCACTCAGTCTGACTCGTGAATTTACAAATGAATCTTCAGTAATAAAAGGTTTTATTAAATCAGTTCGTTTCTTTTTTACAGTGGACTTGTTATGTTTACTGAAAGCATGCTCAGTAAGGACAGGAAGCATTAGTATGTAAAGATGTGGGGTTTTCAGTGTTGCTACGTAAAGAACTTATTTTTCCATGTATAATTTTGTCTTTTGTCCATAAATACTTAGTTTATGAAGACTGAACAGGTGTCAGGGATTGACAGTTTTATTTTGTGTGTTGACTGGTAAAATAATAATTGATTACTGTGAGTGTCAGTGACTTTGACCAGAAGAGAGGTTGCTTAAATATTTCGAAAAACAATTGACTTCACATGTGTACACTTACACATGCATATTTTATACTCTGTAGAAGGCTTTTTTTTTTTTTTTTTACTAGTAAGTTGATTCATAATTTATCTGTACTGACCAGTTTGTACCTATCTTCTTCTGGTATATAATTTGTAAAATCTTTTTTAGATAGTTAAATAAGCATTTAATTTGGTTGGCTTACCTGAAAGGTGAAGAGAGACTGATAGTTCAAATGACAAATCAGGTAATAATAATATTATTGTAATAGTGTCACAGTATTGTGCAATGTTAACTATTTGATCAGAATAACGTAATCTTTAAAACTGTTTTCTTGGGTGAGAGCAGATGTTATTTGAAACTGGGAATCAAGGAATCAAAGTAATGTCAAACTTAAATGAGTAAACTGGTTATCGGAAACTGGGATTCATCTGGATTTGATTATCTTAAATGAAAATTTGAGGTTGTGTAACATTTGTAATTATTAATTCAAGATTGAGAAGTGATGATGGAACATATAATGGACACAAAATTAACAGGTAAAATATATCATCTGTTGATAATTAATGGTGTTGGAGGCCAAAGATCTCATGTTTTTTGTAGGGTGCCAGCATGGATTGGGTTGATAGCAGCAGGAACTGGTGTCATGTGTCTTTTAATGGCAATCACGTTGTGTGTCTTCTTGTACCGGCTCTTTCACCAACATCAGGCAGCAGTGAATAGAATGGTAAATATCTTGTTTTGTTACTGATTTAAAGAAAGGTGTAATGGGGATTATACAAATTTGTGAGCAGTTGTTACATGTAGCCCTGAAACTGTATTACAATGAACCCTTGTCCTACACAGGATTGAAGTGAAAAAAAAAAGCATTTTTGGTAAGGGATGAGGAAGGATTGGCTTCAAAAGTGTTCTCAGTAATAATGAAATGTTCCTTTCACCAAAATTCAGCCGATTATATGTGCAATTAGAAGATGCAGGTTATATTAGTGCTAAGTTAAACTGGAATCTGTTTATTTAAACAAAACCGAAAAAGACCATGCTGTGCAGTAAACTTTCATAAACATATCTTACATGTTTTCAGTAGCTAGGAAATGATAGGAAATTGAAGTTAGTGAATGATATGTGAAAACTTGAAGTAGAGTGATAGTTAGGAGATGATGTAGGAGAAATAACCATCTGACTAATTAGTGAATAATATGAGGAACCTTTCAGTAGAGTGGTAGTAAGGAGATGTAGGAGAAATATCGAATTTGTGTTAGTGAACATGTGGAATTTTAAATTAGTGGCCATTAGGATATGATATAGGAGATGATGTAGGAGACATAATCATCTGATTGAAGTTAGTGAAGAATATGTGGATATTTCCAGTAGAGTGGTAGTTAGAATATGGTGTAGGAGAAATAACCATCTGAATGAGGTTAGTGAAGGATATGTGGACAGTTCGAGTGGAGTGATGGTTAGGAGGTGGTGTAGGAGAAAAATCTAATTGGTGTTAGTGAAGATGTGGAATTTTCAAGTAGAGTGGTAGTTAGGAGGTGGTTTAGGAGAAATAATCATCTGAATGAAGTTTGTGAAAGATATGTGGAAACTTGAAGTAGATGTGTATTTAGGAAATGATGTAGGAAAAATAACCATCTGCTTTAAGTTAGTGAAGAATTTGTGGGTATTTCCAGTAGGGTGGTAGTTAGAATATGGTGTAGGAGAAATAACCATCTGAATGAAGTTAGTGAAGGATGTGTAGAATCTTCAAGTAGAGTGGTAGTTAGGATATGATATAGGAGAAATTACCATCTGATTGAAGATAGTGAAGGATATGTGGTATCTTCAAGTCAGGAGATGTAGGAGAAGTATTTAATTGGTGTTTGTAAAGACGTGGAATCTTCAAGTAGAGTGGTAGTTAGGAAATGATGTAGGAGACATAACCATCTGATTGGTGTTAGTGATGGATATGTGGAATGTTTTACAGTGGTTTTTATGATATGATGTAGGAGAAATATGTAATTGGTCTTAGTGAAGATGTGGAATCTTGAAGTATAGTGGTAGTTAGTATATGATGTAGGAGAAATGTCTATCTGATTGAAGTTAGTGAAGGATATGTGGAATCTTCAAGTAGAGAGGTAGTCAGGATATGTAGGAGAAATAATCATCTGATTGAAGTTAGGGAAGGATATGTGGAATATTCAAGTAGAGTGGTAGTTAGGAGATGTAGGAGAAATATTGAATTTCTATTAGTGAAGATGTGGAATAATTGAGTAGAGTGGTAGTTAGGAGATGTAAGAGAAATATCTAATTGGTGTTAGGGATTGAAATGTAGAATGTTGTACAGTGGTAGTTATGAGATGATGAAGGAGACATAACCATCTGATTGGTGTTGGTGATGGATATGTGGAATGTTTTATAGTGGTTGTTGTGAGATGATGTAGGAGAAACGTGATTGGTCTTAGTGAAGATGTGGAATCTTGAAGTAGAATTGTAGTTAGGAGATGATGTAGGAGAAATAACCATCTGACTGAAATTAGTGAACGATATGAAGAACCTTTCAGTAGAGTACTAGCTAGAAGATGATGTAGGAGAAGTATCTAATTGGTGTTAGTGAAGATGTGGAATCTCCTAGCAGAATGGTATTTAAAAGATGATGTAGGAGATCTGAACATCTGATTGAAGTTAGTGAAGGATATGTGGAATCTTCAAGTAGAGTGGTAGTTAGGAGATGCAGGAGAAGTATTATTGGTATTTGTGAAGATGTGCAATGTTCAAGTAGTGGTAGTTAGGAGATGATGTAGGAGACATAAACATCTGATTGAAGTTAGTGAAGGATATGTGGAAACTACCAGTAGAATGGTAGTTAGGATATGGTGCAGGAGAAATAACCATCTGATTAAAGTTAGTGAAGGGTATGTGGAATCTTCCAGTAGAGGTGTAGTTTGGATATGATGTAGGAGAAATAACCATCTGATTGAAGTTAGTGAAGGATATGTGGAATCTTCAAGTAGAGTGGTAGTTAGGAGATGTAGGAGAAGTATCTAATAGGTAATTGTGAAGATGTGCAATGTTCAAGTAGTGGTAGTTAGGAGATAATGTAGGAGACAACCATCTTATTGGTGTTAGTGATGGATATGTGGTATGTTGTACAGTGGTAGTAGAAATAACCGTCTGATTGAAGTTAGAGAAGGATATGTGGAAATTTCAATTAGAGTGGTAGTTACAAGATGATGTAGGAGAAATAGCTAATTGGTGTTAGTGAAGGGTATGTGGAATCTTTAAGTAGAGTGGTAGTTAGGATATGTAGGAGAAATGTAATTGGTCTTTGTGAAGATGTGGAATCTTGAAGTGGAATGGTAGTTAGGATATGATGTAGGAGAAATAACCATCTGAATGAAGTTAGTGAAGGAAACTTCCAGTGGAGTGGTAGTTAGGAGATGATGTACGAGAAATAACCATCTGAATGAAGTTAGTGAAGGATAAGTGGATGCTTTAAGTAGAGTGGTAGTTACGATATGTGTAGGAGACATAAATATCTGAATGAAGTTAGTGAAGGATGTGGACAGTTCAAGTGGAGTGATAGTTAGGAAGTGGTGTAGGAGAAGAATTAATTTGTGTTAGTGAAGATGTGGAATCTTCAAGTGTAGAGTGTTAGTTAGAAGATATAGAAGAAATATCTAATTGGTGTTTATGAAGGATATGTGGAATCTTTAACTGGAGTGGTAGTTAGGAGAAATATCTAATTGAAATTAGTGAATTATATGTGGAAACTTGAAGTAGAGTTATAGTTAGGATATGATGTATAAGAAATATGCAATTGGTCTTAGTGAAGATGTGTAATCTTGAAGTAGAATGGTAGTTAGGATATCATGTAGGAGAAAAACCATCTGATTGAAATTAGTGAACGATATGAAGAACCTTTCAGTAGAGTTGTAGTTAGGATATGATGTATGAGAAATAACCAACTGAATGAAGTTAGTGAAGGATATGTGGAAACTTCCAGTGGAGTGGTAGTCAGGAGATGATGTAGGAGAAATAACTTTCTGAATGAAGTTAGTGAAAGATATGTGGAAACTTCAAGTAGTGATAATTGGGAGATGTAAATATTTTTCCTAATTGTTGTTAGTGAAGATGTGGAATCTTGAAGTAGCGTGGTAGTTAGGATATGATATAGGAGAAATAACCATGTGATTGAAGTTAGTGAAAGATATGTGGAATCTTCAAATAGAGTGGATATGTAGGAGAGATAACCATTTTGTTGAAATTAGTGAAGGATATGTGGAATCTTCAAGTAGTGGTAGTTAGGATATGTAGGAGAAGTATCTAATTTGTGTTATCAAAGGATATGTGGAATCTTCAAGTAGAGTGGTAGATAGGAGATGTAGGAGAAATAACCATACAATTGATGTTATTGAAGGATATGTGGAATCTTTAAGTAGAGTTGTAGTTAAGATATGGTGTAGGAGAAATAACCATCTTTTTGAAGTTAGTGAAGGGTATGTGCAATCTTTTAGTAGAGTGGTAGTTAGGAGATGATTTAATTGACATTAGTGAAGGAGAGGAGGTTGAGCAGTTTTTTTTTTTATTTTTCAGGCTTTTTATCTTAAAATACTTTTCAATTTTCTTGATAATAGGATCATAGTTTATAGAAATTTACTACATATGAATCCTAAATCTTCTTTTCAATACAGAAAACAATAAATTCCAGGAACATTTTATTCAAGAAAACTTATTTCAGTCAAGTTACTTTTGTAATGTGTTGGTAGCTCTCTTTGGATATTTCTTGTAAGTTTCATTATGTAATAACTTCAGAGGTTTAATTATGAATCAAGTTAGAAATCAAGAAATTTCCAACATTGCATGAATTAGATTTTTCAACAGTGGTTTTTCTGAAACTAGGTAAATCCTTGTTGAATATGTATAACGAAGAGCAGAAATATAGTTGCATGTAAAACTAAGATAAGAGAATGAGGTAATGTGGTTGTTTTTTCCATGAATTTTTAGGGAGAAACACCAGGAAATACCAGACAGTTAGCTCCAGATACCTATCCAGTACAACATCCAGCATCTGCTGGACCCCTTTCACTACCTATTCCTCCATCAGCACCTCTGATGTAAGCTTTGATGTGGTATTTCAATACTAGAACCCTGGTTGTTTAAATTGTGGTGAACTGTTGTATCTTTTCATGTATTTGTAATCCAGGTATACCTTGATCTCTCTCTCTCTCTCTCCCATATCTCCAGAAAAAGTATGGTAGCTTTCTCACCGACGTGAGTTTACTGGGTTTTAAAAAAACAAGAAAATTTTGGAAATTTCAGAGTTAAGAAAATGACAAATTTTAAAAAAATGTAATTTTTTAAGGCTGAAACTAGAAACCATTTAGTAAAATTTAGTTTTTTGTAGTTTGGTCAAGTATTTCTACTGTCAAGAGGTATCATTAAGGTACGTCACTGACAACCCTTTTGTCCAGAAATAGTTAAAAGTGTAGTGATAAAAATCAGTATGTGGAGGTTTTCTGTCCTGAAATTAAATATATATTTTTGTCTTGTGATAAATGGAATGTTCTGATGAAGGAGATAAAATGAGTTACCTTGTGAAAAGTATGTACAGTTAGCTTTATATATATGGTTTACATTTTTGTATATCTGTAAAACTTTCGGAAAGGAAGTTACTTGTAGAATTATAGCCCTTGTTCTTGTGACCAGAAGAAAGTTAAGGTAAATTGTTGGTCATTATCAGTTTATTTCTTGGCCTGAACAAGTGTAATTTAAAAATGTATATAAAATAATGTTTGAACAATGAAGTACTCATGCTTTGAAAGTTTTGTTTTTCTTTGTTGTTGTTGTAGGTTTGCCAATATCTGATATTCCAAGCTTTTATTGTTTTAACATTACAGCAATTAATTTACTAATGTTGTGAAATAATTGATTAATTGAAACTGAGTAAATCGACTTGCACTGCACGTTAATCAATTATTTATATTTCATTAACCACTCAATATAGTTGGGGTCTTTGTTATTTGATTTCTCAGCTAATCAGTTATTGTTTCAGTTTAGCATATTATGATCTTAAAAAGTTGTAATCATTACGATACTCTGATTTCTACGGTACCAAACAGATGTGTATCTGTAATGCTGTTTTTGTCTTGTGTTGTCTTTTAGTATATAGGTCTGTCATTAAATCTTTTGAGTATTATAGTATGCATTTCTTTTATTTCAGTGGAACTATTATTCCCTTTCACATTTTCTTGTTCATTTCTAGAGATGAGAAGCAAGAAGAGAAAATAACACCAAAAAACAGCCAACCATTGTGAATGTTCTTCTTTTTACTTATTTAATATCTCAGTATTGAAGTGAATTGGCCTGCCTTTCTTTGATCCAGGTGTTCGACAGTATGGTGGGTGTGTACATCTGTCAACACTGTATGCACAAATGTTTTGCTTGTTGTGTTTAAAAATGCATATTTTTGTGAATTCATTAGTACTTTTGGTAATGCAAAAATGTTTAATTAATACACCACCACGATTTCATCTTCAGAATTGTGGTATTGTTAAATTTCACTTATTTGTTTTAAGTCTATAACTTAAATCTATCTTTTGCAGTTGTATTGGTGACATCAAATTAAAATGTCCTAGAAATCATATTTAGACAGCTGTATGGCATGAAGATAGTGACTCAGTGGTAGGTTTCATGTCTGATAGAAAGTTCTAGATGATTTTCTAGTAATAGTCAATATATATATTTCTACTTTTGTATGAAGCAATGTTCTTTTACCATTAAGTATAGCCTCCTTACTGATGCTAAATGTAACTGTGGAATTAAAAACTTTTAACCACTGTTTCTCAGATGTTTAAAATCATTTACTAAATTTACTAAACTTGTTCTCTGAAGCTGTTTTTTTTTTTTTTCTCAAGGAAGTATTTAAAAATGTCTATAATATAAACAAGGTTTTACCTTTGTAAAATGGTTTTTGTGAGGTGTAATTGGGACTGTATCAACCTTATGTAATCTCAGAATTTGTTTATGATTGCGGAAAGTTTTACAAAAGGAGGAAGAAATCTCTGTCCAGCTAAATATCTTGCATTATGTTCAGGTTTAAATGAGGAATAAATGGTCTCTTAGCTTCACATCTTTCTTTTTGCATCATATTTTATATTAATGGTATGTGGTCTCGTAGAAGAGTCATTACTTTATTGGATGTGTAATAATTTCTTCCTGTATGTTACTTTCTGTAAAATATTTGGAAAATATGAGGCTTAGAGATTGGCATACTGAGATTTGATACTTCATGTCCCATTACTGCCCAAAAATGGGGAAAATTACACAATTCATTTTGGGGCTATGGGTGTATTATTATAAGAGCAACTATCAAAACCTACTTCTTAGTTTGTAGCCCAAGAGATAGTTGTAGATGCTGTTAAATAGCTATCTTCATTTCTATATATCAACATAAGATTACTGCACAACTAACCCTTGAATAGGTTCTGCATCCATGTTGCTTTCTGCCAGGCCACTTTGTGATTTGATGGCTTTATGGAGTAAGTGTTTTGTAAATATTTGATAGTTCATTGTCTGTAGTTTGGATTTTGTTGACAAGTAACGTAAACGAGTTATATTTGTCTTATATTTGTCAGCTCACACTTGTAGAATATATCCCACTCTATTCTTCACTGTCAGTATGTACTGTTTCCTGGTGCTGGAATTAGTTTCTGCAAATCTCACTGAGATGCATTTTATGTCTCTTTCTAAATCTTAATGTGTGTATTTTATCTGGCACATTGTGCATGTTTATTATTCCTGAAAATATAATATCAGAAATTGGCTATTTAGGCAAGTTTTAACAGACTTTTTCAGCATATTAAATATTTTATTCCAGCACCCTAAACTATCTTTTGTTGTAGCATTTAGCTGCAACAGTAACATATCTTTTAATTCTTTGAAGTTTCTGTGGAACCAGGACAAAATTTGTTAACACTAATATAATAAACACTGCTGCTTTGTGCATGTTGTCCTTAAAACCATTTGGTACATTTTAAGTTACCTAGTTGTATTTTATGGAAATACATGTGGGAGAACTGGTTCTTGTGTGGATTCATGATGAGAAAGTTACTTGCATGTTAATTACATCTAAGAACTTAATGTACCTATAATTCTTCTTAAATATTTGAGCCAACTGTGTGAACTGTGTGCATGCTGAACTAGTCGCAGGCATCCATTCACTGTGTTGTTTTCTTAAAACATCTCTTATGTGTTAATAATGTCTTGTAACACAGTGATAGAGCATGGATAACAGTATTAATAGTTGTTTTATGTTTATGAAATGTTGAAATAACTTAAATACTTTGGACAGTAAGTAAGATTTTGACATCATTCACATCTGTGGTTGAACAACACGAAAATGCATGACATCAGCTGTCATTTCTAAGTACTAATTCTATCTGTGTAACATTAAGATCCCATATATTATACATAATTATAATTGTAGAAGAAAGACTGATCTGAGAAGGAAATAAAATGCAGTTACAACTTTAAAAGGTTTGTAAAAAAAAACAACATTGTTTGAATTGGTGTGAGAATAACTTAGAAAATTGGATGTATGGAGTTTAGTCCAACTGAATTAATGTTGCAAATGATGTTTCTCAGGGCTCAGTCTTTGGACCTTTGCTCTTTTTGATTTACATAAATGATGCTGATAAAGGAATGTTCAATAAATTACTTGTATTAAGGTCTTAGGTGTTACTGGCTGTAAAGAGGATTCTGCTCACTTACAGAATGATTTAACATATTTAATGAGTTGGGAAAATACATAGAAGATAGGTTTTAATTATAATAAATACAAGATAATGTGTGAGTTATCATAATTTGTATTGAAATAACCTTAAGAGTATTATAAAAGGGGTCTTGGTGAAATAGTTGATCAGTCTCAAAAGCCCTCTAAGCACTGTACTGTTGCAAATGATAGGGCAAATAGAATTTTAGGTTGTATTTGCAGAAGTCTAAAGAGGATGTAATTTACAGGTCACTGGTCAGGCCACATTTTATGTGTCCATTCTTGGGCACCTTACTATATGAAGGACATTGAATTGTTGGAAAGAGTTCAGAGAAGGGTTATTAAAATGGTGCATCTGATGGAGAGATTGTCATATGAGGAGAGGTTGAAATCTCTTAAACTGTTATCTCAATCAGGTCCCCTCTGATTTCTTTTTGAAGAGGTTTTTGAGGTAGTAAAGATATTTTTTACAAATATTTACCAGTGAGAATAGTAGGACACAAATATAACTTTTGGTACGATAGGAACCATTTTCATCTAAGACCAGTTTTATTTTTCTAACAAGGTGCAGGTTGCCTCCAGATGTTGTAGAACTGGTACATTTGATAAGTAAATGAATAATAATGATTAGCTTTAAGATTTAAAAAAAAAACATTTCTTAACATTCTTAGTTTAGATCCAATGTTGTCCGAAAATGTTTAGTACTTTACAAGTCATTTTAAAACACACATTCCAAATGCAACTATTATTATGAATGTCATCAAATGCATAGTATAGTGTATACACGTATTTTACCAAACTACATTGTTTATAATTAGCTCTTTCTTGCATTCACACCATATCATTACAGTTAATTCTATAGTTGCAAGTACTGTTAATGTACCATGTTAGGCTTATGTGCGTGTAACTTTTAAATATTTAAATACTGTAATACTAATTGCACAATCATTGTTCCTCAACTTTAGTATATTTTGTTTGGTACATTTAGGGTTCATAGAGTGTTCAGAATAAGTGGGGATTTTTTCTAACTATCTTAAAACACAATTGTAAATATTCTTCAGGTTTGTCCATTTGAAAACCTTGATTACTGACTTTCAGCACACCTAGCATAGTGCAAACAGTGACTCATTATTAATATTGTATTACAACTAACACGAAAGCTTAAAGGTATTGCTTATAACCTATATAGTTTATAATGTGCTGTTGTCATAACATAGGAAGTTTTGTTGACAGCATCATTGTAATAAACTTATCATGTATTATAGGTGAATTATATAGCAGCATTTTATATGTGAAATATTTGACTAGCTCATATGTTCTTGTTATGCCATAATGTGTTCCATATATTTTGTACCATTTAAAAGTGCATACTTATTCATGCTTCTAGCCTAAAAAGGCTGTAAAAAAGAAATGATAATGAAAGTAGTTAGGTGTCTCTTATAATGTTTACCTTTACAGAATGAATCCTTGATTGGAAGGTTCAAAATAGTGTCAGCCAGCCAGTAGCATGTTTTCAGTTTCTTAAACAAACAAACAAAAACTTGAAAATATCAGCACAAAATATGACTTTTGGGAGATAAACTACTTTAATAATCCAAGTTGGGCTTTTTATTTTTGCTACCAAGTACATGATATTTTGAAAATTGACTTTTTTTTAATGAAGAAATTTGATTATTAGAATTAGATTTGATTTTAATTAACTGTTTTTGAATGGTAGATATGTGTATAAGTATCATATACATTGTACCTGTATATGTTTTATAAAGTCATACAATTGAATGTATAAACGTTGTAATACACTGAGAATTGAAAATGTTCATAAATATTAAGTTACTTGTGTGACCTGTTTAATTATGTTTGTTGTGGTTCTTAGACGTTGATCATAGTTAAGGTATGAGATTAAAGATGTATATGTTTAAAGCTGATATCAAGTGTATTCATGATTACAATATGAGATTAAAGATGTGTATGTGTTTGGGTGAGATCTGTTAAAAGTATACAGTGTTCATTCATGTTTTCACATTCTTGCCACTCCTCCAGTTAATTTTAACAAGTGACGCCACTTTCAGTTTTGTGCATTTATTATGCAAAACGTTGTTTTTAGTTGCAATTAAAAAGATAAATAAAAACCACAGTAATTTGTAAAAAACATTTTCTTTAGTTAAAGAAGCACTTTAAAAAAGTTGGATTGTTTTTTAAATGTATTTGACGTTAATGCGTTTTAAGTATCGTAATCAATTATTTGAAGGTAAGAAGCGTAATACTAGAAGTTCTGAATATTCTAACGCACTTAATACGTTCATTACTTTCTATATAGATATTTAACCTTATCGCAAAAAATGTTTTTAAAAAAGTAGATTTGTTCTAATTTGTTAGTTTGAAAATAGTCGAGTTTTTTTCATCGCAGGTGGCTCTGCATCAGAGATAACTGGATTGTTTGGTATACAGATTGTGAGGGGGTTGCACAAATTCTGTGGATTTTGATTTTTTTGAAGAAGTGAAAAGTGAGGCTGAATGAAACGACCAGGCTACTGCATCTCAAACATGGATTGTTTCGGTTTTAAGTGAAATGGTTATTAAAGAAGGTCTCACCACTTCTTTAGTAAAGTGGTTGGCTGGTACTTACTGATTCTTAAAGGCACCATAAATCGTGTAATATAATTTTCAAAGCTTTCGATCATTTTATATGCCAGTTTTGTGAGAAATCTTCAAACATGTAATAGTTTGAAAATGTGGCTCATATGAGACTTTTGCAGATATTTCTTCTGTTATTACTACAATTATTTATTTATTTCTCATGATTTTTGCTGTAACGATTTTTACCACGATGTCTTCATTTTCCTTCATTTCTGGCACAACTTGGGTACTAAGTTACAACCTTGTACTCTTCCCCTTCTAGTAAACTGAATTACAACCTTGTACTCTTCCCCTTCTAGTAAACTGAATTACAACCTTGTACTCTTCCCCTTCTAGTAAACTGAATTACAACCTTGTACTCTTCCCCTTCTAGTAAACTGAATTACAACCTTGTACTCTTCCCCTTCTAGTAAACTAAATTACAACCTTGTACTCTTCCCCTTCTAGTAAACAAAATTACAACCTTGTACTCTTTTCCTTCTAGTAAACTGAATTACAACCTTGTACTCTTCCCCTTCTAGTGAACTGAATTACAACCTTGTACTCTTCCCCTTCTAGTGAACTGAATTACAACCTTGTACTCTTCCCTTTCTAGTAAACTGAATTACAACCTTGCATTCTTCTCCTTTTAGTAAATATTTCGACAAAGCTATTATCTAAATAAATTGTTAAAAAATAAATGAACAATAAAATGTTTCTCTTCAGATAATCTCGGTGGCAGCCAAATAGAGCGTGGCTGCTCTGTTTCACAGTATTGATTTTTATATTTTAATATACATGTATATTGAAACTCGTGATGTGGTATATCTTTCCCTCTTGGTCGATTTCCTGAGGGGGCAGTGCGGTAAGTCTAACTTATTCACAAAGTCAAAATCAACGGCTCACTCGTTTGTTATATTTTGAATTTTGCGCAGAGCTACTCGAGGGCTATCTGCGCCAGCCGTCCCTAATTTAGCAGTGTAAGGCTAGAGGAAAGGTAGCTAGTCATCACCACCCACCGCCAACTCTCAGGCTACTTTTTTATCAACGACTTGTGGAATCGATGTCACATTATAACTCCCACACGGCTGAAAGGGCGAACGTGTTTGGTGTAACGAGGATTCGAACCCGTGACCCTCGGATTGCGAGCCGAATGCCTTAACCCCTTGGTCATGCCGAGTCATTCAACGGCTCAGTTTATTGCGTTGGACACAAGATGAGCGATGCGACTTCTATAGAGAACACCTCGCTCTGTTTCTGGCAGGAATCTACATTTGTGAAAACGCCTTCAAACAAGTTAGATGTCTCCTGGTGGGATAACGGTAATTTCACAGATGTTAGACTGCATATAGACTGTTCGTTGTGCTAAAACAAGCAAGTTATTTAATATCCATACGTTTCTAAAAGGGACCAAAAGAATCGGTATATGTTATTATCATAAGGTTGCTTGGTCCAGTGTGTCACACATCGACACAGAAGATACACCACCTTCAAATAACGAAAACCACACACAGTTTAAGCCAATAAAACTTTATTTACCAGGGACTGAAATACAGTTTAATATACACGTGAAAACTAATTTGTAATCATGTTTATTTTGCTAAAAACACAGAGAAAAATGCATTTTCACAATAAAATTATATTGTCATGATGCTGGATGTTACGAAACACCTTTTTAATATGCTTTCATGAGTTTATAAACTGACGTTTGATTTTTCACCGCATAATTTTAGTGTAGCAACAGAATGTATTGTGGCTCTGCTATAACACACACACACACACACACACATCAGAATGTATTGTGTGTGTTATAGCAGAGCCGCATCAGAATGTATTGTGTGTGTGTGTTACAGCAGAGCCGTATTAAAATGTATTGTGGGTGTGAGAGTTACAGGAGAGACGAATCAGAATGTATTTTCTGTGTGTTTTAAAGCAGAGCTGCAGTAGAATGTATTGTCTTTGTATGTGTTACAACAGAGCCGCATCAGAATGTATTGTGTGTGTGTGATACAGGTGACCCGCATTAGAATGTATTGTGTGTGTGTTACAGCTGAGCCGCATTAGAATGTATTGTGTGTGTGTTACAGCTGAGCCGCATTAGAATGTATTGTGTGTTACAGCTGAGCCGCATTAGCTTGTATTGTGTGTGTTAAGGCAGAGCTTTATCAGAATGTAGTGTCTGTGTGTGTTACAGCAGAGCAGCCTCAGAATATATTGTCTGCGTGTAATAGCAGAGCCGCATCAGAATGTATTGTGGTTGTGTGTGTCTTACCGCAGAGCCGTATCAGAAGGTATTTATTCTCTATTTGCGTTACAGCAGAGCAGCATCAGAATGTATTGTCTCTGTGTGTGTCACGGCAGAGCTGCATCTGAATGTATTGTATTTGTGTGTGACAGCAGAGCCGCATCAGAATGAATTGTGTCTGTGTGTATGTTGCAGCAGAGCCGTATTGGAATGTATTGTGTATGTGTGTAACAAGAGAGCGGCATCAGAATGTATTTTGTGTGTGTGTGTGTGTTACTGCAGAGCTGCATCATATAGTATTGTGTATGTGTGTAACAAGAGAGCGGCATCAGAATGTATTGTTTGTGTGTGTGTTACAGCAGAGCAGCATTAGAATGTATTGTCTATGTGTTTGTGTGTGTTGCAGCAAAGCCGCATAAGAATATATTGTCTCTGGGTGTTACAGTAGAGCCGCATCAGAATGTGTTGTCTGTGTGTGTGTGTGTGTGTGTGTTACAGCATAGCCGTGTTACAATGTATTGTGTGTGTGTTACAGCAGAGCAGCATTAGAATGTATTGTGTATCTATGTGTGTTTTTGCAGAGCAGCATCAGAATGTATTGTGTGTCTGTTACAGCAGAGCCACATTAGAATGTATTGTGTATCTATGTGTGTTTTTGCAGAGCAGCATCAGAATGTATTGTGTCTGTTACAGCAGAGCCACATTAGAATGTATTGTCTGTGTGGGTGTGTTACAGCAGAGCCGCATTAGAATGTATTGTGTCCTATAGCAGAGCTGTATCAGACAGTATTGTGTCTGTGTGTGTGTTACAGAAGAGCTGTATGAGATAGGATTGTGTCGGTTTGTGTGTTACAGCAGAACCGCATCACAATGCATTGTGTCTGTGTTTGGGTGTGTTACAGCAGAGCTGCATCAAAATGTATTGTGTCTGTGTGTGTTACAGCAGAGCCGCATCAGAATGTAATGTCTGTATGTGTGTTTTACAGAAGAGCCGCATCAGAATGTAATGTCTGTATGTGTGTTTTACAGAAGAGCCGCGTCAGAATGTATTGTCTATGTGTTTGTGTGTGTTGCAGCAAAGCCGCATAAGAATATATTGTCTCTGGGTGTTACAGTAGAGCCGCATCAGAATGTGTTGTCTGTGTGTGTGTGTGTTACAGCATAGCCGTGTTACAATGTATTGTGTGTGTGTTACAGCGGAGCTGCATCAGAATGTATTGTCTGTGTGTGTGTGTGTGTGTGTGTTATAGTAGAGCCACATCAAAATGTATTGTGTGTTTGTGTTACAGCAGAGCCGCATCAGAATGAATTGGGTGTGTGTGTGTATGTTACAGCTGAGAGCCATCAGAATGTATTGTCTGTGTGTTACACCAGACCCGCATCTGAATGTACTGTGTGTTTTACAGTAGAGCCGCATCAGATACTACTGTCTGTGTGTGTTGTAGTAGAGCCGCATTGGAATGTTTTGTTTGTGTGTATGTGTTACAGCAGAACCGCATCAGAATGTATTGTGTCTGTGTCTGTTACAGCAGTGCCGCATCAGAATGTATTGTCTGTGTGTGTGTTTTACAGCCGAACCGCATCAGAATGTATTGTCTGTGTGTGTGTTACAGCAGAGCTGCATCAGAATGTATTTGTCTCCGTGTGCATCACAGTAAAGCCGCATCAGAATGTATTGCGTCTGTGTGTGTGCTACAGGAGAGGAGCATCTGAATGTATTGTCTGTATGTGTGTTACATCAGAGCCGCATCAGAATGTATTGTGTTTATGTGTTTTTCAGCTAAGCCGTATTGGAATGTATTGTGTGTGTGTGTGTGTGTGTGTGTAACAGCAGAGCTGCATCAGAAGTTATTGTCTGTGTGTGTGTGTTACAGCATAGTCCATCAGAAGGTATTGTGTGTTTGTTTGTTACATGAGAGCCGCATCAGAATATTTTGTGTTTGTGTTACAGCGGAGGTGCATCAGAATGTATTTTCTCTCTCTGTGTGTTACAGTAGAGCAGCATCAGAATGTATTGTTTGTGCATGTGTTACAGCAGAGCTACATCAGAATGTATTGTCTCTCTGAGTGACAGCAGAGCCACATCAGAATGTATTGTGTTTCTGTGTGTGTTACAGTAGAACCGCATCAGAATGTATTGTGTCTCTGTGTGTTACAGTAGAACCGCATCAGAATGTATTGTGTCTGTGTGTGTTACAGTAGAACCGCATCAGAATGTATTGTCTCTGTGTGTGTTACAGCAGAGCCGCAACAGAATGTATTGTGTGTGTGTGTGTGTGTGACAGCAGAGCCTCATCAGAATGTATTTTCTTTGCCTGTGTGTTACAGCAGAGCCGCATCAAAATGTATTGTCTGTGTTTTGTTCTATCGCAGACCCACGTGAGAATGTATTGTTTTTGTGTGTTTTACAGCACAGTCACGTGAGAATGTGTTGTCTTTGTTTGTGTATTATATAACAGAGCCGCGTCATCAGAATGTATTGTGTGTGTTTCAGCAGAACCGCATCAGAATGTATTTTGTCTCTGTGTGTGCTACATTAAAGCCCAATCAGAATGTATTCCATCTGTGTATGTGTGTGTGTGTGTTACAGGTGAGCCGCATCAGAATCTATTGTGTCTGTGTGTGTTTGTTACAGCAGAGCCACATCAGAATGTCTTGTCTGTGTGTGTTACAGCAAAGTCACATCAGAATGTGTTGTCTGTGTGTTTTATAGTAGAGCCGCAACAGATTTTATTGTCTTTGTGTGTGTTACAGCAGAGCCGCATCAGAATGTATTGTGTGTTACAGCAGAGCTGCATCAGAATGTATTTTCTGTGTGTGTTACAGCAGAGTCGCATCAGAATGTATTGTGTGTGTGTGTGTGTGTGTGTGTTACAGCTGAGACCCATCAGAATGTATTGTGTGTGTGTGTGTGTTACAGCTGAGACCCATCAGAATGTATTGTGTGTGTGTGTGTGTGTGTTACAGCTGAGACCCATCAGAATGTATTGTGTGTGTTTTACAATAGAGCCGCATTGGAATGTATTGTGTCTGTGTCTGTTACAGCAGTGCCGCATCAGAATGTATTATCTGTGCGTGTTTTTTACAGCAGATGCGTCAGAATGTATTTTCTGTGTTGTTTTTTTTCAACATAGCCGCGTCAGAATGTATTGTGTGTGTTACGTCAGAGTCGCATCAGAATGTATTGTGTCTGTGTGTGTGTTACAGCAGAGCCGCATCAGAATGTATTGTGTCAAATTGTTTTAATGTAATGATAAAAAAGTTAATTAAATTCTTCACTTAAAAAAATTATATTCAGTTATCTGATAAAGTGGCGAAACGTTTTAAATATGAGATTTCAGTTATTGTTATTTTCGTGAAAGTTAATAAAAAAACATTTTCTTTTTAAGTTATAAAAAAAATCTTAGCTCAATGAGAACACTATGCGTTTTTGGTAAAATGGAGATTTTTACTATGCAGAATATCTGACATTTAATCCATGCGATTGGCACCATGCAGACAGCCTATTTACCCTGAAACAACTTGTACAAGTTATATGTTTAAAAACAGCTGGTATTAGTAGAGAAAGCACTAGGAGAGGAGCGAACAACGTTTCCACCTCCTTCTTCTACCCATACCAGCTGTTTTCAAACATGTAATTTCTCTACAAGTGGGTTTTCTCGTTATCACGGATTATTTTTGTACAGGTTAACTTTGTTGTATCTCTCACACATTATATTAAAATAGAAAATCCTAGGTTGTGTCTTAATGTTGAACACTTTTACACCTTTGTATGTACGATATTATGATGAATTTTTCATCGATTTTGTTTTTCAATTACTTATTTCTAGTAATGTTATTAACAACCTACCTTTGTTACAGTTAATAGTTTTTTATTTTGAAGAACACGTGTAAATGTTTAAAATATTCTCCACATCAAGGTTATGAGAACAAATCTTTCGAAAATAAAAGAATGATATTTTAGTTTAAATAACAAATAAATAATGTCTACATTGCTTGTTGAAAGTTATTTTGAGAAAAATTCGAAGAACCTACTAATTAATTCACCAGATACATTGTTTTAAGTTTCCTTGAATCGAGATTTTCCGACACTATATAATGCTGTTAATACTTTCGTAGGATTAATTGAAAGAGGAGGTTAGAAGTTCTGCGCTGACTATGGGTGACAGTTTCTTGTTGTTGAACACACACCTTTATGTATAAAACGCACATCAAGAAACACCAGGTTTAATCTTCATACTAGCCAGAATTTTTTTCTGATGCATTTTCTCAGTTTCTCAATTTTTATCATCGTAAATATCACAAAATGATCTTGTACGACAAGAAATTTGATGATGTGAGGCATTTTTCGCGAGGATTTGATCTCTGATTGAAAGAAAGCTTTAGCATATAGACAGAAACATTGGCGTGGTGGGTAGAGCACAAATAGCCCATTGTGTAGCTTTGTGCTTAATTCAAAACAACAACAACAGAAACATTGAAAAAAAAAACGGTTAATTTTCTTTCCAAAACTTTACCGAAGTTCACACTAAAAGAAGATCACATAATGTGTTTTACTCTCTGGATGACTGATTGACATTTTGTAATAAAATTAAATATATGTATTAGTGTGTGTAGGCTAAATTTATATTCTATGATAAAGTGAAAACTGAAATCAAAGTTACAAATTAGTAGCTTAAGGAAAATCCAACAAAAAGGAACAAAGTTCTTTAATGGTGTGAATGCAAAAGTTATTAAAGTGCATACTGTAAAGATTACGTTATCATTGGAGTGAAAGACATGATAGTATCTTTAATCTCTGTTACACTTAGTCTAAATCTGCGACTGGAAGGTTTGTTCTGCGTAATAAATGAATTTGTATCACACTATAGTTACGTATAGGGGGCGCACACAAATTGTTGTTGTTGTTTAGAATTAAGCACAAAGCTGCACAATGGGCTATCTGTGCTCTGCCCACCACGGGTATCGAAACCCGGATTTTAGCGTGTAAGTCCGCAGACATACCGCTGAGCCACTGGGGGGCACACACAAATTAGCAATTACAGTATCTTCCGTACATCAACGTTTGAAAAACACAAAATTTTACTGATATTACAACTATCCCTTTACAAATCAATGAGATAACAAGTCTCATCTTTTTTATCAGCTGAATGTAATTATTAACTCTATAACAACTTTTTCGTAACATAACTTTTACTGGTTTTTCAGACTCATTGGGATGTTAATTAATTTTAAATCTTTCGCAACCAATCATTTCGAATTTCCAGAAAACAGTTAAAATTTGGAAATGTTATAAAATATAATAATGTTTATATTCGATTAATTTATTGTATATTTCACAAAAAGACTGGCCTTACAAACCATATATCATTGAATTAAGCGTGAAATTACGTTACGAAATACTCCCCAGTCCCTGGAAAAGGAATAAGGGGTTATGAGCTGTCAAATATTACTGTTAATCGTGATATCAAATTTGGTTGTTTGCCACTATATTTAAAAAAAGTACGATCCAGCGGTTAGCATGTTGGAGTGCGGACCATTGTTTTATTGTTATATTAATATTTGGATTTTAAACTGGTGAATTTCTCGAGGTATTACCAGGATTGTGGGCTAAAATATCGGTAAAAATGAGAATATCCAAGTGCCTTCTAAAACATGTCATAAATTAGAACAGTATAGCCATGTTTAATACTGGGTTATTTTTCATACATCTGATCAATTTAGTTACCCTGCTTTGATTTCAAGTTAGTTTTAGCTACAAAACCGTTTTTATCTGTCAAATAAAAATCTGCCTTAAATATCTTCCTCCAGCGTAAGTGGTTGCATTATATTATATTATAAATATAATTCTTATAATGAGGTTATCAACCATAAAACTGCAATTAGACTTTAGTTTCCATATATTTTTGTAAAACGAGCTGAAATAATGCAAACCTACATGGGCCTATTAATATAGTTTGTTTCTAGAATATTCATGAGGGAAGGTGTGTTAACATTACTACATGTCAGCGTGCGTGAACATATACAACGTTCTGGAGATTTTAATAGAACCCGAAAGAAAACTTCAACAAACATATTTTCTGTAGCAGATAACAGGTGCATTCAGAATATAATATCATGACGTCAACAGCACAATTCTTCATGGCTTATAATTTTCTCGACGTTCGACTATTTTTTTTAATATAATCTTTATAATTAGTTCTTAGCATTACAGAATATTACATGAAATGTAAAAATGCCCTCGCCAGTAAAACGTAAATGCAGTACAGTAACCAACATCAATATAGTTGTATGTTTCTATCCGAAATGGGCCTGGCATTGCCTTGCGCGTTAAGGCGTGTGCTTCGTAATCTGAGGGTCGCGCGTTCGCGCCCGAGTAGCGCCAAACATGCTCGCCCTCCCAGGCGTGTGGGGGCGTTATAATGTGACGGTCGATCCCACTTTTCGTTGGTAAAAGAGTTGGCGGTGGGTGGTGATGACTACTTGCCTTCCCTCTAGTCTTACACTGCTAAATTAGGGACGGCTATCACAGATAGCCCTCGAGTAGCTTTGTGTGAAATTCCAAAAACAAGCAAACTATCCGAAATGTTCATGGAATATTTTTATAAGAATCATGTGAAACATCATAAATCAACCACTGTTGCTATGAATGCTTCAGTTCTCTAAACACTAATTATAGAATTAAAAGGCCTAAGTTTTGTCTAATAAATATCATTGTAGTATTTGGAAATTATAGGTCTAACATAGGCGCAAAGTCTCTATTCCTGCTACATTGGGAGCTATTTGATTTAAACAACATTTTGTGCTAAACAACTTAAGGTAATTTTTATATTATCCGTAAAAAAATTGCATTTGTCATACACTAATTGGTTTCGAGGCATTGTTTTTCTTTTGCTTTTTGAATTTCGCACAAAGCTACTCGAGGGCTATCTGCACTATTCGTCTCTAATTTTGCAGTGTAAGACTAGTCATCACCACTTACCGCCAACTCTTGGGCTACTCTTTTACCAACGAATAGTGGGATTTATGGTGACATTATAACGCCCCCGCAGCTGAAAGAGTGAGTATATTTGATATGAGGGGGATTCGAACCCGCGACCCTCAGATTACGAGTCGAGTGCCTTAACTACCTTTTTGTCATTGAAAGAGCGAGCATTGTGAACAACAGTGTTTTGGTTTAAAATGTACTTTCAAAACGGCTAGTATGGGTGTTAGCACTATAATTAGGTCATCAAGTTAACCCCCCTTTTTCTCTATTTTAATAAAAAGTTTTAACACTCGCACCAGCTATCTTGAGGTACATATTTACTTCAAGTTAGTTTCTCGTCATCACGGACTCTTTGGGTTAGTCTAAGAAAGCACCTATAAACGTGAATGAAATAACGATCTATGGCTCCAGAACCTAATGTTGTTAGATCATTATTTCGCTATTATGGTTCTTCAGGAGCTATCGACATTTTGCACGTTCACTGATCCAGTTAAATCTCTGACATAATTCCATAATAAACACCAGTTTGCGTTAAACAGTGTTAAGAATGACAATAAATTCATTATCAGAACAGAAATATTGAAATCATTTAATAAAAGGGATAAAAATGTAAATCTTGGATTAATTATTACTATTAAGTATCCGTCTATTATAATATAAAAATAAAACGTGGCTATCACTGTGGTATGATTTTGTTACTACTATTCTACATTACGTTTTTTTCTGAGCCCAACAAAGACGGGTGGTTAGGACACTCAACTAGCAATCTGTGGATCGCGAGTTGGAGTCCTCGTTACATGGTCGCCCTTTCATCCGTAAGGGTTTTATCATGTGACGGTTAGTCTCTATCCCTTGGTAAAAAAGTCTTACACTGATAAGTTAGAGATGGCCAGCACAGATAGATAGCTTTGCGCGAAATTTATAATAAATAATCATGTTTTTAAAGACACTCTAGTTTATTTTCACAAAAAAAGAAAGAAAAAATTACACTGTTACTAAATTTTAAGTAGCAATCCTTGTTACACTGTTGTAGCATTACGCACAGTATGTTACACCTAGTCCACTGTTCTCAGTTTTGGTTAAGAATCTCTTTTATTGTCATATCCGTTAACACATATTTACACTAGCTTCACTTATATATGTTCGTTCTATTAGTCCATATTTGTACATACAAAACTCTGCACGGACATGTAGATATGTGATCTCACTTTATTGCTATGACTATTGTTATATAGAAAACTGTCTAACATATTTATGTGTCCCAACATTCATTCTGAATTTGAAATATAAAACACATGTAACCATCTCAGTATGACAAAAGTATCGAACCAGTGGTGAGTACACCAAATCCATAATACTGTTAACAACGTAAATACTCACTATCTGCGGATGTATTAGTTAGGGGATACTCGTTCAGGAAGGGTGCGGAATGTTCTGTGGGAAGGGGAATGGCGCTTTATGCTGAGCAGCTTTGGGACCCCGTGTGTAACTGATATATTTAAGGACGAAGATCATTTAACTGTAAACTTCCTATTCATGTAAAAACGTTACAAGGATTAGAAAGCGGCACGCAGCTTACAGCCTGTATCTCAATATATTTTAAAAATTAAAATGCAGTAAAGAAAAAACTGACTCAGTTGTTTTGTTAATTATGATTAAATTAATTATACTTATTGTTTGTTCTTTACGTTTTACAAAACTAAATATATGGACCATATTAAAAATGGATACAAGTTTTCTTTTCTATAAAACATTTTTTTTATAAAATATCAACGATACATATCAGTTAATAGCCTTTTCATTAGTACTCAGTATTACACACACACATATATATACAACAAGTGTTTTGTATATCTTGTCACTTAGAGGTTTACACTTAATTAGAAAGTGTATAATAACAATATTTTTTCCATGCTATGTTTGTGTTTCGCCCAATAAACGGAGTTACAACAGACACATCAGCGGTCGTAACACGGTTTATATAAGCTATTTGTTACAAAAACAGATATATTTAATGGACCTAGCACTAATCTTTAACTATCAGTAAATCAATTAAAGTCATGGTTCGCCAGCTTGAAAAAGAAAGCCATACCACAACAAGTTTTAATAACAGTTGATCACCTTTTATTTAAATAATTTATTATCACAATAACAAACGTACAATTCGATTTTAGTTAAAGGTAGAGAGTTTTCTAAATTATTACACGATTAAAAAGTGATTTAAGTTGCTTTTATTTCCAGATAAAAGTTTGTTTGTTTGTTTGTTTTTGAATTTCGAACAAAGCTACACGAGGGCTATCTGTGCTAGCCGTCTCTAATTTAGCAGTGTAAGACTAGAGGGAAGACAACTAGTCATCACCACCCACCGCCAATTCTTGGGCTGCTCTTTTACCAACGAATAGTGGGATTGACCGTAACATTATAAAGCCTCCACGGCTGGGAGGGCGAGCATGTTTGGCGCGACACAGATGCGAACTCCCGACCCTCATATTACGAGTCGCACGCACGCCTAAACGCACTTGGGCTTGCCGGGCCCAGTAATATAGTAATGTGATACTAAAATATTCAGTAATATAGTTGTGTGAAATAAAAACATTTAGTAACATAATTATGTGACACCATATCATTCATTAATATGGTTATGTGACACCAAAACGTTCAATAATATAGTCATGTTATACTGAAACATTCAGCAATATAGTTGTGTGATATTAAAACATTCAATAATATAGTTATGTGATACCAAAACATTTAATAATATAGTAATGCGATACCAAAACATTCATTAATATAGTTATGCGACACTAAAATATTCAATAAAATATTTGTGTGACACTAAAACATTCATCAATATTGTTATGTGATATTAAAACATTTAATAATATAGTTATGTGATATTAAAACATTCAATAATATAGTTATGTGATAGTAAAACATTCAATAATATAATTATGAGACACTAAAACATTCAATAATATAGTGATGCGACAGTAAGACATTAAATAACACACAGACCTGACCCTAAAACATTCAGCAATATTGATATGGGACATTAATATATTCATTAATACAGTTATGTGGTAGTAAAACATTGAGTTGTATTGTTATCTGATACTAAGACATCCAGTAGTACAGTTATGTGATACCAAAACATTCATTAATATAGTTATGTACACCAAAATATTCAATAATATAATCATGTGATACTATAACATTCAACAATATAGTTATGGGACAGTGAAACATTCAATAATATAGTTAGGTGACACTAAGACATTCAGTAATATAGTTGTGTGAGACTGAAATATTCAGCAATGTTGTTATGTGACAGTAAAACACTCAATAATAGAGTTATGTGGTAGTTAAACATTCAGCAATGCAGTTTTGTGATATTAAAACATTCAGTAATATAGTTATTTGATATTAAAACATTTAATAATATAGTCATTTGACACCAAAACATTCAACAATATAGTTATGTGATACTGAAGCATTTAGTAATATTGTTATATAATACTAAAACAATCATTAATAGTTATGGGACACTAAAATATTAAGTAATATAGTTATGTAATACCAAAACATTCATTAATATATTTATATAACATCAAAACATTCAATAATATAGATATGTGAGACTAAAACATTCAATAATATAGTTACGTGAGACTAAAACATTCAAGAATAAAGTTATGTGATGCTAAAACATTCAACAATATTCTTATGTCATACTAAAACTTTCATTAATAGATATGGGATACGAAAACATTCCATAATGTAGACATGTGTTCCAAAAACATTCAGCAATATAATTATGTGATCGTAAAACATAAAATAATATAGTTATGTGATACCAAAACATTCAGAAATATTGTTATATGATACTGAAACATTCAATAATATAATTATGTGGAAGTAAAACATTCAGCAATAGAGTGATGTGATACTGAAACATTTAGTATAATAGTTATGTGATATTAAAATATTCAACAGTATGGTTATGTTATACTAAAGCATCCAGTAATATCATTATGTGATACCAAAATATTCATTAATATTGTTATGTAATCCTAAAAATTCAATAATATAGTTATGTGATACTAAAACATTCATTGATATAGTCATGTGACACTAAAATATTCAATAATACAGTTATGCATGGCTAAAACATTCAGAAATAAAGTTATGTAAGATTGAGACATTCAATAATATAGTTATTGGTACTAAAACATTCATTAATATAGATAAGTGACACTAAAAATTTAGTAATATAGTTATATAATACTAAAACACTCATTAATAGTTATGTGATAGTAAAACATTCAATAATATTGTTGTGTGAGACTGAAAAATTTAGTAATATAGTTATGTGATACCAAAATATTCAGTAATATAGTTAGGTGATACTAAAATATTCAGTAATATAATTATGTGGAAGTAAAACATTCAGTAATATAGCTATGTTTTAATAAAACAATAAATAATAAAATTACATGCCACTGAAACATAAAGCAATGTGTTTTTATGACACTAAAACATTCAATAACATAGTTATATTGCAGTAAAACATTGAGCAATACAATTATACAATACTAAATCATTCAGGAATATTGTTATCTGTTATCACAATATTCAATAATGTAGTTATGTGACACCATAATATTTAATAATATAGTTATGTGACAAGAAAACATTGAGCAATATTGTTATGTAATACTAAAACACTCATTAATAGTTATGGCATACAAAAACATTCAATAATATAAGCATGCGATACTAAAACATTCAGCAATATAGTTATGTGATAGTAGAGCATTAAATAATATAGTTATGTGATACTAAAGCATTTAGTAATATACTTATGTGATACTAAAACACTCAAACACTCATTAATAGTTATGTAACACTGAAAAATTCAGAAATGTAATTATGGCATTCAAAAACATTCAATAATATAAACATGTGATGCCACAACATTCAGCAATATAGTTATGGCATAAAAAACATTCAATATATGGTTATGTGATACAAAAACACCATGAAATGTAGTCATATGATACTAAAACATTCATTAATATAGTAATAGGGCACTAAAATATTCAATAATACAGTTATGTGAAGCTAAAACTTTCAGAAATAAAATTATGTGAGATCAAAACATTCAATAATATCATTATGTGATACTAAAACATTCAATAATATAGACAAGTGACATTAAAGAATTTAGTAATATAGTTATATAATACTAAAACGCACATTAATAGTTATGTGATAGTAAAACACTCAGCAATATAATTGTGATACTAAAACACTCATTAATAGTTATGGCATACAAAAACATTCAATAATATCATCATGTAACAGTAAAACAATCAGCTATATAATTATCTCACACAAAAACATTGAATAATATAGTTATGTGATGCAAAAACATTTAGAAATATAGTTATATGATACTAAAACACTCAATAATATACTTATATGGTTGTAAAACATTCAATAATATAACAATCAGTGATGTCGAGAAACCCACTTGTTGAGAACTTTATATGCAAAAACGGCTCGTTTGGGTACAGAAAATATTTTAAATAGAATCAACTTAATCATAAAGCCTTAATGGCCAGTTTCGATGTTATATCCCTCTTTACAGAAGTTCCAACAATAGAAGCTTGCAAGGTAGCCTTAGAACTCTATATCCGAGACCCTAACCCAATTATAGACATTCCCAGTAACCAGTTAGCAACCCTCATAGAATTCACCACAATAAAGACAAACTTCATGTTTAACAACCCAAACTATATACAAACAAATGGCCTAAGCATGGGCAACCCAGTATCACCAGTTCTAGCCAATATTTTTATGACACAAATTGAAACACAAGCAATTAATACAGCATTACATCCACAACTATACTAGTACAAATATATAGATGACACGGTTGCGGGATTCAAATCTACAGAACACATACTTAATTTTTTCACTCACATTAACTCTCTACATCCCAACATTAACTTCACATGTGAACAGGAAGAAAGCAGTCAAATATCATTTCTTAACCTCAAAATTATAAAAACCGACACACAATTCAAAACAGAAATCCACCGAAAAATCACCCATACTGGACTATACATTCCTTGGGACTCAGCACATGAAACAAAACAAAAACTCAACATACTAAGAAACCAGATAAACACAGCCATAAAACTATGCTCACCAGATAAAATTAACGATGAATTAGACAAAATAAAACAATACTTCATCAACATCAATAAGTTTCCTCCACAAACCGTAGAAAACATTATACGCACACACCTAGACAGAAAGCAAAATCAACCAACAAAAGTAAATATATCTCACGAATCAAAAAATCACGAAACCATATACTGCTGTATACCATATATTCTTGACATCAGCAAACAAATAACCAACATTTGGGAAAAACTAGTAACAAAATATAACATTCCAGTTAATACTAAATTTATTCAAAAACCAGGCACAAAACTAAGGTCTATACTATGTAAGAACTACACTGACAAACACCACACCAACATTATCTATAAAATACAATGTGATAACTGCCACGACTTCTATATTGGAGAAACAAGTAGAAAAATGGAAACCAGATTCAAAGAATATAAAAAGTCACCTTCACACGTTTTCGAACACTGCAAGTCAAATGGACACAACATAACCATTGAAAACACTAAAATACTAAATAAAGAAACAAACATAAACAAACGCAAAATTAAAGAAGCCTTACTTATACAACAACTTAAACCCAAAATAAACCAATATAAAGGAACGCCATTATACCTATATTAATATTATAGATAAAATTATATATTCAAACATCTAACCCCGCCCTCTACATTGCGACACTCAGTTACACAACCCCTTCCAAACATGTTGTCAGCTTCCGGTCGTTACCTCTTTCTTTGTGAACCTGACGATGACCGAAGAAGGTCGAAACATTGTTTGCTCTTCTATTTAAAATATTTTCTGAACCCAAACGACCCGTTTTTGCATATAAAATTCAATAATATAGCTTGGTGGCAGTAAAAATTTGAATAATACAGTTACCTGACACTAAAACATTCAGAAATATTGTTATGTGACAATAAAATATTCAATAATACAGTTATATAGTTGTAAAACATCAGGAATATCGTTATGTGACACTAAAATGTTCAGTAATATTGTTATATGATACTAAAATATTCAATAATAAAGTCATGTGATACTAAAACATTCAACAGTATAGTTATGTGATACCAAAACATTCAGTAATATCATTAAGTGATACTAAAATACTCAGTAATATAGTTATGTGGTTGCAAAACATTTAATAATATAATTATGTGGTAGTTAAACATTCGATAATATAGTAATGTGATAGTAAATTATTTGGTAATATAGTTATGTGATTCTAAAACGTTCAGTAACATTGTTATGTGATACTAAAGCATTTAGTAATGTAGTTATGCAATACTAAAACACTCATTAATAGTTATGGGATACAAGAACCTTCAAAAATATAGTCGTGGGATACTAAAACATTCAAGAATATAGTTATATGATACTAAAACATTCAATAATACAGTTATGTGACACTAAAATATTCAATAATAAACTTATATGATACTAAAACATTCAGCAATATCGATATGTGAGACTAAAACATTTAATAATTTAATTATGTGATACTAAAGCATTTAGTAATATAGTTATATAATACTAAAACACTCATTGATAGTTATGGCATACAAAAATATTCAATAATACAGGCAGGTGATAGCAAAACATTCGGAAATATAGTTATGTGCTACTAAAACATTCAATAATATAGTTATGTGGAAGTAAAACATTTAGTAATATAGTTATGTGTTAATAAAACAATAAATAATAAAATTACATGTCACTAAAACATAAAGCAATGTGTTTTTGTGACACTAAAACATTCAATAATATAGTTATGTTCCAGTTAAACATTGAGCAATACAGTTATGTGATACTAAATCATTCAGGAATATTGTTATCTGATATCACAATATTCAGTAATGTAGTTATGTGACACCATAATATTTAATAATATAGTTATGTGGAAGTAAAACATTCAATAATATAGCTATGTGTTAATAAAACATTAAATAATAAAATTAGGTGTCACTGACACTTTGAGCAATATAGTTATGGAATAATAAAATATTTTATATATAGTTATGTGATAGAAAAACACCCAGAAATATAGTTATGTGATTCTTAAACATTCAATAATATAGCTAGATGATAGTAAAAGATTAAATAATACAGTTACCAGACACTAAATCATTCAGCAATATTGTTATGTGATACTAAAACATTCAATAGTATGGTTATGTGATACTAAACATTTAGTAATTTAATTATGCAATACTAAAACACTCATTAATAGTTATGAGATACAAAACTTTCAATAATATAGTTATGTTGTAGTAAAACATTCAGCAATACTGTTATGTGATACTAAATCATTCAGTAATATTGTTATGTGATACCAAAACATTTAATAATACACTTATGTGACACTAAAACATTTAATATTATAGTTATGTGACACTAAAACATTTAATATTATAGTTATGTGACACTAAAACATTGAGTAATATTGTTATATAATACTAAAACACTCATTAATAGTTATGGCATACAAAAACATTGAATAATATAATCATGTGATACCAAAACATTCAGCAATATATTATGTGATAGTAGAACATTGAATAATACAGTTATGTGATACAAAAACATTCAAAAATACAATTATGTGACAGTGAAACATTCAATAATATAGTTATGTTGTAGTGAAACATTCAGCAATATAGTTATGTGATACAAAAACATTCAAAAATACAATTATGTGACAGTGAAACATTCAATAATATAGTTATGTTGTAGTGAAACATTCAGCAATATAGTTATGTGATACAAAAACATTCAGTAATATTGTTATATGATACTAAAACATTCAGCAATATTGTTATGTGAGACTAAAATATTCAATAATGTAGTTTTTTGATACTAAAACATTTAGTGATTACGTTAGTGATATAATAGTAAAACACTCATTAATAGTTATGGAATGAAAAAACATTCGATAATACAGTCAGGTGGTACCAAAACATTGAGCAGTATAGTTATATGATAGTAAAGTATTTAATCATATAGTTATGTGACACTAAAACACTCAATAATATAGTTATGTGGCAGTAAAACATTCAGCAATACAGTTATGTGATACTAAAGCATTCAGTAATATTATTATACGATACTAATACATTCAATAATACAGTAATGTGATAATAAAACATTCAACAGTATAGTCATGTGACACCAAAAAATTCAGTAATATAGTTAGTTGGTATTAAAACATTCAATAATACAGTTATGTGATGCTAAATCGTTCAGTAATATTGTTTTCGGATACAAAAGCGTTTAATAATTTAGTTATGTGATACTAAAACATTCAATAATATTGTTATATGATACTAAAACATTCAATAATATTGTTATATGATACTAAAGCATCTAATATTATAGTTGTGCGATACTAAAACACTCATTAATAGTTATGAAATACAAAAACATTCTATAATATCGTCATGTGATACTAGAACATTCAGCAATATAGTTACGTGATACTGAAACATTCAATAATATCATCATGTGATACTAAAATAGTCAGTAATATAGGTATGGGGTACTAAAACGTTCAATATAAATGTTAAGTCATACTAAATCGTTCAATAACATAGTTATGTAATACTAAAGCATTTAGTATTATAGTTGTGCGATACTGAATCACTCATTTATTGTTATGGGATACAAAAACATTCAATAATATAGTGATATGACACTAAAACATTTTTGAATAAATTGTTATGATACTAAAACATTCACAATATAGTTATGTGATATTGAAATATTCAATAATACAATTATGTGATATTATAATACTCATCAATACAGTTATGATACCAAATCATTCTGTAGTATTGTTATGTAATACTAAAACATTCAGTTGTATTATTATGTGATACTAAAACATTCAATGATATATTTGTGTGATACTAAAACACTCATTAATAGTTATGGGATTCTAAAACAGTCAATAACGTAGTTATATGATACTAAAACATTCAGTAATATCGTTATGTGATGGTAAAACATTAAGTAATATAGTTATGTGATATACAAAAGTTTGTTGGAGACGATAGTTGTATTGTTATATAACATTGCAGAGACGATAGTTTTATTATTATATAATCTTACCTTGCACGATATCAGGAGTTGAAACAGTATTTCTTTTCTTGTTTTTTGATTCACGTGACCAACCCGTACCTCGAGACAGATATTTCATTGGACAATACTTTGGAAGGGTCATAACAACATGAGGGTCTTTGGGTATTCAGTTTTAGTTCTCGGCTCTATGGGGATCGTTTTGAAGACATAAGGTTCCCCATCAACTTTTGCATTCTTTTTCAGTCTTGGATCCTTGCTTTCTGACTGCTGTAAGCCGTTTGTACTGTTACCATAACAACATTTAATCCAGAAGTATCATATTGTGACAGGTACGTCAAACTAAACAGAGCGCGCCCCCTAGAAAAATTATCAATCCAGTAAAGTCTCCGAAATTTATTAAAATTATGCCAGCAATAAAACAGAAGGACCATATTCATTATCCAAACTCTGATGACCGCTCTTTTGGAACAGTTTAATGTAGGAGATCCACTTGACTGGGTATTCTCTTCTGTTCTCTTATTCATTTTCAGTTTATTATTTTATCCAGCAGTAGTCACCTGATGCTAACCTCGTGGCTGAAACTACATGTGAACGTTTTCCTTCCTCTTTTGGTGGATCCAAAATCTGCAAAAAATAGTACAGTGTTGGATGTCATTTGTATACACATGAATTTGAAAAGACAAAATAATTTATTTAATTTCCTTTTGGTCTGGTTCTTAGGGTTTTGAATCCCCTTCACCGAACATGCTCGCTCCCTTAATGTATTATAATTTTATGGTCAATCCCACTATTCGTCGGTGTAAGAGTAGCCTAAAAGTTGGCGGTAGGTGGTGTTGACTAGCTGCTTTAACTCTATCTCTACTAGATTATTGACAGCTAGTATAAATAACTCTAGATTAGTTTTGCGCGAAATTAAAAACATACCATTGAAAACTCCCTGGCGACGAGGGTAAAACAATTTGTCTTATTGGTCAACCTTCTCTGAACATTTTGCATTTGGCAAAAATCGTTAAACGATATCTATCACTTAGAAAACTTATTAATAAGATGCTTCCACGAAATCAAAATAGTTACAAAATATAATATTTCATTTGAAGCGATACTTGAACTCACCATATACTGAGATGTTACCTTTACTTCAGAACCTGTATTGGCTCTAGTCCTCTCAAGACAGACCACGTGTTGATCCTATGTATTCATTCTACTTGTAGTTTGGTCTATATTGCAGTCATAATAAAGATTTGTACATTTTAATTTTGTAATTTTGTCGTTTTTCGAACTGGAATGAGTGACTTGTTGTAAACTTTATAGTGGTGAATAATAATGGAAAAGGCTGAGAAGCAACCAACCAGTCATACACCAAATCGAAAGGAGTAAACTCTAAAATCTCCAAGGAAAACTTTTTTTATACAGAAACATATCTGTGTTTATGCATTTATCCTCATCTCTAGAATGTGTCATCCACGTGCCTTCTGGCATTTATTTGAGCGTGCTTTCACAAAGCTGTTACAAATTGGAACTGTTGTGAGTCACCAAAAGGAGGAAGAATCCTCCACATTAGTGTATGCTTGAAGGGGTGTAGATTAAGCTGTGGCAAAATCACACGCACTGCAAGTAACTACAATGCATTGTCAGTGCCCTTAACTTCATCACCCACATCCAGACAGTGATGGACAGATGTGACCACCAATAATACTTCACCTTACGTAGTTCTATCGTTCTAGAAAGATGTGAAAAATATCCTTTTGAGTATATGCTGTATGTGATCTTTCTCGTGACAGATAAGATCTGTACATTTAACCATTGATTGACACAGCATTAACTATTAAAAGCACACGAAACTATCATTTCAACTGTCAGTAAATAAGTAAAAATTCACTGTTTTCTGATGTTTTAACGGCTGAGGTCATGCGCACGTTCCCGTAAAGAATATGTAAGATACAGGGGATTTTGAGAGAGATATCTCTATGTGTATTAGTTTTGTTAATTTAGATATCGTTATAAACGGATTCTTCTTGCTTTTTCAACTTAGCATTCTTCAGTATAAGCTTTTATATTACCTTAACACAATTTGTTTGACAGGTAGTTATTTACTAACCACTGACAGCTCAATAAACATAAATATTAAGAGATATAAATTTATTCCTTTCGAAAATGAATAGCAAATAATCGCTAAACCTTACTTACTCAGAAAGTATATCAAAGTATGAGAGAAAATAATAAAGTTGAAAGAAATAACTTTAAAGGGTTATAATGAATATATATAAGTATGATGTTTCAGAAATGTATTTTGTCTCTGATCGTTTAGACCAACAGATAAGTCCTGTCCAGTGGGAAGTGAATGACTCGTGTGTGACAAGAGATGGCTCTGAAATGTAATTTTAACATTCCTCTGATTTGAAATCCGAAATGAATAAATTAAGAGAAATATGGTAAAAATAAGTAGTTTACGTGATTTCAATCAAACATATCTTTATGTTTTTAAATTAGGGTTCCTTTGTAATTGTTTATCACAACAAAGAACAAAGAGGGCTACTGAATGTTGTCATGGGAACAGAACGTTGACGAAGTGAAACAAAAGTCAGAGTGTTGGAAAGTCCGTCGTTTGGTGGTGTTGTAGGACAAATGAAGTGATGTTTGAAACGGTATAGGGAAATTGATCACTTCAAGTTCTTATTTGAAATATCCATAGCAACGTGAAGCATGCGAAATTGTAGAAGTTTAAATCTTTCTTGATAGTAAAATTCCTAACAATAAATGTGTATTACCAAGGTATTAGTGATACACTCTGTACCCTTATTAAGAATATAGATATTTGAAGAAAAAATATTTATAGTTAGACAGGAATCCACAATAATCTTCCCTAGCGACAACTAGACCAAGTATCACAAATATTAGGCTCACACATTTTGATAAAAAAGTTATATATTTCAACCAGCGTTCCAGTTTCTTCAGGGTTAATATACATTACTTTATCTACATGTCGCCAGTTGCGTATATTAACCCTGAGGAAGACGAAATGTTGGTTGAAATATGTATATATATATATATAATTATATGTATCTGGAGTATGAAGATCGTTTTTTTTCTCTCAACTCTTTATCAAAATTTGTAAATCCCTCCAATACGCGCTATAAATTTTGAAATACAACAAAATATTAGGCTTACGTACAGAAAGCAGTTTAGGCAAGGGTTCTTTTCAAACACCAGGTGGAATGCTATTTGTATCAATTCGAGCAAGACGTTTCTCATGATACATTTGATAGTCTAGGCCAGTCAGGCTTGAGTACATTCGTAAGTCCTGGACTCTTACTACCACGGATATCTAAACCTGGTGTTTAACGTTGTGATAGAGTATAGGTAAAGTCCTTTTAATACTCCAATACTATGAACAAAATATTGAACTACATATATAACTTAAACACCAAAACATACAAAATAATGATATTTATTTGTTTTAGTATAATACTATCTTTTATATAATGTAATAACAGATGTTTTCTGGGCTGGGAAGAGGTTCGTTTCTTTTAACACTGCATGTTTTCTTAGACATCTACCTCCCTCTCCCAGTATTGATACTCAGACATCTACCTCCCTCTCCCAGTATTGATACTCAGACATCTATCTCTCTCTCCCAGTATTGATATATACATTTACAAATAAACTAGCTACTAACACAGTACTTAACTAAAACTCACATGAACGTCACAATTATACATATGTAAGTCCATTTTTAATAGGTGTTTTGAATGTTATTATGGGCCCGGCATGGCCAAGCGCGTTAAGGGGTGCGACTCGTAACTCGTCGCGCCAAACATGCTCGCCCTTTCAACCGTGGGGACGTTATAATGTGACGGTCAATCCCACTATTCGTTAGTAAAAGAGTAGCCCAAGAGTTGGCGGTGAGTGGTGATAACTAGCTGCTTTCCCTCTTGTACACTGCTAAATTAGGGACGGCTAGCACAGATAGCCCTCGTGTGGCTTTGTGCGAAATTCAAAAACAAACAAACAAAACAATGTTATCATGTATCATAAAGTCGATATACTGTTAGATGAACCATTCAGTTCGGTGAGAAAAACAGCCACAATTTTCTGAAGTGTATATATTTGTAGAATCTTAAGTGAAAACATGACGGATTTATACTAATCAAAATGAGATTTTACAGTGTGAAATTTGTCTGGTCAGTAGTAATATGTAGAATGATATTGTACTTGTCTGGTCAGTAATGTGTGAAATAATGTGGTACTTGTCTACTGACACTGTGCTGAGAAACGGAATTGTTACGGATATATGTAAACCTGCATATAGATATGACGACATTTCATGTAATTAATATTTATTTGCCATCTAAAAGTGGATTCTTTTATACCCCTTCTTTTCTCAAGTGACTTTCTTGATAACATAAAATATGTTAACAAAATGGGGCATTTAATCCTGTTATTCATACATTAAAAATTAGAACTTCTTAATAAACTCTTTCTTTCAGACACAAAAACTTCCCCTCCCCAACACACACATGTAGCTGGTTGGGAATGTTTGGTTATAGATCCTTCATTATTTGGTATTTTCTTGCAATACACGAATGTAGCAAGGATATGACAACATTTATAATCGCCATGTCAGCACTGAGTTTTTCATGTGCTTGATAAAACTTTTAAGAACATTAAACGTTCTTATTTGTCACACTTAGCAGACAAACAGCCAGATCTGTTACCTTTTAGGTTGGAAGTTGGTCAGTAAAAACTGGAAATATTTATTCTTCTCGTTCTCTTATAAAAAGTTATAAAATTATGAATTATATTGAGATGAGATATCGTATTTAGTACATATTATAGCTGTTTGTATTTCATTGATAATCTCATATTTTATTCCATAAAGTGCAGCAGGTTGTTACTGATTCTCAAATATTCAACAAGATAATTAGATGATTAAATTCAGTAGTGTGAAACATGTAAAAGTAGACGGCGTCTAATAAAAATGATAAAATTATATTCATGTAGGCAGTGATTATTATTAACAATTACTTTAAAAAGTAAGTATTATAATAGACATTTATAAGGATAAAAATTACTTTGACCAAAAATTAATGTTAGAAATACATAGTTAACCGTATGGGGCGAAAAATATATCGAAATTAAATAAGAGGTTAAATGATCGCTAAGTTTTTATGTTTTGATTTTGAGATGATGTTCTGAGATAGCGCTCTTCGTCAGGTCATGTAGCTGAAAGATCTGACAAAAATTACTCGATCAAAAATGTATTCTCTTTAAATAAAAATTTGGCTAGTCTTAAAACTGTGCTCTAATTTCAAATATGAATGTTAAGCCTCATTATTCTACGAGAAGTGTACAGGGTGGCCCGTAAGTTCCTACCCATCCATATTTTATTATGTTATATTTAATTACTCATGTATTATAAATTTGTTTCTTTTTTTTAGAGAAATATGGACGATGTAAGCCCATTTACACTCGAAGAGGGTATTATGACAAGTACGTGGGTACATGAGCGCAAGAATACTGGTAACACCCTGAATTCAATAACTAGCAAATTTAAAGAAAGATTCAATAAGAATCCACCAACACGAAAACGATGTCAAATTGGGAGAGCAAATTGTTTGAAACTGGCAATATTGAGGACGCACCTCGTTCAGGAAGACCAGTTAAACGCAGAGAGTCATGTGCTGGTGTGGAAGAGTTAGAAATTAACTCACCATTAAAGTCAACAAAGAAAAGATCAGCTGAACTTGGTATCCCGCGAGCAACCATGCAGACCTTTATGAAAAACGACATGGGAGTTAAAGCATGGCGATCCACATTTGTGAGTAAACTAAGTGATGCTGATAAAGAAAGTAGGAAACTGACGTGTGATGATTTTTATATGCAAAAACGGCTCGTTTGGGTTGAGAAAATATTTTACATAGAAGAGCGAACAACGTTTCGACCTTCTTCGGTCATCGTCAAGTTCACAAAGAAAGAGGTAACTGACCGGAAGTTGACCACATGTTTGGAAGGGGTTCTGTAACTATGTGTTCCAATGTAGAGGGCGGGGTTAGATGTTTGAATATATGATTTTATCTATAATATTAATATAGGTATAATGGCGTTCCTTTATATCGGTTTATTTTGGGTTTAAGTTGTTGTATAAGTAAGGCTTCTTTAATTTTTCGTTTCTGTATGTTTGTTTCTTTATTTAGTATTTTAGTGTTTTCTATGGTTATGTTGTGTCCATTTGACTTGCAGTGTTCGAAAACGTGTGAAGGTGACTTTTTATGTTCTTTGAATCTGGTTTCCATTTTTCTACTTGTTTCTCCAATATAAAAGTCGTGGCAGTTATCACATTGTATTTTATAAATAATGTTGGTGTGGTGTTTGTCAGTGTAGTTCTTACATAGTATAGACCTTAGTTTTGTGCCTGGTTTTTGAATAAATTTAGGATTAACTGGAATGTCATATTTTGTTACTAGTTTTTGCCAAATGTTGGTTATTTGTTTGCTGATGTCAGGAATATATGGTATACAGCAGTATATGGTTTCGTGATTTTTTGATTCGTGAGATATATTTACTTTTGTTGGTTGATTTTGCTTTCTGTCTAGGTGTGTGCGTATAATGTTTTCTACGGTTTGTGGAGGAAACTTATTGATGTTGATGAAGTATTGTTTTATTTTGTCTAATTCATCGTTAATTTTATCTGGTGAGCATAGTTTTATGGCTGTGTTTATCTGGTTTCTTACTTAGTATGTTGAGTTTTTGTTTTGTTTCATGTGCTGAGTCCCAAGGAATGTATAGTCCAGTATGGGTGATTTTTCTGTGGATTTCTGTTTTGAATTGTGTGTCGGTTCTTGTAATTTTAATGTTAATAAATGATATTTGACTGCTTTCTTCCTGTTCACATGTGAAGTTAATGTTGGGATTTATAGAGTTAATGTGATTGAAAAAAAATTAAGTATGACTTACAAAAACAAAAAATGAACCTAGACCATCAATTGGCATGCTGCATTAAACCAGAGATTTACGGACTTATACAACGAAACATAAACCAAATCAATACCAAGAACGACAGAGACAAAAAGATCTGCCACAACAAAATCCAGAAAAACTAAGATGTAAACAACAGAAAAGACACCAAAACGACAAACCGTTGACTAACCTCATAATTAACAGATCCGACCGACAATTACACACAGACAAGATACATCTACTTAACAAAGGACTCAACTTCGCAATAGCACCTAGGTACATTCCAACCATATAAATCAAAACATGTTTAAAAGACCTAGCCAGGAGACTTGTGATACTTTCTACAGAAAACAAAAACAAGGAAAAAACCAAAAACAACCAACAGAAAGAAGACAACTTAGACAATTTTATTGACATCCAATAGCCAAACTTCCCAGGTAAAATTACAAATTTATATTTTCCAGAAACACCTTACACGATTTTTTCAAAGAATTTTCTCGCAAAACCATCAACATAATTTCACAAAACAGAAAACTAAAAAACAACCTAACAAAAAGAGACATTAATTCCATTGAAAACCTTACACAAGACAGCAGTGGCGGAGCAACTATTTCTGCCGCCCGGGGTGGTCGTAAGATTTGCCCTTCATCCCCGCTAACCGTTGATAATCCGTTAACCTTCAAAATTCCAGAAAGTCCTCAAAATATTTATTTTCATTTTGGTATAAAATTTTAGATTTTTGTTAGCTTTTTATTATTTTAATTTTTTTCTATTTTTACCCCCTCAAAATGCCGCCCCCTGGCACGTGCCGCCCGGGGCGGACCACCCCTCCTGTCACCCCATTGTTACGCCACTGCAAGACAGAAACATAAAAATTCTAAAAGCAGATAAAGGTAACGTTATAGTAATAATGAACACGAATGAATACATACAAAAAATGAATAGCATCCTATCAGACACGAACAAATTTAAACCAATACACACAAATCCAACAAAGACACACGAGATGCAACTGAACAAATTACTACTACAAATGAAAAAAGCCAACACAATTTCACAAACACTTTATTCCTACCTACGTAAAACCGACTCACGCACACCGCAAATATACGGCATCCCCAAACCTCATAAACCAGATTGTCCATTACGACCAATAATGTCAACATATGAATCGTTTAATTACAATCTTGGTAAATACATAGCATGGGCATTCTCCAAATATGCAACATCAGCCAGCTCATTCATCAAAGACTCTTTTAATTTCAAGTCTAATATTAATCAACTTAATCACAAAGCCTTAATGGCCAGTTTCGATGTTATATCCCTCTTTACAGAAGTTCCAACAACAGAAGCCTGCAAGATAGCCTTAAAACTCTATATCCGAGACCCTAACCCAACTATAAACGTTCCCAGTAACCAGTTAGCAACCTTCATAGAATTCACCACAATAAAGACAAACTTCATGTTTAACGACCCAAACTATATACAAACAAATGGCCTAAGCATGGGCAACCCAGTATCGCCAGTTCCAGCCAACATTTTTATGACACAAGTTGAAACACAAGCAATTAATACAGCATTACATCCACCACTATACTGATACAGATATATAGATGTCACGGTTGCGGGATTCAAATCTACAGAACACATACTTAATTTTTTTAATCACATTAACTCTACACATCCCAACATTAACTTCACATGTGAACAGGAAGAAAGCAGTCAAATATCATTTATTACCATCAAAATTATAAGAACCGACACACAATTCAAAACAGAAATACACCGAAAAATCACCCATACTGGACTATACATTCCTTGGGACTCAGCACATGAAACAAAACAAAAACTCAACATACTAAGAAACCAGATAAACACAGCATGAAACTATGCTCACCAGATAAAATTAACGATGAATTAGACAAAATAAAACAATACTTCATCAACATCAATAAGTTTCCTCCACAAACCGTAGAAAACATTATACGCACACACCTAGACAGAAAGCAAAATCAACCAACAAAAGTAAATATATCTCACGAATCAAAAAATCACGAAATCATATACTGCTGTATACCATATATTCCTGACATCAGCAAACAAATAACCAACATTTGGGAAAAACTAGTAGCAAAATATAACATTCCAGTTAATACTAAATTTATTCAAAAACCAGGCACAAAACTAAGGTCTATACTATGTAAAAACTACACTGACAAACACCACACCAACATTATTTATAAAATACAATGTGATAACTGCCACGACTTCTATATTGGAGAAACAAGTAGAAAAATGGAAACCAGATTCAAAGAACATAAAAAGTCACCTTCACACGTTTTCGAACACTGCAAGTCAAATGAACACAACATAACCATAGAAAACACTAAAATACTAAATAAAGAAACAAACATAAACGCAAAATTAAAGAAGCCTTACTTATACAACAACTTAAACCCAAAATAAACCAATATAAAGGAACGCCTTTATACCTATATTAATATTATAGATGAAATTATATATTCAAACATCTAACCCCGCCCTCTACATTGGAACACTCAGTTACACAACCCCTTCCAAACATGTAGTCAGCTTTCGGTCAGTTATCTCTTTCTTTGTGAACCTGACGATGACCGAAGAAGGTCAAAACGTTGTTCGCTCTTCTATGTGAAATATTTTCTGAACCCAGACGAGCCGTTTTTGCATATATATTTCTCTACAAGTGGGTTTCTCGACATCACTGACGTGTGATGAGTTCCTGCGAATCTTCAATACGATCCCTTCTCGAGAAAAGGTGATGTTTACGGACGAGTGCGCAATTTACTGTTCGAGTGGAGCACGAAATGTTTACTTCTGGGCAAAGGAGGATCCTCTTTATTATGAAGAAATTGAATACAACATTCCGCATGTCATGATGTGGGCAGCACTTAATGCGCGTCATGTTATTGGACCATACTTCTTTGACGGGTCAGTAAGCCATACCTCATATCCAATCATGTAATAACAATGGTTTATACCGAAACTCGGTAAACTTGGAATCAGAGAGGAGATTTGGTGTCAACAAGATGGAGCTCCGGCTTATTATGCCCTCACTGTTCGAGATTATCTTAATGACACTTTTCCAGATAAATGGACAGGTCGAGATTCTGTATCATCCCCGGCACCCATGAAATGGCCCGCAAGAAGATCGGACTTGACAACATGTGATAACTCTCTTTAAGGATACATGAAGGACATTGTGTCTAAACAACATTATAATACTAATAATGAGTTGAAGCAGCCGTTACCTCGGCATTTGGAACAATAACTCCTGCTATGTTAAGGAAAATGTCTCACAGAACATGGCGTCGCATAATATTATGCAGCGAGAATGAAGGACAGCACACAGATACACTGGATACATAAGACATATTGATGGGTAGGAACTTACGGCCACCCTATGTATGAATGTTAAGCCTACAGTATTCTACGAGAAGTGCATAGAAATGTTAAACCTACGTTATTCTGCGAGAAGTGCACGGATAGTATTGATAACCTGAGCCGAAAGTAAATCGTTGTGCACAAATAAAACATTTGTAATATAATATCAATTTTTCCTTACTCGTAATGACGAGAAACCCACTCGAAGTAAAAATGTATCTCGGAACGGCTAGTAGGGGTATTAACGCTTTTACCAAAATAAAGCAGAGAACAATGTTTCGACCTGAAATGACTTGAGAAGGTCGAAATGTTGTTATCTGCATTATTTTGGTAAAAGTGTTAATGCCCACACTAGTCGTCCTGAGATAAAATTTTTCCTTGAACCTGACGATGACCGAAGAAGGTCGAAACGTTGCTATCTGCATTATTTTGGTAAAAGTTTTAATACTCATACTAGTCATCCTGAGATAAAATTCTTCCTTGAACCTGACGATGACCGAAGAAGGTCGAAACGTTGTTCGCTCTTCTATGTAAAATATTTTCTCAACCCAAACGAACCGTTTTTGCATATATGTTCATTCTTCTATTATTACTCAATTTTTATCTTAGTATTCATTATTCAATGAACAAATAATTCAACAGAGAACCTTAGCCTTACCACGATACTCCTAATCTTCTAAACAGCACTGTAGTGTAAACATAAATTTGTTTCAAAAATGAGCTTGCGCATGAGCATTTGAGCTTGATAGAGCTGAACGTTTCCAAGCTGCATTTCTCTGTCAATCAACAACGATCGAATTTCTTTTGAATTGAGTTATATGTCAGCCGCTTAGTTCACAACAGATTAACACTTTAGGCGGACCGATTTAACGCTATTTTTAATCACGTAACCTACGTTACGTGTGAATCGGCGCTGTATTCTTTACAATGAACAGAGAAAAAAATATGTTCATAATATTTGTTAATATCATTTAATACATACAACTGATCTGAAAAATATTTCTGAGAGAGGGTGTATGAGTTTACTCAAGTCCTTGTTTATTGTTTCTATTTCATGCTTTGCTGTAGACTAGAAAGGGTCAAGGCTGAATAGGAATAGTACTTATTTCATGATAAATGAATAAGAAAATTTCAGGAACTTAATATAGAGAAAAATTGTAACAAAAACGTATTGAAATGTGATAGTTTTTTAAATTTAATGTAATCAACAACCCCGAATAAATTGATGTATTGCTTACCTGCAGGAAAGTGTATTTTAATTATCCATTTAAAAATTGGTCCACTGACTAGACTGATAAAAATCTGGACCTGTAGAGGACGTTTCTAAAAATCGAAATGAAACTTAAAAATAGAGAACGTGTGTGACTACACTGCTAAACACTGAACTTACAGAGGACGTTTCTATTAAAGCAGATGAACGTTAAAAAATAGAGGAGCGTTTTTACCTAAACCGATAAAACTAGACTTATAGAGGGTATTTATAAAATTCGAAATGAAACTTGAAAAATAAAAGAGGGTGTTTGTCTAGATCCATAAAAAATTGTGCCTATAAATGATGTTTCTAAAAAACTGAAACATAAGATTTCTACATCCGTAATGAGCACAGAGCACAGTTAGCCCATCTTATTGCTTTGTGTTTGACGATAGAAATTTTGATGGTATTACAGTTTTTATTAAAATACTCTTTAATCTAAATGAGACCACTATCTATTATAATTGGTAGCTCTTTAGTCGCAATTTATTTTAAATACGAGAATAAACCTGAATTTGTTCGATAGTTTGGAAATTAAAAATAATTAAGGTGTTCCTTTACAAGATGTAACAGAATGCACATCACAGTCTGATAAAACTGTGATATCAGTTTGAACTTGTTCGTAGATATTTACTTGAAAAACTTAGTTCTCTATGTAAAAGTTTAATATAGTTGTACAGTGTTCCCTCGCCACTTCGCGGGCTCGGCCGACTCCCACATATATATACATACATATATATAAAATAATAAACATTAAATCTAAAATATAGCATTAAATACCATTAAAATATTAAAAATAAATATAATTAATAGTGTAAAGAAAAAACAGGTATATTTTTGAGATATAAACATATATTTGAGTTTATAACAGCGTAAAAATGGAAACAGAACCAACTGGAAAGGCTATAGATGTACGCATTGTGCGTCTGCGAAGGCTACGTGAGATCAGCTTCATGGCGTAGCGATGTGCAAGACGGGCTATGATTGGTGCAGAAATGAAAGACGGCTAATGACAGCTACCCATTTTGATTGTCTTTCACCATTGCTACATGTCTTCAAAATGTTCATAAGGCATTGCAAGAGATGAAGCCCTGCACCGTTAATGCAAGCTGGAAGAAGTTGTGGCCTGAGGTTGTGCAGGAAGACAAGGGATTCACGCCTGAAGAAATCCAACACTCGGCTGTTCAAAAAGCTTTGCAATTAGCTTCGTTAATCAAAGGTGAAGGATTTGCCGATATGACGAAGGAAGACGTAGATGAACTGATTGACTTAGAATCCGAACCACTTGCCGACCAAGACTTAGAAGCACTGACGAAGTCTGCTGCCGAGGAAGACGACGAAGAGGAAACACCGAAATAAGCCGAGGAAACAATCGAGCAAAGTGGATAGTCGTTAGAGCGGTTAGGTAAACTAATGAAACTAATTAACGAAGTGAAGGAGTGCTCACAGGAATGGGACAACGATATGGTTCGATCAGTACAATTTTGCAATAAAATAAAAGAACTGATGACTCCTTATCAAATGATTTTCGATAGGCTAAAGAGGCAGAGAAAACAACTGCCAATGACAATGTTTTTCCAGCCGAGCTAGAAAGAAAGGGTACCGGTGGCAAGTACTGTTCCTGAAGTTGTAACGACCGACGAAGAAATTGCCGATTCACCTTCCACAGAAGAGGAAGTGGTGTCCCCCGAAAAGACACCACCTGCTGAAGATATGTAATTTTTAATTTTAAGGCTTAATATCTTAATAATTGTTTTTATTATTTCAGCAATAATGAACAGTATTGTAATGGGAGGGTTAAATAGTTGAACAGGGAAGGTTTTAAAAGTCTAAATGCACATAAATATATACCTAAAAATCGGCGATCCTACTTCGCGGAAAATCTCCTTTCGCGGGGGGTTTTGGAACGCATCTACCGCGATACACGAGGGAACACTGTATTTTTAACAAACAAAAACAGGATGGTTAGGTGTTGCAACTGCAGGGGGGAGGTGATAATTTATCTAGTAATAAATAACCTGAATGTCTAATACATTCTTTCTCATCCATAAGATGTTATTTTTATTCCCCGCTGGTACAGCGGTAAATCTACGGATTTACAACACGGTTTGATTCTCTTTCGTGGACTCAGCAGATAGCCTGATGTGGCTTTGCTATGAGAAAACACACATCCATAATATGTTATTTTTTGTTTGCAAAGGGTGAATTTTGAAGTATATTGTGCATTTATGGATTGAGTTTTTAACCCTAATAGCTGTTTTTCACTTCATTTCCGTAAACATTTATTGAGTGATTTGCTAATTACTCCTTCATTACTTTTACTATCAAGTTTAGAGTCTTTCTGAAATATAGTACTTTGGTTCATTAATTTGTAACTGTGCAGAGAGCCACACAATGGACTGTCTGTGCCTACCACAGGCATCGAAATCCTTGGTTTATCAAGAGTTAAAAATATTCATTTATTTATTTGATTAAATGTCGTTAATCTTGAGAAGTAATTAAACCTAGTGTCCTTGATTTTTATATTTACATATTTTTCATTAAACCAAGGCATTTTACTACTTAATATAATTGTAAAGTATTTCATTATATCGTATGCGTACACTTTAAATAACTGAGTATATTTTCCTCCCCCCTTTCATTGCTAATCGTGTAAAAGGAATATTGTTGAATGATGAAAGAATAAACCAAAAACCATAGGTTCTCTGTAAAAGTCATATTGGCTCACCCTGGAAACACACAGCAGAACTTTGAGCTTTAAGTAATAAACACAGTATTATATAATAACTTGTATATCAATTCCTTGTTACGATATATATATATATACATACATAGATATATTTCTGAGTATAAAAACACGAATCGTTTTTCTAATATATTAAACACCTGAAGTACAGAGTAACTATATTAATAATTAACACTGTACTGTGACGCCACCTCGATAGCACGCTTTTTTATAATTATTGGAGGAATGCTTTTAAAATTTAAGGACTCTCGAAACAGTGAGTTATTAAAATGGTTGTCTTGTTAACGCCATGTTACTTGCAGCTCAGTTCCGTCCATAGAGGTTCAATAATCCATCTTGGAATAATTGAATTCCCTATTAGTGTAAAAAGTCGTGAGATGATGCTACATATAAAGTATGCCACGTGGTTGGTAAGGCCACGCGAACTGCGATAGTTTTAGTCAATTAATTGTAATTTTATAGGATAAATATATTTATCCCACTGTTTCTTTAACCCTTAAACGGAGGCCATCATCAGTTGATGCTGTTACCTGCAACATTGCCGCTGTTTAAGAGTTAATTAAGTTGGCAAAAGAAATATAACCATTTTTTCTTCTTTATATTCAGATAAAAATAGCAATACTGATTCCTCGTTCCATATGGAAACTTGAACAAAGGCTGTTTGACTTTTGTTTGGATCATTATTCATCAATCAACAGGTCGCTTTCAAATATTAGAATCAGAATCAGTAAAATTATTTTGTTGGTTAACGATATTTATATGCCATAGTCAATTTCATGTTTATTGTAGAGAAACATAAATAATTGACCTGGCATTGCCAAGTGCGTAAGGCGTGCGACTCGTCATCCGAGGGTCGCAGGTTCACGCCCGCGTCGCGCCAAACATGCTCGCCATCCCAGCCGTGGGGGCGTTATAATGTTTCGGTCACTCCCACTATTCGTTGGTAAAAGAGTATCCCAAGTTGTTTTCTTTGCACTGTATGTTGGCACTGGTTTAATAATTTATCAATGTATTTTATTAAATATTTAGTTCTTTTTGATTATTAATCCAGTCACCTGTTGTGAAGTCCATTCTGGCTGGTTCCTTCAGTGGAACATGCTCAACTCTGCAATTTCAACCATTAGATTTGGTGAAAACAAGACAACAAAACTCAAAAGTCTCAAGATTTGTAGTAATTGTCAATAATTTGAGGGAGGGAGGGTTAAAATAAAATCAGTAAATCTACAGATGTTATAGTTAGTAGTTCATTAGCTGAAAGTGGAAGCCTTAAGTTTAATTATTGTAACTTGTTTTAGAATAACAAATGTGTACACTAACTAATTGTTAAATCTGGCACAATTATACTCTTTTAATTTTTAAATGCCTGTTAGGGGATTAGATTAAGAATGTAATCCTTAAATATGTGATAGGCCTAATACAACTATCTTATGCCAAATATAATTCTGGTAGAGTAAGCTGACTCCATAATTTACTTCTCTTCAAAACAGTTTTAACCATTTTTGTATCCACTTTTATTATTTAAATGACAGAAAAGTAAGATACCAATAAAAAAAAAATTTGCTTGTAAATATTGCTGATCAACTGTGAACTGAGTTAATGAGAAACAACAACTTTTTATCCAGACTTTGCATGTATTACACAAGTTTGTTTTTTTAGGAGCTACATGTAGCTTTCATTTGGAGATACTTTGTGTAGTTTGATTGTTTTTTGTTCAAATATCTAATGAAATGATGAATTGCTAATTCTAGGACATTGTATTATGTGGTCAACAGTTAATTTGTTATTTATGTGTGAATTTTGTCACACCTGAGTTTTTAAAAAACTGTATTTTTAAATGTTGTTGCAGTGTGACAAAGGGTGGCATGGGGTCTGTATTCAGCCAGGTTGCAAGGAGTGAGACTGTATTCGGTCTGTGGAGAGGAACTGTACCTGCAAGCAGATTTATTAACTTTATCTGTGTGTTTCATTCTGAGTGTATATATATATATGTAATATATATATATATATTATGATGAAAGGATACAAGTTTATCATTTGGAAAAGACTAGCTAATCTCTATTTAGGGGACTAGCTTATGCAATGAGTTGCCAACAGCATTATAGACCATATTTTACTGAAGATTCAATGATTAATACAGAACATAAATGAAGGGTTTACATTTTACTTTTATCAAACAGCTTTAATGAAACAACTGGTTCCTCGTTATATGTGGGTTGTATTAAGGACTTGTTTATTTGAATGTAAAACATGCTTTTCAGGTTCTGATGTATGAAGTAGGCATGCCAAACAGTGGGCAAACAGGGCTATTAGTGGGATGACTCTTCAATTCATTTAGATGTGGGCATATTCCTCTCAACATAATTCTGTTTAATTAACAAGATGTGGAGAATACTTATAACAGGTTTTATTAATGTTTTAGAAAACTTAAGTTTCAGCATTGTCTAATTTGTAACTTTTGCTGTCTATGACTAGGGCTGATCAGCCATATTGAGTGTTCTGAACAGGATTTCACATTTTATTGCTATTTGTTTCACAGAAAATTCTTGATGACAAGCAGATAAAAATTGTAACAGATTATAGTTTTGAGATTAAGATAATTATGAAATAATTTATATATTTCATTTGTCACTTGCAACTTTATCTTATCCAAATTTGATTTAAAAAGTTTGACTTTTGTATGATTTTTAGTTATTTTGTTTTTTTACAGTAAATCATATGCTGTGTTTCTGGAGTTTATATTTTTATTCACTGAACTGGTTACAGAGAACTTTCATGTGAGCAACATTCTTTGGAGATTTTTATGAGCAATATGTGGTTAGCCCTATAAAAAATGAGTTTTGTTTCAGAGACTTTGTTTTCAATTTGAGGATGCTAGGTTTAATTTATTAATAATTAAAAGAAAACCCATTTTAATTAAAAACTATTTTCTAATTGAGTAATCATTGGGCTCATTAATTGATTACATTTAACTGTTAGATTATTCTCACATGATAGTTGTAATCATAAAAAATAGTAACAGTTAGAAATGCTAGTTTAAATTATTTTCTTGAGTTTTGACAATTATGGTGAATGGTCTTGAATTAATAAAATGAAAAACCATAGTGGAAATATTTTAATTACTTGGATAATTTGAAAAATCAAACAGTGATACATGGAAATACTAATTTTGATTAATTGATTATTTTGTGTGAACTAATTAATGCTTTTAAATATTTGGTTAAGCGGCCAGTTGTAGTTTTAATGGTTCAATGACTCACCACATAAAAAGAAAACATTGATTTATTTATTTTAATAAAAAATATGTAAGTCAGGTAAAATTAATATATATGCAAAAATGGCTTGTTTGAGTTGAGGAAATATTTTACATAGAAGAGCAAACAACATTTCGACCTTCTTCGCTCATCGTCAGGTTCACAAAGAAAGAGGTAACTGACCGGAAGCTGACCGCATGTTTGGAAGGGGTTGTGTAACTGAGTGTCAGAATGTAGAGGGCAGTGTTAGATGTTTGAATATATAATTTTATTTATAAATTTTTTAACGATCGTGTGAGCGTGTACTGTTAATAGTGGTGTACAGTATACTAGTTCAGATATAATGGTAACAGGTAAGTACAAATACACTGAGAAAAACACAAAGAGTTACACTTCTCGTACAATTGCTGTGACGAAATAATAATCAGTGATGCCGAGAAAACCCACTTGTAGAGAAATATATATGCAAAAAACGGCTCCTTTGATCGCCCTCGTTAAGATGTCAAAGCCACAAGGAATCTTGGATTAAGTTCACAACTAGCATATCTTCTACCACCAGTTCCAAGGTCATATGGAACAGGATTCGAAAGGTCGATGGGCACTACAATTCTTTCCCCTCTCCATCTTACTCTCTGATGGTCAAGAGGTAGCTGATGTCTGGAGAATCGCCGATACTCTAGGTGAATGCTTTTGTCGGGTATCTAGCACTTCTGCTTGTTCCTCCACCTTCTTGGCCATCAAGACTTGGGCAGAGCATTCACCTCTTTCCTTTCGAACTGACTGTCTCTTTGACTATAATTGTCCCTTTTACAATGGTGGAACTGAAAATGGCCCTCCATCGGTCTGTTAGTACATCTGTTGGACCTGATGATGACATGCTGAATTATCTCTCTCTTGCTACTCTTGATATTCTTCTTATTGTTTTTAACTGAATCTCGCAGGAGAATGTTTTTCCTAATGCCTTGAGCCGGGCTATTATCTTACCTTTCTCTAAGTCTGGGAAAGATCCCAAGAATCCTTCAAACTACCATCCAATTGTTTTGACAAGCTGTCTCTGTAAGACCTGAGAGAGCATGGTTAATGCTCGAACCAAACAATCTCCTCTTGCCCTTTCAGTGTGGGCTTCGATGACAGCACTCCACCGTGGACCACCTAATTTGACTTGAAATATCAATCAGAGAAGCCTTTCTCAAATGCCAACATCTTGTATCAATATTCTTTGACATTGAGAAGGCTTATGACACAACATTGAGGTAATGCATTTTGCAAGACCTTGGAATCGCTTCATATTGGCTCACACCCTGTTCTCGTTTATATTCAAAACCGACTGGCCCGTTTCTCATTAACATCTACTTCTATCCAGTTTTTCTGGATACCAGGTCACGTTGGTATTTGCGGGAAAGCACTTGCCAACACTGCAGCTAAATCTGTCTGCTCTGGCACTGTCACCACTGTGCCTATTCTGTACATGGACTATGGTTCTGTATTTAAAGCTCGGCTTCGTGCCAGCTGGCAGTCTACTTGGAGTGAGCAATGTGACAACAAGCTTTTTCAAATAAAATTCTATACTTGGCTTTGGCCATCTAGCTTCTGTAAGGTTCGGAAGGAGGAAGTTGTTCTCATCAGACTACGCATTGGTCACAATTTTTTAACTCATCATTTTTTTTTATTTGGAACTGATGAACCAGTGTGTAGTTTGTGTAACACTCACTGTAAGCCACATTTTACTTTCTTGCCATCGTTACGACTCTCAACAACAGCACTATTTTAAACGTTCTATCCCAGGGTTAGTCAGTTACATTGGAAAGTGTTATTGGTGATGGTGACACTGTCCACCTAGATAGTTTCTAGTTTTTTAATGGCCATTAATGTTTTTAATCTCATTTAAGTGTTTGATATTTATTCATTACACCTTTTTAAATGTGGTTCCCTTTTCAGAATCTCAATCTCTCTAGGTCAATTTGACGTTGGAAAATGGCCAGAACATTAAATAATTCGACATCAGGACTGGAAAGGCCAGCTTCAGGTGACTAACACTACTGTTTGAACTACGTGTTAGTTGTCCTGGCAAGTTGTGATTATAATTTTGCTGCATGTCTTTTAACACTTTTCTTGCTTTACCTTTTGGTACTGGCCTTAATGACACATTACCCAATACCAGGACTGGAAAGATCAGCTTCAGGTGACTGACGGTGGTTCTTGTACTTATCTGTTAGTCTTCTTGGCGGGTTATGATCATTACCATAAATCATTTTAACCTTTACAACTTTGTAGACTGGATGTCAACATTGGTTTTCTGCTATTTTATGTTTTAATTGCTGTTTTGTTTTTACCTTTGTCTCCTTTTATGAATTTTACTACATCTACATTTACCTTTTCACTGGACATTTGGCTAATTATTATTATGATTTTGCTATATGTCTTTTAACACTTTTCTTATTTTACCTTTTGATAATGGCTGTTATGACAACATGACCTGGAATCAGGACTGGAAAGGCAAACTTCAGGTGACTGATGGAAGTTCTTGTACTTACCTGTTAGTCTTTCTGGCAGGTTATGATCATTACCATTTTGCTAGAGAAAGTCCTTTACAACTTTTCTTACTCTGCTTTCTCTCTTAACATTGTAGACTAATGTCAACATTGGTTTTATGCTTTTTCTGTTTTTCAATGCTGTTTTGTTTTACCTTCATTTCCTTTTATGTATTTTACTACATTTAATTTATTTTTATCTTTTTACCTGATGTTTGGTGCAGATAGCCTAGTTGCTTTGTGCCAAAAATCACTAAATCAATCAATCAAAACTGTCTTTGTGATGAGTGTTAAAAGTTGGCTAAACCCTTGTATGTTTTAATGTAGTTTTTGTAAGATGTACACATTATGTTAGTGTGTTTTCAATGGGCTTATTTAATGACACATGAATGTCTCAAGTACATTGTTGTACATTTCTATAATTAACCATTAAAGTGGACCTAAAGATATGTACCTTTAATCCAGAGAATACAGCACCCAATGGTGGTCTGTTATGCATGGATTATTAACACCAGTAATTTCAGATGAGCATTGTACATTCTTTTGTATAAATTAATAACTGTTTGTTCATTATAAGATATTTAACCATGCAATATTAATTTTATATGTTCATCAGGAATATGGTACAAAGGGATACTTCAAGGGCTTAGCCCTGCGGGTTCCTCGAAAGAACATTAATGAGAGTGATGGTGTGGACAGTGTATGAACAGGTACGAGTACAAATCCACATTATGTTTTTTTTTTGTTTTTTTTAGAGTATTCTACAGAGGCAAACTATATGTGTACATATGACTGGATATTTGAAGCTTAGTTTTAACATTTTTGAGGCAAATGTGTTTTCCCTCTTTAGGAATATTTTTTGTTTGTATATTTGGGCACGGACCTATCTCTTACAATTTGATTGTCAAACAAATTTTGAATTTTCCTATTTATTTCCTAACTATTCACATTTCAAATTAATATAACACACAAGTTATGGTACTTGACATTAGCAATGAGGCTTCACTAGCCACAGTGTGGTTTAGTAGTATACACTTGTGCTTCTCTGTTTATGGTGTGATTCAATAGTTAACGGCAACAGAGTGGCTCAGGGTCTTCAAGCATAGAGGTCCATGATTGTAGCTACGTGGTAAAATGATGTTTAATTTTCTGTTGGAAGAACATAAGTTCTGTTATCACAGTTAGCTTGTTACATGACAAAACTTGCACTTTGAAAGATAAAATAGAACAGCTTATCAAAATAGTTTTATATAGATAACTATATTTAACTGTAGAGTTGTATATTTCAAATTTAGCATACAAAAACTACAATAAAGTCAGCTAAATGAACCTGATGACACTTCATGATGGTAGACGTTTCGACTGCTACTAGAGTTGTCTGCTTGATGCAGCACATGCAGTGTTAATGTGTGTTATACCTGCTAGTTTCCATGAAAGACTACAACAGCATTCTTATACTTGACATACAGTAATATTCACTATCCATGAGAAAAATTACTTCATTGAAATTTTAGTTTGAAAATGAGCTATCATTACAGTATTATATTGCAGAATACATTTTATTGAAGTAATTGTTGTAGACAGTTATCAGTGAACAAGCCTTAATTGTATGTTGCAAGAAAAAGACATATTTAAAGTGTTTTTTGATTGTTTGATCTTTATTCTTTTAAAATTTGTATTGGTTAATTCTGAAATATATTTTTGTTAAAATATTTATTGTTTTATGTGTTGCTGAGCTATAATGATTCAACCTAGTGAGAAAAATATAATCCAGATACAATTGGTGATGATCAGTGCAGCAGTTTCCAAGATGCAAGTTTTGAACATGTAACTCATGAGCTACGTTATAATAAGGTTCACAAAATACTAATAACTGTTATTTATGCATTCATAATAGTCATTAAAAGAAGGGTCTTTTTATTTTGTTTCAGTTCATGCAGGAAGTTGGAGTAAAGTAGATTGCCTGCTGGTTGTCCTTGGGTTTCCCGTCAGTGTGGATTCCTGTACGTGGTGAGGGGACCTCCCAGGGAAGGTTCTGCTCTGTCTGGTTACCTTCTCTGGGATCTAAACATCCACCCACGTTTTTGCCATGCGTGGCGACCCGTGAAGGGGAGGAGAAGATCCTGGTGGTTAAGGGGTCCAACCCTAACTCACCACTTTGGCCTCGAATTCCTGTAGACGGGCAGCCCTTGGGTCAATCGGCTGGTCCACTTGGGCTAGAGCCAACCAAGTACCAGTGTTGGAAGTTCTCAACGGGTGTTGTGAACATTGTGTCTGATGCAGGTGTTTGGGTATAGTGCTCACAAAACCCTGGCGTTGCTGCATTGTCCTTGCATGACTTTGTAGTGCATCCCCTTGTAGGGCTCCATGGTGGGTGGGGTCAGTGGGTACTGAAACTTTTCCTCTTTCCTATGGATCCTCCAAAAAATTTAAATAAAATTGTAAAAACAGTCAATGGGTAAGCGACCATGTCTTGAATACTCAGAACAGCAATCTTCAACATCAGTAACACACGTACCTCATTTTCTTATATTGCATTCTCTTTTGGAAAAACCTTTAGGGCAATTGTCCCCTTTTTTATTCAAAAGGGACTAGAGGGACTTGCTGGCTCTCCAATGTCAGTGAATAAGCTTCAATCTGGTGACATATTGGTTGAAACATACACATCCCAATACAGTGAACTCCTCTTAAATTCAAAGGCAATTGGGGATATACCTATTGAGGTTACACCCCATGCTACTTTGAATTCTTCACGAGGAGTTATTGTTGAAAGAGATTTGAAGAACGTTCCCGAGTCAGAGATTCTAGCTGGTCTCTCCACTCAAGGAGTTTCTGCAGTGAGGTGCATCTCCACTTGCAAAGATGGAGTTACACTGCCAACAAATACCCTTGTTTTAACATTTACTTCACCACGTGCACCTGCCACCATCAAGGCAGGTTATCTCATTTGTAGGGTTGGGCCATACATTCCAAACCCTCTTTGATGTTTTCAATGTCAGAGATTCGGCCACTCAAAGACTTGTTGTCGTGGTTCCCTGATATGTGCTCGTTGTGGAGGCAAGGACCACGATGCCTATGTCTGAGACTTGAACCCGCATTGTGTAAACTGCAATGGTTCTCACCCCTCTTACTTTCATTCTTGCTTAAAGTGGTTGGAGGAAAAAGAGGTGCAGCGTTTGAAAACGACACATAACATTAGTTATCCTGAGGCTCGGAAATTGCTGTCCACAACTCCATCTCGGACATATGCTGCTGCACTTCATTCCACAACTACAGTGGGAGTGCAGACAGAGCTCTCTGTGCCTCCAAAAGAATTGTTTTCAAAACAAATGAAAAGCCTTCTGACCTCCGTGGTTAAAAAAGTTGAATGATCGACTTCCACTCCTATCTCTGTTCCTCCTATTCTTTCCAATAAACCTCAAGATCCATGTCCTTCAGTTTCAAATACAGGCATTTCTTCTGATACATCATTTTCTCCAACCACAAGAGACAAAACAATTATTCGTTCGTGCCCTCCGTCACTGGATTCCTCTTCCAATAACAAAAACCTTCCCACTCGACCCAGAGCAGGATCCATGGAGGTTGATAGACCTCCTCCGATTAAAGACAGTAAAGAAAAAAAACGTGGTCGTAAACCGAAGGGTTCTCCAGCCACTTCACCTACCTGTTCTTAAAAATGGCCACCTTGATACATTGGAACTGTCGAGATTTATGTTCTAATCTGGATGATATCAAAACGCTGATTGCTTCCTACCATCCTGTTTGTCTTTCTTTACAAGAAACATTTCTCAAATCTACTGATACAGTCTCCATTCAGCAGTTTTCTTTGTACAGAAATGACAGGTTGTGTGATGGTCGAGTACATGGAGGGGTGGCACTGTTGGTTGATCAACATGTGCCCACCCTGTCTTTGTCACTCAACACACCCTTGGAGGCCGTAGCCATCCTTGTGTCCTTGGGTTATACCATCACTATTTGTTCTCTGTACCTGTCCCCTGGAGAGACATACGATCAATCAGAACTTGATGCTCTCGTTGAACAGTTGCCATCTCCATTTCTAATCCTGAGAGATTTTAATGGACACCATCCCCTCTGGGGAAGTGCTATTATTGATGGTAGGGGTTGATCTGTAGAGCAGATACTCTCTGATCACAATCTTTCTCTTTTCAATACTGGTTTTTCCACTTACTTTCATGCTCCTAGTCAGTCCTTTACCGCTATTGATCTCTCAGTTTGCTCCCCTTCATTATTCTCCCATTTTTCATGGAGGGTTGACAGTAATCCACTAGGCAGTAATCATTTTCCGATCCTTTTGAGAGAGACTTGCCGTGGTCGATGCCACCCTACCCGCGTGCCCCAGTGGAAGCTGGATCAGGCAGACTGGTCCACTTTCACTGCTCTTGCAAAACTTGATCCTGCCATCGTAAATCATCCATCAATAGATGACTGTGTAACAGCGGTAACTGACTGTATTATTCATGCAGCTGGCTCAGTGTATTCCTAAAACCTCGACACGTTTTCCACGATATTCTCGTCCATGGTAGAATCCTGCTTGCCACTTAGCACGGAAGGCTCAAAAACGGGCCTGGGATACTTTTTGTAGATATCCCATACTTTCAAACCCAGTTACTTTCCAACGGGCCCGTGCACATGCTAGGTGGGTAAGACGTCAAAGCCAGAAGAAATCTTGGATTAAGTTCACAACCAGCATATATTCTACCACTAGTTCCAAGATCATATGGGAAAGGTTAATGGGCACTACAACTCTGTCCCCCTCTCGAATTTACTCTCTGATGGTCAGGAAGTGAATGATGTCCGGAATATCGCTAACACTCTAGGTGAAAGCTTTTGCCAGGTATCTAGCACTTCTGCTTGTTCCTCCACCTTCCTGGCCATCAAGACTCGGGCAGAGCGATCACCTCTTTCCTTTCAAACTGACTGTTTCTTTTACTATAATTGTCCCTTTACCCTGGTGGAACTAAAAATGGCCCTTCATCGGTCTGCCAGTACATCTGTTGGACCTGATGATATTTATTATGACATGCTGCACCATCTATCTCCTGTTTCTCTTGATGTCCTTCTGATTGTCTTGAACCGGATTTGGCAGGAGAATGCTTTTCCTGATGCGTGGCACAAGGCTATTATTTTACCTTTCTCTAAACCAGGGAAAGATCCGAAGATTCCTTCAAACTATCGTCCAATTGCTTTGAGGAGTTGTCTTTGTAAGACCTTAGAAAGGATGGTTAATGCTCGTCTTGTTTGGTTCCTTGAATCAAACAACCTCCTCTCGCCCACCCAGAGTGGGTTCCATCGACAGCACTCTACCACAGACCACCTAATTCGTCTTGAAACATCTATCAGAGAAGCCTTTCTCAACTGCCAACATCTTGTATCAATATTTTTTGACATAGAGAAGGCTTACGACACAACATGGAGGTATGGCGTTTTGCGTGACCTCCATACATATGGATTACGTGGCCATCTACCCATGTTTATTGAAAAATTTTTAATGGACAGGAGATTCCAAGTTCGTGTGGGTTCGACATTTTCCCGTTCTTTTGTACAGGAACTTGAAGTCCCTCAAGGCTGTGTATTGAGTGTCACACTCTTCAGTATAAAGATAAATGCCATCACTGAACAACTCCCTCTCACTGTTGCGAATGGGCTGTACGTTGACGACTTTCACATCTCATGTCAGTCGTCAAACATGAGATACATTGAGCAGCAACTACAAACTGCCCTCAGTTGTGTACGGAAGTGGACTCTGGCGAACGGCTTTAATTTCTCTCTCTCCAAAACTGCATGCATGCACTTTTGCCGTCGACGAGGTATTCACCCTGATCCTGAATTTCATATTGGTGAAATTTTGCTGCCCGTGGCCCCGGAGACAAAGTTATTGGGGCTTATCTTTGATCGTAAACTGTCTTTTATACCACGCTTAAAGCAGCTTCGGGTCAAATGCACAAGAACACTGAACATCCTCCGTGTCCTCTCTTCTACCAGTTGGGGGGGCAGATCGCTGTTCAGTGTTGAAGATATATCGTGCTCTTATTAGATCGAAACTTGACTATGGATCAATGGTCTATGGCTGCTAGACCCTTGGCCTTAAAGATGCTGGATCCCATTCATCACCAAGGACTTCGACTCTGCACTGGGGCTTTCCGTACCTCTCCAGTTCAAAGCATATACATTGAATCTCATGAACCTTCTCTACACCTTCACCGTTTGCAACTATCATTACAGTATACTTCAAAACTTCGTTCCTTACCAAAGCATCCTACCTGGGAATGTGTTTTCCTTCCTCGGTGGGCAGTACTTTTTCAGAACAGATGATCTGTCATTGCTCTGTTTGGCCTTTGTATCGGGACGCAATTGGATGAATTGGGTCTGTCCTTGGATAACATTGCAGATTCCACAGGTCGGCCCATCCCACCATGGCTTATTACAGCTCCCAAATGTGACCTTTCTTTCAGTCACCTAAAAAAGGCAGATACTCCAGATTGGAAGTACCGTCTTTTATTCAATGAATATCTTTCAAACAACCATTTAGTTCCCATTTATACAGATGGTTCCAAATCAGGAGATTCAGTGGGCTCTGCTATGGTTTGCTATGGGTCAGTAGTTGTGCACAGAATCCCCTCTACAGCTTCTGTGTTCACTGCTGAACTGTATGCCATATCTCTTGCCCTGGATCATATTGCAGCTGAGCAGTACTCCAACTGCACTATTTATACTGATTCGCTTAGTTCTATACTTGCCTTGGAATCGCTACACGTTAGCTCACATCCTATTCTCGCTGATATTCGAAACTGACTGGTCCATTTCTCATTAGCAGCTACTTCAATCCAGTTTTTCTGGATACAAGGCCATGTTGGTATTCGCGGGAACGAGCCTGCAGACATGGCAGCTAAATATGTCTGCTTCAGCACTGTCACCCCTATGCCTATTCAGTACATGGACTATGGTGTTGTCTTCAAGGCTTGGCTCCGTGCCAGCTGGCAGTCCACTTGGAGTGAGCAACATGACAACAAACTTTTTCAAATCAAACCCAAAATTGGAGTTTGGCCATCCAGCTTCCGTAAAGTTCGGAAGCAGGAAGTTGTTCTCACAAGGCTACGCATTGGTCACAGTTTTTTAATTCATCATTTTCTTTTATCTGGAACTGATGCATCAATGTGTAGTTTGTGTAACACTCAAATCACTATCAGCCACATTTTACTTTCTTGCCATCATTACAATTCTCAACGACGGCAATATTTTAAACATATTTTTTCCCAGGGTCAGTCTGTTACATTGGATAGAGTTATTGGTGATGGTGACTCTGTCCACCTTGATAACGTTTTTAATTTTTTGATGGCCACTGATCTTTTTCATCTCATTTAAGGGTTGCATATTTATTCATTACACCTTTTTAATTGTGGCTCCTTTTTTACAGTTTTAATCTCTCTCATTCAATTTGACATTGGACAGTGGCCAGAACAATAAATAACTCGACACCAGGACTGGAAAGACCAACTTCAGGTGACTGACGGTAGTTTTTATTCTTACCTGTTAGTCTTCCTGGTGGGTTATGATCATTACCATTCTGCTACAGGTAGTCCTTTACAACTTTTTAGACTTGATGTCACCATTGGTTTTTATGCCATTTTCTGTTTTAATTGCTGTTTTACTTTTACCTTCATTTACTTTTACAAATTTTACTCCATTTACTTGACTTTAATCTTTTTAATGGACATTTGGCTACTCATTGTTGCGATTTTGCTATGTGTCTTTTAAAACTTCTGTTCTTTTACATTTTGATACTGGTTGCTATGACACATAATCTGGAACCAGGACTGGAAAGACCAACTTCAGGTGACTGATGGTGAGTCTTGAACTTACCTATTAGTCTTCCTGGTGGGTTATGATCATTACCTTTTTCCTAGAGTAAATACCTTACAACTTCTTACTCTGCCTTTTATCTTAACGTTGTAGACTATGTGTCAACATTGGTTTTCTACTTTTTTGTTTTACCTTCATTTCCATTTATGTCCTTTACTAGATTTTTTTTATTTTACTTTTTTACCGGATGTCTGGCGCAGATAGCTTTGTTGCTTTGTGCCATAAAACACTAAATCAATCAAACAATCAATTCAGTTTGATATTGTTTTTTATGAATTGTTGTGACAATAGATATATCAAATTATGAATGATTTGTATTCTGTGATAGGTTGACAATTTACACTTGAGCATAATAAGACTTGCATAAAGTTTCTAAAAACTGTGATGTAGACATTTAGGTGAAAAGAGGTTGTGGTGTGTGCTTTATAGTTTGTGAATATAGGAATTTTGAGACAAAATAACTCGACTCATTTTTATTATGAGCAGTGTAGTTTTATATCTGAATTTCGACAGAAACGTATCCCAACATCTTTACCTGTTTAAAGTGTTATTTTATAAAAGTGGACCCGTCGTCATCAAATTTAAAGGTATTACCATCCTATATATGTTAACCTGACAATTGAATCGGAAAAACAACAACGTGCTGTGATGATAATTATTTGATTATTTTTATCCTGAATTATTTTAAATTTAGTATGGGGTTAAGATACACTTGTATATAATGGTAAACACTATTGCCAGTTTGTCCTACTGGTCAAACTATGAACACGTCAAGGTTCTGCAGACGACTTTTTCTCCCGTCTACTTTTTAGTTTCAATTTGGCCCTCTTTTACTAAATTATCAATATTTATGCGTTCTTACGTTTGAAATAATCTTAACATCTAAAAGAGTAGTGCCAGAAATTTTACACGACTCTAAAATTAACATTTAACTCAACAAAGTATAATAAAATAAACCTTAAAATTTTAGTTAATGAAAGTAAGTCGGTTAAAACCTAATGCCTACAAAATCTGTCAACGTTCGGAATCAATGTCAGAAAAAAATTGGTAAAAATGAAATTCTGAAACATATTCGTTAAGTTAAACAAATTTAGGTTTAGCATGGCTAGGTATTCAGGTACTGTCACTCGCTATCAGAAAGTCCCAGATTCGAATCCCCATTCCACTAAATAATGGAGGCGTTTAAATATTTCTATCAATCCAATTATTCGTTAGTAAAATGGTTGACGATGATTAATTGCCCCACCTCTCGTCTTTCACTGATGAACTAGGGACGACTAGTAGAGATGGCTCTCATGTAGCTTTGCGCGAAATTCAAAACAAACCTCCACCACTTACTACACTTACAGTATTACCTAATAAAGTTATGAAAGAAAGTAAAACACATATTGAAATGGATAACTATTGTCAAACATTTACGGAGTACCTTCAGAAAGCAGCCAAGTTAACAATACCAAAACAACAAATAACACATGGAAACCCACCACAGAAATAATTAATCTAATCAAGAAACGAATACAAGAAGACAGTACATGATAAGAGGCAGAGAAACGAAAACGCAAATAAACAACATCAGAACACAAATAAAACAACGAAAACAAGATAACTGTGACAACTACTGCTCAAAACTAAATGATAAAACTGACCCGAAAAAATTTTGGTCACATCTTAAAAGACTCACCAATGAAAATACAAAAACAAAGAAATATCCTTTACTTGAACATAGTAATACTATAGCACACACAAAGAAATAGCCGAAGCTTTCAAAGATCAACTTCAAAATACTTTTAAAACCCACACTGATCCAGATATGGATACATATTTCTACAATAAAGTCACTAATCACATATTAAACAATAAACATCAATTTGAACCAATTTTTCCAATAAACATAACTGATAGAAACACAAATTCGGACACAGATTATGCAAGCACGTTACAAACAAATGAAATATCCCTTCAAAAATTACTCGAAGCAATAAAAAACACAACCAAAGCACCAGGTGAAGATGAAACACAAGCTATCCTTCTAAAAAGGGCACTCCGAAATTGTTTGATCACCTAAATTCACTTTTTAACTTATCTCTATCCTCAGGACACATACCAGTTTCTTGAAAGCTCACTAATATATTAATGTTCCATAATGAAAGAAAGCCAGCAAATAAACCTAATAGCTACTGACCAGCTGTGTAGGCAAAATTCCTGAAAGAATAATCAGTAATAGACTCTCCACATTTTTGGAGATAACATCAAAATTACCAGAAGAACAGAATGGATTCAGGAAATTTAGACAAACGACAGACCACTTACTCAGACTAACCGAAACCATAATAGATAGCTTCAATAAAAAAGAATGTTCTATCACTTGCTTCCTTGATATCGAGAAAGCATTCGACACTATATGGCAAGATGGTCTAAGGTTCGGAATGAATGAAATGGAACTACCGCAAGTAATTCGCTGGTTATCTAACTTGTTGGAAAATAGAAAGTGTAGAGTAAATGTTGAAGGAAAATTTTTTGAATACTTTATACTCCAGAAGCTGGTGTCCCTCAGGGAGGGGTGATTAGCCCTATACTCTTCATCATGCATGTAAACAACTTGCCACTGAGGGATCCGAATCATGGATTCTCTTCACAGTTCGCAGATGATGTGGCAGTCTGGAAAAGTGCCTCAACACCGACGATAGCAGCCACTAACATACAACCGAAACTAAATAGAATAAGTGAATACTGTCAAAAATATATAGAATAAAAATAAATACAACAAAAACACAATTCATAGTATTTACAAAATTGACAAAACGCAAAAAACAGCAGCCAGAATTATACATGAATGGCACACTACTACAGATTGTGCCATCGACAAAATTTCTTGGTCTAACCTATGATTCAAAATTTACTTGGATCAATCATGTCAACGAAATTAAAAATAAAGTCTGGCGAGGAACTAACTATGCTAGGAGTCTAACCAGTAAAAACAGTGGAGCATCTACAGATAACGTACTAAAAATCTATAAAACATATATTAGACCTGTAATAGATTATGCAGCTGCAGCATGGATAACTGGATAAACTCCTACATAGTACAATAATGTACTTTAATAAGAATTGGATGAAAAACGAATTACTATGCGAACTAGAGAGGTGCCTCATACATGATGAAGCTAGTCCTAAATATTTCTCCACAGTTAACTTGTATTTTAAATATAAAAAAATATATATGTATATTAAAGAATTAAAAAATGCCACCAACAAACTTGACATTCTGCTGATGGAATAAAATAATCACTATATATGAGCCACAATACTTGGACATTGCCCCGAAAAAGATCAAAATAATATTCAGTTCTACAATTATAAATTCCCATCCGGCAAGAATATAAGTACGGGGAGGAGGAAGAGGTCATAGAGAAACTGATCCTCCAGGGTATGAACTTTGCTTACCCAAACACCGACAGACATTTATACATTCACAGGTAAAGACTGGTTGTTGCCATAGCAACCAGTAAGAAGTTTCAATTGCACTCGCCGTTTATAAGCCTACTCTTAACCGCAAAAAAAAAAATTAGTTTTACTTTTATACCGCACCAACGGCTTAAAGTGAATAGCGCGGTCACAGGATCGAACCTTGGACCTTGGTATGCTAATCACAAGGCCACGTTTAACTTTGTAATAACGAAATGTTCGTTATAAAATTGTATATACGTATAGCAGACTTGGTTCTTACACTTATAGCCTCCTAATTACGATAACATGAATTTTGACTAGTCATTTTAAAACTGATAAATTTAAGGTTTAGGTTTACGGCAAAGAAACTTGAAATTCATGGATTCGTTCTTTCAGCACTTTATAAAGACTGAAGTAAGACACAGACCACGTTATAATTTGCTTAGAGATTTAGTGGAAGCGCATATTATATTACAACAGGACTGATAACCTAAACCACATCATTGCTAAGATATCATAAAACCTCCCTCATACACAAAACTCTGATCATCAAGGTTAAAGCTATTTTGAAAGGTACGACACAAATATTATCCTTTTCACTTGGTTATTTTCAATTATGTTGCTAATGTACATGACGCAATCAGGAAAGGGTCCAATCACGATGCCTGTTATCTTGTTTCAAGCCCTCTGGAGAAATTAATGACGTCACAACACTCATCGTGTTTACACATCTTTGTATTCGTAATGTTTGAAAACAAATCCATTAATATTTGGTTCGTTAGCGTGCTACAGGATGTTTTAGCGTCACGTAACACGGAAACAAGGATTGCGTTTGGTTGATTTATTGTCTCTACAGTTTGTTTGTTCTGAGCTTGTTACAAGTCCTATAGTCAAGTTGATTGAAAGTATTCTCACAAACATCCAGCTCAAAACTTCCTTAGTATTAAATAAGAAGTACAGGATTTGAAAAGACAATACATGCCAACTAGATTGAATATAATTTAAAATAGAAGCATTTTTTTAATATTATGTATCAAACACGAAGTGGTGTTACGATCCAGGATAACAAATTGAGTCCTGGTAATCAACGCATGCGCAGTGTCGTGTTTCTCATCTTTATACATACTTGAAAGTTCATCAATCATCTAGCGTCAGAAAAAATTTTATCGTAACTTTGCAATGGAATCAGTTTGCTGAGCTATATTCACTTGCAAATTATAGAACTTCAACTGAATTCCAACAGTGTTATAGGTCAATAGATTTTGTTATCACGGGCCATAAATGATCTTCTGTGATAATTATCTTTGTTTGGAAAAAAAACAAAACAAAACTATTAAAAACCAAGGAAACTCTAAAGGATTTAGTGAAACAATAAAGCCTAATAATTAACGTAAAGAAAACAAATAAAACCATAAAATGGCTCTCAAAGTCAAATGATCTACCAAACAAATTTGATATAAAAATACGAAAGAGAAGACTATTGGTCAGATTGAAAGTACGAAGGAGACTATTGGTCAGTTTTTCAAGAACTTTTCTTGAAAACAAGTCAAGCTGCTGCTTTTTTTTGTTGTTGTTTCTTTAAATATAGCTACCAGCCAATGAGAGTCCACTGCTAGTATAGCGGTAAGTCTACGGATATCCAATGCTAAATTCAGGGGGTCCGGTTCCCCTCGGTGGATTCAGCAGGTAGCCCGATGGAGCTTTGCTATAACAAAGTTACAACCAACTAATGAGAATCGGCTCCTCGATTTTGACACAAATCCGAAGTGTAATCAAGAAAAGTTCTTGAAAAACTGACCAATAGTCTCCTTCGTACTTTCAATCTGAAGATTACACTTCGGATTTCAGTCTTTTTTTTTCTTCTTAATTAAAGCAACATTAAAAACCAGTCAAAGAGTTATGACATCAGATAATCTTGAGAACTATATTTAGAAAAATAATTCAATCTTATATATCTAAATTTATAGCTATCCATTTACCTATAGTTACCTCACCTTTATATTTCGTTACAACACAGTGGGCATCGTTACTCGTATCGGATTCGCTGATTTTGATTCGAAGAGCTCTGGTTCCTACAACTTCTAACTGCACGTGCTTTGGTGGATTCGGAGGTCCTGGATATTTTAAATGAAACTTTGAAGGGTTAAAATGTTTTTATTTTTGCTTTTTTAGGTCAGCTTAATTTCAGGAGACTTGCACTTGAATTAAGTTTCTCAATAAAAACAAAGAGCGAAGTCTAATTAATAATTTCGTTTAAAGTTATTAAAATAAGTTTCTGACTCGAAGCATTTGTGTTCAGTCAATAGCTTCTATTGATATTTAAGTCTTAGTGGCACTAACTTCATTGTTTATGTTAAAACATTCGAAAAAAGTTACACAGTATTTTATCTCACAAGAGGGAAAGGCCGCTTGTCAACAGAACCCACCGTCAACTTTTACGCTACCCTAATTTAGTAGTGGGATTTCCCCGCCACACTTATAACACACCAAAAGTCACAGTGTAGAGTGCGTTTTTTGTTTTTGCTTTGTTTTTTTTCAGCAAATGGGTCACGAACTAAAATTCCTCGGATTCACAGTCCGGTTACCAGCTATTGGGCCACGCCTGACCGATGTTTGCGTATAATAAGATGTTGCATTTAAAACAAAGGCAAGTGTAAGCTTATCAGCGGAGAAACAAATGTCAACCTACTGATTTGTTCAAACCCATCTCGCATCCGCTTCTCGAAGCGGAGCCGCCGTTGCCATAGTGCCGGCTGCCGTTCCTTTTTCTGAAATAGACAAGACAAATAAATAGTTCACGAGCTTTGATTGATTTCCCAATGGGGAAAATAACTCTTATAGATATCTTTAAAAAATAAAATAAAATTGTGGTATGTTTGGCTACAAAAATCAGCATTTTTATTTTAAAAATAAAAATTAGAATTATTTTGGTGTAAAATTAGTGAAAAAAAATTAAAAGTTCATTCTTTCAGGGAAAAAAAAACAAAATAAAATAAGATTTGTTTAAAACATACGCAACGTGAATTTTATTTTCAGTAAAACCAAACCAGCTTTACCTTCAACAGAGCTGTGGACAGATTACCACTGGTAGCCGTGTTAAGGATACACGTGGTCAAGTCTTCCTTGCATCTCTCCGCTTCGTTGACCAGACTGACCAATCGGTTGGTTCGACTCTCTTTTGAAGAAACTGGACGAAAGAAGAAGATGACAAAATGATTTAGTTCATGAAACATAAAAGCTGTACTTTGTTTTTAAAATTTGTTCCTAACGTTTTTTATACATGAAAAATAATAACTTTATGACTAGACATGACACAAAAACATCTTCAAACGAGGGTCGTGAAACATAATCGTAAATATTAAAATACAATAAATTAGGTCAGGGGTTTGTTACTTCTTTTTCTAGACTAAGACCACCCTTTTATAAACTTTAACTGCTTTCACCATCCCAAACAATCCCAATTTGCAGACACTAAAGAAAAAGATAAAGTGAGTACATTTGACACATGCGGTTTATCTTCTAAAATTACGAAAAACTGTAACAAAAATCACCATCCCTAAATGTCGCAATCCATAATTTAAGGTGTGTGTTTTCTTGTAGCAAAGTCACATAAGGCTATCTGTTGAGCCCACCGAGGGGAATCGAACCCCTGATTTTAACGTTGTAAATCCGTAGACTTATCACTGTACTAGTGGTTGGTCCATAATTTAAGAACACCTGAATTACTTATCTAGTACCAAATGACTTAAAACAGGACAGTTTGTTTGATACGAATTTTGCGCAAAGCTACTTAAAGAGTAACTGAGCTAGCAATCTATAATTTAACTGATGAGCTGTTCTTTTATCAACGAATAATCAGTCGGCCATTACATTATTAGGCGTCAACGACGAAAAGGGAGAGTATGTTCAAAGCAGTGATTCAAACCCAAAAGCAGCAGATTGAGCGCTCGACTTATCTTCAACTTTTATTTTAATTCTCGGACATTTCTAGTTTCGTGGTCAATTTGTTTATAAAATAATTTTATTTTGTCCTTTATTATAAACACAGCGAGAGATTTATGTATGTTTGATTATAAAAAGTCTTATTTTGTGATTAATTAGGCTTAACAGCAATTTCAAAAATGGAAGCATTTTTCAAACAAGTACAAAGTTTTACTCCAAGCTGTTGTTTTCTACCGCGAGGTGGTGTCTTTCTGTATACTGCGAATATTTCTACTCAATGAGGTCTTTGAATTTTAAATTCTCCTTTGGTGTATAAAACAAAATCGAATATAAATAACCAATTGCTCACCATGAAGATTTCGAAAAGGAAAGATACGCCGCTGCTATATAAAACATAAAATCTGTTCAAAAGTTTTTAGTTAACGCATGAAAATATAAATTACGAATGCACGTGCATAAGAATCTCAAAATAACTCAAGACTCACATCGCCTGCTTTCCTTCCCTCCATTAAACTGTAGTAGTTTTATCATCGGTACACAGTGACTCATGATAGCAATATCCAGTGGGTTAAATCCATCTCCATTAGTGCTGTTTAGTGAAAAAAAAAAAGACCAGATTAACTCCGATCAAATATACCACTTTCAAATATTTAAGTGTCAATTACTTTCTACACCTAAGGAAACCAACCGAAAGTATGGAAGGGCCATTCGAATTACGATTTAAATATGGCCATTAAGAGGAACCCGGATATAAACCCTCGTTTTAAGAACTCTATTTTTGGAAGCCATTACTTTAAATTAAGTTAATTATTTTGATTCTAAAGAGGATTTCTTAGTCTATTGTTTCAAAACTTCACACGAAGTCCCAACTTTTCACTTAGCTTTTGTTTGTAGCTGTTCCATGATTTTAGAACATACTTTATTTCGTTATAACTTATTTTTTTAATACTGACGAAGATACAAAAATGATTCAAGGTGGGGAACGCCATATATCGCTACAGTGCTAGGCTTGGAAAGCATTTGCAATTTGAATGTTTAGTAATAATGTCTATTGTTGAACCTTATGCATTGGTGATTAAAATAACTTAATTCGTACACCATTCAAACTGGATATGTATATTTATACAAACCTTATTTATTTAGTTATTTGTTGTTAAGCAGTGAGCTACACAATGGGTCATCTATGATGGGCGCAGCACGAGTATTATATGTTTGAATTTCTGAGTAGTCTTACTATAACATAAATACGTGACACCTAAGGGAAATGGAAAGATCGGCGTAATTAGGAAAACTAACTGTCTGCACTCCAGGGGTCGTTATATGTTTACAAACTTACAACGTTAAAATTTGGGTTCGACTCTCCACAGTGAACACAGCAGATCCCAGTGTGGTTAATCAATTAACGAAAAATTAAAAATAGAAGCTTAACAAAGGACTATCTCAGGAACTTGACAAATTTCAACTGTTTAAGAAATAGTTTAAGAAATAAGATTATGTAGGTTTTGCATGCTTTTATTTCACATAAGAAACCGAAACAAGAAACAAAACATACACACTCTGTCTATAAATACATAAAGCACACTCATTGTCTATTCCTAACTTTTGGCATACATATTAAAATAGCCATGCCTACCTGTTGACGTCAACATCGGTGGTTTCTAAGATACTCCGAGCACGATCCACATGCCCGTGCTCCACAGCAACAAAGAGAGCTGAAAGGAATTCAATAGAAAAATTAGGGTTAAGAAAACTGTTACGGCTTTGAAACGTCTCATTTGTCACACAAACAATATCAACATATCTTCGGCGACTATCTTTACATGCATTAATGTTACACGCACACACGTAATGTTTGGTTAGTTGCCACAGTAACGGCGAAAGATATCGATCAGTTGACATTTTTAGGTTTCAAAACATGAAACCTGATTTCTCAGTTAACCGAATTAGCACAATAACATTCATCATATTTTTATATTTATTGGTATGAAAAAACATTTTGGTTAAATTAAAAACTAGAAAAGAGGCATTTTCTTTTAAAAATGCTCGTACTAAATGAAACTGAAGCTTGAGGAGGGGTATTACTTACACTTAAGCGAAGTAATAATACTCTAAATAAATCTCGTGATAAATACACATATATGTTGTATTACTTGTACATCTCGCAATAAATACACATATATTTTGTACCACTTGTATATCTCGTGAGAAATACACATATATTGTATCACTTGTATATCTCGTGAATCATTTTCACCCTTTTTATTAATCTTTGTTTCTGTTTGTAATTAAGCATAAACCTACACAAAGTGCTATCTGTGCTCTGCTCATCAGGGGCATCGAAACCCTGTTTTTAGCATTGTAAGTCCACATAGAGAGCTAACCGTTTTCTATTTATTGAGAAATTATGTTATCAAAGTGAAAAGTTATTTTGTTTTATAATCCGCGTATGAATTAAATAAACCTTTCACCAATTTCTTAAAATAAGAGAAGGAAAAATGAAAACGTACAAAGCAAACACATAACAGAAATATAACTAATAATTATAATCAAGCTTGACACTGATAAGTGTCCACAGAGGTCAGGTACGCATTATAATAAATAGATGTTACTTATTGGGCTATCGGCACTATGCCCGCCACGGTTATCGAACCCTGATATTTAGTGTTATAAGCCATTAGAAGAGTTTGTGTGTGTAGTACTGTACATCCGAATTACAATAGGTCTAAACAAAAGAAAATTAGGAACACAAATGATAAATAATAGTAATAATTATTCAGTTGTCGTTTTACTGGGTCAAAGAAAAAATTCATTTTTCTAGTTCTAGTTGAAGGACTTAACCGACTGCGTCTCACCTTGGAGATCAATACTGAATTTGTCGACTTCTTCTACTCGTTTCCTTTCTCCTCTTTCTAAGGCCAAGTTCTCCAAAAACTCTTCTACACTCCCTTGTCGAAGTCCTGTACCGAATCAACAACTTATAATAAGTAGGAATCACCCTTTGTTCTTAATTCTGTTTTATTAATACCTCATCACCTATATTATTAATAGATTATCTCTGGATCATATATACATAGAATTAATTTTGTCTTAATATTGTTATTTTGAATTCTCAAGACAACTGGTATGGGTACTAAGACTTTTATTGAAATAAAGTAAAAACTTTGTTTTACGTTTCGACTTTCTTATTAGTTTTAATACCCATACCAGCCGTCTTGAGAAACAATTTTACTTCAAGTGGGTCTCTCTTCATCACGAATTATTCTTTTTTGCCAGATTGTAATGAGTCCGAAATATTATTTTTTACTATACATTTTTTGTCACATTAGATTCTAAGCTTTTGTCTATAACAACTTACATACGTTCTAAGAAAACAATACTAGAGCAGAGACGAAATAAAGTGATGCATTTATTTCCAAGTGACCTTTATCAGGTTACAGGGGCACCCTGGAAATCTCACTTAATTAAAGCAACGTGTTATTTATTGGTCGTTATTCCTCTGTGGAGAGCACTTAAAAGATTTTTGGGTTGTATAGAATGTGGGATCTGACAGTCGACCCCCTTATGCCATTCTCTGGGGGTCTAAGACACACGCCAGATTTGGGCAAAACTGTCCAGCAGTTTGCGAGTTATAAGGAGGTAAACACACACACACTTTTGTCAAATAATGGCTTAAATATAAAGGATCATAAACAGTGCCATAACAATATGACTATAGGTGTAACTAACCTAAAACAATGGAACGCCTTATACAATCAAAATTTTAGGAACTTGTAACAAGTTTCTTGACAAAAATATTCAATGCAAACGTCCTTCCATTGATAGGCATAACACCTGATGCCTTCAACATATTATTATGATTATTAATTTTATCATTTTTTGTCTGTTTTAATGTTATTATTTTCTTTATTTTAATGATAAACACTTGTATCATGTACAGATTTTCCGTTATAATATTGTAGCTGTTTTATTTTCGGTTACTCACATTTAAAATCAGTTTGGTAACACTCTAATGTTCATTACCTTTGATAAAGGCGTAAGTCGAAACGTCTGGTACAAATAATTAACCTTGTTTTTTTTCTAAGGTTGTTTGTAGTTTTTACGCAATATTCATATTACAGATGTAAAAAGTAAGTACAACAGCATTGTTCACGTGTTTTAGTTTCAAATCACATAACATTTAAGTCCTATTTTCAAGACTGAAAACCAAACTAATATTATAAACTTAGAAAATCTAATTTCAATTTACAACAACAACAATAAAAATAAAGATTGTTATGTAACTACAGTCGGGATGTGGGTAGGGATTTTACCGGATTTTTTTTTCTGTTTCACATTAAATGGGGGGGGGGAAATAAGTGTGAATCCAAATGTTTATAGTTCGTGTTCTGTTCACATAAAAATGTTTTCTTCATCTTTTATCCGCGAGTGGTTTGAATTTCGCGCAAAGCTACACGATGGCTATCTGCGTCAGTCGTTCCAAGTTTTTGCAGTGTAATACTAGAGGAAAGGCAGCTAGTTATCACCATCCTCCGCCAACTGTTGGGCTACTTTTTTACCAACGAATAATGGGATTGATCGTCACATTATAAGGCCCACATGGCTGAAAGGGCGAGCATGTTTGGTGTGACGAGGATTCAAACCTACGACCCTCATATTACGAGTCGAGTGCCTTAACCACCTGGCCATATGGTCGCGAATATAAGTAACAATTATTTCAAGAGTTGGCGTTTAGCGATGTTGACGAGTTCGTTAGTTTTTCGCCAGGGGCAGCTATCCGCGAAAGGTCTTTTGTGGGTCTTTCCGACATCTTCAATAAATAGATTTTAGTGGTTAATATTCGTAATCTGTCTTAACTAAATTTATACCAATGAATCTTTGACCTTTACACGCCACTAACTTTTGACCTGAACTGTCCTTCGATGAATATATTTTCGTTATTTCTAAAGTATTACTTCCAGTGGTATTGTTTGTTTGAAGTAAAGCACAAACCTTTGCAGTGGACTACCACGGGTATCGAAACTCGTTTTCTTGCTTTGAAAATCCGCAGACATACCGCTTGGACTAGGAATACATAGGATAAAATAATTTATTTTGACGACAGTATAGTAGATTCGTGTATGCTTTCTGTTATTGTTTTTGTTTGTTTTGGAATTTCGCACAAAGCTACTCGAGGGCTATCTGTGCTAGCCGTCCTTAATTTAGCAGTGTAAGACTAGAGGGAAGGCAGCTAATTATCACCACCCACCGCCAACTCTTGGGCTACTCTTTTACCAATCACATTATAACGTCCTCACGGTTGGGAGGGTGAGCATGTTTGGCGTGACGCGGGCGCGAACCCGCGACCCTCAGATTACGAGTCACACGCCTTACGCGATTGGCCATACCAGGCCTTACATTCTATTAACTGTCCGTGAATATTTAAGAACGCTTTCTGTTGCAGATATTAATATCAACGCTTGCGTTTCACAGTTGTTTTTTTAGGCACGATTTATTTATTTCATCAAAGAATCACTAATGAAATGTGAGTCCGACAAAACTAACCTGTTTCAGTGAAAGTACCGAATCAGCGAATACAATAGACCTCTGTCGATGCTTCCTGTTCTTGAGATTATAGTAGTGAGACAAATATGGAAAGGTTAGCATATTACCATCTGTGGCATTTTATTTAAGAAAAAAGTCAAAGGGCCAAGTATCCAATTCACAGAGAAACAACCAGTTTTCCTGATTCTCTTGATGTAAATATATTCCAGTCTTGGATTACATACCCGTACTGACTTTTACATTGTTATCTCCCCCTCTCCCCTCACACACAGCTGAAAATTAGTGTATGTCGACGACGGGTTTGGTTCCAGGGGCCAACACAATGCGAAACAAGAGCTCCTCTGAACAGTCCATGCCAGGAATCTGTTAAATATATGGCTTTATGGCTTTGCCTAATATTTCCGGCGTTACATACAAATATTGATAACCCTTAAAGAATTAAGCGCGTGCAAATAATTCAAAACTACTCTTATCGATTTTTCTTCTCGCTTCTTTCATAATCTTGAAATCTGTACAATGGTTAACTTAGAGAAGAGAGAAAGATGAATCTAGAGAACCCTGACGGATATTTCACGAACCACAACTGTCTCTTTGTTTCAGGTTTCAAAGTGATTAAGTCCTGTGGGAGTTTTCTAAAACTTGATAATATATTGTAAATTAACGTATTTTTGAATTCACAATTTACGAGAAACGGAAGATCAACGATGTGGGATAGAAGGTGTCATGTCTCGCCATATGGCGCTAAGTCAGAACAGTATTTTTGCACTTTTTTCAAATCTTGAAATAATGAGAAACATTTGTTCTCAAAACACAATTTCAGCATTCGAGTAACACCATTAATTGTTACTCGGCAGGCCAGTGGAACGTTTGCGTTCTCACAACGTTGAAATGCAAGGTTTGATTCCCCGTGTTAAATAAACGACAGTGGACATACTTTAATATTATGCAATTTTAAACAATTACGTTTCATAGGTAGGTGATCGAGGGAGTTTTATAGATGTGGAGAGATATGGGGTAATTAATTTTATTTTTAAAACTGGGTGTTCTGGAAATACATATATAACAGGGTTATTAACAAGTTGAACCGCGAAATATCTTATAGACAGCATATATTCACATTTCATTGTTATTCGCGATTTGCATTGCGAGCTCGTGAAACCTATATATGAACTGAGCTGTGTATTATAAAACTTACAAGTGTATCTTTGTTGTGCATCTTAATATAACTATGGTTGTGTATTATTAAGTTTTCAGGTGTTTCCTTGTAATTGATCTTACTATGTTGGAGTATTATTAAGTGTAATATGTTGTTTACGTATTAATTATCAATGTTTATCTTTACTATTTATCACGTAACAAACAACCTGATAAACATTACGCCTTTTGACACTATGTTAAGTTCAGATCTTTACTGGTCCGTGTTTCAACATTGTGCCATGTTGTAAACAAACTTGATATATTTACTGGTGCGTGTTTAACTAACATTCTGTAATGTTGTAAACAAACTTTATATAATTACTGGTCAATGTTTTAACAACATATCACGTTATGAACAAACTCGAAATCATTACTGATCAATGTTTTAACAACATATCACGTTATGAACAAACTCGAAATCATTACTGATCAATGTTTTAACAACATATCACGTTATGAACAAACTCGAAATCATTACTGATCAATGTTTTAACAACATATCACGTTATGAACAAACTCGAAATCATTACTGATCAATGTTTTAACATTATGCTTTGTTGTGAACAAACTTAATATCTTTACTGGTCCCTTTTTCAACATTATATCACGTTGTCAACAAACTTGATATCTTTACTGTTCAATGTTTAAGCATAAAGCAATGTTATGAATAAAACTGATACCTTTACTGGTCAATGTTTTAACATTATTTTATATTAAGAACAAACTTGCTGGCTCGTTTTTTAAAATTATGTTACGTTATGAACAATCATTATATCTTTTCTGGTTAATGTCTTAACATCATGCCAAGTTGTGAACATACTTTATATCTTTACTGATCCGTGTTTTAACATTATGTCACGTTTTAAACAAACTTGATATCTATACTGGTAAATGACTTCACATTATGCCATATTGTGAACAGACTTCATATCATTCCAGGTAAATGTTTTAACATTATGTTACGTTATGAGCAAATTTGATATCTTTACTGGTAAATGTTTTAACCTTATGCCAAGTTGCGAACAACCTTTATATCTTTACTGATCCGTGTTTTAACTTTCTGTAACGTTGTGAAGAAATTTGATATCTTTTCTGCTCCGTGTTTTAATATATTGTCACGTTGGAAACAAACTTGATATCTTTACTGGTCCGTGTTTTTACATTTTTTGACGTTATGAACAAACTTGATATCTTTCCTGGTTCGATTTTTAACATTATGTTACGTTATGAACAAAATTGATATATTTACTGGTCAATGTCTTAACATTGTGCCATTTTATGAACAAACTTGATATGTTTACTGGTAAATGTTTTAACATTAATTTATGTTATGAACAAAGTTGATAACTTTACTGTTCAATGTCTTAGCATTAAGCCATGTTGTGAACAAATTTAATATCTCTTCTGTTCAATGTTCCAATATATGTCACGTTATGAAAAACTTAATCTTTTCTGGTCGATGTGTTAATATTATGCCCAGTTGTGAACAACCTTGATATCTTTACTGATCCGTGTTTTAACAATATTTCACGTTATAAACAAACTTGATATCTTTACTGGTTAATGTCTTCATATTATGCCATATTGTGAACAGACTTGATATCATTGCAGGTAAATGTTTTAACATTATGTTACGTTGTAAACAAACTTGATATCTTCACTGGTAAACGTTTTAACATTATGTTACCTTGTAAACAAAGTTGATATCTTTACTGGTCGTGTTTTAACAATATTTAACGTTGTGAACAAACATAATGCTATTTCTGAACAATGTCTTAACAATATATCACGTTGTAAACAAACTCGAAATTTTTACGGGTAAATATTTTAACATAATGCTTCGTTATTAATAAAGTTGATATGTTTGTTGGTTCGTGATTAAACATTATGTTACGTTATGAACAATCTTGATATCTTTACTGGTCAACGTTTTAAATTATGTTGTGTTATGAACAAAGTTGATATATTTAATGGTCGTGTTTTAATATTCTGTAATGTTGTGAACAAATATGACATCATTATTGGTAAATGTTTTAAATTTTGACACGTTATGAACAAACTTGATATCTTTCCTGGTCCGTTTTTAACATTATGTTACATTATGAACAAACTTTATATATTTACTGGTCAACGTTTTAAATTATGTAACGTTATGATCAATCTTGATATCTTTATTGGTCAATGTCTTAACATTGTGCCATTTTATGAACAAACTTGATATCTTTACAGGAAAATGTTTTAACATTATGTTACGTTCTGCATGAATTTGATATATTTACTAATTCATGCTTTATCATTGTGTCATGTCATGAACAAAGTTGATATCTTTACTGGTCGGGTTTTAACATTATGTTACGTTATGAACGAATTTGATATCTTTACTGGTAAGTGTTTTAACATTATGTTACGTTACAAACAAAGTTGATATCTTTACCGTTTAATGTTTTAGCATTAAGCCATGTTGTAAACAAACTTAATATCTCTACTGTTCAGTGTTTCAAATTATGTCACGTTATGAAAAACTTAATATATTTTCTGGTCAATGTCTTAACATTATGCCAAGTTGTGAACAGTCTTGATATCTTTACTGATCCTTGTTTTAATATTCTGTAACGTTGTGAACAAACATTTCTTTACTGGTCAATGTTTTAACAATATGTCACGTTGTGAACAAACTCGATATTATTACGTTATAAACGTTGTGAATAAATTTGATATCTTTACTGGTCAATGTTTTAACATTTTGCCATGTTGTGAAGAAACTTGATATCGTTACTAGTTAATATCTTCCCATTATGCGATATTGTCAGTAAACTTGATATCATTACTGGTAAATGTTTTAACATTATTTTAGATTATAAACAAAGTTGATATCTTTACTGGTCGTGTTTTAACATTATGTTATGTTGTGAATAAACTTGACATATATTTTGTGGTCAATGTCTTAACGTTATGCCATGTTGTGAAAATACTTAATATCATTACTGGTTGTTTTGTTCAATATGTCACGTTGTAAACAAACTTGATATCTTTACTGCTCCATGTTTTAACATTATGCCATGTTGTGAACAAACATGATATCTTTATTGGTAAATGTTTTAACGTAATGCTACGTTATTAATAAAGTTGGTATATTTACTGGTTTGTGATTAAATGTTATGTTACGTTATGAACAATCTTTATATGTTTACTGGTCAAGGTTTTAAATTATGTTCTTTGTGAACAAACTTGATATCTTTACTGGTCAATGTTTTAACACAATGCCATGTTGTGAACAAATTACTTGTTCTGTTTTGAAGATTCACGAACAACAATGGGTTTTATGCGTTACAGTGAATTCGGGAAGTGAAACCTTGAGTTAGAAATAGAAACTTACTCAAATGGAAATAGTCAACTGTGTGGGGTTTGGATAAACTATTACGACGCTCACTTGGAGAACATGTGAAATGTTTTGAATCATTCACGTTATAAACAAACTTCATATATTTTGGGGTCAATGTCTTAACATTATTCCATGCTGTGAAAAAAACTTAATCTTTACAGGGTTTTTTTGTTCAATATGTCACGTTGTAAACAAACTTGATATCTTTTTTTGGTCAATGTTTTAACAGTTTGCAATGTTGTAAACAAACTTCATATCTTTATTGCTTCCTGCTTAACATCATGCCATGTTGTGAACAAACATGATATCTTTACTGGTCAATGTTTTAACGTAATGCTACGTTATTAATAAAGTTGATATATTTACTGGTTTGTGATTAAATGTTATGTTACGTTATGAACAATATTTATATGTTTACTGGTCAAGGTTTTAAATTATGTTACGTTGTGAACAAAGTTGATATCTTTACTGGTCAATGTTTTAACACAATGCCATGTTGTGAACAAATTACTTGTCATGTTTTGAAGATTCACGAACAACAATGGGTTTTATGCGTTACAGTGAATTCGGGAAAGGAAATCCTGACTTAGAAATAGAAACTTACTCAGATAGAAATAGTCAACTGTCTGGGATCTGGATAAACTATTACGACGCTCACTTGGAGAACATGTGAAATAGTAAGCATCTGCAGACTTGGATTTCTATGTTGTTAATTTTCGCATTATCCTGATCCTCTGTCCCACCTCTCGTAAGGGGTTTATCGCTGTTTGACCAGCTCTTCTATCTGGTTTATCTGGTTCCATAACTGGGAAGTCGTATTCTAGAGCACCTCGACTGTTCGGGTAACACTTATGAGGGTTGTGACGAGCAATCGCGTCACGTTTCACGATAACACCGGGTGTTGCTATGGGAACATAATTCATCATAAAATAAATCTTGGAACAGCAAACGATTGGTACAAGTTTATGTGTGCTGCTAAAATGAAGCTCGTATAGAATTGGAACGTTTAGCATATCTTAAATTTAGTTAGTAAGTTAGAACCGATACCTTCTTTCGAGAGCATCAACCTCTAGGTGTAAGGAGTTTTTAGAAACCATAATACGCTTTTTCAATTCAAACTAGCTCTCCTTGGCTAGACTGCTAACACATGCAGGTGTTTTCCTTGGGCCTTCGAGGAAAGCCATGTCGTGGCTCTCAAAGTTCAGGGGTTTACAAATTAGAGGCCGCAAACCCTACACAAGCTGAAAAATATTCAGAATCTATAGATTCATTAGGTAAGGAGACTTCAGTTAAGATGATTTTAGGATTCCTTGGGTGAGAAGGTTTGAAAAATCCCTTATATATATTTGCAAGACATTCATGCGCAAGGAAACGGAAGATTGGTTATTTCATGGTGAAACTGATTAAGGTACAGAGGTATTTGTCAGGGGAAAGGAGAACATGTGATAAAATCTTATTATTACATGAAATAGTTGATATTTTCATCCAGTGAGGTTGTGAGACACGTGAGCCAAATGTTCAAGTCTCAAACTCTTCACAATTATGAAATGCTGACCAAAGAGAAATGACGTTCAGTAAGTAGAACCCACCGCATACGCTGTTATTACTCTTAACCAGATCGTGTTCAGCGATATATGACAGCTCGATATTTGGACCTTACGATAAACTCTAATCCACGATCAGACATCCTCTTGCGTCTGGTAGATGTTTCGCAAACAAAGCGAGATATTTATATTTATCATCTTACATGATTTTTACCGATTTCCGCTTGATCATTTTTTCACTATCTACTGCCACTTCCAGTATTCCTTGATCTAACACTGGTATTCTCACGTCTTCAGACTGGATTTTACTTTCCACGTATGTATGAGGGAGTAAAAACAAGAGTTATAGGACCTCTAGAAACGTTAGCGCGATGGAATTCAAGAACTTTCAAATGTAGAGCTGGGAAAAAATGTTTTCGATTCGGAAGTTATTAGTTTACAACAGCTTCTGACAGCTGCTTTGAAAACTTAAGAAAACAACGACATAATCATTTGAGAAACACGTAAAATTTTAGTTTCGTCTAAAGAACACTTAAGATTGATTTGTAAAATCGTGCAACTATAAAGTTAGAGTTTCCAAGTGTGAGACTTGAAACGTAATTTTTTTAAAACGTGATGCGAGAGAATAGAATGAAGGTACGGTAATCTCCTTAACAAAAACAAATTAAATAAAAAATATTTTTTGTTTGTTTTAAAATACAAAGCCCTTAGGTCAGTAGTGATCAATATAAAAATAGTGTTTAATAACTGAAACATTATTTAGTAATTTTGCTGATTCCACGGAACCTAGAACATTGTTAAGTAGTTCTACTGATTCCACGGAACCTAGAACATTGTTAAGTAGTTCTACTGATTCCACGGAACCTAGAACATTGTTAAGTAGTTCTACTGATTCCACGGAACCTAGAACATTGTTAAGTAGTTCTACTGATAACAAGGTACCTAGAATATCGTTAAGTAGTTCTACTGATAACAAGGTACCTAGAATATCGTTAAGTAGCTCTACTGATTCCACGGAACCTAGAACATTGTTAAGTAGTTCTACTGATTCCACGGAACCTAGAACATTGTTAAGTAGTTCTACTGATTCCACGGAACCTAGAACATTGTTAAGTAGTTCTACTGATAACAAGGTACCTAGAATATCGTTAAGTAGTTCTACTGATAACAAGGTACCTAGAATATCGTTAAGTAGCTCTACTGATTCCACGGAACCTAGAACATTGTTAAGTAGTTCTACTGATAACAAGGTACCTAGAATATCGTTAAGTAGCTCTACTGATTCCACGGAACCTAGAACATTGTTAAGTAGTTCTACTGATTCCACGGAACCTAGAACATTGTTAAGTAGTTCTACTGATTCCACGGAACCTAGAACATTGTTAAGTAGTTCTACTGATAACAAGGTACCTAGAATATCGTTAAGTAGTTCTACTGATAACAAGGTACCTAGAATATCGTTAAGTAGCTCTACTGATTCCACGGAACCTAGAACATTGTTAAGTAGTTCTACTGATAACAAGGTACCTAGAATATCGTTAAGTAGTTCTACTGATTCCACGGAACCTAGAACATTGTTAAGTAGTTCTACTGATTCCACGGAACCTAAAACATTGTTAAGTAGTTCTACTGATAACAAGGTACCTAGAACATTGTTAAGTAGCTCTACTGATTCCACGAAACCTAGAACATTGCTAAGTAGTTCTACTGATAACAAGGTACCTAGAATATCGTTAAGTAGTTATAGGCTTAGAGAAAGCCTACATTTCTATTTTCAATGCACCCAAATCAAGTATTGTGTTTAGAAGTTCACCATAAAATAAAAAATGTACAATAATGATTATGTATTGTGACATATAACTTACTGTAACCATCTTCTGAAATCTCATGTAAAGAGGGTTTTCCTTGGTTTTTCCGAAGTGAAATCGACGAAAAACTTATCCCTTGAGAAAGAAGATGATAAAGTTATAGGTAAGACGAACCACAATATATGAATTCATAAAGTCCATAAACTAAAGATAATTAACTCTATCATAAAAAATGTTTGTTTCGCATATATTTTTTGCTAGATACAAAAGAAAGGTCCTTTGTACATAAACTGTAAAAAAACTTCCACATTCAAAGAACAGGAAAAACATTGTCATCTATTGAGTATTTTCGTCACTATCATAGATGAAAAAAAAATAAAGATATCTTTGTCATCCATATATATCTGTTATTTGTTTCTCTGTATTTATCGTTAAGATAAGTTATAAATATTTTGTCCAGTTTGACTACTTAACCGGATTGCAGCCGTCATGTTGTAGCTGCAAAACTTTCATCTTAATACCACATAGAGTTTTCTTGTGAGAGAAATTATGGCCACATTTCTCACAAGCATTGGAAAAATACAACCGACCGGACATTCTGACTTCACTAACGATTTAGACAATATTAGAAAGTAAACTGTTCGTGACTATACAACGCCCCCCAGTGGCTCAACGGTATGTCTGCGGACTTACACGCTAAAATCCGGGTTTCGATACCCGTGGTGGGCAGAGCACAGATAGCCCATTGTGCAGCTTTGTGCTTAATTCTAAACAACAAAACAACAACGACTATATAACACATTAAAACGCATTGGCTATTGCTGCTGTTAAAAATTTCCTTTTATAAACAAAATACATATAACCATCAGCAACATATAAACCAAAAGCTCTAATAAAAACGTTATCTAGTATGATTTCACGTCACTATTCAAGATACATTTGAAACAAATTATGCCCAAAATGAAGAAGCCTGAAATATGTAACAAAATACCTTTTTTTCCCTTCAGTTTTAAGTTTATACCGCACTTATTAAACATTACTTAGCCTGTTCATATGATTTCTACTTACCGCAGTTCCAGTGTACACAATTTGTACAAAATAATGTAACATAAACATTGTAATATTTGTATTTTGAAGATGGCTGGTATAGATATTAAAACTTTAATTAAAATAAATTACAGAATAACGTTTACTACACCTCACATTATCTTTAACAAAGATGATTTTTACTTCAACTGGGTTTCTCGCCATCATGAATATTGGGATATTTGTCTAAAACAGGTGTACCGAAATAAAGTCTATTTACAAATAAAACTTCAGAAGTGAATTAGACAGCAGGCAGATGGAAACTAATCTGTGATTGTTAGGGCATTTCTCTTTTCATTTTCGAGGAAATCAATCGTAAACCCGATTTCTCATTGTGGTTTCGAATCTAGATAAAACCTTCGTTTTTTTTTAGAAAAAACCGTAATTCTAGAAGTATCCGAATATGTATGGCACAACCCTTGGTGAAAGAAAACATCGATAGGTACCGCGCTTTACTAATCGAGTCAAAGCATTCAATGCGCTAGATATCCTTACTTTAGCACAGAAAGCCAAGAATGAAGGCAGTTAGTCATCCCTACGGCTGAAAGAGCGAGCATATTTGATGTCAGGAGGATTCTAACCCGCAACTCTAACATTACAAGTCGAGTGCCTTAAACCACTTGGCGAAAGAAGGTGTGAAAGATTTGAAGTATCAAAAGATAAAATAGGATTAAATATCTAATGCAAGATGTTTCTAAACCGACGTAGAATTAAAGATTGGCTTTTAACTATGTTCTCATTAAAATGTATCTTAAGACAAGTCTCGTTTTGTGTTATGTTGTATCTTGAGACGACTTGTTTTGGGTTATATTGGATCTTGAAACACGTCTTGTTTTGGGTTACGTTGTATTTTGAGAATGTCTTCTTTTGGTTATGTTGTATCTTGAGGCATGTCTGTCTTATTTTGGGTTATATTGTGATGACGAGACGGACATTAAGCACAGTGAGATCGTAATATTAACACAGACAGGTGTGCTAAACGTGTGGTGTAGTAGAGACTAAATCCTTGAGATGTGATATTGGGTAACTCAATGAAATTAATGACATCTAAAAATACTGAACAGTCTCTTTCATGATTGATGAAACCTCTGAAATTGTACACAACTTTAGATAAACAAAATATTATAATGGGATAAAAACAGAACTTATTAAACAATACTTAACCTGTTCATATGATTTCTACTTACCTGTGGTTTGGAAAGTGTTATATAACTTCTAGTTGGGCTTGTATGATGCTGAGATTCGGGGTGAGGATGGCTGGAAGAGTTTTAGCTCTCATAAATGGTGTTTTATTCTTTGGACTGAAGTGAACAAAAACAATCATTATCAACGTACATGTTTTGAGGAAAATTTGTTTCTCACAAAACAATAAATTTCAAATCTATATGTTCTGTAATTGTTTGAAACTAAAATGTACAATAATATAGTTTACTAGCATTGCAACTATCTAACGACTGTTTTGAAAACACAGGGGGGTTAAATAGCTAATGTTAGAGACTAATCTTACCACAATGGACAATATATATATACATATTTATTTATCTATGTGACCGAAATAACAAATACAAATGGCGCCAACTATTAAATGGCTCCACAAACACACTTTGGGTATTGAAGATTCAGACAAATAGGGAAATAATTACAATGTGTACAACAACAATTTATTTACCACAAACAAAACATAATTTCAAACAGAAGAACATGTCTTTGACTAGGACTCTACTTGTGGGTTTGATTAGATCTTTAAAAAATGTTATTTTTCTTATCAATGAAGGGCACCACTTTTACAGAGAAGAAATTATGCTCTCCATATTCTAACAGATTAGAATGTCAGTCAATAACAACGGTTGATGTTTCGAAAATTATTTGTAAGGCAACATTTACCAATTATCCAATGCTACATTTTTATATTTTATTCTAAAATAAAATTGGCGTGTAGGATATTAATTCCGGTATATCTAGCATTCTAACGTGTGCTCTTTTAAAATAGCTCATTAATAATGGATTTGACTGCTTTGTACGTTGTTATGTTATTACACTTTTCTTGCATTGTTCCAAAGAAAAATAACCAACATTTGGCAAAAACTAGTGAAAAATATTACATTCCTGTTTATACCTAGTTTATTCAAAATCCAGGTGCAAAACTAAGGGATATACTATGTAAACACTACACCGACAAACACTACACCAACATTATTTATAAAATACAATATGATAACTGTTCTGACTTCTATATTAGAAAAACAAGTAGAAAAATGGCAACAAGATTCAAACAACACAGAAATTCACCTTCAAACGTTTTCGAATACTGCAATCAAATGAACACAACATACCCAAAGAAAACACTCAAATACTTAATAAAAAAAAACAAATATAAACAAAGGCAAAATTAAAGAAGCCTTACTCATGCAACAACTTAAACCCAAAATAAACCAATACAAAGGAACACCTTTATATCTATATTAATAAATATATCTAACATTTGAGCACGCCCTCTACACTCCTACACTTAGTTGCACAATCGCTTTCACTCACGTGGTCAGTTACTGGTCACTAACTCTTTCTTTCTTTGTGAACTTGACGATACCGAAGGTCGAAACGTTGTTCGTTCCTTTTCTAGCGCTCTCTCGAAATATACCAGCAGTTTTTAAATATATAATTTTCTATACAAGTGGGTTTTCTCGTCATCACGGAAGAAAAACAAAATCACGGTGTGAGGATGTACAAGTTAAAGTCAACATCAGAGTGGATGGTGACACACTAGTTTGGACAACTAATAACAGAAGATGGTAAATGTGAAATATGTACCAAGTGAAATATGTATAGAAAATGGATCTACACATGGAGAAGAAACTTATAAGTTTATGTACTATCCATTTTTATGTATGATGTAGACTTGAAAACTAACCAGAGAATTCTGGTTACAGAAGCGTTGGAAATGTGGAGTCTTTAAAAAAATTAAAAACACCATTTACAGAAGAAATACTGGAAATGGCCAAAATAAAGTATCCACTACAATAGATCCACAAACGAACGTTCCAGTATTTGGGACATATCATGAAACCATATAAGACTCAAAAAACTGAAGTCGTCTGTGGAGAAAATGGGTCACAGATGTGAAGGAATGGTTGCAGGTCAGCTACAGTGATTCAGGAAGGAACAGAATAGACAAACATGGCCAGCGTTAACAGATGACCTCCTGGTTGGAGCTACTATAAGCAAATTATAACAATTAACAAGTTTCCCAACCAGTATGAACTTCTTCCCTGCTTTCCCGTTCATTCATTAACATGAATTCATCAGCCTAATTTCCGTATCTGCATAATGTAAACCTTATTAACTTTTTTGTAAATTAAATAATTTTGTTTAAGTGTTCTATTTCTAGTGGTACCAAGAATTACTTAATTACTTTCTGTTGGTCAAATAATCAAAATATATGATTAATGTTTAGGTGAAGGAACTGGGTGTAGGAGACCCGTATATGCTCCCGCCACGTGTATTTACGCCAGTAATATCCAGCCAAGACAATGTTGCTCCGAGTCAGACTGTTGCCGGAGTAGATCTGCCGAATATTACATATGGTGACATTTATATAGATATATTTGATAAACAGGACTTATACCTATACAAATGAAAGTCTGAAAGGTTACAAAAGCCTTGATGCGTACTTGTACTTGTACTTTGTGGCAGGATTTGTACAGAATGTCCAGATCACCAGGGCAACGTCTAACTAAGTCTGTGAATGATATTTCCGTCTGCATACATGTCTCAGTTGTATATTGAGATGTACACAAGTCAGATTTATCACATGTAGCTTCAAGTTCATCAGCAGAATCAGTACAGCTGCTGTCAGTGTCAGCAGATTCTATTAAAGCAAGGTCAAGCAGCTTCATGTTTCTTTTGTTGTTTTCTTCTTTTGGTCACTTCTTTCCTGTTTTCATATTTACACAATTCAGCAGCTTTCCTTCTCTTCAGGGAAGAATGTGTAAAATGATAGGGGATCATCACTCTTCGTCCCTGAAACAGAGTAAAATAATTTAGTTAAGATATAGATCTACAGGCATCATCAGATAATATTAATTTAATAATAATATTAATAAGTAATTATTTGCACACTTTTTAATCTTATGCCAGTTGTGGTTTTTTGATGAATCACTTAAATTGGTCCTTTAAGAGATATTAATATTTTGTCTTAATGTACAAATGGCTATATAACCTATTCATCATGAATGATATTGTTCCTTCAGTAAATTTACTATTCAGTTATTTAAAAGTAAAAGTGTGCAAAAAATTTCTTTGACTGGCGTTGCAATGTGTTCTGCTATACATATATCATGCATGTAAGTTTCGATTTATTCTGCCAGGCTATAAATGAATTATTCATACCTGACACAAAGTGTTTACTGCAAAGTCTGGTGTGCTCTGTGGGTGTCCAGTTTTTCCGACTGACAGCTGCAATCCATCGTCTTCTTCGGTCGGGATCTTTAGGAAATCTGTAGTATGACACATTTTCCACCTGTCCATGTCGATTTGAATAGCTAAATGCATAACACGAATGTACCAAGGCGCACTTTTGACCTTGTATTCGAATATAAACACGCCTAGCGTTCCACCCATCATGGCAGTCAGTAACCAGGTCAAGTGTGACGTCATACGCAAAACCTCTATAGACAACTAAACGCACACAATATATGACGATACAAGAAGCTGTATAGTAGAGTAAACGTACACAATATATGACGATACAAGAAGCTGTACAGTAAACGTTCACAATATATGAAGATACAAAAGGCTGTATGGTTGAGTAAACATACACAATATATGAAGATACAAAAGGCTGTATGGTCGAATAAATGTACACAATGTATGACGATACCAGAGGCTTTTTGTCGAGAAAACGTCCACAATATATGATGATACCTGTGGCTTATAGTGAAGTAAAAGAAAACGATATATGACAATACCAGAAGAAGTATAGTTGAGTAAACGTAAAAAATATATGAAGATACCATAGGCTGTATATTCGAGTCAAGGTACATAATATATGACGGTATCAGAGGCTGTATAGTCGAGTAAACGTACACAATATATGACGATACAAGAAGCTGTATAGTAAACGTACACAATATATAGATACCTGAGGCTGTATGGTCAAGTAAACGTACAGCATATATGACGGCACCAGAGGCTGTATAGTCGAGTAAACGTACCCAATATATGACAATACAAGAAGCTGTATAGTCGAGTAAGCGTACACAATATATAACAATACAATAAGCTGTACAGTTGAGTAAAGGTACACAATATATGACGATATAGAAGTCGAGGCAGTTATCACATTGTATTTTATAAATAATGTGGGTGTGGTGTTTGTCAGTGTAGTTCTTACATAATATAGACCTCAGTTTTGTGCCTTGTTTTTGAATAAATTTAGTATTAACTGGAATGTTATATTTTGTTACTAGTTTTTGCCAAAGGTTGGTTATTTGTTTGCTGATGTCAAGAATATTTGGTATACAGCAGTATATGGTTTCGTGATTTTTTGATTCCTGAGATATATTTACTTTTGTTGGTTGATTTTGCTTTCTGTCTGCGTATAATGTTTTCTACGGTTTGTGGAGGAAATTTATTGATGTTGATGAAGTATTGTTTTATTTTGTCTAATTCACCGTTAATTTTATCTGGTAAGCATAGTTTTATGGCTGTGTTTATTTGGTTTCTTAGTATGTTGAGTTTTTGTTTTGTTTCACGTGCTGAGTCCCAAGGAATGTATAGTGCAGTATGGGTGATTTTTCTGTGGATTTCTGTTTTGAATTGTGTGTCGGTTCTTATAATTTTGAGGTTAAGAAATGATATTTGACTGCTTTCTTCCTGTTCACATGTGAAGTTAATGTTGGGATTATAGAGTTAATGTGATTGAAAAAATTAATTATGTGTTCTGTAGATTTGAATCCCGCAACCGTGTCATCTACATATCTGTACCAGTATAGTGGTGGACGTAATGCTGTATTAATTGCTTGTGTTTCAATTTGTGTCATAAAAATATTGGCTAGAACTGGTGATACTGGGTTGCCCATGCTTAGGCCATTTGTTTGTATATAGTTTTGGTTGTTAAACATGAAGTTTAACACAACCCCTTCCAAACATGTGGTCAGCTTCCGGTCAGTTACCTCTTTCTTTGTGAACCTGACGATGACCGAAGAAGGTCGAAACGTTGTTTGCTTTTCTATTTGAAATATTTTCTCAACCCAAACGAGCCGTTTTTGCATATACAGATTCTCAACAAGTGGGTTTCTCGACATCACTGAAAGCTCCTCGAGAGCTATCTGTGCTAGCCGTCCCTAATTTAGTAGTGTAAGACTAGAGAGAAGGCAGCTAGTCATCACCACCCACCGCCAACTCTTGGGCTACTCTTTTACAAAGGAATAATGGGATTGAACGTGACATTATAACGCCCCACAGCTGAAAGGGCGAGCATGTTTGGCGCAACGGGGATGCAAACCTGCGACCCTCAGATTACGAGTCGCACGCCTCAACACGCTTGGCCATGCCAGGCCATCACGTTTCGAACCTTGAACCTTTACATCTGCAACCTAAAACACTTTTAACCAGGACATGAACGACCCTGCTGATAAACGTGCCTAACGGACATACCAAAATAAAATCTTAAAACTCACACCTACTATGTCGAGTCCACTAAAGGTTGCTGGATAGTTGCAGAAAAAAAAATTGATCGGGTTTAATACGTCTGAGATAGCAAACTTTAAGTGAACTTGGAAGAAACAGTGAGCATCCTATTCTGTTCATAGTCACAAGCAAAATAAATATAATTAATTCACCTGAAAGAAAAAATTTCCAAGAAGTCTGGTGTTCACATTCATATTATTTTCTTGTTTTGTTAGCTGACCTAATTCAGATAATATTGTCTGAAGAGAATAGGAGGATGCCATTACTTGTGTAAAAACACAAGAAATATCTGTCTACAACTGTTAACACTAAAAACACAGTAAAACAGTAGGACTAAATGGCAAATATTTCTTATTTCTTCAAACATAATGACGACTGTTGAAAATCTCTGAAGATAAAAGAGACTAAATATTGCACAAGTTCATAGAAGTCTTACTCCAATAAAAATATAAAATGCAGTTAAACAACTTTTCTTCCGAGATGTATTTGAGAGAAGAAGATCTAAGCAATTTATATGTATTGATAGATGGATTATGACGGCTTTTCTTAGAAGCACATTTCCCGAAAGGGCATTAACAAACATGTTCATGGGTGGCAGGATATATCCGAATTGAGAGGGAGTCTTGTTTGTTATTTAAACCATATCTACTGAATTTTAAAATGGAAACATCGACCTTCTATGATACTTTACACAAAACTCTATTACCATTCAAAGAGGCATTCATTGTTGGGTCAAAAAAATTTGGAGGGCATGTCCTCTATTTTCTTCAGGTTTATCTAATCAAAGCAGCGAGATTGAACTAGAAAAATGGTCAGTATTGATGTCAAGAATGAGAAAACCGTTTAATGTATTGGTTCCTTGTCCGAAATCATCACCTTTTACTTTCGCGTGACCTATTAGTATATCGGGCCACGTATTGAACAATGTGGGTTTTAGGCATGTTAAATGTCATACTTTCGTTTGTTGGCGCGTTATAAAACTTGCAGTCAATTCCGTTATTGGATTCAAAGAGCTGAACAACGCTAGTCAGTAGATAAGAAGCAGGTATCCTTGACCTTTACGTTCAGTCCAAAGAGTTGAATATGTCAGTGTCTCTTGTACTTCGTATTTTCAAATACGCCACATTGTATCTAAGTTTGTTACCAGTCATCTCTTGGTTAAGAAATCAGATACTTAAGGTATTGTTTTTCCTTTATCTACTCTTGAATCGGGTTTCCCACTCATATCCTTCAATGACAAAGCGGCCAATCTGAGTACTTATAACGCTACAAACTGATTTACGATACCCGTGGTGGGCACAGCACATACAGCTAGCTCATCGTGTAGCTTTGCAATAAACAACAAATAAACTTTAATTGGACAAATAGTTTTGAAACCATTATAATTACAATTATATTAGGCTAAGACAGTTATTTATATAATGTCTTCAATGACATTATATAATTCAATGACTCAATGTTCGAGTGTTTCATATTTTAGTTAACAATAAAAATAAACACATTTTTGAGTAAATACACTGAACAATAAAGTTTATGCTTCTTGAACACTGTTGGTGTTCCTTATAGATTTTTGGCTGCTCATCACAAAAATCACATCCAAATTTGCCCATCATGTACCGTTCCATCAGAACATTGCTACAATGGAAAAACGATATCAGGGCAACTTGAATCCGTCAATGCTTGGACACTGTAACGTGATGCACCGGACATTCAATACAAAGGAAAATTAGGAGCAAAACACACTTAATTATGTTGAACTTAATAGCGTATTAGAAACATAAACACAATTAAATACGTTATTGCCGGTAAACAACTGTTTATTTCACAGAGTTCCTTGTGATGAAGAAAAACCAAAACTATGTTTGTGCATAACAGGTACCTGTCACAATCAGGAAAAACTTTTCAAAAAACTGTTATGCAGTGATATTTATATGGGCCCGGCATGAGCTAGTGCGTTAAGGCGTGCGCTTCGTAATCTGAGGGTCGCGGGTTCGCGCACGAGTCGCGCCGTGAGGGCATTATAATGTGACATTCAATCCCACTTTTCATTGGTACAAGAGTATCCTAAGAGTTGGCGGTGGGTGGTGATGACTAGCTGCCTTCTCCCTAGTCTTACACTACTAAATTAGGGACGGCTTGGTGCAGTGGGCTAACAACCTATTCACTTAAATACCTGTTCATGAAACCGGAAATGATTGCGGCCCTATGTTCCTTGACGGAATCGAGTGGTAAATGAATAAATGAATGATATTTATACATGCGGATATGAGTTTTTGTAGACAAGACGATATCTAACTGACAATTAAAGTCATTTTCCTTCAAAGCTTAATATTAATTAATTTTCTCTTATCGAATAACATTAATTCGTCTTAAACTGACCGACAGGAGTGAAAAAAGCGACAACCACGTTTTGTCAGTTGCTACTCTTGTCTGTCGTAAATCTTATAGCACATGGAAAATAGCCAGAAATATCTCCAGATTCTTTAGTTACTTATTTATATCCTGTTATGCGGTATACCCTTCCACGAAGATATTTATTATAAGGTTTAACTTCAACAGTGGATATACAAACTGATTTGATGTTATCTCTCCATCATAGACAGGTGTTAAATTCTTATCTTCTTTCTCATAAGCAACTTGGTAAATAAAACCTTCAGATTTTTTTCTTTTACGGCCAGCAGTTAATTATTTATTGACATTGTCTTTTTTAAACATTTATTTCAAAGACGACTGTGATTGGCAGTCGGGTGTTTGTCGCCCCTCCTCCAACACAAAAAGTGGTACAGAACTAAGCTCATGTACAGACTCCTAGAGGCAGAGAACTTTAACTAAATATTACATCTGTAACAACGTGGATTATGTTAATTTATATATTACTAGAAAAATGCAACTCGCACTTCAGGGCTATGAATGTGCTTCAACGGTGGTTGTGAAAGTATCAAAACACCGTCAGACACGAAGAGCCAAAAAGGAGGCGGTGGGTTTTCTTAACTAGCTGTCTTCCCTATAATACTATGTAACACAAATTTTGTTCCTGGATAGTATGTGTTATTTTTTGATTGCTTATGTCGTAAAAGTACAGAAAATGCCCATTATTCCCTTCGAGGTTTGATTTTGTAACCTGGATAATGAAATTTAGAAATTAACTTATTTTATCTGTAAAAACGAGCAAATATGCACATTTTCATTTACATAAGATCTGACTAAAACAACATATGAATCAAGATTTACATGTACTTACACTAAAGTTATACAAAAATCAACAAACATGTTTTGAATTGAGTAGTATTTTCAAAAATTACGACTGTAATGATGATTACTTTCACGTATCAGCCTCAAACACAGTCTCCCATCATGTTTCGTTATACACTCCTTGATAGTGGCGTTCAAAGTCCAGTATAACTTGGTGGAAGCTCTCGCTTTGCTCTTCCCAGTTAGCTCTCATGTTCTTCTTTAATTTATCAAAATGAGTGTCAAGGATATGGACTTTTACGGACATCTTGCAGCCCATTTTGCCGTAGTTCTTCACCAGAGTCTCAACCAGTTCCACATAATTTTCGGCCTTCTGATTGTCTAAGAAGCCCCAAACCACTGCGACAAAGCTGCCCCAAGCTTTTTTTCCTTTCCTACTGAGCTTCTTGGGAAATTCTGCGCACTCTAGGATCCTTTTTGTGTTCCAACAAAGACATCAGCTTTGACCTTTGCCTCATCCAGCTTAGTGAAATCTCGAAGGTACTTGAAGGCTGCAGATTCCTTATGAAGAGCTGTGACAAATTGTTTCATAAGATCCAGTTTTATGTGCAGTGATGGGAACAACACCTTCTCGAGGTTCACACTTGACATTGTGCCTTCCTTCCGATCCTCACTCTAATACGCTAACTACACGGTAAAACTAAAGCCATCTTCACTGTACAAACAATAATAACTTACTTGAGATTTGTAGTCTTCCATGTTATATGACGTAACTAACATGAACTGTCTTTGTCGGGGGGTAAGGGGTAAATCGACTAGCACGCAACCAGTGTAGCAATAATATCCTTTACTGTTTTCATAATTTAGCCTAGGCGAAATGCTTAGACTAACATGGTAGTTAGGGTGCATATTGAGTGGTATGCTACCAGGGGATGAAACGTGTATCCACCTCAAGCAGTAGAGGACGGGTAGAGATGATTACGTCATAGTTCCACGAATTATAACCAAAGAGTGTGTTGCTAAGTCTCCATGACACTTGATGAAGGTAGTTTCTGCTACAAGAATGTGCGCTGTTAAGCATGACATCGTAACTTGAGTGTTATACAATAAAGTATGTTTCTAAAGTCAGGAAATGACACTAGAAAGCGTGTTGGTATGACCACACGCTGGTTGATCAATTTAAAATTAACTTTTCAATGAGAATCAACACTTCTCTTCTTAGTGAAGACTGGCACACAATTATGTAGAGGAGCGAACAACGTTTCGACCTTCTTCGGTCATTGTCAGGTTCACAGAGAAAGAAAATGGTAACTGACCGATAGTTGACCACATGTTTGAAGGGGGCTGTGTAATAGTGTTGTAAGGTATGTTATAGAAATGTGTGTTATTTATTCTCTACATAAACACACATGACGTGACACTTCTATAGGGAAGTGTTTTCTACTCCAAGGAGAACACGTGATTAGGTTTACTGCCTTCTGACAAATCACGTTTGATTAGGTGCTTCAAACACGTTACAACACTACATACACCATACTTTAGCTACAGTTGTTTTATACATAGAAACCAATAACCAATTCCTCGTCCATAAGTATTTAGATACGTTCTTAACAATTATAGTTTTTGAAAAGAAGTGAAGAAAGAAAAATATCTCTATCCAGCTTTTCCTATTAAGATGACGTGCAAAGAACTAATAATATATTTTATAAACATGGTCAAAAACTCGTCATTAGGACTAAATATTAAATAACTTAGTTATTTCGTTTATAAAGAAACAAAACAAAACGCCAAAGTTTGTCTGTATACGATTTAGTGGTTGTTCAACCATGAAAGCACCGACTTTTTTTACTACCGTCTGGGTCCACATCTCGCATCTTGTTGAGTAGTTTATTGTTACAAATCTCAGTGCAAAGAACCATTAAATAAATTGGGAGAAATCTATAGCGGTACCCAAATAACAATCAAAATTGATTCGCATAAACATCATATCACGATACAACTAACCATTAGTTGTCAGGACGTGGCTCACACGACCTTCCAAATAATGAAACATAACCTTTCTGGCACAATAATCAAATAATGGCACCAATAACTGTCAAAAGACACTTCTAGTGGAACACTTCATCTGTCTCTCTGACAGAACAGAGTGGAAGATCTGAAAGTGTGGGGGGGGAAACACACTTGGTAAACCCACATTTTGAGAATGGTTGTCATGACAACCATAATGAAACGATACGGCAATTGTACTCCTGCTAATTTAATTCACGAAAATAAAAATATCTTGTGTTTCTTCTGTATTTATAAGATCCATTATAATTATTGAAATAACCGTATCTTTAAGTAAATATCTTCTTAGTCTCTGATGACAAAATAAGTGACATGTGAACCTGGATTTTTTTTTTCCTTTTCTGACACTAAAGGTGTAGATGTTGAGAAACAAACAAAACTGTTCATTCTTAGTATTTGTTGTTTTAAACCTGTAAGAAAGGAGATTAAGAGAACCAGCCGCGTATAGGAATATTATTAACAGAATACTGATTACTCCGGTTACTCCTCTCACACACACATATATATAGTTGAAAGTTTCTAGCGTGTTCAGTGGCTTAACACGGCTCGAACTACAGATCTTCTGATATGCTATCTAGCACATCACCATTAGGCTACGTTCCGTCCAATGGCTTTTATTCAGGAAACTGTTAACTTGTAACTAGCAATAATATTTTTATACAACATAAAATTTTATCAGCCAAGAACACAATCAATTACAGGCATCGCTCCCCCACAACCCCTTCACTAGAACTCAACATTTTTCATCCCCCTAAAGAACTTATTTTAGACTGGAAATATTTATGGTGGCACTTAAACCACATTACGATCTCACCTGCTCTGAAGGCTCCCCTTCTTAACTTGCGTCGCTATAATTATATATAATTTTATTTCATGCATTTTTTTTAAAATCTCATACTAGTCAATTACTCTCATAAACAGATGTTTTTCTTTTACCAGTTTCTGAAGGTATTACTGTCAAACTTTACTGCTAATTCGTTCAAACAATAAAGTCAGAGAATTTGATTGGTCTGCAAACCTTCAGGGAAACAAACCCTTCCATCAGTTAGAACAACAAATCTGGAGATGATTCGGTCAAAATGATATCAGAGGATAGATTCGTTTCCCTGTTTTTGAGTAAATAAAGCCATCTGTCAATTGTAACAGCAAGTCTGGTTGTTGCAAGGGCTGTCTGCTCACATTCTCTAATGATGACCTTATAGGTCACAGATAAAGTATCTATTCCACAGATCCACCGTCAACTTTTGGTCAATTCCTCATCTGATCAACGAGAAGGAATTGACCGTCAATAGGTATAGCGTGTTTTTAAGGCAACGGATCACGAACAGAGAATTCTCTAATTCAGAGTCTGGAATACGCTAACTACTAAGCACTTTATTCGATCTGAACCCTAGAATGCTACTGAGTTTTGCCAATGTAACACGTATACGGTTATTTAACATTAGGAAGTAAAAGATTAAAAACACAGTACAGACACCGTTATAAACCAATCTTAAACCTTTAACAGGTACAGGTGAAACAAATAACACGAAGTTTCCACCAAACGTAAGATGCATAAATACTTGTGTTTACACCACAAGAACTAAACATAAATTGTTGTTAACTACTGTCAAACGTTGCTTCATTATCTGATTGACAGGATGGTAGATCGTGAAACTCCATTCATCCTTCACTAGAAATTTCATCTGACTTTAGGGAACACTTGTTACTAGGGAGAAGCAGAGATCATACATGTAACCATCATGTTTACTGTAATAAATAAGTAACCATCAAACCACTGCCTACAAACTCGTGTAGTTATAAGCCATATCGGCAACTTTTGTAATTGTCTCCTAGAAACACCATTAATCTGTTAGACTGCATATAATACAATAATAGGAAAAACGGAGTCAGGGAAATAGGTACAGGATTAACCCAACCTATAAGCATACCACGGTTAACAGATGAGCCTCTGTCAGTAGCCCGTGGTTAACAGATGAACCTGCCCAGCATGACCAAGTGTGTTAAGGCATTTGACTCGTAATCCGAGGATCGCGGGATCGAATCTCAGTCACACCAAACATGCTCGCCCTTTCAGCCGTGTGGGTGTTATAATGTTACGATCAATCCCATTATTCGTTGGTAAATGAGTAGCCCAAGAATTGGCGGTGGGTGGTAATGACTAGCTGCCTTCCCTCTAGTCTTACACCGCTAAATTAGGGACGGCTATCGCAGATAGCTCTCGAGTAGCTTTGCGCAAAATTCAAAGCAAACAGATGAGCCTTTGTTACAGTCTACGGTTAACAAATGAACTTCTGTCAGTAGCCCATGTTTAACAAATAATCCTCTGTTTAAGCCCGTGTGGGCGAAGTTACACAGATAAAACAAATAGTATTAGATTAACCTGAAAATGAGTTAAAAAGGTCGAAACATTGTTCTCTGTTTTCTTAATAAAAGTATTAATACCCGTACCAGCTGTTCCGAGATACAGTATTAGGTAGAGATGGCGTTACGTAATTGTTATTATTGTGTGTGTTACTATTCTGTTGTTGTGTTTACTGTGTGTGTTATTATTCTGTTGTTGTGTATACTGTGTGTGTTATTATTCTGTTGTTGTTTTACTACAATATACTCAAGGATGATGATTTCTGACTGCTTGAATTAAACCATCAACATGAACGAAACCCATCACGTCTCATCTGTCACTGTACCTATGTTACACGTTTCCAAACAGACACTAATATGGTTGACTATACAAAAATAGAAGACCAAAAAAGTAAAAGGAAACTTACCTCACAGCTAATATGTCTTTGATGGAATCGAATTCCTCGAGTGTTGACAAGGTGCTTTCTTTGGGAAGGTTAGAAGTAACATTAGTTTGGTTGCCATGACAACAACAAGGATCACCACGACGTCGCTTTTGACAAATGCATGTAGAACCTTCAACTCTGAAACAGAAGCGAATAGAAAAAACTGAACAAGCTGTAATAACAAAAAAATATGAATACTTTCTATCATAACAAACACACTGAAGTTTGCTTTAAGAAAAAAGAAAGAAAAAGGCCCATGATAAATTTTTGCTTTTCAGTAGGTAAAATATTTGTTTGATGGTTAAACATTCTTGTTGTACATTATTTCTGAATACTGGCAGAGGTCGCTCTTTACCCATTATTTCGTTATCTATAACAATGCTGATTAAAAATAAAGTTAATGCATATTTATCTTCAAACTCGATGTAGAGTTGCTAATTAATGAATCTAGTTTCTGTTTCTATTCGTCTAAAAATATTATTAGAATAACTACGAATCTTTCTTTCTATTAAATACTTAACTGTTTAAGTTAACTGTAAAAAAGTACAGCCGACTGTACAAAACAAACACTAAAACCACATGTTAAATAAAGAACAACAAACCAAACCATGAAAGACAGAGAATTAACTCTTTCTCAAATCGGACTGCCAACTCCAGCAATCAGCCCATCAACAGGATTTTCAGCGCCAATTAATCCTGCTAGGCAGAGAGTAACAAAATAGCCGACTTGAACATTTATCTCTGCTTTAAGGTATTGTCTGATTCTTAGTAAACAACGCTCTCTGTGGTTTCAGGTATCGTCTCATTCTTATTAACCAATTAATATCCAAAACACAGTTTGAAAGGCGCCAATTCTATATTTCATTGTTGCATAAGTACATGTATGTTACATAAACAAGCATAAATCCTTTATCAATGTAGCTGTGCTAAAATACGATGTTATATACACAACGCACACTAACGACATCTGTTACTAAAGATTGGAACAATCTTTTCAATAGTCTTTTAAAAAAATACAAACAGAAAGATTTTATAAATACGCCTAATTAGTTTATTATCAACAGTGATGTCCTTTATATTTCTTGGAATTCTCACACTAGACTAGAGTCCTTTAGATAAACATGTGACTAAACTTTTGTTTTCCATAATTTGTAAGACATAAGAAATGTTGGTTAAACAAGGTCGACTGGAAGTTTTGGGTTAATCACGATGTGGAAAGAACATTTATATTTTGTTTTACAACGGCTACTTAAATACTCTAGTAGGACGGCTAACACTAAAACGTACGATTTATTAAATAACTAATAATTCATTATTCACTCGTTACAAATTGACTTGAAAATTGGATGGGACAAAATACGATAAAACTTGAATTCCATAATATCTGTACATTATAATGATAATACTATCTGTTTTCATATTTTTCAATACGCTATTAAGGTTACTTTATCTTTTAATAAATTTTCCGTAAACAGAGAAAAACTGTTAGACATTATTATGTTTGATAAAAATACGTATTATAAATTATTACACACAGATTTCGCTGTATTGTAGACAAAGTTTACGTGCATCTAAAATTTTTAACGTCGTTATTGTATTCCGCCAAAAAAATATAAAGGTTTAGTTAACAGGGGGCGCTCATTATTAATCTTGACTTGACTTGAAGAAATACACGCACGTATAGGACTAAATCCCTGCACCACACACACACATATATATATGTATTTGATGTGTGTGTGTTTTGTACAAGTGAAAGTTTGAATAAATGGTGATACAGTTACTCTTATTTCTGTAGTCAGTAACTGTTGGATAAGAGTAGGCCAAGAGTTGGCGGTGTTGACTAACTGCCTTCCCTCTGGTCTATCAGTAAAAAAAATTAGGGACAATTATATGCAGACACCCCTTGTACTGCTTCAGCAATGGAACTTTTCAAATCTCTTTTTTTAAAAGGGGGGAAGAGGTGTTGGATGAGACTATGGGGATTGGGGGTTGTCTCTGGGAACCATAGGGTGGAAATCCATAAGTAGTAAACAGGTGTCTTTTATTTCTATTAAATCGGTCTTATAAACATTTTTAAAATCCAAAATTAAACAGTAAATTATTCCATATTAACACTTAACAGAATGCTACAACTGTATTTCATTGTAAAGAACTACAATGAATGATATTCAACTTGAAGCTGAAATCCTTTTTTTAATACCCTAATAACCTACAGTGAGTAGAGTATAGAATCAGGGGTATGTTGTAGTAATTATCTAACTGCTACAATTTTTATGGATGAAAGGCAGGAGCTTGGGCCCCTTCCCTTTATTTTGCAAGAAAATTATAAATTCCGTTTTTAGTTTACTTACTGATAGAGTATTTACTATAATTTACCCCAAGTGAGAAGTTTCTGGAATAAGTACGACGTTTCGATCACTAGTGTGATCATTTTCATGTGAACAAAACAATCTTCATTTTAAAAACTTGTAGTATCTATTCTAAAAACGTATTCTTACTGAAAAAGCTGTAAATTGAAATAAATCTAAACCTCGAAACGTTTCTGGTACTAACAAATAAAAACCTTTCACGACGGGGACGACCGTACCGAATTATTGCCTTACTGACTAAAGGCAGAAATTTAAGAAACACTCAGAAGGTTTAGAAATGAGCCTGAACTGACCTGTTAACAGTAGTTAACCACTGTTACGTTAACAAAACCTACTCAGATTTATTATTAGGTTTTTTTTATTCTTATTTAAGAATTTTTTGCGCTGGAGTACCAAAATGACCATTTGTTTACACCTGTTCCTAATTTTGAATTGAAACACCAGAGGACAGCCTGTCAACAGTACACACATATATTGCCAAGTCTTGGGCTGTTCTTATTTGATCCAAAAGTGAGGTTTGACTGCTACTCTTACATCGCCCCCACTAGCCCAGAAATAAAAAAACATGTTATGGCAATGGGGCCTAAATCATGAACCCTCACATTCTCAATTTGGGCAGATTAGCCATTAAGCTACGTCTGGCCATACTCGTTTGGTTTAAGAGCAAAATTGTACAATAGATTCTTTTGCGCTGTGCCAACAGCAGGGTTATAACTTCGAATTTTGGTGTTAAATCCCCCCCCCAAAACGCCGGGGGTGTTTTTGTAAATGATTCAATAGGGACAATGCTGCTTTAATTTCATTGTTGATTTTCATTTTTGTTGCATGTGCCATTGCTACGATGAAGCTTGTTCATTTAGATAAAATTTAAGTTTTAATAAATACCCTAACGTCTTGCAGACACATAGACACACGTAGACAAGCTAGGTGTGAGAGTGTTCCTTCGGGTCTGCTACTGTGATGTGGACTTACTTACCTAACGAAACGGTGTTAAGAAAACGAACAAGACATTCTCGGTGGGTAGGGAAGCAGGTTTTCCTCGAGGACAACAAACGTACAGATTCAACACAGAGTGGAGTCACAAGGTATAAGCCTCTACGTTTACTTGACCTAGTTTTATTTTTACCTTAAACCCACTCTGATTACTAGATCTCGAGCCGATGGAACTTTTCCACAGACGTGTAAGTGCCCTATTAAACAAGGTGTATGCTGTCGCAAACAGATTGGCTCGCTCAAATGACATCCCTCTAAATCTATTCTAAAGTAGGTCAGCGGTCTACACAGAAAGATAGACAAATGTGACGTTTTACTATGACAAGTTCAGACATACACAATATAATTTGTTTTTCAAATTTCACGATAAGCTACACGAGGGTTATCTATCCCTAACTTAGTAGTGAAGGACTAAGGAGAAGACAGCTAGTCATCATAACCTACCGCCAATATTCAGACTATTATTTCATTAATGAACAGTAGGATTGATCACTACATTATAATGCTCCCATGGCTGAAAGAGCGAGCACGTTTGGTGCGACGGGGATTCGAACCCGTAGAGTGTGAGTGGAGCATTCTAATCACCTAGCTTGTTCCATGCTGATACAAACAAACAGGCTTGTTTCAATAGAGCAAGAAATGATACATAAATATAAACATCTAATGTGGTAGCATCTATATGTGTGTGTTTTTCTTATAGCAAAGCCACATATAGCTATCTGCTGAGCCCATCGAGTGAAATCGAACCCCTGATTTTAGCATTGTAAATCCATAGACTTACCGATGTACTGGTGGGGGGCTATACATGTATAATATCGTAACAATGTATCTGTCTGTCTGTCTGTCTGTCACGTTATCTCCTGAACATATCGATACCAGAATCGTTCCGTTAGTAATCGTATATCATGAACAGTAAATCTGGAGAAAAAAAAAGATAGTATGGGTCAAGATATTTCAGTGGGAGGGAGGTTCATGAAAAAACAAACAAACAAACAAACAGTACTTCCTCCAGCTGGTGTTTGAAAAAAATATTTTCAAGATAGGAGTGAACACGAACAGAAAAAAACACGTGAAAAAAAGGAACGCGTTTGATTATACATACTCATTGTTGTCGTTGTTGTTCACTGTATATTAGTTTGTTACAACTGAAAAACAAATTAAACAAAAAACGCTGCATCAACTGAAAAAATCCCAGGCTACAAGCTACAATGCGGGAATATAAAATGTAACCTAGGTTTTGGAGGTGACTGTGAAAATAGGACTGCGGTGGAGATACACTGTCTACCACTCTTAACCTTCATTTACTAGTTTCACGTAAGAAATAAAGAGTAGCAATAGATATAGGATTAGAAATAAAAATCAGGAGAGCGAAGTGTGGGTGCTTAAGCCCACATCTGTATCACCCTTCACTGCCTGCAGACAGTTGTGGGAAAGTGACAGCTCTTCCAAGTAAAGAAATAATTGAAATAAAGATTAAAAAAACACAATCACAAATTATAGGGAAATAAGGTACTACTATTTTGGGGTAAGTAAGATAAAAATTACCTCCTGATGTTAGCATTCCAGCCTTCAATATATATTTCATAGATACTTACTGTATTATATTTCTTGTTGGTATTTTATAAGCATGCATGATTTCATTGTACCGTGTCAAATAAATTGATCTGTATTAATTTTTTCCCTTTGATTGTTTTTATATAAATGACAACTGTCAACAGGCACTCACTTTTGAAGTAGTCTTTTTTTGCGCTCAGTAAATGACAAAGAAAAATGGAATCCAGCTGAAATAAACCACTGCAGCTACTCAGTGAACCTAAGCGCTCTGTTTTGCTGGATGTATCAAAACTCAAATGTTTCTATCAGTCTCATTTGTTTAGAAACAAATGTAAAGTAATCTTTGTTATTGAAATAACACATGGAGTACAAAAGACGGTTTTTAACTGCCCACTAGGCAATCATATTGGATACATACTAAAATAAAAGTGGTTAGGTTGATTGTATATTTTATATTCATCGCTATTGTTAAGAAAATTATCGTTCAAACAATTCAAGGTGCTTGTCGGTGTATAAACGTTGTTGCCCCCCCAGTGGCTCAGCGGTATGTCGGCGGACTTACACGTAAAATCCGGGTTTTGATACCCGTGGTGGGCAGAGCACAGATAGCCCATTGTGTAGCTTTGTGCTTAATTCAAAAACAACAATAACAACAACGATACGTTGTTGTAGTATCGATACATAACTACTAACAGATACATTAATAACAAACATCACAGGAAAGGGGAAACAAAGCAATTCTGTTAAACAGTGTGATAACAAGTTACTAGAAGTACATACATTACAAAAGTATGGAGAGGGAGAACAGAACGTTCCTTATCTCAACAAATATCTTTTCCACAACAACAGGGTCACATTGTACTTTTTGTACCGATTCAGATAAAAATCAGCCCGTAAAAGAACCGAAAGTTGATTTCTATTCGTTGTGTAACATAACGACTAAAGTACTTGTCCTTGTGACACAAACTACGTTATTATTTCGCCTGCCCTTATCTTACGCTGGGAACTGAAACTGATCAGTCCAAAAACAAAATGAAAATGACTAGATGAAATCAATAATATATTCAACTTGCTACTGAAATATTATTTGATATTGCAAATGTAGCTCACGATACTGCGAGATCTCGCAGGGTTTGAATTATATGGAGCCCTCTGGTGGCTCAAAGCTATGCTTGGGGACTTACACGCTAAAATCCGGGGATCGATTTCTGAAGTGGTCAGAATGCACATAGTCTAAACAAATAAATTATCCGGGTATATTTCGATTTGAACAACGGGATAACATTTAGGTCTCAAAAACAGAAAATATAAAAATAAATGGTACACGCACATAAGTCTACTTTTGTATATACGAATAGCGAGCGAGAAAAATATCAAAATAAAGGATGGTTTATAACTATATTTATCCTGCGCCAAAACCTAAAAGTCGAAATGCGTTCATATATTAAAATTAAGACATTTATAGACTAAATTTTAAGTATATTGAAATTGATCAATAACTTTCTCTATGTAAATAAATTCTCAATCCAAACGAGCCGTTTTTACATGTAAATAACTTTCTCTTTTTTCAAACTAACGCTTTAATAAAGTAGGTAACGCTTGTTCTCACAAACGTAGAGCCGCTTAAGCCTAAACATGATAAAAAGAACTAACATTTTTCTCCAATATATTCTTTAAAGAAGTTAACACTGTTAATGGTTTACAGTTCACTGTAGATAGGTGTCGATGTCGGCGGTTGCCAGCAGCAGGGTTGTTGACGCGTTGTCATGACGACAAAGGCTAGCTACAACTACCGAAATAGTAATCTGTTGCTAACTTTATCCACTGTTAAGAAAGCACTTGTTTTCCCAGCATAGTTAAAGTCACTTGTAATAAATGCTCGTGATTCCAGTGAACGCGCGAACAGTACGGTTAATATCCTCGAGGCCATAAACGACCCTCATGCTTGACCACACATCTCTTAACCAGGTCGATGGTTCCACAAATAGAAAATATGAGGTTGTTTTCTACAGGGAGGAAAACAAAACAAGTCAAACACATCTCCAAAAAGTTTTTGAAATATCTTTCATGTTTAGAAGCTCTGAATAACACGCAAAGGATGTACAATATTAAAAAAAAAGAAGCAAAGCTGTCGATAACGGCACATTCGTATACAGAAGTTCCCGGGTCATACGTGCGCAAACAGCTAAAGCAGTATAGTTTCACTTCTTGCAAGAACACGAACTTGCTTACTTCAAGAGCATGTGTTAGTTGCCAGTACGCTTAAAAAGTGTCGATAATTTAAGTAGTGCGAGGAGAAGGGGTGTCGCCTGTGAATAATTACGACGTCATCTAAGCCCTCCGAACGGAACGAATTTTGTTTGATGAGAGTATTTGTTAAGTAGCTTTCACTCTCTCGAGTTTTTTGGGTATCATATATATACCCTGGAGGGTCAGAAATTGATTACTGGCTCTTTGTTTGTTTGTTTTTGAATTTCGTGCAACGCTACAAGAGGGCTATCTGCGCTAGCAGTCCCGAATTTAACAGTGTAAGACTAGAAGGAAGGCAGTCATCACCTCTCAAACCCAACTCTTCGGCTACTCTTTTACCAACGAATAATGAAATTGACCGTCATATTATGATGTCCACATGACTGGAAAGGCCAGTATGTTTGGTGCGATGGAAGTTCGAACTCCCAACCCTCATATTACGAGTCGAACGCCTTAACCACCTAGCCACGTCGGGCTATTTTTGGCTTTCAGCGCTCTTTTATAGAGCCATTTTGTACGTTGTTAATGTTGGTATCAGATTATTATATATTGCTGGCAGCTACATGCAGGGAAATCCAAAAATACCTTTCTGATTTTAAAATGTAATAATTAAATAATTCAGGAAATATAACCTTACATTTTCAGCATTATGAAGCCAATCACAAACAATTTTTATTGTTATGTTTCTTTGTTTTTCACTACAGTGAATAGTGTTACTCTGTAAAATAGCTATCTAAGAAAAAGTTTAATGCTTCATTTGGCTCAAAGGGACCACACCACTAACTTTGGTGCAGCGTACATCAAACATCATGGAAATTAAGATCAGAATAACAAACACCATCGGCACTTTAACTGTGAAAATGTTGCAGCAGACGTGGACTGAAATACACTGCTAGCCAAAATCTTAAGGTCAATAAACCTAAAGAAAAAATATGCATTTTGCATTGTTAGATTCAACCACTTATTTAAGTAGAGCTTAGAAAAATGAAAATAAGAAAAGGAAAGATAAAAATAAAAAACTTTTTAGCATTTAATAGGGAAAATGTGAACACTATGATATTAGCCTAAATACTAGCTGGTTAAAAGTTTAAGACCATACCAAAAATAAAAAGTTTTTAACACGGTAGGAAATGCCCAATAAGAGGTCTCAGTAGTGAGTTGCACGACCGTCATTACTTATAACTGAGAACATTCGCTTTGGCATGGTCGATATAAGTGTTTGCAGAAGGCTGGCTGGAATGTTATTCCAAGTGGTAAAGATGGCTTGACGAAGATCATGCACTATTTGGTATTGACGTCCATTTCAATATATTTTCCTTGCGATTTACCCCCAAACATTTTCATTGGTGTTCAGTTCAGGCGAACATGCTGGATGGTCCAAAAGAATTACGTTATTCGCTGTGAAAGAGTCCTTTGTCCTGCGAGCATTGTGGATTGCAGCATTATCCCGTTGAACGATCCACACAAGCGAGGGTCTTCAGTCAATAAGGATGCTCTCTTCAACATGTCAGTGTATCCAGTTACTGTTTGACGCCCCTGTATAACTTTAAGCTCCATTTTTCCATGGAAGGAGAAAGCACCCCAAGATTATGATGGAACCTCCTCCACTGTGTCGTGTAGAAAATGTCTCCAGTGGGATATCCTTATCGTGCCAGTAACGTTGGAAGCCATCTGGACTATCCAGGTTGAATTGTTTCTCATCAGAGAAGAAAACCTTCTTCCACTTTTTTATGTCCCATGTTTGGTGCTTCTCAGGAAAGTTTAACCGTGGTGTGGAAGGAGGCGTAGTCTTTGAAGACGTTTACAGTTTTTAAAACAGTTTTTTGAGCTGTATTCTGCGTCCGTAAGGGCCTTAATCTGATTCGACGATTGGCTGGTGTTTTGCCGGACAACCCGTCGAATCCTTCTGCTCAACACCGTTGAAAAGTTTTTGGGCCGACCACTTAAACTTCTCGTTCCGTATCCCTCAGTGTGTTTTAAGAAATTTGCAACAGCAGTTTTAATACGCCCAATCTCACTAGCAATGGAACGTTGAGAGAGACCTTGCTTTTGCAGCTCGACAATTCTGCTACGTTCAAACTCTGCCATGTTTTTACCAAATGTAACCCTGGAATGTCAGTGGGAGATGTTGACAATGCTAATGCTTGAACACAAATGATTAAATTTCGTTACGTGTTTTCCGATTAATGCTTCGTTTCACTATGGTCTTAAACTTTTGACCAGCTAGTATTTAGGCTAATTTCATAGTGTTCACATCTTCCCTATTAAATGTTAAAAGTTTTTTAATTTTATTTTTCCTTTTCTTATTTTTATCATTCGAAGTTCTACTCATATAAATGGTTGTGTCTAACAACGCAAAATGCATATTTTTTTTTCTTTATGTTCATTGGCCTTAAGATTTTGACCAACAGTATATAACGTCGATTGGACTTCATAAGAGCCACTCATGGTACACACATAGAAGTACACCGACTTTTCAATGAAAATTATTTGAAACTGGATACAAGGTATCAAAAACTGCATGAATGGATTTCCTTAGTTGATTAATTATTAAATTTTATAATAGAAAATATCATTTGGAACCACTCTGTATTTTTAATGTTACAGTGTATCTATTAGATAGAGGGTGCATTACAAGACAGTTTTAATTTGGCCATAATTTTGCTTTAACGCTTTCAGCGCAGCAGGGAGTTAGGAGCAGTAGTAAAAATGACAACTGTTTTTACTGTTTGCTATACGATTAACCATTTTTATACCCCTTGCGTACAGAGTAGTTAGCGTGGATGTGAACGTAGGTTTACAGCAAGTTACAATGTGTTCACGCTTGTAGTAATGCTACAGAGAAAAGGAAATTAACTAATTTGTGAACAAACTGGATGTTGATGTTTTCACCACAATTGAAAAGAAGCAGACAGCGAATGAACAAACTGGATGTTGATGTTTTCACCATAATTTAAAAGAAGCAGACAGCGAATGAACAAACTGGATATTGGTGCTTTCACTACAATTTAAAAGAAGCAGACAGCGAATGAAGAAACTGAATGCTGATGTTTTCACCACAATTTAAAAGAAGTAAACAGTAGATAAACAAAGCGGATGTTGATGTTTTCACCACAATTTAAAAGAAGTAAACAGTAGATAAACAAACTGGATGTTGATGTTTTCACCACAATTTAAAAGAAGCAGACAGTGAATGAACAAACTGGATGTTGATGTTTTCACCATAATTTAAAAGAAGCAGACAGCGAATGAACAAATTGGATGTTGATGTTTTCACTACAAGTTAAAAGAAGCAGACAGCGAATGAACAAATTGGATGTTGATGTTTTCACCACAATTTAAAAGAAGTAGACAGCGAATGAACAAACTGGATGTTGATGTTTTCACCATAATTTAAAAGAAGCAGACAGTGAATGAATAAACTGGATGTTGATGTTTTCACCATAATTTAAAAGAAGCAGACAGTGAATGAATAAACTGGATGTTGATGTTTTCACCATAATTTAAAAGAAGCAGACAGCGAATGAACAAATTGGATGTTGATGTTTTCACCACAATTGGAAAGAAGCAGACAGCGAATGAACAAACTGAATGTTGATGTTTTCACCACAATTTAAAAGAAGCAGACAGCGAACGAACAAATTGGATGTTGATGTTTTCACCACAATTGGAAAGAAGCAGACAGCGAATGAACAAACTGGATGTTGATGTTTTCACCATAATTTAAAAGAAGCAGACAGCGAATGAACAAATTGGATGTTGATGTTTTCACTACAAGTTAAAAGAAGCAGACAGCGAATGAACAAACTGGATGTTGATGTTTTCACCATAATTTAAAAGAAGCAGACAGTGAATGAATAAACTGGATGTTGATGTTTTCACCATAATTTAAAAGAAGCAGACAGCGAATGAACAAATTGGATGTTGATGTTTTCACCACAATTGGAAAGAAGCAGACAGCGAATGAACAAACTGAATGTTGATGTTTTCACCACAATTTAAAAGAAGCAGACAGCGAATGAACAAATTGGATGTTGATGTTTTCACCACAATTGGAAAGAAGCAGACAGCGAATGAACAAACTGGATGTTGATGTTTTCACCATAATTTAAAAGAAGCAGACAGTGAATGAATAAACTGGATGTTGATGTTTTCACCATAATTTAAAAGAAGCAGACAGCGAATGAACAAACTGGTTGTTGATGTTTTCACTACAATTTAAAAGAAGCAGACAGCGAATAAACAACGTTACAACAATATGTAAAAAAAGTTAGATTTCCCCACCAGGAAGTCAACTGTTTTTTGTTTTTTATTGTCAAACAAAAGTGCCCACCCGTATAAAAAAAATCTTCTCTCTCCAAGCTCGTCGTTTTCCGATTACCGCAATTAGCTAGCTTTCGGCAAAAACTAACTGCGGACCAAATCTGAAACTTTTCTTACAAATACTCATTAGCACAGACGAGAAATAATCATTCCAAAGAATATGAAAACAGACTGATTTTAGGAGCCATCTAGAGGAGAGTTTTGGTAACATTCTATATTTGTTTGCCTTTTTTGAAAACTTTCACGCAATGCTACACAAAATGCTACTTGCTCATACACGTTCTTAATTTTGAGCTCATAACTCACAGGAAAGACAGCTAATTAAAGCACTGACTGCTAACGGTTGAACTACTCTTATCTGACCTATTGGTCAGATACCTGCCTTTCATTTCCATAACAAACCTGCGATTCCAGAATTCGGTTTTGTTTGTTTTGAATTTCTTGCAAAGCTAAAAGAGGGCTATCTGCACTAGTCGTCCCTAACGTAGCAGTGTAACACCAGAGTTCCCAGCTAGTCATCAACATCCACAGACTACTCTTGGGCTATTCTTTTACCAGTGAATAGGGGGATTAACTGTCACATTATAACGCACCCACGACTGAAAGGACGAGCATGTTTAGTGCGACGGGAATTTAAACCTGTAACCCTCGGATTACGAGTCGAGTGCCTTAACCACATGGCCATGCCAGACCTCCAAAATTTGGAGCACATTTTTAAGGCAATGTATCTCGTACCACGAACTCTTGGGTTTACAGTCAAGACAGACTGAACAGTTTACATTACTGATTCTTTTCTAAACGAATAATAAACTTTTCAATTGCCCAAAACAACAATACTTTGATAAACCTCTGTTTATAAATCACAGAACAGTTTTTTGTTTGAAAAAAAAAACATTAAAATTCATTAGGCTCACAGAAAGTAATAATGAAAGTAGAAAACAAACAAACTTATTTACACTCCAGATTATTATTTCTTTTCGGATAAAAAGTAATTCCATGATAATAGTGTTAAAAATTAAATGTTATCACGCTCATAAAATATCGTTACAAAAATATATAAGTGAAATATGCTGCCACCTGTCGAGTAATATTTTAAACTTCCAATTAAAGAAGATATAAAACCGTGTGCAACCTTTATGATACACCTTATTACGTGCACGAAATTGCAATTAGACACTACTTTTTTATTTCGTTGTGGGCCTTGCTTAATTCGTGTTGCTTAGCAACGGTTTGTTGATACTTGAAACCTTTACGGAAGTTTGTTGAGCCACAATATGTGTACAGTCCACCTAGACCATATACATTATTGCAGTTAATCGCGTTCAGAAACACGTAGGTCTGACACCAGGGCTCTTACAGAATATGTGTTACGGTTAGGCATTCTCTCTCTCTCTGTTGCAGCGTATCTGTCATAATTCCAACTAACGTGAATTAGTAACTGCACCTGCCAGCTTACCGTTTAGGCCAGTTGTTAGGAATATTAAATATGTCTTTATTAACAATAAGTTATCTTATGTCGAACAAACACCTTACCTACCGTGAAGGGCGCATGTAACGACGAAACATTCGAGAACTAAGAATGGTCGATTCTTGCTTTAGACGTGAACGTTTGATTGCCAGACGAAGTGTCAAAATGAAAGAAATGAGAAAGAAGCAGCAATAAACAACCAACCAATTCGACAGCAAAAGGAAAAATAACAAATTTGTCTCCTTGAATAAAACCGTCCTTAAAATCATTTTGTGTGAAGATGAGTTTATTAAAGTTACCAGAATTAGCAGAAGTAAAGTCAAGATCAAGGTCTAGTAGCAACTGTACCTGGGCCAGTGAAAGTAGCAGACAGTCCAGGTATTGAAGTTTTAGTAATATTAATTACATCAACAGAATCACTGAACATTTGTTGCTTTAGTTTGACGTCTTGCCGTACTGTTGATTAACGTAGAAAAGTTTAATGTACAGTTGACGTCAAAATATTGCATAATCCTGTCTAATAATATTGGGATTTTTGTTTAGCAAAGGGTTTGCTTTTAGATGAGACAGGAAAAACGTTACAAATTGGTTTCTACATTTTTTTATTTTAGTAACGATTTTGCAAAACTCCAAAAACTGATCATTCAAAAATATTCATAGCTTTTTGGTGCTATGATAACAACGTACTAGACATTTCAACCTGATAACGCAGAACCTAATTCTAAAAAATCCTGAACTGTAGGTAAATATTATTAGACAGCACAAAAGAGTTAAGCACATAATTTTCGTCATCGTTACCTGTAATATAATATGGTAAAATTAAAAGTGGTGTTTGAAGATGTTAGGCAGAAATTTATTAATTATCATAAAAGTGGTGAAGTAAGGAGTTCTAAGAACTTGGTTATCTCAATTTTAACTATCTATTATTAAGAAGAATAAGTTTTGTCAGGTCTAGAAAAAAGAGGTACTTTCACGGAGGATAAAAATTAAGCACAGAAAAGAAGGATCTGAGATTGAATGCCAGTGGTATTTGAGATGAACTGGCTGCAAGTTGGGTTGGACTTTTCATTCCAACCATTGGTTGAATATTATGTAGTGAAGTCTCAATGGACGAAAAACAAAAGACGTTCTTAGGAAAACAAAATGTCAAGAACAACAATGATTTAAAATTTCCAAAGTGTCATTTGGATAACGGGCATTAATTATGGATGAAAGTTTTGTAACAAATGAACTATTTTATCATTCTGATAACACTGCACAACAATTATTTTGAAAAGTTTTGCTTCCTGAAATGGTTTTGCTGATTGTATTTGGTGGGTGTGCACAAATATAGTTTTGGTTTTGCTTCATCACGTAGGAACTCTGAGAAATAGACAGTTAACTGTTTACCGGCAATAACGTATTTAATTGTGTTTATGTTTCTAATACGCTTTTAAGTTCAACATAATGAAAAATATTTTGCTCCTGATTTTCGTTTGTATTCAATATCCGGTGCATCACATTGCAGTGTCCAACAGTAGTCAGCAAGCATCAACGGATTCCAGTTGCTCTGATATATTTTTTCATTGCAGCAAAGTCCTGATGAAACCTTTCACCATGTTCATCACTAACAGCATCGAGATTTGCGGGGAAGAAGTCCAAGTGTGAGTGGAGGAAATGAATCTTGAGTGACATGTTGCACTTCATTGTTTTGTATGCTTTGAAAAGTTTGTCTTCCAACTTAATGTAATATGGGGTTCTGTATTTGCCAAGAAAATTAGCATCAACGTCTTTGAAGCCTTTTCAGGCATTATTTTCTGGCCCAACTAACAGATCTTTGAACCGTTTCTCACTCATAACATGTCTGATCTGAGGACGAAAAAAAAGGCCCTCTTTGATCTTGACCTCAGTTATTCTTGGGAAAATATGTCTTAAATAACGAAAACCTTTAGCATCTTTGTTCATTGCTTTCACGAAATTCTTCATAAGTCCCAATTTTATGTGAAGAGGAGGCAAAAAATATCTTTGCTGGGTTGACGAGCAGTTCATGCACCACATTTTTCTGTTCTGGAACTAACTTTTTACAGAGCGGTCAGCTCTGTCTAGAATAATGTGACTCTTTGACACAACTGTCCCATTCACAGATAAAACAACAGTACTTTGTATAGCCGAGCTGCAGTCCCAGTAACACAACAACGACTTTCAGATCTCTACAGATATTCCAGTTGTACTTGCTGTACTGGATGTGCTTCAGCAACATTTCCATGTTCTCGTAGGTTTATTTCATGTGTGCTACATAGCCAATAGGTATTGAAGGGTGAACGTTGTCATTGTGTAACAGAACAGGATTGAGGCTTAACATTGATGAATCAATAAAGAGACCCCACTCTTGCGCGTCATTATCACAACCCAAAGCAGAGAACAATCCTTCGATGTCAACACAGAAACAGATACTGTAAACTTGTGCAAATAATTTGGTTATATCATCTTGGCGGCTTCGAAAAACAGAAAGTATCGTACCTGGTGACAGCAAATACCATTCCTGCAGCCTCGAACCCAGCAATTTGGCTTTTACATTTGACAGATCCAAATCTCTGACCAGATCACTCAATTCTGACTGTGTTATGAGATGTAAATTGCCTGAGGGGCACGGTTCAAAATTCGGAACAATATTACTGCCAGTTCCCTGCATTGCAGTTTCTTCACCTGTTTCGTTTAAGATCCATTCCTCTAGTGGTTTCAGAATTGTAAGACTGTCATGTGGCACGGGTCTCATTACTGAAGGCAGATTAGGGTATTCAATTGACTTCTTTTTTTTGGCGGAGAAACCAGACACATTAGTTAGACTGAAGTGACAGTCCGTCACATGGTTTTTCTGTTCTCGTCATATCATCGGGACAGCAAACGGCATTATCTTTCGAGTGCCTCTGACCCAAGCTCTCAGACAAACAGCACATGTCGCACAACAAATGTGAGGCGCCCATTCATGGTCTTAATTACTAATTTTACAGCCGAAGTACAGATGATATACAAGAACAGTCATTGAGCGTCTCTGATGAACAAGCGTATATTTGCCACAAATATAGCAGAATGTATCGCGGCTGCTACGACACTGATGAGACATACTGACCGACACCAATCGTCCTGTAAAACGTTTATAACATCTAACTTGTTACAGTGCTACTGAGGAATGCTATATTCTGAAAGAATACGAACACACTATAAGGTCTATATAAATCCAATGAGCAGCATCTGTGTATGCAAGCCACTTTTATAGCCTGCTTAGACAATGTCAAGCTGGCTCCGGCCTGCGCACGCATGCCCGGGCTGCATACTTCTACAGAACAGCTTCCAACCTGGCCTGATTTCATGCCTGGACATACCCAGACTGCACAAAACATTGTTCATAGGTTTCTTACAGAAACGAAAAATTTTGGTCACAAATATAAGAAAAAAACATAACGAAACTGAAGATTTCAATGAAACAGTACGTGATGGAAAAATTTGGATGTGATTTTCGCGACTAGCAGCCAAAAATCTATAAAGAATACCCAACAGTGTTTAAGAAGCAAAAATTTTGTTGTGCAGTGTAGTCGATCATTTGGATTACAGTCAGAGGAAGAATAAAGAAATATCAAGCAAGAAGGTGGTAACTTCCTTCTGTGGGCCTGTTTGACCTGTAACGCTAACATCCTTCTGTGGGGCTGTTTAACCTGTAATGGTGACATCCTTCTATAGGGTTGTTTGACCTGTAATTGTAATGATAATATCCTTCTATTGGGCTGTTTCTTCGCTAATTATAATAGAAAACTCAATTCTCATAAATGGAAAATGGATTCTATTGCTTGTCAAAAATATTAGCTAATCATCTGAAATTTTCTGTTGCAAAACATAGCTTGCAGCGTATCTGGACGTCGAAACATAACAATGATCCAAAGTATACATCAACATCAAAATAGTTGTTCGTTTTGTTATCAAACACAGAGGTGCACAAAGGGCTATTTGTGCTCTACCTACTACGGGTATCGAAACCCGATTTCTCTCAATACAAGTCTGCAGACATACCACTGTGCCATTGAAAGGGAGCTCACAACAGTTAAAGAATAACGTCAAGGTTCTGAAATGGTCTAGTCAAAGTCCTGATCTAAATCCAATTGAGAATCTTTGGTAACACTTGAAGAACTTATGCGTAAGAGAAGACCTTGGAGTTAAAATAGACTGAAAGAATTTTCCATGACCAAAAATCGCTAAAGAATCATGCTAAAAGCTCATTGGCAAATATGTTAATCGTTTATTTGAGGTTATCATTGTCAAAGTTGCCTTAACTAGGTATTAATTTCATTTTTCTTGTTAGGACATAGAATATCTTTAAGTTAGCAAGTACAGAGTTTGCAAAACCAAAATTATTCAAATGATTTGTGGAAATATCTTACTTGAAAATTTTATCCTTATCCTACAAATCTACCACTTTTGTATAAAACAATATGTATCTGATAATTATCTGTTCTCAAGAAACGTTTCGAAATTACACATTACAATTGGGGAACGTAATCTTTTTACGACAACTATAAGTGGTATTATAAAATTATATACATGTATATTATTGAAGTCATAGCGGTCAATAATTTGCACTAATCTCGGGGAAAGGGTCAATCCAAATTTAAAATTCTGATTGCATTATAAGTTTGACAGTCAATCCCTTAGCCTGGATGGTGAGTGACTATTTTCCCACTGGTTATTAGTTCTGATGAAGTGACGGTAGCAGATAATTTTAGTAGTTTCAACACAAATACAAAATTCAGTTCATGATAAAGATTGTTCTATGTTTGAAATTAAGTTTTAAAGAATTGCACATGGTTTTTTTTTCAGCCAATACTAAATATGAAATCAGATAAAAGTACAAGGTGTATGCATTGTAAATAAGGGAAATATACGTTGAAGGAAATCGTAAGAGTTTTAGTGGTCATTTCTCACTGATTCCAGAACGGAAGTGTTACACAGTTGAGCGTATCAGGCTGCGGATCGAAAGCTCTAGGTTTAAGCATCTCAGTCTGCTGAATGTGCTCTAATTTCTAAACGTAGTCTGAAAATATAAATTAGGATTACTATGCTTCAGGTCTAGGAGTTTACGACCGGGTCATTTAAGCCGTTTAGGTTGAAAATATCAAACAACGACCGATCCATTTGAAAATTTTTCAGAAGAGCAAGCGTTATCCATAATTCCTTTGATGTTCAGTACGTCTATTGTCATAACGTTTTTGGATATAAAATACTGGATTACTAAGCCTAAAATTTTCTAATGCACTGTGGTTCTTTAGATCATCACTTCTAGAAGATGACGGCACAGACGAAAATATTCCTTTAGAAGATAGATTCGAACCACGCCATCTCTATCGACTTCGGGCATGTTTCTTTGACCCAAGTCTCCTGCCTGAAACATCAGGTGAAGAAGAAATTTAATAAGAAACACATTTCTTTCCATTTGATGCTTTTATTGTAAATTCAATTAATAGCTTTACTAAGGAAAGTTTGGTGTGCGCGTTTGCCAGTATATTAATAAAACTGGCATTGCTCATTTACTAAATTCTTATGTAAGAAGTCGTTCTTAAAATCCTGATCACATTCGGTAATGCTTTTGTCTCTAAAGTGAAATTTATTTTGAAAACAAAAATATCCAGAAACTTTGAGTTTTCGTAACAAATTACTGTTAATTTGAGAAAAAATACATATTTTTGAAGTCGTAAGTGCTTTTACCAGGATCGATCAAAGCACTGAAAGTTAAATTTACCAGGAGTAGGCTTAATGTACATTGATTTTGTCAAAAGTAGGTTTAACTTACGTTATCTCCTTACAGAATAGGCTTAACTCTTTTTCTCTGCATACCTAAACATAATTTGTCGTAAGTTAAACGCTTGCGTAGTTATACATTATTAGTTTCAATTAGTCTTTTTTTTAGAGCAGGATTAAAATACTTTCATCGAACCAAAATTAGGCCAAATCAGAATAAATATTTCTTAATATTAATTGACAATAAATATGTTTACATCAAATAATTTAGAGATGTAGTAATTCACCCAACAGTCATTACTCTGTTTCTATGCATGCACAAATGAAGACTATATAAATGGATTTTATTTTGTATCAACAGCTAAACGACGCATCACTCAACATCGATCTAGAAACCCCCCACTACCATTGGAATCGTTTGTGTTAGTAGTTAACCGAGTTATGGGTTCCAAGCGTTACCAAAAGGCAGCCATACGTTTCTTTCACCAGGTACGTAGTTAACGCTCTAAGCCTATCAGTACGAGTAAAAGTCGTATGGGCGAAACGAGGCAGAATAAAACACTACATATTAAGAATCCTGAAAAATTACAGTTTTATATCTCTTTCTCTCTGCGTATCTAAACATAATTTGTCGTAAATCAAACGCTTGCATAGTTACACAATAACCATTTTGGTTGAAAATACTTTAATACTGTTTTATTCAGCAAACCTAATTTATATAAAGAATATAAAAACAACTGAACCAAAAGTTTTCAATCAACTATAACAAATTCAGTATACACGATTCTACACACCACCAGGATACAATAACTTGGACGTTATGCGCATGTTTGTTGTGTGTGTGTGTGTGTTTGTTTGATTTGTTTTGAATTTCGCGAATAACTACTTGAAGGCTATATGCGCTAACCGTCCCTAATTTAGCAATGTGAAACTAAAGGGAAGGCAGCCAGTCATCACCACCCACTGCCAATTCTTGGGCTATTCTTTTACCAACGAATAGTGGGATTAACCATGACATTATGACGCTCTCACAGTTGAAAGGGCGAGCATGTTTGGTGTGACCGGGATTTCGAACCCTCGACCCTAAGATTACGAGTCGAGAGCCTCAACCATCTGGCCATGCCGAACCGCGTATAAAGAGATGAAACACGAAATCCTAGTGGAATCCCTAAATTATATTAATAATAAAATTGTACAATACACCGCTCTATTTAATTCTGTGCGAAATTTTATTTTCGCAACTTATACCTCATTGACAGAAGGATGAACATATTTTTATTTTCGCTATTTCTACTTCACCGAGAGAAGAATCAACATATTTTTATTTTGTTTTGCAGGGAAAAATAGAAAATAAAACTGAAAAATATAAGTTATGGACCTTTATGTCAATTTTATTATAAAAAAAAGAAAAGTTTTGTCTCACACAAAAACTGTCCATATTTCGCTTTCTTTTTTTTTATGCAAAAACGGCTCGTTTGGGTTGTAGAAAATATTTTACATAGAAGAGCGAACAATGTCAGGTTCACAAAGAAAGAGTTAACTGACCGGAAGCTGACCACTTGTTTGGAAGGGGTTGTGTAACTGAGTGTCGCAATGTAGGGAGCGGGGTTAGATGTTTGAATATATAATTTTATCTATAATATTAATATAAGTATAATGGCGTTCCTTTATATCGGTTTATTTTGGGTTTAAGATGTTGTATAAGTAAGGCTTCTTTAATTTTGCGTTTGTTTATGTTTGTTTCTTTATTTAGTATTTTAGTGTTTTCTATGGTTATGTTGTGTTCATTTGACTTGCAGTGTTCGAAAACGTGTGAAGGTGACTTTTTATGTTCTTTGAATCTGGTTTCCATTTTTCTACTTGTTTCTCCAATATAGAAGTCGTGGCAGTTATCACATTGTATTTTATAAATTATGTTGGTGTGGTGTTTGTCAGTGTAGTTCTTACATAATATAGACCTCAGGTTTGTGCCTGGTTTTTGAATAAATTTAGTATTAACTGGAATGTCATATTTTGTTACTAGTTTTTGCCAAATGTTGGTTATTTGTTTGTTGATGTCAGGAATATATGGAATACAGCAGTATATGGTTTCGTGATTTTTTGATTCGTGAGATATATTTTCTTTTGTTGGTTGATTTTGCTTTCTGTTCAGGTGTGTGCGTATAATGTTTTCTACGGTTTGTGGAGGAAACTTATTGATGTTGATGAAGTATTGTTTTATTTTGTCTAATTCATCGTTAATTTTATCTGGTAAGCATAGTTTTATGGCTGTGTTTATCTGGTTTCTTAGTGTGTTGAGTTTTTGTTTTGTTTCATGTGCTGAGTCCCAAGGAATGTATAGTCCAGTGTGGGCGATTTTTCAGTGGATTTCTGTTTTGAATTGTGTGTCGGTTCTTATAATTTTGAGGTTAAGGAATGATATTTGACTGCTTTCTTCCTGTTCACATGTGAAGTTAATGTTGGGATGTATAGAGTTAATGTGATTTCGCTTTCATTACTTGTAAAACTTCGCTTGTTTCACCCTTCTTATGGCTTTTCCGACGAACTGAAATAGAATTCCACATCCGTAATACGTTAAATGGATCATATATCACACGAAACGAACCAATCCACAAGTCCTCCCGTTCTGCACATTTTTACCGAGAAATAAGGTGTTATCCGTGAAAGAATTGATGGGAAATGATTTTTTGTGTTTTTATCTATTACATTTTCGCTTACACATTATCACTTGACAAAGGTCATAAAGGTTGATTTGACCCTCATCTAACAAAATTTTTGAAAACAGTGATCTTTATTTTGAGTACTGGTATATGTTTTTTTTATTCTACTTTTAATGTTAATTATGCTAAGAAAAGCAAAACTTTGAACAGTTACTTATCTCTTCTTACAAACGAGTTTTTATTTCACCATCAAACGAACAGATATTGCAAATAGTTTAATCCATTGTAAACGAGCGTTTCATACTTTTAACAACAAAACAGCTGTGCAATGAATTATGTTGTAATATCCGTTCCTAAAATTAAGTTAGGGCAACGAACGTTTAATTTATTTCACTCACGACATCTAGATTCGTGTCTTGCATTTTATACCAATTATATACCCACTGTTCAGACTAGTAACTAATCCATAATTAAGATTTACTAAATTAACCGACCCTCACTCTGTAACGCTCGCCAATTAAAATCGATAAAATGAAAACTGTAACAAAATAAAAACTTCAATAAACATTTTCATCAGGTCGAAGAATTTTCTGATAGGGAGAGTTATATTACTTGGGAGGACGTACTGGACTATTTGCAACAGCGAATGAAGAAAGCCGAACCGTGGCTGATACCACCTCTAAGCACGAATCACGAATACAAGTATTTTCCTCATACCAAGGTGAGCTACGAATGTCAGCTTTAACGCGATTATCACGCGCTATTTTAGTTTCTAAATTTTCACTTATCAAAATTATACACACGCACATGTATAGTGCAAGCAAGATCGTAAGAAATGGTAAGATCAGTCAGGCTCTGACCTGGTCAGCTTTTCATGACACGTATAGCTTCGACTTATGTAATAAAACTTTTTTTCAATATATTAAGTTGTGTGTATTCACTATTTGTAGTTAAAATCGCGCAAGGTTCAATCTCATCACAGTAAATCTTCCAAGTTTTTTAGGGGAGAGGAGGAAGGGGGGTGTCTTCAAACCCATCTTGAAATAGTATTCTCTATATAGATCGTATGTCACATTGTTTAGCTGTAGGAATGACCTAATCACTCCAGCCCAAGATTTTTAAAAACAAGGTTTTTAAAATTATGAACTCTAATATTTATCGCCGAGCTACAGGGGCTAAATAGATAAAAATAAAAATAATTAGTGTTACCAACTTATTTCTGTGATGTAACCATACACAAAGAACACTGAGGACTGGCTTTAGGTTTCCTTATATTAACTTCAACAATACTGAGGCTCTCTCTAAACTACTGGCTAGAGGGAAGGTCAGCAACACCTACCACAAAAAAATGAGGGTTTGACTGTCACACTTATAATGTACAGTTTAAGCCGGGGACAATATCTTGACTCATTGCAAGGACTCGAGCCCGGGACACTATCTCTGAAATAAAGTTTTGCCACAGGGTCAACACATGCCTATTTCGGTTCCCCACCATATGTAATGTTATCTTTCATCTAAACTTGCTGTTTTTTTATTTTCATTTGAATTCCTGTTTGTTTTTTGTTGCTATACAGTTTAAAGCTTCTAACTTTATGTTTCCAAATGCTAGTTAACATTTGATAAACTACTAATCAAGTAAGGAAGTAAAATTATTAACACTTCTCTCCCTCAGACGGAATACGTAGCCAAGATTATTCTTATTCCGCCACCGTCAAAAGTGTACATCGTCGTAGGAAAGGTATGGTATAAAAATGTCTGATGAAAAGATCAACAATATGGCTTTAGCAATGAAGTTAGGCTAAGTTTAGCTCTTTTAACAAAAGTTACAGTTCATCTATGTCCAGTGTTTGCAGCTAAATAACTTGTGTTTATTGCAGTATGTAGTGTTCTGTACTTATAACAGGCTAACACTAGAAACTTGTTGTCTTTCCCATAAATAGGTAACTTGTGTTTATTACATCATGTAATGTTCTGCCTTTGTAACTGGATAACACTAGAAACTTGCTGTATTTTCCAAGGCTAGGAAACTTGGGTTTATTGCATCATGTAATGCTCTGTCTTTGTAACTGGATAACACTAGAAATTTGCTGTCTCTTCCAATATGTAAGTAGCGTGTGTGTTTATTGCATCACGTAATATTCTGTCTTTGTAACTGAATACCACTAGAAACTTACTTCTCTTCCAATATGTAAGTAACGTGTGTGTTTTGCATCATGTAATGTTCTGTCTTTGTAACTGGATAAGACCAGAAATTTGCTGTCTCTTCCAATATGTAAGTAGGGTGTGTGTTTATTGCATCATGTATTATTCTGTCTTTGTAACTGAAAGCACTAGAAACTTACTTCTCTTCCAATATGTAAGTAACGTGTGTGTTTTGCATCATGTAATGTTCTGTCTTTGTAACTGGATAACACCAGAAATTTGCTGTCTCTTCCAATATGTAAGTAGCGTGTGTGTTTATTGCATCATGTAATATTCTGTCTTTGTAACTGAATACCACTAGAAACTTACTTCTCTTACAATATGTAAGTAACGTGTGTGTTTTGCATCATGTAATGTTCTGTCTTTGTAACTAAATAAGACCAGAAATTTGCTGTCTCTTCCAATATGTAAGTAGGGTGTGTGTTTATTGCATCATGTATTATTCTGTCTTTGTAACTGAATACCACTAGAAACTTACTTCTCTTCCAATATGTAAGTAACGTGTGTGTTTTGCATCATGTAATGTTCTGTCTTTGTAACTGGATAACACCAGAAATTTGCTGTCTCTTCCAATATGTAAGTAGCGTGTGTATTTATTGCATCATGTAATATTCTGTCTTTGTAACTGAATACCACTAGAAACTTACTTCTCTTCCAATATGTAAGAAACGCGTGTGTTTATTGCATCATGTAATGTTCTGTCTTTGTAACTGGATAACACTAGAAACTTGCTGTCTCTTCCAAGGCTAGGAAACTTGGGTTTATTGCATCATGTAATGTTCTGTCTTTGTAACTGGATAACACTAGAAACTTGCTGTCTCTTCCAAGGCTAGGAAACTTGGGTTTATTGCATCATGTAATGTTCTGTCTTTGTAACTGAATAACATTAGAAACTTGCTGTCTTTTCTAAAGCTTGGAAATGTAGGAATTACAGATCAGAACTTGAAACTCCAGAATCAGTACGACCTGGATATTGAAAATCGACTGATGACGACAGACGGGATGGGCTCTTCAAAGCGTTTTACTCCCGCTTCTGTTACTGATGCAGTTTATATGAGCACCTATAAATTCTATGCTGTGTCAACGACGAACAGTTGCATCCATTTTTTAGATATTTCAGCCAGCACTCATGTAGAAGTATTTCGTTTACACGGTGAGACATAGCATAGTTGGTATAATTAGACGTAGCATAGTTTACACGGTGAGACATTGCATAGTTGGTATGATTATACATAGCATAGTTTACACGGTGAGACATAGCATTGTTGGTATGATTATACATAGCATAGTTTACATGGTGAGACATAGTATTGTTGGTATGATTAGACGTAGCATAGTTTATACGGTGAGACAAAACAACGCTTATAAGGTGTGAAATTTCAACTACGGAAAATTAAAAGCATTACTTTTTGAAATAATTAGGCTTAGATGTCTCTGTGTTGATAGAAGTATTACTTTAAATATAAAAATGTTCTTTGCAAGTAACACTATGAACAAAAAAAATTACTTTTTCTTGTTCCTTAGCAGAAAGTGTTATTTCCCAATTGCTTGCCTAAACTAGATGGAAAAAGATCTGTTTTTCTCTTCTAACTTTGTGCCCCCCCAGTGGCACAGTGGTATGTCTGCGGACTTACCCACTAAAACTCGGGTTTCGATACCCGTGGTGGGCAGTAGCTTTGTGCTTAATTCTAAACAAACAAACTTCTAACTGTGCTTTTGTGACCAGGGAACGTATAAAGAAGACATGATGGGAGAATACATTTGGAGGCTGGATACGTGAAAGTGATTTACATTACAGTTGTAAATCTCGAAAAACTACTCACTTCTAAACACGTTTGTTCATTTGTGTATAACTTTAGTATAAATACATATAAATCTTAATTCATATATATTGTTTTATTCAGACCTTATGTAAATGAAAATGTGCAAAGAGAAAATAAGTTAATTTCTAAATTTTATTATCCAGGTCACAAAAGCAAAGTTTGAAGGAAATAATGATCATTTTCTGTATTTTTACAACGCAAGCAATTAAAAAATAACACATACTATCCAGGAACAAGAGTTGTGTTACATAGTGTTACATCAACGAAAACTTTATTTTCTAGTTATTTAACTTCAGGATAATTTCTGTAGGTAAAATAACTGGTCCTATACATAGTTCCCAGTTTTTACCCATCAGTTGTCTCAATTAACTACTAGCTAGTTTCTTATCTCTATCTTTTTTTAAACTACACGGTGTTCGGAAAGTCACTGTACACTTATATATTTATTAACAGACAAGTTTCAATATAGAATATAGGAGGTAAATATGAATGACAATTATAGACAATATTGAAAGTGGCTTCCGTTGGCATCAATACAGGCTTGGATCCTTCTTATTTTGTTTCTAAACACTGCTATCAGTTGTTGGCTTGAAATTGACTGAATAAAATATGATTACAAAACTGTACAATGACTTTCCGAACACCCTGAAGAATGATACAAGTACTCTTGGTTAAATGTGCCCGGATTAGTTTTGATGGAGGTAGTTTAGCTGTTCATCTTTATTATCCATTTACTTTGTTAGTTTTATTTCATTTTTTATTTTTGGTTTTTTCCTTTTGACTTGTTAACCATATAAAGTAATGCATCTAATATCTATCAAAACCTATAAAACAATGATTTTTAACTGGGTTTGTTTTTCTTTAACTTAGGCCTTCCACAGGTGCCTTTATGCATGGACTACTGGGTTAGGAAAGAAGTAAGTCCTATTTATTCTTATTTTTCTGTAATTTGCCGCCAGTATTTATGCAACAAATAAACCTTTCATAAAATCACCTTCTGTGACAAGGTTACTAAGGTATAACAAATAATATAAAACACACACAAAGTAGTTCGTTACAGTTGTAGCATTGAAAAGTTTCATACTCGTGACCTGTACTGACTTTCAACATACATATAAAATGTTCTAACCAATAGAGGTCCCGGGTCCCCCCACCCGAGGATCAACAAACATCACAATATAAACGTTCTTCACACACTTTCTTTTGGTCTTACTAGTTTAAAAATTGGCAGCAGTGTTGTTATTCAGTGAGTAATCGCCTCTTATTTGTCTGTCATTCAAGGGACAAGTTTTGAAGACTTACTAATACGAATACGGCAGCAGTGTTGTTATTCAGTGAGTAATCGCCTCTTATTTGTCTCTCATTCAAGGGACAAGTTTTGAAGACTTACTAATACGAATATGGCAGTGGTGCTGCTTTCAAGTGGCTGACTAAGTTAATAATTTACGGGGTTATCGTTTTTAAATACGTGGCGTTTGAAAACAAGATGAACAAAATTGTAGTCATACCTTATTTGTCACGTAGTTATTTAACGCAAATCAATATGATGGTTGCGTCATATCTTGCGAATTTCACTTAATAAAAGTGTCCACTAGGTGGCGTTTCTCGTATATCAAATTTAACATATTTAAGACATTAAACGCTTCACTCCCTTGTAATGACAGAAATCTCCTTCAAAGATATTTATCATCTGGAAAAATTAATATTATATAATTTAACATATATTAGCGAATGATATGAAATTTTCGTTAAAAACACATGAAATATCTTTAGTTTCTGTTCAGGTTTCTTTAGTTCGACGTCATTACAGCTGTTGATAATGCATTAATATGAAGTATTTCATTCATTATTGAAAACTGATCAAATATAAGCTGAGATTTCTAATCATCCATCTAGTAGATGGTCTTGAAAGTACACTATTGCTAATTAGCACTTTGTTTTAATAGTTCTGTAATCTATCTTTTTACTTCTAGGATACTCGTGTTGAAAGCAAAATGTTTCCGTAATTATCGACTTGCTGTTACACCAATATCGCTATTAAAGGTTAAATCCCATAAAGTGGTTTCAATTCTGTAGCAACACAAGTCAGTAGCGACTGACTAATAAATTTACCTTCTCGAAACGGTTTCAATCCTGTAGCAACAGGAGTCAGCAATGACTGTCTGAAAAGCCCAATTAAAGCTTTATTAACACGTTTCTCCACCCGTAGTTCGGTTCTGTACAGACGATCATGTGGACACTTCAGCCTGGAGACAGGCGGTCAGCAACAGAAATTACTACCTATTTTTTAACGCGTGCTTTCTTAAATTCAGGATAACGGAGAAGCAAGACTACTGACCGGAAGTGGAAACGGAAACGTTGTCATTTTCTTCTTTCTTCAGCCTATGACGTCATTATTTTATCGACAAAACATGGAAGGTGTGGAACGAATTTCATTTTCGGTAAGGGAACCAGTATTCTACTCTACACAACCTCGCGAGAAAATCAACACAAAACGTTTTAATCACTTAAGGCTAATTAACATGTAACGGTAATCGGGTAGTTTTCTCATAGAATTATGGTTTTCTATTAACTAATAACATTTTGACTCAAGAAGTCAGCACCAGTCACGTTCCATGATTACCTCTATATATTTTATACAATACAAAATTACCTTCATATGTAAAACTGAATCTGCTGGTGATCATGGACAAAGCCCCTTTATTTGTGGGGTTAGTGGGGTTAATGGCTGAATTTTCCCTACAGAATGGCCCGGCATGGCCAATTGGTTAAGACATTCAACTCGTAATCCGAGGGTCGCGGGTTCGAATCCCCATTACACCAAAACACGCTTGCCCTTTTAGCCGTGGGAGCGTTATGATGTGAAGGTCAATTCCACTATTCGTTAGTAAAAAGAATAGCCCAAGAGTTATTCTTACGCTGCTAAATTAGGGACGGCTAGCTTTGCACGAAATTCAAAACAAACCAAACCCTACAGAATTGGTGTTGTCTGGGTGTGGACAGTGTTTCGAACGTGTTGTGTTTCTCTCCCCGATTTAACCAGTGTATTTAAAATACATTTAGAAATGTTATATTTACGTTGTCAAACTTTTCTAGGCGCCTTCGTTTTTATCTAATAACTCGTCCCAACAAAAAGTTGTACATTTTTCTCACAAGTCTCTCTCCCTCTGCTGAAAAACAACGGAAAAAATTTTCACAACATAATTCACAACAAAAATTGGATTTTGTGCTGAGAAATGGAATATTATTGGGGCCGCACCACTCACTCGCTTCCTTTCCCTTTCAATGTTACTGTTGATAATATGTATAATAAACAAGGCGTATTACACATGCCTGAAAGAAATGGGCTGTTGTGTTTCGAAGTTGAAACAGCGAACATGGGATGATGAGCCACCCATAAAGTCAACAGCTATAAAAAGAATATAGTCCAGAGTTATATTACTGCAGCGCTATAGAAAAGTGTTCTAACGAACCCAAAATAAACGCAATAAGTTCCATAGCTCAGCAAGGAGCAAGTAAAAACAGCCGGAACAAAACAAACGGTTCTAAAACTCCCCATCTTTTTTAAACGGTCATGACACTTGCCTCTGAAAATGATAAATTCACAAACTCGTGATGTTTTTATATTTTTTTTTTATTCTATACTAGTCTATCTTAGTAAATTATTTGGTAAGGCTTATTTTACTGCATCCTTGCTAGCAGTTAGGCTACTTGTATAAGATAATATTTAACACCAGATAAACGCTCCGAGATTGAGTAATGTGACGTTATCTGTTATCTTGTACTAGTTAATATTTCACTTACAACTCCGACTTTTAGTCAGTATCGGCTCTTGGAATAGGTGGCACGTGTTTATCTTCTTACAGGATGCCCACTTCATCGAGCGTCAAAATCGACACTGCAACTAGCACTTATTATCAAATTTTACAGGGGGTGCCGAATACAAAAGTCGCACAGGCCACGACCGTCATCCGAAACTCTGATTTCTGGCTTGCGTTACCGCTTTATTAAATGTTGTGTGTTTGAGGACAGTTTGATACACTTGTGTTTAAAAAGATGTTCACTAACGCTACAAACCCGCGTCTTCCTATCATAATTAAACAGCACGCTTAGTTTTATGACCGAAATATCGTTAACACCGAGAGTAACCACTTGACGAAACAGAGAATTATACATTATTATTTTTAAAAAACGTAGTGCATATTCATGTAACACCAACAACCAAACAGATTCTACAACTATGTGAGGCCTACTTTACAAACCTTCCTCTTCAAAACACTGATAAACTGGTAAAAACGGGTAAACAATCGAAATGCGCCTCGAACACCATTATACAAATATACAAGGCTTACATCCGTCCACTAATAGAGTACGGATGTCAAGTAACATACAATATGTCAAACAACACACTCCAGAAAATCCAAGTGCAACAAAACAGAATATTAAAATCTGCATTCAGCCTACCATCATTTACACCAACAAATTATCTACACCAAATTAGCAATTTGCAAACTATAAGAGATAGAATAACAGAACTTTCTCTCAGATATAATCTAAAAGCAGAAAAAAGAAACAAACTAACGGCATCACTACACAAATTATCCAGTACACCAACAAAATACATTTCACCTACAACATATTTCAAGAATCACAATCTACTCAACAAAGAATCTAAATAAATAAAATCCATGTCATTAACATGAATTCCTTTTTTTTTCAGATACAGGGCACACGACAGGCAAAACTTTCGGCGCCTGTCCTGTGAAAGTGGGTTTTCTCGGGGCACTCCCGTTTCACCCACATCAAAATCTTTAGGCATTGGATTTCTAGATCCCAGCCCAGGCAACTCTTTTGCCAGACCCTGAATCGTGCCGTTTGACTTGATCTGGATTTGAATTATATTCATGTTCACATCTGCTCAACTTCTTCCTTTCGGGACAGGTCCGAACCTTTCTTTCCGCTTCTGCCTTTGCCTCTACCCAAGACAACATTTAGAGAGACATCCTCCACCCAAAAAGTCAATAATAATAATAATAATTAATTTATTAAAAAAACACCACTTAATCTTAATAACAATCCACGAAAGGGGACGAAGAGGAACCACAACGTTCCTGAACACCCCAGTTGGGGAGAGAACTCTTCTGATTTCTCTCTCTCTAAACTGAACCCCTGCCACGTTAGTTTAGTTTTTACACTGATAATGAGCCACCACGAAACTAGGCTACTGCAGCGGGGTTTTCCAATAGAAGAACAAGATATGTCGGTTTTCTTCATGAAACCCAAGAACCACGTGGACTTGTACAGGTTTGATTTATTTAATAGGTAGTTTACTTTTATAAGAACTTTGTGAATGTAATCTTCTTAACGTACAATATTTTACATCCATTTCTTCGTAACTTTGTGAAGGATTTAGACAAATACCACAGAAAATACACAACTGTCCGAGTAATCGAAGGAGTACACAAAACATCCATCTACCGACTCATCTATAATCCTGAGAATGAGAAAATAATCACGTGCGCACAAGACAGTCAACGCTCCCTAGTGGTGCAGGATGTATGGAACAAGAACAAACCGTATATTTTTTCCTTACGTAAAGTAAGTCTTAACTGCAATGTCTTCCCAGGTTCTTCTTAAGCTTTATCATCATTACTTTTCAAATATTTTGAATTTAAGAAGGTTAAAGTATAAGTGATGTATAACAGACGAGTTTGTAAATTGGAAAAATATGTATATAAAATGTAAACTAATCAACAACACCAACCACCAACTGTTTGGACACTCTAATTTAATAATAGGATTTGACAGCTATTCTTATAATTAAGTTGTGGCACCTACGTGAGCAAGATGATCTCTCTCTCTCTGTGTGTGTGTAGAAAAAGTAGGAAAAAAAAGAAGGCGCAAATCTTGGACTCTCACTTAGCACACTAATCACTTAGGCCACCAGATCTGGTCTAAAAATTCTTGTTTGTTTCATCACAGATGATTTTCCACATCTATCACTCATAATGCACTTATCTTCACACATATGCATATTCTAAAATAAAACCTTCATAATTCAAGATAATTTCAACTAGGTGGATTTTTACAATGGAGAAATATCAATCAGTGATGTCGAGAAACCCACTTGTTGAGAATTTTATATGCAAAAACGGCTCGTTTGGGTTGAGAAAATATTTCTATCTGAAATATTCTTCTATTTGAAATATTTTCTCAACCCAAACGAGCCGTTTTTGCATATAAAAATGGAGAAATATCTTTGTCTTCAACCTAAACTGTTATAGGCTCAACCTTTGGTTTGGTTTCTTTTGAATATCGCGCAAAACTACACGAGGATTATCTGCGCTAGCTGTCCTTAATTTTGCAGCGCAAGACTAGAGGGAAGGCAGCTAGTCGATACCACTCACCGCCAACTCTTCAGCTATTTTTTTACCAACGAATACTGGGATTGATCGTATCATTATAACCCCACAACGGCTGAAAGGACGAGCATATTGTGAGACAGGGAGGCTTAACCTTTTTAAAATTATCAGTGTTATGATTTTACATTCTGTACCAGAGTGAACGAGTTGCCTAAAAAGAGAGGAATCCTAAGTAGAAAATTAGATTACCTAGAACTCAATCGTCATCGCTGTTATAAAATAAAATACCTCCAACTATCCTCAGAGATCAACAAAAAATGAAATCTGCTAATTAAATGTTTTGGATATTTATGATACTAATCCTTTACAATACATTCCAGTCTTTTTTTAATGTACGTATTTCTACTAATAAAAATTCATGGGCAGCTTTGCCTTATTGTATATCTTGGTGTATTTATTAAGGTGGCCTGGTGTGGCCAAGCGCGTTAGGCGTGCGACTCGTAATCCGAGAGTCGCGGGTTCGCGCCCACGTCGCGCTAAACATGCTCGTCCTCCCAGCCGTGGGGGTGTATAATGTGACGTTTAATCCCACTATTCGTTGGTAAAAGAGTAGCCCAAGAGTTGGCGGTGGGTGGTGATGACTAGCTGCCTTCCCTCTGGTCTTACACTGCTAAATTAGGGACGGCTAGCACAGATAGCCCTCGAGTAGCTTTGTGCGAAATTCCAAAACAAACAAACATTTATTAAGGCTGCGAATATTTCGCCATTAAATACCAATCTTCTAGACAATCAGGAACTTAAATAACAGAAGTCACTTGTTACTGGCTGAAATAACTTTTTCAAAAAGTTCCTGATAATGCTGAAAGTTTCCAGGGCGATTCCCGCGCTCTGGCGACGGAACAGTTTCTGCAGTAAGGGTACTGAAATTCTCTATATGATAAGAACTATGTGAAGCCAAGAGGTACTAAAACCTGCTACTTGATAAGAACCATATCAAACCAGAGGAAAGCTTTTGCACCCTCAGCACCCCTAATTCCCGTGTCCTTGGGATACCCACATCTAAATTTCCTATGATGATCGTGCTAAGTAAAGTTTTACCTGGATTATGGATAAAAACGTAGATGTCGGCAAGGGCTGTCATAAGATTACTTAATTACATATAGTAATTAAAAATGTTAGTTTTCTGGTGTGTTTATTTGTCGTACAAGTATTTCTAAGGAATGTATTCAACAATGTGTGTGTAACGTTCAGGGCATTTAATTTCTTATCTACGTAGTTTACTTCAGATTAGAAATCTTTCAGAATTACTGATTTCGGATTTTTCTTACGTTTACACAGGGAATAAGATGTTTTGACTACACTAGTCGACTTGATATTTTAGCTACAGGAAGTCCGGACTTTATCGTACGCTTATGGAATCCGTATGTGTCCAGCAGAGCGACAGCCATCTTAAAAGGTCACGTGACAGCTGTGATTGATGTACGCTTCCACGAGAGTATGGATTTCTTGTTTTCGTACTCAAGGGACTCAGTAAGTTAAATGACACTAAAAAAACGGGATTGGTCACTTTCTTAGTCATAGACAATGGACAGTTTGCGACATTTTTACAAAAATCACACTAAACTCACGTAATGCCGCTCTTCAAATATTCTGTGTTTATTGATAAAAATCAAACAAAAGACATTTACGTTGTTTGTTTCGGTTATTTTATGCGATACCCGTCACTTGTTAGACTTGTCTTGTAATATTCTAGTCGAATAATAGCATCCGAACAGAAGCGTGGGGCGAGTTGTAAATCAACAGGACACAAACCATGAAGCTTCTAACTCACAGTCCAGCTTGTTATTGCCGGTTCTAGAGTAAAGTAAGTAGTTAACACATTACCAAGAAACAGAATATTCTTTTCTTAGCTAATAGTTGGGTTTCACTACATCTTTATAAAACATCCTTAACTTATTCTGGGTGTATTAGTTCATTTATTATTGTATTTTCAATCCCCATCCAATCCAGTCAAATTATTTAAACGAACGTTTTAAATAATATTTGCATATGCAGCAACACCTAAGATAGAGCAGTGACGTAACTTCACAGTTATTGAAATTACTCAGATAAAAACGTCTTGGTATATATTAGATTCACACGCACCAAAATATAATTTTTTTTATAACTCAAAAAACAAAAAATTTAGAGCTTATATACAGATGTACAAAGTGTGGTGGATCATGCGTTCTATATACGACAGATAAGGAGGTGAAAGCAGGTGAGAGAGAAGCTGGGGGTAAGACTTGACCAGGTGAGTTAGAGATCCAAATGAACAATATTTGGCTAGGTTTTAGAAATAATGGACATAAAGGAAATGTCGCAGAGTAATATGGAATTGTAAAATTAAATGTTTTGCAGTGGTAGTTTTGTTTTTAACTGTGTTACCATATCAGTTTTTAAATTATCACTTCTAAGATCTTTCTCTGTTATCATGTCAGTTTTTCGTATATCTGTTTTTACATGATAACATCTGAGATTTTTCTGTGTTATGTCAGTTTTACTTTATTTTTACAAGATCATATCTAGGATTTCTCTGTGTTATATCAGTTTTACTTTATTTTTACATGATCATATCTAGGATTTTTCTGTGTTATCATCTCAGTTTTTTTCTTTATCTGTTTATACATGATCATATCTAAAACTTGTCTATGTTATCATGTCAGTTTTTTTCTTTATCTGTTTATACATGATCATATCTAAAACTTGTCTATGTTATCATGTCAGTTTTTTTCTTTATCTTTTTTACATGATCACATCAAGGATTTCTGCGTGTTATTATGTCATATTTTCGTTTAACTGTTTTTACGTGATTACACCTTTGATTTCTCTTTTATCATGTCAGTTTTTCGATTATTTGTTTTTACATGATCACATGAATGATTACTCTGTGTTATCATTTCGATTTTTCGTTGAACAGTTTTTACATGATCACATCTAGTTTACTCTGTGTAATCATGTCAACTGTTTTTTCTTTTTACACGATCACATCTAGGATTTCTGTATGTTATTGTGTCAGTTTTTCTTTAATTTTATGTGATCACATCTTGAATATCTCCATGTTATCATGTCAGTTTTTCGTTATCTTTTTTACATGATAATATCTCGGCTTTCTTTCTGTTATCTTGTCAGTATTTCCTTTATCAGTTTTACATGATCACATCTAAAATTTATCTTTTTTATCATATCAGCTTTTTCTTTATCAGTTTTTACATGATAACATATAGGATTTTTCTGGGTTATCATGCTAGTTTTTGTTTTCCTGTTTTTACATGAAGATAACCAAGATTTCTTTCTGTCATTGTGTCGGTTTTAAGTTTATTTGTTTTGAGATGATCACATTTAGGATTTCTTTGTTTTATCATGTCAGTTTTTCCTTATGTATTCTTACATGGTTACATCTAGGATTTGTCTGGGTTGTGTCAGTCTTTCTTTTTTTTACATTATCACATGTAGGATTTATGTGTGTTACCATGTTAATGTTTTCTTTGTTTTTACATGATAACATCTAGGATTTTTCTGTGTTAACCATTCAGTTGTTTATTTATCTTTTTTATATAATCACATGAAGAATTTTCTAAATTATCATGTCAGTTTTTGTATATCTGTTTTTACATGATCACATCAAGTATTTCTCTGTGTTATCATGTCAGTTTTTCTTTATCTATTTTTATATGATCACATCTAGAATTTGTTTGTGTTATGTGAGTTTTTCTTTGTGTATTTTTACATGATCACATCTCGGATTCGTCTGGATTATGTCAGTTTTTCTTTTTTTTACATAATCACATATAGGATTTCTGTGTGTTACCATGCCACTTTTTTATGTTTTTACATGATTACACCTAAAATTTCTCTCTGTTATGATGTCAGATTTTCTCTTGTTTACACATGATCACATCTAGGATTTCTGTGTGTTATTATGTCAGTTTCTGTTTATCTATTTTTTCATGATCACATGTAGGATTTCTCTGTGTTATGTCACTTTTTCTTTATCTATTTTTGCATGATCACATGTAGGATTTCTCTGTGTTATGTCAGTTTTTCTTTATTTTTACCTGATCACATCTGGGATTTTTCTGTGATATGTCAGTTTTTCTTTTTTTACATGATCACATCTAAGATTTCTTTGTTTTATTATGTCAGTCATTCTTTATCTATTTTTACATGATCATATGTAGGAATTCAATGTGTTTTTATGTCAGTTTTTTTTATTTATTTTTACATGATCACATCTAGGATTTCTCTGTGTTATTATGTCAATTTTTCTTTATTTATTTTTACATGATAACATCTAGGATTTCTCTGTGTTATGCCAGTTTTTCTTTATTTCTTCATGATCACGTGTAGGATTTTTTGTGTTATTATGTCAGTTTTTTTATCTATTTTTGCATGATCATATCTATAATATCACGGTGTTACGTTAAATTTTCGTTATTTTTACATGATCACATTTAGAATTTTTATAGGTCACATCTAGGATTTCTGTGTGTTATCATGTCAGTTTTTTCTTTGTTTTTACATGATAACATCTTGGATTACTTTGTGTTATGATGTCACTTTTTCTTTTTCTGTTTATATATGATCACATCTCGCATTTCTTTTTGTTATGATGTAAGTATTTCTTTGATTTGTTTTTACATGGTGACATCTAGAATTTTTCTGTGTTATCATCTCAGTTTTCTTTATCAGTTTTTACAGGATCACATCTGGTATTTCTCTTTGTTATCATGTGAGTTTTTGGTATATCTTTTTTCAAATAATCACATCTCGGATTTCTCGATGCTAATATGTCAGTATTTTTTGCTGTTTTTACATGATAACATCTAGGAATTACTCTGTGTTATTATGTCAGTTTTCCGTTCATCTGTTTTTAAATTAACGCATCTGGGATTTCTGTGTTATGATGTATTTTTTATTTTTTATATGATCACATCTAGGATTTCTCTGTGTTATCATACAGTTTTTCGTACATCTGGTTTTACATAATTACATCTTGGATTTCCTTGTGTTTTCATGTAATTTTTTATTTTTTTTTACAGGATCACATCTAGAATTCCTCTGTGTTATCATGTCAGTTTTTCGTTTATATATTTTTACATAATCACATAAAGGATTTCTTTGTGTTATCATGTCAGTTTTTCTTTATCTATTTTAACATGATCATATTTATAATTTCACTATTATGTCAAATTTTCTTTTTTTTACATGATCACATTTCTCTGTGTTTTGTCAGTTGTCTTTTATTTGTCCTTGATTACATAGAGGATTTCTTTGTTTTATCACGTCAGTTTTTCTCTGTCTCTTTTTACATGTTCAATCTAGGATTTCTCTGTGCTATGACGTCAGTTTTTCTTTTTTTATATGATGACATCTCGGATTTTTTTGTTATAATCTAAGTATTTCTTTTATCTGTTTTTACATGATAACATCTAGGATTTCTCTTTGTTATTATATCAGTTTTTCGTTTATATGTTTTTACATTATCACATCTAGGATTTCTTTGTGTTATCATCCAGTTTTTAGTTTATCTTTTTTACTTGATCACATGTTGGATTTCTATTATCTATTTTTACATGATCATATTTATAATTTCACTGTTATGTCAAATTTTCTTTTTTTTACATGATCACATCTAAAATTTTTCTGTGCTACCATGTCAGTTTTTCTTTATCTGTTTTTATATGATTACATTTTGGATTTCTCTGTTTTATCATTTCAGTTTTTCTTTATCTGTTTTTTCGTAATCACCTTTGCTATTTTTTTCTGTTATTATTTCAGTCTTTTGTTTATCTGTTTTTACATGATCACATCATGGATTTCACTGTTTTATAATATCAGGTTTTCTGTATCTTTTTTTACATGATCACGTTTAGGATTTCTCTGTGTTACCATGTCAGTTTTTCTTTATCTATTTTCACATGATCATATTTATAATTTATTTCACTGTGATGTCAAATTTTCTTTTTTTTACATGATCACATCTAAAATTTTTCTGTGCTATCATGTCAGTTTTTCTTTATGTGTTTTCACATGATCATATCTAGGGTTTCTCTGTTTTATCATTTCAGTTTTTCTTTATCTGTTTTTTCATGATCACCTTTGTTATTTCTTTCTGTTATTATTTCAGTTTTTCGTTGATCTGTTTTTACATGATCACATCATGGATTTCACTGTTTTATAATATCAGGTTTTCTGTATCTTTTTTTACATGATCACGTTTAGGATTTCTCTGTGTTACCATGTCAGTTTTTCTTTATCTATTTTCACATGATCATATTTATAATTTATTTCACTGTGATGTCAAATTTTCTTTTTTTTACATGATCACATCTAAAATTTTTCTGTGCTATCATGTCAGTTTTTCTTTATGTGTTTTCACATGATCATATCTAGGGTTTCTCTGTTTTATCATTTCAGTTTTTCTTTATCTGTTTTTTCATGATCACCTTTGTTATTTCTTTCTGTTATTATTTCAGTTTTTCGTTGATCTGTTTTTACATGATCACATCATGGATTTCACTGTTTTATAATATCAGGTTTTCTGTATCTTTTTTTACATGATCACGTTTAGGATTTCTCTGTGTTATCATGTCAGTTTTTCTTTATCTGTTTTTACATGATCACACCTAGGATTTATCTGTGTTATGTCAGTTTTCTTTATTTTTACATGTTCACATCTAGGATTTGTCTGTGTTATCATGTCATTTTTTATTTATCTCTTTTTACATTTTCACATTTAAAATTTCACTGTGTTATGATGTCAGTTTCTTCTCTATCTCTTTTTACATGATCATATCTAAAATTTACCTGTTTTATTTTGTCAATTTTTTATCTTTTTTACATGATCGCAACTAGGATTTTTCTGCGTTTTCATGTCATTTTTTATCTGTTTTTACATGATCATTTCCAATTTTTCTGTGCTATCATGTCAGTTTTTCTTTATCTGTTTTCACATGATCATATCTAGGGTTTCTCTGTTTTATCATTTCAGTATTTCTTTATCTGTTTTTTTCATGATCACCTTTGTTATTTCTTTCTGTTATTATGTCAGTTTTTCATTTATTTGTTTTTACATGATCACATCTAGGATTTCGGTGTGTTATGATGTAAGTTTTTCTTTGTTTTTAAATGATAACATCTAGGATTACTCTGTGTTATGATGTCAGTTTTCCTTTTATCTGTTTTTAAATTAATGCATCTGGGATTCCTGTGTGTTATGATGTCAGTATTGTTTTTTAAATGATCACATCTAGGATTTCTATATGTTCTCATTTCAGTTTTATTTTATCTGTTTTTACAGGATCACATCTAGGATTTCTCTGTCTTATTATCTTAGTTTTTCTTTACCTCTTTATACATGATCACATCTAGGATTTTTCTGCGTTATCATACTAGTTTTTCGGGTAACTGTTTTCACATGATCACATCTAGTTTTTCTCTGTGTTATAATGTCAGTTTTTCTGTATCTTTTTTTCAATGATCACATCTCGGGTTTCTCTGTGTTATAATGTAAGTATTATTTTATTTGTTTATACATGATAACATTTAGGAGTACTTTGTGTTATGATGTTAGTTTTTCTTTATCTATTTTTACATGATCACAACAAGATTTCTCTGTGTCATTATGTTAGATTTTCGTTTATCTGTTTTCACACGATTACATCTAGGATTTCTTTGTGTTATCATCTCAGTTTTTCTTTATCTGTTTATCCACGATCACATCTGGGATTTTTCTTGTGTTATCATATCATTTTTTCTATGTCTGTTTTCGTGTGATCAAATCTCGGATTTCTCTGTGTTATCATGTCAGTTTCTCTATATCTGTTTTTACATTATCACACCTAGGATTTCTCTGTGTTATAATGTCAGTTTTTCTTTATTTTTACATGATCACATCAATAATTTCTCTGTATCATTATGTCAGATTTTTGTTTATCTGTTTTTACATCATCACATCTTGGATTTCGGTGTTCTCATATCAGTTTTTTTCTTTTTACACGATCACATGAAGGATTTCTCTGTGTTATCATATCAGTTTTTTTTATCTGATTTTACATTATCACATTTGGGATTTCTTTGTATTAACATGTCATTTTTTTTATCTTTTTTACATGATCACATCTAGAATTTCTTTGTGTCATCATGTGAGTGTTTTCTTTATCTTTATTTACACGATTGCATTTAGGATTTCTCTTACTTATTATATCAGTTTTTCTTTATCTATTTTTGGACAATCACATGTAGAATTTCTTTGTGTTATCATGTCAGTTTCTCGTTTATCTGTCTTTACATGATCACATTTAGGATTTCTCTGTGTTTTGTCAGGTTTTATTTATTTTTAAATGATCACATTAAGAATTTCTCTGTTTCATTATGTTAGTATTTTCTTTATACGTTTTTACATGATCACATCTCGAAGTTTTGTGTTCTCATGTCGGTTTTTTATTTATTTTTATGTGATCACATCTAGATTTTTTCTGTTATCATGTCGGTATTTTTATCTGTTTTTACACGATCGTGTTTGGGATTTCTCTGTGTTATCATGTTAGTTTTTCTTTATATTTTTTACATGATCACATCTAGGATTTCACTGTGTCATGTGAAAATTCCGTTATTTTTACCGAATCACATCTAGGGTTTCACTGTGTTATCATATCAGATTTTTTATATCTTTTTTTTACATGATCACATCTAGGATTTCTCTGTGTTATGTTGTCAGTTTTTTGTTTGTTGTTATATGATAACATCTAGGATTACTCGGTGTTATGATGTCAGTTTTCTGTTTATCTATTTGTAAATGAACGCATCTAGGATTTCTGTGTGTTATGATGTTGGTGTTTTATCTGTTTTTACAGGGTCACATCTTGCATTTATTTGTGTTATTATGTCAGTTTTTCTTTATTTTTTTACACGATTGTATTTAGGATTTCTCTTACTTATTATGTCAGGTTTTTCTTTATCTATTTTTGGACAATCAAATGTAGAATTTTTCTGTGTTATCATGTCAGTTTCTCGTTTATCTGTCTTTACATGATCACATTTAGGATTTCTCTGTGTTATGTCAAGTTTTCTTTATTTTTACATGATCACATCAAGGATTTCTCTGTATCATTATGTCAGTATTTTTTATATGTTTTTACATGATCACATCTAGAACTTTTCTGTGTTATCCTATCAGTTTTTTATCTGTTTTGCACGATCATATCTTGGATATTTCTGTGTTATCATGTTGGTTTTTTTATCTTTTTTACCTGATCACATCTGGGATTTTTCTTGGTTATCATTCTAGTTTTCCTTTATCTGTTCTTTTATGAAGATAACCAAGATTTCTTTCTGTCATTATGTCAGTTTTTCGTTTAACTGTTTCTACATGATCACATCAAGGATTCCTTTGTGTCATTATGTGAGTTTTTCGTTTGTATGATTTTTAATTTACACATCTACGATTTCTCTGTGTTATCTTATCAAATTTTGTTTATCTCTTTTTACATGATCACATTAAGGATTTGTCTGTGTTTTCTTGTCAGTTTTTTATATCTGTTTTTACATGATCACACCTAGGATTTTTTTGTGTTATAATGTCAGTTTTTATTTATTTTTACATGATCACATCAAGGATTACTCTGTGTCATTATTTCAGATTTTTGTTTATCTGTTTTAACATCATCACATCTAGAATTTCAATGTTCTCATGTAGGTTTTTTCTTTTTTTACACGATCACATGAAGGATTTTTCTGTGTTATCATGTTTTTCTTTATCTGTTTTTACATGTTCACATCTAGGATTTCTCTGTGTTAGTTCATTTTGTCGTTGTTTTTACATGATCACATCAAGACTTTTTCTGTGTTATTATGCCAGTTTTTCGTTTATCTTTTTTTACCTGATCACATCTAGGATTTTTCTCTGTAATCATGTTATTTTTTTCACATGATCACATCTAAAATTTCTCCATGTCATTATGTCAGTTTTTCGTTTATCTATTTTTACATGATCACATTTAGAATTTCTTCTTTTTATCATGTCAGTTTTTCGTTTATGTTTTTTTACATTATCACATCTAGGATTTCTCTGTGTTATGTCAGTTTTTCGTTGTTTTTACATGATCACATCTAGGTTTTCTCTGTGTTATCATATCAGTTTTTCGTATATCTGTTTTTACATGTTTATATCTTGGATTTTTTTGTTCTCATGTTTGTTTTGTCTTTACTGTTTTTACATGATCACATTTCGGATATTTGTGTTCTATCATGTCAGTTTTTGGTTTATCTGTTTTTAGATGATTACATCTATGATTTTTTTGTGTTTTCATGTCAGTTTTTCTTTATCTATTTTTACATGATCACATCTAGGATATTTCTGTGTTTTCATGTCAGTTTTTCGTATATTTGTTTTTACATGATAACGTCTATGATTTCTCTGTGTTATGTCAGTTTTTTATTTTTATATGATCACATCTAAAATGTATCTGTGTTATCATGTCAATTTTTTATCTGTTTTTACATGATCACATATAGTATTTCTCTGTTATCACGTCAATTTTTGGTTTATCTCTTTTTACATAATCACATGAAGGATTTCTCTGTGTTATCATGTCAGTTTTTCTTTATCTATTTTAACATGATCACATCTAAAATTTCTCTGTGTTCTTATTCAGTTTTTTACTTTTCACGTGATGACATCTAGAATTTCTCTGTGTTATAATGTCAGTTTTACTTTATTTTTACATGATCACATCTAGGATTTCGCTGTGTTATGTCAGTTATTTTTATTTTAACATTATTACATCTAGGATTTCTCTGTGTTGTCATATTAGTTTTTCTTTTGTCTTTTTTACATGATGAAACCGAGTTTTTCTCTGTGCTATGATGTCAGTTTTTGTTTATATAATTTTACTTGATCGCAACCAAGATTTCTCAGTGTCATTATGTTAGATTTTCGTTTATATGTTTTTACATGATCACATTTAGGATTTCTTTGTGTTATCATTTTAGTTTTTGTTTATCTGGTTTTATATGATAACGTCTATGATTCCTCTGTGTTATCATGTCTGTATTTTTTATCTGTTTTACATGATAACATCTGGAATTTCTTTGTGTTATCATGTCACTATTTTTTATATGTTTTTACATGATCACATTTAGGATATCTCTGTGTTATAATGCCAGTTTTTCTTTATTTTTACATGATCACATCAAAGATTTCTCTGTGTTGTTATGTCAGTTTTTCTTTATTTTTTTACGTGATCACATCTAGGATTTCTTTGTGTTATCATGTCAGTATTTTTTATCTGTTTTTACATGATAATATCTTTGATTTCTCTGTGTTATTATGTAAATTTCTCGTTTATCTGTTTTTACATGATTACATCTGGGATTTCTTTGTGTTATCTTGTCAGTTTTTTGTATTTCTTTTTTTACATGATAACGTCAATGATTTCTCTGTGTATCAAGTGAGTTTTTTTTTATCTCTTTTTACATGATCACCTTTCGTTTTTTTCTGCGTGATCATGACAGCTTTTTTTCTGTTTTTACATGATCACATCTGTGATTTGTGTGCGTTATGTCAGTTTTTTATTTTTACATGATCACATCTAGGATTTCTTTGTGTTATGTCAGTTATTTTTATATTAACATTATTACATCTAGGAATTCTCTGTGTTGTCATATTAGTTTTTCTTTTATCTGTTTTTACATGATGAGATCAAGTTTTTCTCTGTGTTTGGTGTCAGTTTTTGCTCATATAATTTTACATGATCACGACCAAGATTTCTCTGTGTCATTATGTTAGATTTTCGTTAATATGTTTTTACTTGATTACATCTTGGATTTCTCTGTGTTATCATGTCATTTTTTCTTTATCTGTTTTTACACTATCACACGTAGAATTTCTCCGAGTTATTATGTCAGTTTTTCGTTTACCTTTTTTTACATGATTACATCTGGGATTTTTTTGTGGTATCATGTCAGTGTTTTGTATATCTGTTTTTACATGGTAACGTCTGTGATTTGTTTGTGTTATGTCAGTTTTTCTTTATTTTTACATGATCACATCTAGACTTTCCCTGTGTTATGTCAGTTATTTTTATTTTAACATGATTACATCTAGGATTTCTCTGTGTTATCATATCAGTTTTTCGTATATCTGTTTTTACATGTTTACATTTTGGATTTTTTTGTTCTCATGTCTGTTTTGTCTTTAGTGTTTTTACATGATCACATTTTGAATATCTCTGTTCTATCATGTCAGTTTTTGGTTTATCTGTTTTTAGATGATTATATCTATGTTTTTTTGTGTTTTCATGTCAGTTTTTCTTTATCTATTTTTACATGATCACATCTAGGATATTTCTGTGTTTTCACGTCAGTTTTTCGTATATTTGTTTGTACATGATAACGTATATGATTTCTCTGTGTTATGTCTGTTTTTTTTATTTTTATATGATCACATCTAAAATGTATTTGTGTTATCATGTCAATTTTTTTTATGTTTTTACATGATCTCATATAGTATTTCTCTGTTATCATGTCAGTTTTTGGTTTATCTCTTTTACATGATCACATCAGGTATTCCTCTGTGTCATTATGTCAGTTTTTCGTTTATATGGTTTTTACATGACCACATCTAGAATTTCTCTGTGTTATCATGTCAATTTTTTCTCTATCTCTTTTTACATGATCACATTTACGATTTCTCTCAGTTATCATGTGAGGTTTTCGTTTATCTCTTTTTAGATGATCACAACTAGGTTTTCTTTCTGTTAACATGTAAGTTTCTTGTATATCTGTTTTTCAATTACATCTAATATTTATCTGTGTTATCATGTCAGTTTTTCTTTATCAGTTTTTACATGATAACATCTGGTATTTCTCTTTGTTATCATGTGAGTTTTTTGTATATCTTTTTTAAAATAATCACATCTCGGATTTCTCGATGCTAATATGTCAGTATTTTTTGCTGTTATTACATGATCACATCTAGGATTTTTCTGTGTTATTATGTCAGTTTTTCGTTTATCTGTTTTTACATGATCACTTCTACGATTTCTCTGTGTTATGCCAGTTTTTTTATTTTACATGATCACATCTAGGATTTCTCTGTGTTATCATGTCAGTTTTTCTTTATCTATTTTTGCATGATCACATCTCGGATTTATCTTTGTTATGTGAGTATTTTCTTTATCTGTTTTTTTAATGATCAGAACCAAGATTTCTCTCTGTCATTATATCAGATTTTCGTTTATCTGTTTTTACATTATTACGTTTAGGATTTCTCTGTGTTATCATGACAGCTTTTCGTTTATGTGATCACATCTAGGATTTCTCTAAATTATCATTTGACTTTTTCGTATATTTGTTTTTACATGATCACATCTCGTATTTCTTTTTGTTATGTGATGTTTTGGTATATTGTTTTTAAATGATCACAACTAGGATTATCTTTATCTGTTTTACACTATCAGACGTAGGCTTTCTCTGTGTTATCATGTCACTCTTTCTTTTATATGTTTTTACATGATCACATCTTGGATTTCTCTGTGTTATGTCAGTTTTTCTTTATTTTTAAATGATCACATCAAAGATTTCTCTGTTTTATTATGTCAGTTTCTTTATCTGTTTTTACATGATCACATCTTCGATTTCTCAGTGTTGTTATGTCAGTTTTTCTTTATCTATTTTTACATGATCACATCTAGGATTTCTCTGTGTTATTATGTCAGTTTTCTTGTATATTTTTACATGATCACATCTATGATTTCTTTGTCTTATCGTGTCAGTTATTTTAAGTGGACTCTCATAGTTTTTTGCTCGTCTATTTTTAAATGATTAATTTCAGGATATATTAGTGTTAATATTTAAAGTCTATCCTTTATTGTACGTTATAATTTCTAGGATCTCCGAGTGTGGCATGCCACGGAAAAGGTCTGTCTTCAACATATCCATATCAGATTTCCCATGTTTGGAATGTTGGGACGAAAGATCAAACACAGTTCGTACCCTTTACACGTAACGACACCTGGTGAAGCCTCCGTAATTATAACCTGTAATGATTTTGCAACTGAACTATATTTTGGTGAGGTATATAATAATTGTTTTATTGATATATTCTTTTTATTGGCTTTCAAAGTACTAAACAATCACGTTAAAATCAAATAAGATATACTATAAAACGTGCCCCTTTGATACAGCGATAAGTCTACTCTAAAATAAGGTGTTCGTTTCCTCTCGGTGGAGCCAGCAGATAATCCGATATGGCTTTGCTATAATAAAACATACACACACACACACAGATACTGTGGAACATTCTTTATAAGGGCGAATGTACGTGTATATTTACAGGTAGACGCGAAACAATAGTAAGGTTTATCAAATTTCACTAATTACCACGATAAATACATTACAAGTAAATAAGACACATGCGGCGCTACATATCCTTGTTTTCAAAATAACAAGTAATCGTTAAAGTAATCAACACCAAAACAGTGTACTAAACAAAGGAATAATAAACAAGTAAGTAACAAGAGTTGAGTTTCTGTGTTAGGCAAACAAGTAATAAACAACTCTCACAGTCTTCGTGATCAGGTTTGTTACTGTTGTGCAAACTCGAACACAGAACTCTAGCCTTCAAAGCTGTGTTTTCAAAGGAAATATTTCAGAATATCCTGATTTATGTTAATCATTTCAACGATATATTTGTGGACTTACACGTCTAGAAACATTTTTTTATATAGAAAACGTTATATCAGTTGATAGAACTTTTTTTCTCAGCTCAAAATCGATACGAAGCAGAAAGTTTACAGATCACGTGAACCCTATATAACACACACTCTACGTTTTCCTTACATTTTATCACTGTAAATAATTTATAATATAAACACAACATATTAGATGTTATGATAGCCCATTTCTAATGATTAAAGAATGATTTAATAAGATTTAATATTTATCACAGTCTCATCATTAATTAAAGTACATTTTTTTACAAGCATCCATTGAATAAAACAAGACAATTTATATGTTTTGTTAGAAATGTTTTCCTTATTCTTGTTATTCTGTCCTTTGTAGCTTGAAGTATCACATCATATTGATGAAGAGACTCCCTCGACTATGAAAAAACTTGAGAGAAACTATCCCTTTGCTGAAGCAGCGACCTCTGGTGGTGAGTCTAAAAATGCTACAGTGGAAAAAGTTACATCACCACCAGGTGATACGGATAACAACCGATTTGCCAGTAAGTCCGACTTTACCAAGACGGGTCTGGCTTTAAACGAAAACTATGTCTCGGCTTATCATTATAATCAGGTTGAAGGCAAGAAAAATGGAAGTCCATTGGGGACCAACACAACCAGCCTTCCAATGGGGAAGGAAGAATTGAAATTCGAAAATCCCGAGGAAAATTCCCCTCAGATGATGAAAGAAAAAGCTTTATTATCCATCTCGACCGGACAAACGGCAAACTTCAAAAATCGAGAGTCGCGATTAAGAAACGAGAGAGTCGTGTGTGTCATCCCCCTATCAAAGAAAGAGAAAGAAAGAGAAGAGTTGCAACAGTTCTTAAAAAGGGGCGCGCCATTTTGTGCCATCAAAATTCATGATTTGCAAAAGGTTGACTTGCCTCCAAACCTTCCCGTCAGTCATCAAATGAAGAAAGCTGCATTTGATTACACCACTGGTGGTCATTTGAAAAACTTTGATTTCAATAAACTTCAGATAACGCCAAATTTGGAAAATGGACCTTCTCCTATCAAGAGACCGTTCCAGCTAAGTCCAAGTGTTGTTGGTCTCAAAAGGACCACAGGTTCATCAGTCCTCAGCGCAGCCACTTCTGAAAGCAAACTTGTCAGCATCATCTAAGACTATTATAACTGTCTTTATACTATTTCATTGCTCTCTATTATAGGATGAAATATTTTCAAATATCAAGCATTTTACTTTTTCAACAAGCCAACCGAGCAGTCAGAGGTGCTCTTAGGTTTCCAACTTTGTCTTCTGAGACGACTCCAATACTCTTCTACGGGGCTAACCACTTCTACAATTCTCTTCCCCTTAATGGTTTGCAACCTGTTAAAGTTTCTATCGACGAACAGCCTCCTCTTACTGTATGCCTGTTCTGTAATAATTTCCTGTTTTATACACATGATTTTATCCGTCTTTATTTCAATCAATTCAACCAATGAAATCCTCTTTAAAAAACGTGTTTTGTTCAACATTATATTATTAAAAAAAAACTCTATTAATTTTATGGACCACTGGTTATCGAGTGCAGATTGCCTACAACTATACGATAAACAAAAAATGCAAATATAAATAACAATTTTTGACATTGGCAAAAATATATTTTCGGTAAGTAAAATATGACGGCTAACCCTTATTTACAAGGGGAGGGAGCGAAAGTGTTACATCACACGTATCTACTAAGTCTAATTGCATTAAAAATGAAAACGCTTCCAGCGTCAGTTGGAATAAAACAGTCATTGCACTTTAAGCTTTCACGTTGTCGTCATGTGGAGTGTGCTAAAGCGCGCGAAAAAAAAATCCAGAAAAATTAAGAGTTACGTCATTAAATAAGTCTTTCAATGGCCCGTTATATAATTTGTTACTGCTAGAAACGACACTTTGAAACCATTTAAGATAAGGTCTAATATCGCATGTCGCTATCCCTTATTTTTAAATAGTTTAAAAATAAACCAACTGGACTTTATTTTAATGGATGCAATACATCTAATTATCTATTCGGTATCAACACAAACACCACTCACTATTATACCAGTAGTCCCCAAACTCTCGTTTCATTCCTTTCGTCACTGAACCCATAATTTAACCCATCTTTACGAATTAGCCTGTAAATCAACCATATAAAATTAGAGAAATACTTGCGATTTAAAAATATATTTGTTCAAATACTAATCAATACTCAACAAATATATACCTAAAAACAGCAATTATCTGTTATGTTTGTGGGAACTCCTGCTCACTCACCCTTGGCGGAACTCTAGGGTTACACGGAATACAGTTTCGACCACCACTCGCTTATACGATAATTCGAGTGAAGTTACTAATTAGTTACTTATTTTTATGATTACTACCGATGTTAGGAAAGTCCAGAAGGGCAGGAGTGAGAGTTCGAACTCGGGTCATCTTCTTTGACAATAGCACCCCTTCCCTTTAATGGCTAAGCGATTAATCGGCAGGTTAAAAACGCTAAAAAATACAACAATTGTGTAGTTTTGTCCTTAACAACAACAGATATACTTTGAGGCAGGCAGGCGTCTGGAAATAGTTTTGGAAACCTACAACCGTGTTTCTCAACCTGTTGCACGTCAAAGCCCGTTATTTATTTGGCTGCAAAACGGATGACAAACTAAACTTATAAACTGGATATCTCAGTGAAGTGATGACACGTAGAGAGTCAAAGTGATTTTAAAGGTGATAATAAAACATCTAATATTTAAATAAAGTTACGTTTTATTAACTGATGTCAAAGCTTCTTTTTCTGTTGTTTATTTGGTGTACTTTTATCTTGTTTTATCTGTTTGATGTTTTCTACGTGTGATCGCACCGTTGCTCATGGACAATGACTTGACCTCACAAAACAAAGAAACGAATATTTTCGAGACACAGTTTCTTCTATATATATTCTAGAAAATATTATAAAAACAGCTACTTATTACCTCCATGTCTTATGTTTCTTGGTTTAAAATGTCGGACAGTAAAGACACCAACTCGCTTCAGACGGCTGTGTAGTATAAAGAGAAAAAAACATCAAATACAAAAAACTGTTCTTACCAGAAAACAATTTGTTTTTGATAGAACTTCTAAAGAGTTCCGATACATATTAATTACAGTGTAAACATAGCACATTCTAGCAAGAATCTTTTTCTTAAAATAAAACCCCCAGTAGGTCAGCGGTAAACAGAGGGTTAAATACCATGTTTCGATGCTTGTAAAATGACGTAAAATGTCAGATTGATATTTTTGTTTCCTTGTTTATTTTAGGGTTAACATGCCAGATCTATTCTGAACTGTGTTCATGGTGATATTAAGGTTGTGAGTTATATACTGGGTGAATTTGTTTGTTTCTGAAATTTGCACAAAGCTACTCGAGGGCTATCTGTGCTAACCGTCCATAATTTAGCAGTGTAAGACTAGAGGGAAGGCAGCTTGTCATCACCACCCACCGCCAACTGTTGGGCTACTCTTTTACTAATGAATAGTGCGATTGACCGTAACATTATAATGTCCCCATAGCTGAAAGGGCAAACATGTTTGGTGCGACCGGGATACGAAACCCGCGACTCTCAGATTACGAATCGCACGCCTTAACACACTTGGCCATGCTGGGTCTACTGGGTGAAACTGTACCAAGAACAAATGGAATATCAGCTGTGTCGCGTGCATGGTCTGAGTTGGGTAAAACAAAACATGAAGGAAACAACGACAAAAAACACATTGTTAACAGGTGATGTGTTTCTATAAAAGCACATTTTCCATTTGCAGGTTCACTGGCCAATCATTTTCACAATATTTTGTGAAACTGACTCCAATTTTTGTTTACGGATGAAACAATAATAATTATTTGTTTTAATTACAAATAATTCCAAAACATGAAGTTTAAATAACCCAATAATACACATCGGACTAAAAATGAATAACTACTTGTACTGATAATTTAGACCATCCAGTTATAACGCCTCTACAGCTGAAAGGGTGAGTATGTTCGGTGACGGGTATTCGATTATACGATTAACAGATAGCGATTCAAGCGTTCCCTAACAAGTAAACAAAAAATGATTTCCGTATAAATAATAACCGATCACTAAATAGTGATTGTGAATGGTCCCTTTAAAAATGTTGTGTCATTTCACAGTTATAGTTTTAAAGACTTAAACACAAATTTACAGAGCGCGTAATTAAGGTCCTTTTTCCAACGAATTAACTTATTAATTTACTTGTTTGTGCATAGCTACCTAATAGACTATCTCTCCTCTATCTCTATTGGTTTCGAAATCCGGTTTCTAGCGCTATGAATCCGCAGACCTTTCGCTGTGCCACCGTAATGGAATATTTTATTTATTTAGCTCATGAATAAAGTACTGATTATACATTTCGTAGTTTTATTGTTCAATCGTTTCAAAAAATATACATCTTCTTGGCTGTAACGAGGAGTGGTGTACGAAACATATTACTGTACGACACCTAGTGGTATTTTATTCTTTGAAAAACGCTATTATTTCTCATTTAGTTATCTCTCTAGTTATCTGGAGTATAAATCGAAAAATATCTGAACCTGTCATTTAGAATAAAAGTTCATAAACTTGTTACTAACTGTCAAAGATGTATTTGACTAAAATATATTTACAAATGGATCATAAATAAACTCGTATTGGTGGCTAGAGGGCGCTTGACTTACAATTTGTGGGTAGCGGAATCGAAATCCGTCACCGATCACGCAACCCTTTTAGCCATGAGTAGGAGACGTTATAATGTTCCAGTCTATTATATTAATACCACTTTTCTCTGGTAAAGAGTAGCTCAATAGTTGGTAGTGGGTGTTGTTGACTAACTTCTTTCCGTATGGTCTATCAGTTCAAAATTACAGTTGACTAGAGCTTCTAAATAGTCCACGAGTAGCTATGCGTGAATATCAAACAAACTGAATTAATTTGGTATGATGACTTCTGATGGGTCAGCTATAGGTTTACACACTTCCACCGTTCACATGGGTGGTTCGAGTCCTCGCTGTTAACAGAGCGCTGATAGTCAACACGGAATGGAAAGTGATGTTCGGCCTTTCTTACAAACACGAAGTTTAGAACTTATACATGGAATAAAACTTTTCAGTCGATGTTTGTAGTATAAGAATATTTTTACGTGAAAAGAACATTGAAAGTAAACTCAGAGACAGAGTCCACCACAACACCTCTGGTTTCTAGAAATGGTCATGCTCTGTTGTGTTCGTATGTTAATTAGTAAATTATCTTTTACTTCAAGACGCGTTTATGTCCAGTTGCGTTCATATGTTAATTGGTAAGTTATCTTTCACTTCAAGAGGTGTTTATGTACCCTTGCGACTGCCTCTATGTAGCTATACGCGAAATCCTGAAATAAAAAAGTCAAAATTAGGGGATGAGAAATGTTTTTTGTTTGACCCAAAAAGCTACTCAGTGGGTTATATGTGTCGCGTCCGCCGATCGAGTTAATCGAACTTCGAATTTTAATGCTGTAATCCATAAAGTTGGGCAACAGAAGGGTGAAAGATTTGGTGCAAAATCAGTGCTGCTTTGCGTTTTCACAAACGACGCGTTTGTGTTATCACCCTAAAATCATAAAATTCGTTCCTAGCGTTTATGTTGAAATACCAGCATCCTAGCCAAATTACGTAATCATCTCCTGAAAAACATAAACCCCTCTAAGTTTCCAAGAGAGGATAACTAAAATGAAGAAAAAATAAAATGTGGCTCTACATTATAAAGCGGACGATGACCGAACCTGACGCACAACTATAGCGAATGAAATGGCGGAATGCTACAGCAACACTGAGAGAAAGTATATAAAGTTTCGTCTGCTCATGTGATGAGGAGGTGAGAACCTGAAACTTGATATACGTATTGAATATGTTTTTGTATTTTTCTACTTTTATACACAGAGAATTTTTATTATCAACTTTCGCTGTTTAAAGGTGAGCTATTTATATTTATTTATCTATTCACTCTTTTCACCTACGCTTTTAACTGTATTTAAATTCCGCTAGAGGAATGTTAGTCAAGCGTCACACACACACAAAAAAAAAATCAAATAATTGTTATTGAGTAAGATATTAGTTCAGGTTTGTTCTTCTAATGTATTGTAAAAATAGTTCGTTAACTTTCAAATCAACAACGTTCTAGTTCGCTAATTTATTCTCTCTCTCTCGTACTATTTTCTGTCTTAATATTTCACATATATGTGAAGATCTCGTGATGAGGCCCATAAAAATCGATATCATGAACTAAGTTGGATTTAATTAATCATTAAAACCTCATTGTTCGTCCGTTTCGTGAAAACAGTGTAGCATTAGTGACGTTTATATGACGTAATACTTTGACCGACTAGAAATTTTGAAGAATTTAAACCCCAAGAACTAGGAAAATATATCTTCGAAACGTGTTTTACTTAGCGGCAGATGGTCGTTAACCATGAACAAATTAACAGTATCCTCGCAGCTTAACAACCTCGCCCCCCAACTAACCATGAATGGATTAACAGTAGACTCGCAGCTAGACAAACCTCCCGAATCAAATAGACGTAATTCTACTTACTAACCACTGGTGATTTTACTACACTGAATAATTTTTAGTTTCCTAACCATAATAGCTTTCAAAATGAAAGGCCTCGTTAGTAGCAGATATAACAGCTATGATGTTAAGGACATATCGCGTTCTTCTTGGCTTTCATTCGTAAGTTCTTACAATGTTTTGTATGAATAGAACAACTTTATGGCCTTTCTGAGTCCCTTCATCATATGACAAAGTCATGTCAATATATTTTGTTTTTACTCTTTGTTGAAGAGAATACCATCGACTAAACAGTAACATCAAACAGAATTTATTAGTGTGATTCTCTATATAGTTAACAAGACTTAACAATTGAAACTAGATATAGTTGCAACTTATGCAACAATAACAAATAATGGTAAACATGCCTCAAATTTGTACACTCCAATGACAATGGTAAACAAGCTCCGAATTTGGACACTTCAATGAAAATGATAAACATGTCTTGGAATTTGTATACTCTAGTGATATTGGTGAACACGCCCTGAGTGCATATACTCCAACAATAATGAGCCATTAAGAAAAATACGAGGAATACAAGTGTTATGTTTGGTACAAGTCAATAACGTACTGAAACAACAAGTTCAAACGACAGAGGGTGCTTCAAGTACAGTTACTAAACTGTTTTTGTTCCACATTATTATTATTTTCATAAAACTGCCATTTAACAGAACAAACTAGGGAAGAGAGTAATTTATCGGATAGTAGGACCTAAGGGTCTCGAGTTCGAGACGTGCACTTATCAAGTTCAGCTGTAGCTAAAACTACCTGTTTCCGCAGTTCAGAATTAGGAACAGAAAGACTGAACAATAGCGATCTCTGCCACAGCTGTCTTTCGTGGAAACAAACAATATAAATTATAACCAATTTAAATATTACGACTAAACAAAGTGATTACAACAACCTTTTTAAATGGCTAAGCGCAATCACTACTCACGTGACACTACGAATATCTTGTATCGTGATTTATTATATAGTTAGCTTTGAAAATAAAACAGCAATCTAGACTGACGCGGTTGTTATCTACTTTAGTGGTCCTAAACAACCAGATCGGAACCCTTATATTTATGTAATGCAGATTAATTTACTTTTTAAATTAATGTTTCAATATCCATACCAGCCATCTTGAAAATACATTTGTACCATGATCTACATTGTATAATTATCAGAGTATAGAGGGGTCTGATTGTTAGAAAAAATTGGATTCGTAATCTGCGGGTAGCAATTTTTAATCCCCATTATCGAGCATCCTCACCCTTTCAGCTTTTCGTTGGTAAAATAGCAATCTAAGAATTAGCAGTTGGTTGTGCTGATTAGCTGCTTTACCTTTAGTTTATCGATGTGGTTAACACAGAAATAGAGTAAATTTGCGCGAAATTCAAACAAAATATAAAGAGAGTCGAAGCTTAAAATACGGTGTACTTTTTCATCCCTCACTGGTAAGGCAAATTACAAATTTCAATGTTACTTTGCCAAAAACTTGTGTATATTTAATACTGCTTAATGTTCTAGAGAAAGTTATTAGAACTATTTACACTACGAGTACTCTCTTTATTGGATGCTAGAATTGCTACGGAAAAACATATTTTCTACACGCACTTTATTTCACGGTTTGAGAAAAGTTAAAAACAATTAAAACGAGATTTTAAAACTTTAAAACAAATTTGGAAATCTAGTGATATTTTGTGTTTTTTAAATCTCGTTTTGCCTGAAACACGAATATATCAGTGTATGTGTGTGTCTATATACATAACATAATAAAAAAGGCTTAAAATTAAATTTCTATTTTAACAAGAACCTTTTCATGGGCCCCTGGTCGAGGAAACAACTTCAAACTAGGAATAAGCATATTAACATACATAGAAATAAAAGTTTTTTTCTCAATTGAATAAATAAATAAATAAAATAATAATAATAATAATAGTCTCTTAAAACCAAGCTTTCAAATCTCACTGGTGATTAAAATCTTTTCAATATTGTTTCGTTATTCTTATTTCCCGAAGTGGAAAATAAAACAGTCACATGATTTGAGATAGAAATTTGGGATTGACCGTCACATTATAACGCCCCCTTCGCTGATAGGGCGAGTATATTTGACGTAACGGGGATGAGATAACCCGCAACCTTCAGATTACGAGTCGCATGCCGGGCCACCTGAAAGAAAGAGTTGAGTTCATACATAGCCACAAACCCAAGTAAAGATGTAGCCGTGGATAATAGCGAAAGACGACCCTTCTATATGAAGTCTCAAAATTAATCATATGGATGATGGGTTAACTGTCATAACTCTCTCGGTGCATGGCACCGATACATCTGCTAGTACATTCAATTTCTCAAACATTTCGTACACGTCACTACCAAGTTCTTGATACAAGCGGCACCTGCAGGCACATAATAACTTCAGTTTTAAATATCTTATTTCCCATGATACCATCAAATAAACATTCTATATCAATTGTAAGAAGTGCACGAGGATCTCCACGTTAGTTGGATATCGGTATTTAGAAATTGTAGACCCGGTAAGGTCAGGTTCTTGCGGTCCAGGTATCGATGTTTGGAACTTGTAAACGCGTGAGGGCTAATTTCAAATAAGTTTTTCCTCCCTCCAACACTTTATTAGTTTCTGTTCAATTTCGAAGTACTGGGGCGGGTTCATCATCATTTATCTTAAATGGCGCCACCCATCCCAGTTACTACTCTCATCTTTTGCTTGCGAATTGAAAAAAAAACAAAAAACTATTTTCTGTCCAAGTGAAATAAATTCGGTCCCTTAATTAAGATCAGTTACGATTATTCGATGTTTATACTCTTCAAAGTAGATGTTACATGTCGTGTGGTACCTTAACTACAATAAGTTGCCAAAAACAACAAAATGCTATTCATATTCCACAAAACATTCCGCATTACCAAAATGCCTTTCAAGGAATTTGTGAGCGTCAGAAATATCTTACTAAGACCTCTGAAGAAACAGTTCTTAGAATAGAAGACATAAAGATATGTTTGTTTAGATCTGTCTCAAGCACAAAATACACAACAGAAACAACAAAACCCAAACTTTCTTATTGACGGTAAAATGTTGAGATTCTGTGAAGGTCTTTCTGGTGTTTCTGGGGGATAGAGTATCACCAAACCTATTTCTTTCTTTTATTTAGAATTATAACCAGACTTTTATTCTCACGTTAAAGTAGTCTTAGTACGAATCTCCGGCCCTTTTACATGTTTGTTTGCTTGTTTTTTTTAATTTCGCGCAAAGCTGCTCGAGGGCTATCTGCGCTAGCCAACCCTGATAGAGAAGTGTAAGGCTAGAGGGAAGGCAGCAGTCATCACCACCTACCGCCAGATATTGGCTACTTTTTTACCAACGAATAGTGAGACTGACTTTCCATTATAACGCCCTCACGGCATAAAGGGCGAGCATGTTTGTGACGGGAATTCAAACCCGCGAACGTCAGATTTCGAGTCAAGCGACCTACGTAGAAAAAAAGTCCGTTTATAATTCTAATTGTGAGTCTTGAATTTTATTTCCTTTGTGAAATTATTATTTTCATTGTATTTTGACATATCTCAGCAAATGCACGTGTGCGTGTGGCTGCACCAAAGACGTTTTTCTAAAGTCGCGATTTAACTTAAATATTTATGATAAAAAAGCAACGTAGATTCGAAACATCAATTAAACACAAAAATACGAAATAATCTAACCCGAGAACTTTCAAAAGGTGGGTCTCTTCTTCTGGGGTTCCCTATTTGCCCTTGATGAAAAAAGATCCGTCCTCTGATGGTGCTCTGGTCACACGATTTAGTCTTTTGGTAAATGTCAAGTAGTTATTAAAGCAGTCACCAAACATTTTTTCCACTACAGTTATTATGTGCTTAATAAGTGGATGTGGTTTAACATTTCATTTTTTATGGGTCAAATATTTGTGTTACTTTTTCCACAAAATATACATATAAAACAAGTCAAGAAGTATTTTTCAGCTTTTGAACGTTGAATGTTTCGTTTCAACATTATGATTATATTCTGACTGGATGATATAACAGCTACATCACGGAGTTCAAACCAAAATATCGCCAATAAAGAAACTTGTATTCACATCTGCAATGCTTTACGATTTAATTTCGGGCAAAGGCAATTTCTTTCAAGCTTTTTAACACTTGCCTCTAACACTTGTTAGAGGGCTAATTACTAATATTGTAAACAGAACAACATACAGACAGAAAATGTGTTCTTTTTTTCAGTTATACATTACCATCAATTTGTACGCGTTTGTCTATAGATTACTCGTTTTTGGTAATTTTATTACAAATCAAGGTTTGAGGTGTGGGTTCACATTATTGTTCAGTGTGACGTAGGAAGGCTTACATGTGGTAAGCACGTCTGTTTATTTGTTTTGGAATTTCGCGCAAAGCTACTCGAGGATTATTTGCGCTAGCCGTTCCTAGTCATCACCACCCACCGCCAACTCTTGGGCTACTCTTTTACCAACGAATAGTGGCATTGACTGAACATTATAACACCCCCACGGCTGAAAGGACGAGCATGTTTGGTATGACGGGAATTCAAATCCGGGACCCTCATATTATGAGTCAAACGCCTTAACCCACCTGGCCATGCCGGGCCGGCAGGCACGTTTGAAACTACAAAGACCTGAGAAGGAGGTCAGTCATAAATGGGGAAAAAAAGTCTGATTACCAATAAAAACACTTTAAAATATAATTGGACAATATATACAATAAATGCATATACAAATAAACACAGTCGCCACGACAGCCATATTTTATATTTTTAATAAATCACCCAGTTGAGAAACAAAACACTATTTTCGACAAGAATTTACAATTCATATGTTTGTTTAATAGAAACCTACGCATGATATGTACACAAGGAAGTGCATTTCTGCCTAAACTTTATTTCAAAACCATGACAAAAACTTAAGAATATGCCTTACGAATTAGATTCAAATAATACTTACAAATTCAAAATACGGTGAATCACATTTGAGTAACATGTAATAATTTAACTTATTGTGTGTTACCATATGCGAGCCTGGCATGGCCAAGCGCGTAAGGCGTGCGACTCGTAATGGGAGGGTCGCGGGTTCGCGCCCGCGTTGCGCTAAACATGCTCGCCCTCCCAACCGTGGGGGCGTTATAATGTGACGGTCAATCTTACTATTCGTTGGTAAAAGAGTAGCCCAAGAGATGGCGGTGGGTGGTGATGACTAGCTGCCTTCCCTCTAGTCTTACACTACTAAATTATGGACGGCTAGCACAGATAGCCCTCGAGTAGCTTTGTGCGAAATTCCAAAAAACAAACAAACAAGTTACCCATACGCGAATGAAAAGAAATGTTAGTGCAAAACCAGTCGCTCATACGTGAGAGATGCGGTATGGTGCTTCAAAACCGCGTCGCTCATCTGAGGGAAGAGGGTTTGGTTTGTTTTGAATTTCGCGCAAAGCTAGGCGTCCCTAATTTAGCAGTGTAAGATTATAGGGAAAGCAGTTAGTCATCACCACCCACAGCCAACTCTTGGACTACTCTTTTACTATCTAATAGTGGGATTGGCCTTACATTATAACGACCCCAGGGCTGAAAGGGCGAGCATGTTTGGTATGAGGGGGTTAGAATTCGGAGGAAGTTAGTAATGTTGCGTGCTACAATATCGTGAGTCACACAGACAGTAATTATATTTAAAACAACAACCAGTATACACATTACACAAAACTTTCTAACAGGATATTGTTTAGAACCCATCAAAGAAGCGGAGAATCGGGTCAACTGATGATTATATAAACAAATATCAAATAACATCTTTTGTCAGCAAAATATTGTGGAAGCCAATGATATTCGGGCCTTTTAATTTAATTTAGGGCACGTGCCCTTCTGACATTATACATGGTGATGTTTTAGTCGTTAAGCGATTCATTATTTTGTTTTTGGTTGTGGAAAAACTCTGGCACAACACGTGCCAGTTTTTTTATTCATTTCGCGTGCTCTGAGCCTCACTTTATTATACATTGTTTAAGCGAATACAACGTGACTCTAAACTCTCATTAATTAGAATGACTTCATAAAACTTAGCAAGTTTCTACTTAAAAGTTGTCAACGAATAATGTTTAACAATCGTCCACCAATATCATTCTTTTGAAAGACTCGAGATGGAAATTGCTCATCTACTATGCTTGGTGTAACCATTACTTGTGTATCCACACGTCCTTTCTGCTCTAAATCAGTCGTATTTAATTCAAATACTGAAAAACGTAAAATTGGTCATTTTTACTCTCAGGCGAAGCTGTAGTAAAATGTTTAGACCGAGTGAATATTTGTATCAACGAGCGCAATAGTTTGGACAAAATTAAACGTTTTTTGGTCGAATAATTTTGCACATGCGGCATCTACATAAGAAAAGAACAACTTGACGCAATTTGACTTTATTGGAGCTTATTAGGTGTCTAAAATGTTTCACTCCCTGAATATTTAATACGCTTAGGACGTTGTCATCTTTCTAAGACAACTTTATGCAATCAGACATTAAATAATTTATGAGAATGGTGGGTATAGAAAGTTTTGTTAACGACTACAAAAGATAATTCGAAATAATCTACGTGCACAGAACCCACAGCGACACCTCTTAGACTACTCTACTAAAACAGTGGGATTTGACCACCATACTTATAACGCACACACAACCTCAAAGAGCAGAGCTTGGAAATAACACGATGTGAAAATGAAGCTTTGGATTCACTTTGTCCACTAGGCTTCATCCGGCAATACTGCAGTTAAAATGCCCTCACTACTAAGCTGCATTTATTCTAAGTGACTGTCCGACATACACGGTGTTTTTGTCGGCGCTCATACAGTAAATATTATTAGACAGTCGCTGGTCGCATTATAACAAACAATATCACTTCTTATCCCTTTCTCTGTATAAGTTACCTAACTGATGAATGTGAAAATTATAAAGATCATGATAGTCTGTTTAAACTAAATGACCTCTTATAACAGCATATCTGGACCAACACGTGATAAAATTTTGAAAGAAAGTTCCATCAAAAATTGTTTTTCATTGGATACAAAAACAGGCTCTCTTGTGTTTGACTGGACAAAACTGAAGTTTAACAAACATATGTGGTTACAGTAAAACAACTTTTTAAAAACAATACGACTTTCAGATTAGATGACAATAAGATATACCAATATATCAATATACCAATAAGTAACAATAAAATATATCAGTATACCAATAAGTAACAATAAGATATATTAATATACGAATAAATAACATAAGATATATCAATATATCAATAAGTAACAGTAAGATGTACTGTTACGTATTTTTTAATGTTTTATGTTCTTCGTAGACTAAACGCAACAGAAAAATGCAGATAACAGCTTGTATAATTTATTACACTAAGCTATTAACAAATATAACAGATATAACATAAATTATATGATAACAGTGACAGATATTAAGTTACAACCTTCGAAATTAATTACAAAACAAAATAATGCTAGTTTCAAACTTCAAAATTAATCACAATACAAAACGGTACTGGCCTGTATCTAATATAATGATCTAAAATGAAAGTCTCAAATTCCAGTCTAGGGTGTGAATTTGGTCCCACGAAGAAATTCCGAAGCTTAAATGAAGAAGTTCAGGAACAGTTCACAGTTCAATAAATACGCCGACTTTCAGCACAAGCAGTAATTCAGATGAATCGTAGAGATTGACGAAATAAAATCACAGCTTCCGTAGATCTAACTTCAGTCACAAATCCAAGTTGAATAATCACAGCAAACACTTAAACTTTCTCAAATAACTGACTCTCTTCTTTTGAAATAAAACTGATGTCTCAATCTTACTCTTTGAATAAAAACTGATGACTGAATCTCTCTCTTGTCTCTCGCATCTTCGTCTGTTTATATATTGTAGGCCTAAACTCCCCGAAAGACCGCGAAAATTCTACAGGTCTCCAGAGCAATCCACGCATGTTCGTTCTTGCACGAAACTACACGTCTAGACACGAAGTCACCAGCACCTCATTTACAAACATATGATTGGATTACTTAATTCAAGAAAATTATAAATGTTATCCTAAATATATAACAACATATTAGTTTAAACTTCGAAACAATAATATCAATATGGAAAAATGAATAATAGAAATGAAAATTCAAACACAACACGACATGTTGTCGTTTACAAAATATTTACACGACATTTACATAACATGTACCAATATATCAATATACCAACAAGTAACAGTAAGATGTACCAATATATCAATATACCAATAAGTAACAATAAGATGTCCCAATATATCAGCATACCAAAAAGTAACAATAAGATGTACCAATATATCAACATACCAATAAGCAACAATAAGATGTACCGATATATCAGCATAACAAAAAGTAACAATAAGATATACCAATATATCAACATACCAATAAGCAACAATAAGATGTACCGATATATCAACATACCAATAAGTAACAATGAGGTATATCAATATACTAATAAGTAGCAATGAGATATATCAATATACAAGTAAGTAACAATAAGATATATCAATATACCAATAAGTAACAATAAGATGTACCAATATATCAGCAAACCAATAAGTAACAATAAGATGTACCAATATATCAGCAAACCAATAAGTAACAATAAGATGTACCAATATATCAGCAAACCAATAAGTAACAATAAGATGTACCAATATATCAGCATACCAATAAGTAGCAATAAGATGTACCAATATATCAACATACCAAAAAGTAACAATGAGATATATGAATATACCAATAAGTAACAATAAGATATACCAATATATCAATATACCAATAAGTAACAGTTAATATTTTTGCTTTTTTTTCAAAAATTAACATACTAGTTGCTGGGATGTTGGATTGGTTGGGGAAAACCTATCAAATGGCATGTTCGTTCACCCAAATTAGCCCATTTGGGTTTTCACCTCTGGGGCTTTTTGAAAACAATCTACCATTAGAAACCAAAAGACCTTGAAAAAGTTAAAAATTGAATTCGTGATGCTGTCTTGTTTATCCTTTCTGCTGTGTTGGAAAACGTTTTCTCAGAATTTGACCACGAAATTAATTGTAACAAATGATGGAAGCCTTGTAGAAGTCCATTCGTTATTAAAACTAAAATTTACAAATATACTACTTGTATTTATATTCAAATTTTGTTGTGATCTGAAATAAGAGGAATGTTATTCAACTTTATTTTTAATATGTTAATTTTTGGACACTATTTTGTACTTACAAATAATACAAAATCTCCTTTTCTAATATAGGAAAGTTAAATACTGTTGGCTACTTTACTTCAACGTTGAGGTTGAGTTTAAATCTGAAAGACAAAATTCTTTTAAGATAATAATGCCAAACTTGGTTTCATATACCATTTACAGCCCTTAACCTTCGCTGATTTCAGATAAGACCACAGATAATCACGATACCAATCTTGGTTTCATATATTATCTATAGCGCTTAAACTTGGTGGGTTACAGATAAGACCACAGATGACCATGATCCCAAACTTGATTTCATATCTGTATTTATAGACCTTGACCTTGGTGGGTTAGAGATAAGACCACAGATGACCACGATATCAAACTTGGTTTCATATATTATCTATAGCGCTTAAACTTGGTGGGTTAGAGATAAGACCACAGATGACCATGATCCCAAACTTGATTTCATATCTGTATTTATAGACCTTGACCTTGGTGGGTTAGAGATAAGACCACAGATGACCACGATATCAAACTTGGTTTCATATATTATCTATAGCCCTTAAACTTGGTGGGTTACAGATAAGACCACAGATGACCATGATGCCAAACTTGGTTTCATATCTGTATTTCGAAAAATTGCACAATAAATACTTCAATTCGAACACAGATGCCTGTATACGTATTACAATACTAATTATAAACGTCATTACAGAAAGTAAATCCTAATTTTTACTTTCAGCCAAGTTTGCTGGCTTTAATTGTGCAATCAAATTTACTGATAAGCTACAAAGCATAGAAATCAATGTTTCAACGAGATGCCTATCTTTAATATTAACAAACTACCAATGAACCCATAAAAAGGATCTTAGAACCTCGAAAATTACATTTTATAGACTGTTTTTGTCAGAAATTAATATAACAACTCCGGTTACACGAACTTATCTGGCTTGAAACTAAAACTTGTTGAGAATATATGTACAATCGGTTCTTTCAGTGCATTGCTATTCACATTTCACTCAGAAGAAACGTCATATTAAACGTTTCAGCGAAAGTCACCAGAAGCTTTTATTTCAATATAAGTTTTGTACAGATAAAAAATTACGTTTATTAAATACAACTATGAGAAAATAAGAAACGAATGTATTGTCTAATTATAAAGTAGGACTACCAAAGTTGTGTGGTAACCCTTGTATCCCACACACATATATAGCATTGTACTGAGGTTTTTGTTTTTAAATGCTACAACACTCATTGTAAACAGCTGCCCTAAAAATGTTTCAAAGCACTCACTTCTTATGTAACATACACATACGCCCTCAGTGATAATTAAACGAAGTACACTTGTGATACTCATGCGCCGAATCATTTATGGGTCTCTAATAATTTGGCACATAAATGTAGAAAAATGTATTTTAACAAGTCCGATGGTACTTCAAGAGCAAACGAACTAGACCATTTTAATTAACATGAGGGGCGTGTATGTATGCGTTGTGATGTTCTTAAACTGAGAAGGACTGTCATCAAATTGCTGCACGTTCTTTCCACACATAATAGGTACACAAGTATTTAGTTGATGAAACCACGTAGTAAACCGTTAACGTTACAGATGTTCTGGAGTCATTCTCTCGCTTTTGAAATGCGATTTTAACCCTTAAACGACAGTCATCCTCAAGTGATGCTGCTACCTACAGTATTCCCATAATTTAAGGGTTAACACGTGTAAAGACAAACCGAAACAAGCTGTTTTCGGTACACAAAAGTCTGTGGGATGAAAAGTTTCTGCGTCCGTTTCAAGAAAAGCTACACAATGATATTTGCTCCAGCCGTTCCTAGTTCCCGTAAATTCCGGCGTATAAGTCGAAAATTTGATACCAAATCTCAAGTTTAAAAATCCACACTCGACTTATACGGCGGTGACGTTTTTCATGACATGAATTCTAGAAAATTCAGATTCGAGAAAACCATCGCAAATCAAATATATATGACATGACATATAGGTATTTATTTATAAAATAGTAAAATACTAGTAATCCTACTCAACATGAGATCGATCAAACACAAAGTCCCATTCCTCATATCTGTTTTTTCGATTTTAATGCTTTTTTCGAAGCATGTGACTTGAACATGTCCCACACTAACAACGATTTGGATTTAAGCATGGTGCCTGGCCGACGAGCACACACTTCATTAATCCATTTGACATATCCACTATCGTCCATCCATCCTTTTTCACGTGAGTAAAAGCGCGGCGAAGCGAAAATGACGCAGTTAATTATTGAATACCATTTCCTTAGCTACGCCTCGCCTCTGATGCCGACTGAAATATTCCAACCAAGGATTTTTAGGCCAAACTTACAGACCTCGACTTATACGCCGCAATTTGGGGATATGAGCTGAGAGTCTAGATGGTTGTCACCATCACAACCAATTACAGACTTTTAGACCACAATGAAAACTTAACAATTTAGGGACTGCCAAAACTTTCTGATTAAATACAAAATTAACATGTACTATCTTCTAAACGAATATTCAATTTTCTTCCAACATAACGTTACTACGTATCTTCTAAACGAATATTTAATTTTATTTCACTTTCTATAAAATATCCTGTACAGAACACACAGCAACAAACACTTCTTTAGGTAAGAAATAACTATACATTTTGTCCGCTATAAAAGTGTTTTCTCCGTAGAGCTCCGTGATAGTGCCAAAACAACACTTGACGTACATCTTTTTTTTAGTTAATATTATCAACATAATTTTGTTTGTTTATATTTATGTTCTAAAACAAAAAGATACAAAATGAGCCACATATATAAAGACTTCCAATGCAAATATCGAACCCCTCAAAGTTACCACCGAGGCTGATATTAACAAACACACAAATAAATAAATTGGAATTTCTCTTGAAATCACTAGCGGTCATTGCTCAACTAGGTTTAACACTAACATAGTGAATATGAGTTACTGCTCAACTAGGTTTAACACTAACATAGTGAATATGGGTTATTGCTCAACTAGGTTTAACACTAACATAGTAAATATGGGTTACTGCTCAAATAGGTTTAACACATATACTGTCGATTGATATTTTAAAGTTTCTTTCTTACTGGTTATGGGATATTTCAAGCTCTAAATTGTTTAAATTATGATTGTTGCAACTAATTAATAAGGTTTACCACTCAAACATCAAATTCATAAACTTTTTACTACACTATTGTAGCATTTCAAGATAATTCTTATTATACTAAAGTCTTCCTGGATAATGTTTATTACACTAACGCTCTTCAAAATACTTTTTATAATGCTAATTCTTTCCAAAATAATTTTTACTACACTAATGCCCTCCAAATTACTTATTACGCTAATGCTTTACAAAATAATTTTTATCACACTAATGCCTTCCAAGTTCCTTATTGCGCTAATGCTTTAAAATTATTTTTATTACACTAATGTCCTTCCAAGATAATTATTACACTCATAATCTTTCATCACGTTACTAAAGCATTCTAAGGTATTTCTATAATGCTAATGCTTTTCAATATAATTTGTTATTTCACTAATGCTTTTCAATATAATCTTTTATTGCGCTAACAAAGCATTCCAAGGTAATTTTTATCACGTTAATGCTCTCAAAGAAAATTCTCATTTTGCTAATGTCTTCCTGGCTAATTTTTATTACACTAACGCCCTCCAAAATACATTTTATTTTGCTTTCCAAGATAATTTTTACCACACTAATGCCCTCCAAAATACTTTTTATTACGCTAATGTTTTTTCAAAATAATTGTTACAACAATAATGCCTTCCAAGATATTTATTACTTTTCAAGATAATCTACTCTCGTCTTATCGAATAACAACGTATGAACGTTACTCTTGCAGCGATATATTTATATTAATCTGACGCAATTCAATGATCCTAAAATTCATACATCAGGTACGACCATGAAATTTTAAGCAAGTGAAGCTAAGCCCTCTTTCAACGTATCAACATCATGAGTTGATCTTTCTAGCATCTCACACAAGACACCTGCTTCAGTACCTTCTGTAAGACCCTCTCCGGATTAGACCATATGACCAACAACTTTGTTTCAGCGCCTTTCAAATGAGCAAACTCATACTTTTTATAATGCTAATTTTCAAGGGAAAATGTCAAAAAAATGAAGAAACTAGAAACAAAAAATCAATGTATTTCATTATTCTTCTCGTCCACATACAACAGGTTCCAACTTAGCGACTATAGTCTTCTGGTTACTAGATTTCCCTTGGGCATCGAAAATTGCAACGTTCCTTTCAAACCCAGCTGACGGAACGATGAGAAAAAGTTAGAAGATTTTCCAGTAACAGCGTATTTACAAATAATTATACGGATACAAAACACGACAAACAAAGGTTTTAGGTCATTTCTCGCATTTTCTTTTTATTTATGTCGTCAAAACAAAATCGCTCTTAAAAATCTTGATACACTGATAACGTTCACTAGTCCTGAGAGGACAGTGCAAAATGTTCACTAGTCCTGAACAGTCCACTATATCTGAATGCACAGAGCAGAATTTCCACTAGTTCTGAATGGAAAGATACATTATGGGCTATCTACGATGTGAATAGTGCAGGAATCGAACTGTAATTTTTAGCCTTATAAGTCCTTCAGGTTAACTAATTAGCCACCAATGGAGTAAGTAAGGAGGAAAATGTTTTTGTTAGTCATGACGCTGCACAAATCTGAGCTGAGACCACATTGGGATCAAACTGTTAATTTTAATGTTATAAGCCCTTAAAGAAGGAAAACTGTTTAGTTTCCTTCACTTACCACTTTCTAAACTGACAAATAATATATGAAAAACAAGGATGAATTGTTTCTTGTTTATTAATTTTACAAACATTACAAAAAAGAACCTTGCTCTGTCTTGTCCTTGTAACACTGTCTTAGGAACGACAATTACGGCTGTTTGGACTTGTTACTTAACGTCTATTATATCACAAGAAATATGTAGATCTGGTTATTTAATGTACTGTCCATGACATTTGTTTTCATATGGTTATTATTATTAAATTAGGAATGTTATGTTTTGTTTAAGCATTTTCGCGCAAAGCTACACAAATTACTTATATTCAAATGATACAGTGAAGAGATGGAGGCTAGCGAATAGTATCTTTCTCCAACCCTTGAACAAGTAAGAATTAACTGAAACTATTCAGAGTGCAGAGTCTGTTTTGTTTTCTTTGTATTAATGGACCGCAAGTCACGCCCGATCCCAGAAAGTAGGAGATTTACCGTGTGCGAATCAATTATATATTCTCTTTTACGATAATTCTAAAAGGTCCGGACACGTTCAAGCTTAACACTTATGGGAAAAATATGTATAACAATGTTGCAAAAATAATAGAAACTTTCTTAAACTTCAGTCACTGTGTTTAGTTCACTCAACACTTCAGTTTCACTTGTGGGCGATATTTTCTTCGCTACTTTGCGTATACTAAAACAGACAACCTCTAAAGCTGCCACTACAGCAACAGCAGAAAATAACGCAAAATGATATCCAAGCCAAAAGATTTGTTTGTTTGGAATTTCGCACAAAGCTACTCGAGGGCTATCTGTGTTAGCCGTCTTTAATTTAGCAGTGTAAAACTAGTAAGAAGGCAGCTAGTCATCACCACTCACCGCCAACTCTTGGGATACTCTTTTACCATCGAAAAGTGGGATTGACTGTCACTTTATAACGCCCCCACGGCTGGGAGGGCAAGCATGTTTGGCGCGAACCCGCGACCCTCAGATTATGAAGCACACGCCTTAACGCGCTAGGCCATGCCAGGCCAAGCGAGAAGGACGTGATATGGGTTCACTCAACACATGGCAATCGAGTGAAGGATTTTTTTTTTTTTTAATTTTGTTGCTAGTTTAATTCTACAAAGAAAACTCTAACACGAGTTTAATTAAAGTTCCACTGTTGACAGTTAATTAATACCAGACTACCTTAGGTCTATAAGATTCAACTTCTTTGAAGTTATTCAGAGTTTTAAAGTCCGGCTCATTCTGGTTTCTGAATGTTTCTAAATTATTATCTCACAAAGGACTCTGGATGAATCCACCTATAACTGTCAAACCGATGAACTTTTTGTCACCAAACCTGACTCTTAACCTTAATACCTACCCACACACATATTGCCTTCGACGGCCATTTAACTTGTACATCATCTAGTTTGTAGTTATTTACAATAGTTAGATTTTAAGAAAACTAAGAAGCATATATTTTAATGGGAAAAAATTTGTTTGAAAAACTTCGCCCAAAACTACACGAGAGCTAACTATGAGAGCCCTTCCTAATTTATCATGATAGAATAAAAGGAAGGCAGATAGCCGTCCCTGATTTACCATGATAGAATAAAGGGAAGGCAGATTACCGTCCCGTCCCTGATTTACCTAAAGACTAAAGTGAAGGCAGCTAGTTAACACCAACCACCATCAACTCTTGTGCTACTCTTTATCAATGAAAAGCTGAAAGGGCCGAGATCTTAGGTGGCAGGCTTCAAACCCCGACCAACTGATTGAAAACTGAGGCCCCTAACTATTAGACCATGCTAGACCCTCACAACAGAAGATATGTGTGTGTTTGTGTGATCGAAAAAATAGTCATTTTATCCCTCAAATTAATTGAGTTCGTTTTAAATTCGTCTTAACCCTCACGTTAACGGTAAAACCTGTGCAGTACAGAATGGATAAAAAATCGTATATTAAGTGAAGCTGTAGAAGAAATCTACTGCTGCTAGGGCGGACGATTTTAAATTTGGGTGAACATTTGAGACGTATAAAAATTGGTGAGCAGGCACTCCAGAATGCTTTGTTATTATAATCAGCTACTTGTATCAAACATTTTAATTTTGTTTACACTCTCTTAACCATTTTTCATCGACTGATCAGATATCATCAAAACAAAAATGTGTTAAACTTCGTAAAGACGAACTTATCTACTCTTTCATCACTCGGGATAGACATCAAGGTGGTCTGATACAAACAGCATTCCTTCGTACAACTCCCGAGGAAAGGGAGATTAAGAGCATATGATAGGTCTGGTAACAATCGGTCTCACGGTTCGCCAATTATAATTTGACGTACTCGTGGCGTTAAGTACTTGTTTAGCTAAACACGCCAGGTTTGGCAACACTCGGTTCTCTATATTCGAGAGTACATACACAGAATGTTACTTATAAGATAATTTTTTTTTGCTTCCATTATTAACAAACTGTAATGTTTAGTACTGTGTAACAGCACATTAGCAAGTGAGGTTCTTAATACGACAAACAAAATTGTCTTAAACACGTGGATTAGTTCTAGAAACAAACATCTGTCAGTACTTCAATTATAACAAGTTACTTGGGTCAACAGCAAAGGCAAAACAACGTAGTACATTCTGAAGTTGCCTCCATGGTCCGTTTAACTCTATCATAACATTTCTACCTCTGCTTAAAAAAAACACTTTCACGTTTTAATGAGAGCTTATCAAAATCGTGAGACGCTTTATATCGCTGAAAGTTGACAAAAAATATTAAAATACATCTAGATATGAATGACTTTCTTATTTGAGTTCCGTTTGAACCGATTTACAAGTCTTGTGAAACCGGTTCTGTGTGACACTTGATATAACTCTGAGAAGAAACAAACACAATTATCAGTGTATTCTGTTTATGTTACGTCATCCAAGCCATGAGATCAACAAAAAATGCACTCAGAAATCTTACACCTCCATCCAACATAAGACAGTAAAATATTAATAACTTCACTTTACTAACTAAAGTTGGTTATCCTTCAACTTTCTGTGTTAGGAATATTTATGTATAAACGTCTCGTTTGGGTTGAGAAAAATTTTTACGTAGAGGAGTAAACAACGTTTCGACCTCCTTCTTGTGAACCTGACGATGACCGAAAAAGGTCAAAACGTTGTTCACTCCTCTACGTAAAAACTTTTCTCAACCCAAACGAGTCGTTTTTACGTATATATTTCTCTACAAATGGGTTTTCTCGACATCATTGAATTAGGAATAGCTGTACTCAAGTTCCGCTCATAAACATAGCGTACTGAGTCTGATTGTACCAACTGAAGTACCGAGTCTGATATTACCAACTGAAGGTACCGAATCTGATCGTACCAACTAGAAGTACCGAGTCTGATCATACCAGATGGAGATACCGAGTTGGAAGCACTGAGTGTGAGCGATCTATAGACAACTTAATAAATGGTGATAATAAAGTTAACTGATATAATATAACAAACAATGTCGTTTGGTTAGTTCTTACCTTAAATACGCGTGTTTTGTTTATGAGTTAAATAAAAATAACACTAAATACAATTTGCTTCTCAATGTGGTGCATATCATAAGAGCTATTGTTAATGAAAATTAATAATATATATATATATTGTAAATGTAAATACTGAAGCTCTCCTTCCTCCTCTTCTTTCGCTTTTTCTTGTCTCCAGCTCGTACGGCTTTCTGGGCCTTTCCGGCCTTCTTCACAGCTTTTCCAGACGCTTGTTGTGGAGGCATGTTGAAAAGTAAACTTCGTTCCGATGTGTCGGTATTTGAGTATAGTTGTTAAATACTCAGGAGGGTCAGGTACATTAGACCTCTTCCTCCTTCCCGAATAATCATAACATCAATACGATTTCTAATTTTTTTTTTTTTTTTGTTATTCTTATT